>ML058567.1:0-600000 GCA_003013855.2 Liriodendron chinense | reverse complement strand
ACTAAATCAAATCATAAACCATACAACACGAGATTTTTACGTGAAAAACCCTCAAAGAGGTAAAAACCATGGGACCTAGTCAAGACCAACAATCCACTATGAAAGGAAACTGCTACAACCGATCACAAGCACAAACCACTTGGATCAAACCTTCTTCACTCACGTAGGAGTGGATAAACAATAAGAGAATATAGAAAAACAGAGGGATCTCACCGATCACGAGGAGGTAGAAGTGCTAAGATGTAGACTGTGCAGTAGATCACCTCTACAAGCAGTATATATCCTCCCTTCCACAAGCTTCCTCTCTCGTTTCTCTTTCTGTCTTCCTCTTTTTCTTTCTCTCTCTCCATGGATGTGAAAACCTCCTACTATGATCCCCTAATTTCGTTTTGGAACCTCTTAAATAGAGCAACCGAAGAAACAGAGCCAAAACAGAAAATTGTGGAATAGCAGTCCGTGCATGGTCGAGTGCCGGTCAGTGGACCATTGGGCGCCTGGCCAATCATAAATCTGTCCAGTGAGTTTTGATATAAAACTGCCGAATTTCGGACGCTCGCCCCAACATGGTAGAGCGCCCGACTTGGGCACCGGGTGCTCGGTCATCAGACCATCAGGCTCCTGACTGTTGTGAAAATAGTCTAGTGACAAACTATCCATCCGGGTCAATTTCGGTCGCCCAACCAGAATCGGCCGGGCACCCGACCACACCCAAGCTGCACCATCTTCTCCTCTACACTTGAGGAGGAAAACCTCATCAAATCTTTCCCTTTCCGACTTAGGAGAAAGCCGCCTTCTTTAAGCTAGCCAGGTTTCTACAAACCTCAAACTTGCCCTAGAGCAAAGCCTTGGTCATCATGTCTAAACCGTTATCATCCGTGTAGACCTTCTCAAGCTGTAACACCTTCTATTCCAAGGTATCCCTGATCCAGTGATACCGAATCTCTATGTGCTTCGACTTGGAATGCTGACTTGGATTCTTGCTCAAGTGTATCGTACTCTGGCTATTACAATAGACCACGTACTGCTCATACTTCAAGTTGAGTTCCTGTAGGAACCTCTTCATTAAAAGCATCTCTTTGCATGCTTCTGTGACAGCAATGTACTTAGCCTCTGTCATTGACAATGCTACGACCTTCTGTAGCTTGCTCTGCCAAGAGAGTGCTCCCCTTGCAAACGTGAACATGAACCCCAATATAAACTTCCTAGAGTCTATGTCACCTACCATATCTGCATCTGTGTAACCTTCTAATATAGGTTTTCCGTCACCATAGCATAGGCTCAATCTGGAAGAGCCCCTCATATACTATAGTATTCACTTCACTGCTGTCAAATGTTCTTTGTCAGGATTGACAAGATACTGTCTCACAACACCAACCGCATATGCTATGTTTGGGCGTGTACACACCATAGCATACATCAAACTTCCTACTGCCGAGGCATAGGGTATCTTCTGCATCTCATCCACCTCTACCTTCGTCTTAGGATACTACTTGTCACTCAATTTAAAGTGACCATCTAGTGGAGTACTGACTGGATTCACTGCGTTCATATTGAAATGCTCTAGGACTTTCTCAATATACCTCTCCTGTGACAACCAAAGTTTTCAGTTGCTTCTGTCACGGGCTATCTCCATTCCTAGGATCTGTCTAGCCGGGCCCAAGTCTTTCATCACAAAGACTTGTCCAACTCCTGTTTCAGCCTGTCAATCTTCTTGACGTCTTTTCCTATGATGAGCATGTCATCAACGTATAATAACAAAACTAAGAAATCACCATTTGAGAACTTGCGCGTGAACACACAGTGGTCCGACTCCGTTCTGTCATATCCATGCGTTAACATGAACGAGTCAAACTTCTTGTACCATTGCCTCAGAGCTTGTTTCAGCCTATACAAGATCTTCCTAAGCCTACACACCATATGTTCTTTGCCCTTGACTTCAAACCCCTCTGGTTGGTGCATGTAAATCTTTTCTTCCAGGTCACTATGGAGGAAGATAGTTTTAACATCTAACTGCACTATCTCCATATCTATGCTAGCCGCCAACCTAAGCAACATCCGTATAGATGTCATTTTTATCACTGGTGAGAATATTTCCTTGAAGTCTATTCATTTCCTTTGACCAAAACCTTTCACCACAAGTCTGGCCTTGAACCTCGTTTGTGAATTCTTCTGCTCAATTTTCTTTCTGAACACCCACTTGTTGCTCAAAGCTTTTTTTCCCTTATGCAATTTCACCATATCATAGGTGTGGTTTTAGCAAGGATTTCATCTCTTCTTAAATAGCTTTCAACCACTCCCCCTTATGCTCGTCAGCTAGGGCCTTAGAATAATCTTCTAGCTCTCCCCCATTTGTAAGCATAATGTACTCATACGGCGAGTACTTCTTGGACGGGTATCTGTCTCTTGATATCCTCCTCACCTGTGTCTCAACAGGTGGATTAAGTGGGAGCTGCTCCCCTGATCCATCTTCTGTAGGAACTCCCACATCCTCTGCATCTTGCTATACTCCCCCGTCATCAGGTACCATGGGAGGAGTAACCGAATCCATGTCTTCCAGCTCACTTGAGTTGAGTGAGCTGGGCTGGGTCTTCTCTGGCTTTCCAATGTCTTCTATACACTAATCTTCAATGAAAACTACAACTCTACTCCTGATGAGCTTTTTCTCGGTTGAATCCCACAATCCATAACCGAATTTTTCATCACTGTACCCCAAAAACACATGCATGATCTTCGTATCGAGCTTGAACCTCTCGTCCTTTGGTATGTGAACGGATGCCCTGCATCCAAACACCATAAGATGGATGTACGAAGGATCACGTCCAATCCACACCTTCTCAGGTACTTCTCCACTCAATGGGGCTGATGGAAACCTATTTATCAAATACACTACCGTGTGAATTGCTTCTCCCTAGAACATCTTTGGCAATTTCGCATGGGATAACATGTATTTGATTCTCTCTACAATGGTGCGATTTATTCGTTCAGATACATCATTGTGCTGGGGGTCTTGGGCACCGTCTGTTCATGCCATATACTTAGGGACTTACAATACTCATGAAAGGCCCTAATGTATTCACCACCATTATCAGTGTGGATGCACTTCAATGATCTACCTGTCTCTCTCTCGACCATGGCATGAAACATTTTAAACACACCAAAGTCCTCGTCCTTAGATTTCAAAGCATAATCTCAAACCCTCCTAGATGCATAATCTATAAATGTGACAAAGTATAATGCCCCACCCAAGGATTTTGTCCTCATAGGACTACAAACATCAGAATAAACCAAATCTAATGCATGCACTTTCTTAACATAAGAAACAATTTTTTCAAATGAAACTTTATGCTGTTTTCCTGATAAACAATAAATACAAGTTTTGAGAGGTATACTTGTCAACTCTGGAAGGAAGCGTTTCTTCGCTAGTAGCTGAAGCCCTTTTTCGCTCATGTGGCCAAGCCGTCTGTGCCACATGTCTGTCACTGAATCTTCCACTGCGTTCAACTCACCCTTACATATGTTGATACATGTCTTGTATAGGGCGCAACACATGTTCTATCTTGATGTGATCATTGAACTCTTGATGAGCTTCCAGTGCCCACCAACAAACCGACTCTCATAACCGGCTACATCCAACTTTTCCATCGACATCAAGTTGAGGCGAAGGTTAGGAATATGTCTCACATCTTTTAGAACTAATGTACAACCAACATCGGTCCTCACGCTAATATCACCAACTTCCACTATCTGAGATACTCCAGAGTTCCCCATCTTCACTATATCGTAGCTGTAGCTTGTGAAGAAATCCCTTCGTAGAATTGCATGAAACGACGCTCCCAAATCAATCACCAGTCAGTATCCTGATTCGCAGCCGTGAGACAAACATTGTGATCCGTTGAGAGAATGACCATAACGTTGCCATCGGAGGCGACCACAATAAAGTCTAATTCATCACCTTTTTCCTTCCCTTTTCCTTTCTGATCCTTTTTCTTGTGACATTCACTTTTATAATGGCCCTTCTTGCCACAGTTTCAACATTCAACATCTCTCCTGACATTAGACTTACCTCCGGATTTATCTCGGGCTTTCCCGACCTTTCTGTTCTTTCCTCTCCCCTGATCCTGTGTCACAAGGGCCTCTTGCTGAGTAGACCTTTGAGACTTTCTCATTGTCTCCTCATTGAAGATACAACTCGTTACCTGCTCCATGAACATCTTTCTATCTGGTGTGAAGTTACTCAGAGATGCCACCAATGTCTCTCAACTATCAGGCAATGAGCTAAGTAATAGCAAAGCCTGTAGTTCATTGTCCAAGACCATCTTCATAGTGGAGAGCTGGTTCACAATATTGCTGACTTCATTCATGTGCTCAGCCACAGAACCATTATCCTTGAATTTGAAATTTATACGTCTTTTGATCAGGAAGATCTTATTGCTGGCAGTCTTCATCTCATACAACCCTTGCAATTTCTGCCATAGGCTAGTGGCTGAGGTCTCCGTAGACACATGGTGGAATACAAAATCATCCAATAATTGTCTAATAAACCCCACTACCTTTCGGTCCAACTTCTTCCAATCATCATCTGACATATCTTTTATCTTCGCTGATATGCCTAAGATCAGAGCATACAAGTCCTTGCAATAAAGCAAGTCTTCCATCTTAGCCTTCCATATGGTCTAGTAAGACCCATTAAGGCTGATCATCCTTGATGAGCCACCTTCCATAATTCAGAACCGATCCCACTTCCGTTCCAACAACCTGACTCTGATACCACTTTTGTTGGGTGTGTTTCACAAAGCCTTAGGATCTTGCCCCCCAAACTACTTGATTTATGAGATATGATAAAGTAATGAACTAAATCAAATCATAAACCACATTATACAAGAGATTTTTATGTGGAAAACCCTCAAAGAGGTAAAAACCATGGGAACTAGTCCAGACCAACAATTCATTATGAAAGGGAACTATTACAACCGATCACAAGCACAAACCGCTTTGATCAAACCTTCTTCACTCACGTAGGAGTAGATAAATAATAAGAGAATATAGAAATATGGAGGGATCTCATCGATCACGAGGACGTAGAAGCGCTAAGACGTAGACTGCGAGTAGATCACCTCTACAAGCAGTATCCTCCCTTTCGCAAGCTTCCTCTCTCTCTCTTTTCTCTCTCTCTCTCTCTCTCTCTCATTGGACGTGAAAACCTCCTATTAGGATCCCCTAATCTCGTTTTGGAACATCTTAAATAGAGCAACTGAAGAAACATAGCCAAAATAAGAAACTGCGGAATAGTAATCCGCGCATGGTCGGGCGCCCGGTAAGTGGACCATCGGGTGCTCGACTAACCACAAATATGTCTAGTGAGTTTTGAGATAAAACTGCCAAATTCCAGACGCCTACCCCAACATGGTCAGGCGCCTAACCTGGGCATCAGGCGCCCGGTCATCAGACCATCGAGCGCCCAACTGTTGTGAAAATAGCCCAGTGACAAACTATTCATCCGGGTCAATTTCAGTTGCCCGACTAGAACCGTCTGGGCACCCGACCACACCCAGTCAGAGGCTGCACCATCTTCTCCTCTACACCTAAGGAGGAAAACCCCATCAAATTTGACCCATTTCTTAGAATCTGACAGATATCGATCGCCTCGAATGAAGGGAAGCTGAAACATCTCGATCTCCTTGCCTCTGTAGAGTTGTAGATATTGATTGACAGTAGCCATGAATTCTTCACGGGTTTGGCTAGTTGCAAATTCGGCACCAAAGTCCAGAGCAGTGGCATAAGCCCAGATGTGTTTCCACAAGTTTTTCCATCCCCTTGAGAGAATGCTTGTTCTTATGATGAATTTCATCGGCATGAAGGAAAGGATGTAATGAAGGACAGCATCGGGTAGTTGGCTGATTCTGTCGTTGGTTTTCTCCATGGCTTTCTTGCTTTGAAACTGATGCCTACTCACTGCACTGGAAGGATTCTCCATTTAGTTCCTC
This sequence comes from Liriodendron chinense, assembly GCA_003013855.2. Lineage (NCBI taxonomy): Eukaryota > Viridiplantae > Streptophyta > Magnoliopsida > Magnoliales > Magnoliaceae > Liriodendron > Liriodendron chinense. The sequence goes on along the minus strand of ML058567.1, from coordinate 594,016 downwards.
TTACTTAAGCCATAATTAGACGGTGTGAATTGAACTAGTTCAGTCCAATTGGGGGTGGGGTTCGAGTGTCCAGTGCTGCAAAAATCCACTCAATCAGATTGATTTGCAGATGAAGAAGCTGTCGAAATTGAATGCTCAACAAAACCTGGTTCAATTGCACTGTGGATATCAATGGCTGGGATGCAACCCTGAGTTCATGGCCATGGGGTCGTAATGGCGGAGAGGTGGAGAGGAAAAAAGCCCGAAATCATCGGTACTGGTATCGATGAAAAAGACATGAGAGCAACGCAGACACTATTAAATAATGTTTATAAGACATCCCACCCGTCCAAAAGTGGATCCAACTATCCGGTGGGGCATACCAAAGAAAACAATGAATGATCTCCCAAACTACACATTCATGTGGGGGTGCATCCATTGGTTACATGGACTGATTTTTGGGGCACCCATTTTCATGGTGGGGGCAACCTTACTGGATGGGCAAGAAACCATACGAACACTGCAGTGGGCCCCACATGCCAACTAGTAGGACATGCAATTAGTTTTGTGTGAGCAATTCTCTTAGATATTAACTATAAATTATACCATCTATATTGTGAGCCACATTTTAGATGGATAATAACTTATAAATTTTAATGATTTAATTACATAGCTACTTTTCGGATTGGTGGATTTAGGGAGCATTTGGGTTGTAGTAAGTTACTTTACATAAGCTATTTAGCCTCAAGAAGCTTATATTTTCTACTTATTCAGCATATTAGTATGTTTGGGCCCAAAAAGTAGAAAATTATGTTTGGTTTCCATCATCACATAAGTACTTATCCCTCAAGTTTGCTCGGTCCACCATTAGTATCCACCATCCATTATGTGGGACCAACATTTGATGTGGATTCTTCATTATGTTAGGCCCACCAACCTTTGATGTGGATCTTTCGTTATGTTGGGCCACCTTGGCCATGTCTTCAATGTGAATCATCTATCGTGTGGGGCCTACTTTCAATGTGGCCATAATCTTATGAGGCCCATCTTTGATGTGGGCTATGCATCATGCAGGCCCATCTTGGATGTGGGCTGTCCATCATGCAGACTCACCCTTAATGTGGACCATCCATCATGTAGGGCCCAACTTCAAAATGGGTCATCCACCAAGCAGGGTCCGCCTTAGATGTGGCCCACCATCAATGTTATTGTCCATCATATGGGGCCCATCTTTAACATTCATTGCCCATCATAGGGAGTCCACCTTTGACGTAGACTGCCCATCATGTGGGCCCCACCTTGGATGTGGCCGTCCATCATGCAGGGCCCACCTTGGATGTGTGATATTCATGGTAAGGCCCAACTAGTAAGTGGCTTGGATCTCCCAAGTTAGCAAGTACACCACAACAAACTATAGTTTACCCAACCTATTATTCAATATGAAGTCTTCTCAACTCATTACAATACGAATTCCCCTACAGCCCCAATTGTACAACAGTATTGAATATTGATATTCTATCGGCCCATGTAACCGTCTTGTATTGTATCAGTATAAGACAGAAACGTGATACGAGGCCGAGGCCCATTCCAAAATAATGAGTCATATCAGCTCATGTAGGGTACAAGTGTACCATAGTTTTGAACAACGATAGCGTCTCCACCGATATGAACATATCGTATCTTTACGGGAGAAATGTCTAACATTAAGGCCTGTTTGTTTTGCCCATTATTACTTATCTCTGAACCACAAATATAGTTGAATGCAATGATGACATTTTACATTGTCTGATTTGGACACGGTAATGGAAATAGTGACAATTTTACATTATTTTAATGTCTAACCTTCTCTCTTTCTTTATTATTATTTTTTTTGTCAGTCATGCAACCCACCCACCTAGTCAATCGCAACACACCCACCCAGTCAGTCATGCAACGCACCCACTAGTGCATGTGGGCAGCGGGAATTTCACCCTGATGGGTTTCGAGACCGAGACCTCTTGTTGAAACTCTGCAAAGTATACCAATGAAGAGTCTTACCTTAGTTACATGAAAAAGTGTAGTGATTATAAATTACTTGTTTGTTGAATACATCTGCATTTAACAAACCATTCTTATGTTAGATTTGGCAATGGTAAAACTGTAATGATCGATCATAACTTTTAGATTTTAACAATTATACTACCCAAATTATTAGCTACAATTTAGATGGATCATAACTTAGGGCTCGTTTGGGAGCTTGTAAATGGAAGTAAATGTGAAATGGATTTGAAGGCAAATGAATTGGGAGTAAATGGCTTTGCATAGTTGCGTTTGGATGGGAGTAAATGAAAAACAATTAAAATCAAAATATTTCATTTGGATGGGAGTAAATGGGAGGAATTGGAATGCATTTGAAAATTTTAGTATATTCATATGAATATATGTGATATCCCAAATCAACTTTAATATCCTAACTTAGTATAGATATGTGATATTTAATAGGATGATTGTAATAAGCTCATTGAAATGTATACTACAGCAAAAAATGAAGGTATTTCAAGCCTCAGGTAGGCCACAAACGTAAGAATCACATAAAAGCAACTTACGAACGTTTTTTAACCGTCCATTTAGATGGTCATCATTTAGATGGTTTGGATCATTCTTTTGGTGTGATTTTAGTGATGTAGCCAATATTTGGATTGTTGGGGAGCATCATTAGTGTGACACATGTATGGTGGACATGTGCATAGTGGCACCTTTGTTTATAAGTGCAACTCTCCAAGGGAGCTCAAAAAGGCATTTCACCCTATTTACTTTCAAATCTTCTCTCATGGAGAGAATTTAATTTACATGCGCATTTACTCCCATTTCATTTCATTTACTCTCATTTACTTCTATCCAAACACACCCCAAATACCATTTACCTCTTTTTACTTCCAATTTCACCCATTTACCTCCATTTACTCCTATTCAAACGGCCCCTTATAGATTTTAATAATTTAATTATGTACTTATCTAATTGGTGGACATTTAATGGATGATTGAAATGAAAACCATCCTATTGCGCAAGTACAACAAATTAATGCCCCAGTAACTAAATGGTTCAATCAAATTTTTTATTTTTTATTTTTTTATTTTTTATGGCAGTGGCGTTCAATTTATATGGTTCAATATCATATGCAGTGTTTACAAATTATAAATGCTAGACAAAACCTCTTATCCCGGCTAATCATGTTTTTCCTAATTCTAATTTCATAACGACACAATTATAAATAAATACTAGAATACTTAACTACTTAAAATGTCCCAAGGCATCAATGTCTAATAGATGTGAGACCATGAGAGAGGATCTGACAGGTCTGTTAACTTATTGTAAAGCCAATGATATGGAAGAGTTATTGGATGCTTGTGATGTGTGACACTTGACACAAAAGTACATAGACATGGTATGTGTGGCATATATTAAGTTAATTACTTATTAAAATTTTATGTGTGGCATATATTAAGTTAATTACTTATTAAATAATTTTATTTGTGGCATATATTAAGTTAATTACTTATTAAATAATTTTATATATCATAGAAATTTAAAAATAAAAAAACTAGTAAGTAATATGAGATACATGATTAATAGTAACTAGAATGAGATAAACTCATGTTTTAAGTGGTGCCCTAACATGCCATTAGGTGATTTGAAACTTCTATAATGAACATTGAAGGCAGACCACATCCAAGCATCAGATAGAGATGACATGGTGTACCTATATTAGTGTTAACTGTTGAAAACTACATATATTCACCATATGAATATATATAGACCGTCATAAATACATACATATGAATGTGCATATATGTATTATGCAGACAAGTTTCAACTGGCCTTACTATGGTGAATTTGCCATTCCCTATAGGGACAACATCTCTAATAGGATTGGCATTTTCTCCCCTGTTTTGGCCAAAAACTGATTATGGATGATGCCCGAGTCGATGGATGGTGCCATTAGTGTATATGTCATCTCCATTGTCAATTCCTCTAGAACTAGGAAAATGGGTGGTGGGGATTTAAAGATGGAAGTTGTGGTGGAGATTGTCAGGATTCTTTTGAACCTATGGGATGGCTTTGAGATAAGTAAGTTTGGTTTATGATCAATTATAAGTAGCTTTTTTTATATTTAAAGTTACTTCGTCCCTTTAATTTAACAAGTAGAAATCAAGATAAGCTACTTAAGGCATAAATAGCTTAATCTTAAGTAACTTGAGATCCAAAAGCCCCCTAAATAAGTGCAGTCCAAGCAGTTTAAAATCCAGTGATGGGACCGTTACAGGACTCAAACAAGCCCACATGTTTGCGAGGATCAAATAATAAGCACATGTGAGGCTTAAAAAGGCACTGTGGGCCCACCGGGATCTCGATGTGATATCCACTCTATCAATCAGTCACCCCTCATCATATTCCAGCCTTTGCATAAAAATTGGGCAGATCCAAAACTTAAGTGGGCCACACCAAAAGAAAAGGTGGGAACAGGAGCTCACAATTGAAACCTTCCTGGTACCCACCGTTAATATTTATACGCCATTCATAAGATTATCTCATCAGGATGAAGGTGATATGGAAGAGTTATTGGATGCTTGTGAATGGACTGTCTCAAAATTTAGAAGGTTGACCCCATGGGAAATGGAACTATAGGGTCGACCTCATGGGAAGTTCCCATGAGGTCGAGCTGTGTGGGCCCCATCCTAACGTGTATTGGACATCAACACCGTGCAATTGATTGGTCCCCTTTAGTTCATGGGATATCCGAAGAATCAGCCATGTAAGGAGCTTAGGTGGGCATACCATCCAAAACCATGTGAAGACATGCCTAAAACAACTAAAAGCACTTGGTGGGGCCCAACTGAGTTTTGGATGTGGCTGAAACTTGGTCTGTCCCCTCATCCAAGTGGGACACACACAATGGATGGGCTCGATTTGTGAACCACAACTCGATGGGTCCAATAAACGATCATGAAGGTTTTAATGGGCGGGAAACCCCTCTTAACTATTGTATGTGGTGTGGTCCACCTAAGTCATGGAGTGACCTGATTTTTTAGGCCTTAGCTCTCCATGAAATGCTGCATCTAACTGATGAGGTAGATGTCCAACACAAGTCAGGGTGGGCCTCCCATGAGGTTAACCTTACAGTACCATATATATATATATATATATATATATATATATATATATATATATATATATATATATAACAAAGGAATCACAGGATCCAGAATTTAGAAAGCAAGAGGAATTACCGGATCCAAAATACATGGTTTTGTACAATATACTTGATTTTCATTTCTGAGAAGGGGACCCATGGTTCAGTAATCCAGACCATTGTACTGTTGTAAGGAGCCATGCCCCTAAAATCTCTTGGACAGGACAATCCAGGACAATTTTTTTTTTAGACAATCCATCCACAGTGTTCTGCAACAGACCAATGGTCTACATTTCAACCATGGGCCCAAATCTCCAAACTGAGAACGTGGGCAGAAAAGTCTATTGAATGGATGGCTAGGATCATGGAATCAAATGCAAAGCATTCATATAGCATCTCCAAACCCTCAGCTTACATACCATATAAAATAGGCTCCTCAAAGCTACCCTTACGGTAAACTTCATTATGCATTGGGGCTAAAGCTCCATCATCATCCGAATATTCACATATCAATATCTAAGTATCTGATGATGATGCCTTTATCAAGATCAATAGCCGTTCATGAAGAAGACCCAATGGTGTGTCACTGGATTTAGACACCAATGTAGATAAACGTGTTCCACATATGTAAAAAGCAAAGGAATGAGGAAGATGATGAGGTCTTTGAGGTAAACATGCTCGAATCCTTTAAAGAAGAAGAGCTCCTCAAACTTGAACCACTCGAAAAGTTGGAGATATGCTTAGCACACTTTGAAAATTCTAAAGATCCCATCATATGTGATATTGTGCAAGCATTGAGTAGTGAGAAACCGGTAGGTAATACTAGCTGGTGGAGGCCTCATTTTGAGAAATTGCCACCAACCACATTAAAGCCTCTACCGTCTAATATCAAACTGCCGAAGTTTGATCTTAAACCATTGCTATCTGAGCGTAAATATGTATATTTGGGTCAAGAAGAAACATTTCTAGTTGTCATAGCCTCTTACCTAGGAAAAGACCAAGAGCTCAAATTGATTGAGCTACTAAAAAAATATAGGGGAGCCATAGGATGGACAATAACGGACCTTAAGGGGATAGACTCTTCAGTTTGTACTTACCATATACACCTCGAAGAGAATAAAAAACCAACTAGACAACCTTAAAGGAGATTAAATCCAAATATGATGGAGGTTGTCAAGGCCAAGGTGTTAAAGTTACTAGATGTGGGTATCATCTAACCCATCTTGGATAGCCAATGGGTGAGTCCTACCCAAGTTGTCCCTAAGAAGTCCGATATTACCATTGTAGAGAATGTCAACAACGAGCTTATACCAATTAGAGTGACCACCAGTTGGCATATGTGCATAGATTATTGAAAGCTAAACACGGTCACTAGGAAGGACTACTTCCCTCTCCCCATCCATGGATCAAATTTTGGAGAGGTTAGTAGGTCACTCATATTATTGCTTCCTAGATGGCTATTTCGGCTACAACTAAATTGAGATAGCCTTCGAAGACCAAGAGAATACCACTTTTACATGTCTGTTTGGAACCTTAGCATATTGAAGGATGTCAGTTGGACTAACTACAAGAAAATATCTTTTTACAACGGGCCATAACCGTCGTAAAAACATGTTTCGCAATGTCCACATTGCAAAAAAAACCGTTGTACTTTACAACGGTACTTTACTTTACAACGTCGTAAAAAGTACTTTACAACGGTTAATATCTGTTGTAATCAAGATAATTACAGTTGTAAATGATACTTGACAGCAATGCAAGGTGGTTTGTTACAACGGTGAGAGGCCGTTATAGCTGATGAGGTTTTACAACAGGTTCTCCCCGTTGTAAATTTCCTTATTTTACAACCGGTTATACCCCTTGTGAAAAGTGTAAACGTTACAACCGGAATGGCCCGTTGTAAAAGTGAGTATTTAACAACAGTCACAGACCAATATCGTTAAGCATTGCCACTGCCGAAAAAGAAATAAGAGAATAGAAACGGAAAAGCCAAGCATTACCACTGCCGAAAAAAAATTAAGAGAATAGAAACAGAAAAGCCAACTACCTAATGATTGTCAAGACACAACTAACGATACTTCTTATTACCTCAAGTGTTTCCCTCTACTCCAGTGAGTCTTTTACAGTTGGTAGGCCATACAACCGTACTTGACGTAGAACATCGAAGGGGTGGCCCTGTACAAAATAGAGAATGTTGAAAAAAGAAAACCAGATTAATAACCCACACCCAAACTCTGCATTTGTGTCAAAAAGCAAGAACATCTTGCTTGAAAGCCTTGGATTAACCCAAGAAGTTTTTATCATTAAACCTACATATCTGTAGCCATTTCATATACAAAAATAAAATAAAGTACAAAAATTAAAGGGGGGTTCTTTCGATTTATGTTTGGCAATTCACTGTAATATTCCATGCGGCCTGTGTTTAGAAAGCTCCCTGTATGATAAACTGCAGCCTTTCTAGATCTATTAATAGTTTCCTGACAAGTTTTTGTATTCAGTGCAAATAAGCAGTTGAGTTAAAAAGCAAGGCATCAATCCAGCTAGCATGGCCCTGCATTAGCAATGAAAATTTTGACCCAGTAATCATCATTAGAAGCTACCGTGCATAGAAGAATGCCACAAAAATGAGAAAATGTCAAATGTTTGCCAAATGTCATTTAATAGGATTTGTGAGGGCAGTGAATGCCTGACAAGTGTTTATTAGTCCCATCACATTAACTTGATTAACAACCATATCATTCTGAAACTGTAGAACAGTAGAAGTGAAGCTTCCCACAATAGCACAAGGTGCTTTGGATATTTACAAGAAAGGAAGTACTAAATAAAGATTATGACACCAATCTAAAACCATACCATTGTAGGATTAAAGTTGAGCAGATTTATTATAGATTAACAAGCAATTTAGACCTATCAAATCATTAGGCCTAAAAAAAAGACCTATTGAATCGAAAATACTTGATAATTGCTCAAGAAGAAACTATGAATTGATACTTACCTTCAAGGATGACACAAGTGCGATAACCTTTTCAACTGTTTCCAGGCAAATGTTTCCCAATCATGCATATCTACAGTGACAAGACATTAATTAGAGATGACACAGAAAATAGGTAAATAGCTGAATAATGGATCAGACCATCCCACCATGAAAATAGGATGTCCACAACCAGCTAGTACATATTCCCCTGTAGCAGGTGCATTCCGCCGTGCATGAGAAATGTGGGGCCCACATAGTGAACGTTTGACACCTATCTCGTCTAACAAATGCACTCCACCTTGATGATCCAACAAAATAAAATCAGCTAATCGAATCATTTTATATGGACCACAAATTAAATTAGGATTTTTTAGTGTTGTGCATTGTTTTTATGGTGTGGCCTAAGTTTTGTTCATTTTGATTATCAAACGAGTAAATGAGAAATGCCCAAATGAGAAGGAAAAAAAAAACAGTCCTGCTCCTACCAAAAGTATAAGAATCAATTAATTTATACTCAACTAAAATACTAACTTTAAAAGAAAATTACATTTGGTGATTGATTAGCACGACAAGAAGCTCTCTCTACAAATGCATAGAACAACATAACAACTCCAATTTGGACAGATGGGACGACATAAATTACTTCTTTTTAAATAGAAATCCACAAAATGGTATTGAGAAACGATCATCTTCAATCACTTAGAATCTGTTTCAAAATCTACCGATTTGGGCAGATGGGATGTGATCCTCCCAAGCATCTGCATATTGCGAATTCTGCCTGTTGAATGTGGACATTTGCTTATTTCTTCTCAACTTTTGAGTTACCTTCCATTTGTCGTCGGATGGCTCCCAAAGTCCAATCACCTTGATTTTTGGGCCATGGCCAGCCACATGGTGGTCCAGAAAGTCAATGGTCTTGATCACTGTTCTATGAGTTCTGTCTCTCTTTCACTCTTTTAATAAATTTCTGGTGTCCTAAAAAAAGTAATATTTGAAGGAAGACAACCAATGGGACCAGGCCAGCTGAAGGGAGTCAAGTTCTCACTTCGAATCACAGCTTTAGCTTTGGTGAGCCTAAAAAAATCGTGGGCCAGGCTTGGGCTGATCCATTGCTGTCACATGGAGCTTAGTCAGGAACCTCATTACTGGTTCAGGGTCTAACACTCATTACTGCCAAATGGTCCTAACTATCCAATGTATGACTCTTGTCCAATAAACTTGAGTATTTATTCATTTTCTTCATCACCTTTAACCATCCATGTGTTTGACATAAGAACATGACTAAGAGAATTTCAATGTATATGGTAGGGATGAGACCATGTAGCAGGAAAGTAGCATCTTATTTGGAGAAGGTTCTTACTTAATCGGCTACTTCAACTCAAAACTAATCATCAATTTCTGCACGTTCCTTGTTGAGCCATTTCATCAAACAGTTAGCAAGCATGAGTATAGAAACTGTGTATGAAATCTGGGGCAGGTGGGTTCCACAGTGGCCATCAAATCATACAAATAGCATAGCTTCATCCAACAAGAGTCTTAGTTGAAGCATTTCTTCAAATAGAAGAACGAAAAAAGCAATTCAAATGTCCAAATAACACATCAAACCAGTCAAAAGCATAAAAAGAAAAAGGAAAAAAACTCAAAATCTTACTTCCATTGACAAATCATACATTTTCATCTCCTCCTATTACTCAAATAGCATAGTGTCGCCTTTGCATCCTCATCGTCTGCACAATCCTTCGCCATATCATATCGAAAAAGGAAAAGAAAAACCCTAATTCAACACAATCTCACCTAAAAAAAATATCTAACCTAACCTTAGGGGTCGTTTGGATATGTGGTAAATGATTTACTAGTAAATGATTTACTAGTAAATGGCCATTTTTTCTGTTTGGATGCACCCATTTGCTAGTAAATCATTTACTAGTAGTAAATCATTTACTAGCAAAACCCCTCTCCCATTTACTACCGAATAGCTGAGATTTCATTTACTAGTAAATGGGCAAGAAGGCAACGGCTCTATTTTCAAATTTCTGCTTTAAAAGCAGATTCGCACCTGTTGCTGAAATCACTTCCAACGGCTCTCTCTCCCTCTCCCTCTCTGCAAGCTCCCTCCCTCCCTGCCTCCCTTTGGTGTTCTTTGAAGCTTTAACCACCCTTCCGGCACCGGCTCTCCACCGAACCGACGATTTCGAAAACCGCCGGCGACCTTCAGGTTAGCTCTCTTCCTCCTCCTCTTTCTCCTTCTCCTTCTCCTCTCTTCTTTCTTCTTCTTCCTCTTTTTTTTCTTGGAATTTTGTTTTTTGTTTTTTTTTTTTTTTTTGATGCGGCAGGGAGGAAACCCCTCTTCCGTTGGGGAGGGTGAGGGAAGTCGCCCACCGTCCTGGTGCTCCCCAGGACGTAGAAGACGTAGAAGATGGCTTTTTTCTGCTTTGTGGGGCCCACCGATCAGACACGAACGGCTCTCCTTTGGAGAGGACGTTGTGGGCCCCAAGATTTTGTTTAAACTCTGTGGCCCACCATGATGCGTGTACGCTGGGGGGACGCGGATTGACTAGTGAAGCCAACACCAGCCAAGGGGCCCACCATGCAGCAGTGTAAACTCTGTGGCCCAAAGTTGCGTGGGCCCCACCATGATGTATGTGTTTGATCCACGCTGTCTATCCATTTTTTCACCCTATTTTAGGGCATGGGCCCAAAAATGAGGCAGAAACAAATCTCAGGTGGACCACACCACAGTAAACAGTGGGAATTGAATTATTACTGTTGAAAACTTCTTGATTCACACAGAAGTTTTGGATCAAGCTGCTGCTTGTGTTTTCACTTCATCCAGGTCTGTGTGACCTTATCAACAGGTTGGATTGCAAATAAACATCACGGTGGGTCCGGTGAAGTTTTGAATGGGGGACGTTCAATGAACACTGTTTTCCTGTGTTGTGGTCCACCTGAGATTTTAATATGCCTCAATTTTTGTCCCACGTCCAAAAAAGAGGTGGGAAAATGGTTGGACAGCATTGATAAAACCCATACATCATGGTGGGGTCCACACATAGTTGACATGGGCCCCTAAGTGGTATTGGGGTCACTAGCCAATCCAAGTCTGCCCAGGGGCTATTGTACCGAGTAACACAACGGGTCCACTTAATATGTGATTAATGTCAGGTGGACCAATTTGAAGGTTGGAGCCCAACAATGAGGCATATTGAAAGGTCAGGAGGACCACTTAATATGTGAATTGGTTCCATGCTTGAGCCATAGAGGAACTATATTTCCTTCACTTGACAATATGCAGTGTACTCTCCTTTTCAGTTTGCATGAGTGGGGCCCATAGATATATAAGCATTGAAATCAACATGTAATTTGTCCTTTGACAATAGCATTTAAATTCGTGGGCCCACTTGTATGGCTCACATACTATTCAGTTTTTTTTTAGGATTAACACAATGCTTTAGTGGCATGGGCTTGACCCAATGATCCACATGGAAGGAAATTCCAACATGTAATTTGAATGTTATAAGCTAAATTGATTTTCAAGTGTGAATATACAATTGTAGGATATAACCCATTTACAGGCTATCCAAACAAGGAAATCATTTACTAGTAAATCATTTGCTACTTACATCCAAACAGAAGGTAGTAAATCATTTACTAGCACTTAAGTCATTTACTAGTAAATTATTTACTAGTAAATGATTTACAACCTATCCAAACGACCCCTTAAACAAGAAAAATAAAGAAAGAATGCTCAAGAACTCACGCATTGCATGAAAGCCCTGAGGAAATACACATCCTGGGCGATGTATTTCCTGAACGACTCCAATTTCAATCTACCAGAAGCCAAAGACAGAACGGAGATGACGACCTTCTACATTCCGACCAACTCCCATGGCTGAGAAATTGGGATGAGTCTGCTTGCGTCCCTCCTACAGTCTCGAGAATCGAGAAGGAGATTTCAGCAAATCTGAGCCCTTGATTTGGAGAGAGTTCGGATTTTGGATTTCGGATGAAGGAGAGCAGTAAAACAGAGACAGGGATTAGGCGTCACGGTTTTTTTGGGCGCGAGAGTCAAAAAGGAAATTGGGGGCTTTTTCTTTGGGTGCGGGACGGGAAATTGGATTGCTTACCGAGTTACTTATTAGGCTCTAATCGTAATTAGTAAACTCGGTTGGGCCCACCGTGAATGTATGTGGTTTATCCACGCCATCCATCCGTTCTTCCAGCTCATTTTAGGGGTTGAGCCCAAAATTGAAGCATATCCAAATCTCAAGTGGACCATAACACATGAAGCAGTGGGAATAATGATTTCCAACATTGAAACCTTCCTAGGTCCCATAGTAATGCTTATTTGTCATCCAACTTGTTCATCAAATCACACACACACATGGATGAAGGGAAAACACAAATATCAGCTTGATTCAAAACTTCTGTGGCCCCAAAGAATTTTCCAATGGTGGAAATTCAGTTCACACGGTTTCATGTGGTGTGATTCACTTGAGTTTTGGATATGCTTCAGTTTTAAGCTCAAGCCCTAAAATTATAGGGTAAAATCGATGGACAGAGCGGATAAAATACATAAATCATGATGGGCCCTACTGAGTTTACTACGTAGAGAGTTACTTAGTACACAATTTGCTTTCTTGGTCCTGTTAGGCGCTCCGTGGGGCCCATCATGATGTATGTGGTTCATCCACACTGTCCATTCATTTTGAGATTTATTTTTAGGTCATATTCCAAGAAGGAGCCAAATATATGGTGTTGTGGGAAGAATATGAGCTGACCTCAGGGTAGATCTGGATCAGAAGAATACGAGCTGACCTCAGGGTAGATCTGGATCAGAAGAATACGAGCTGACCTCAGGGTAGATCTGGATCAGAAGAATACGAGCTGACCTCAGGGTAGATCTGGATTAGCCTGTTCAGCTCGGATCCGACCTGAGGTCAAACGGCACGATCCGAAATTAGGTCGGCAAGTCTGTTCGACCTAGCCTAGAGAGAAGAGGCGATCCCTCTAAACGACCTCATAAGGCTGACCTCTTTCATTTTGACAAGTTGGTTCCGTTACCGCAACTTCCTTAAGTTTGCACGCAATAAGAGGAAAAGAATCCGGAATAACTAACCCGTCAATTATTCCCAAAGATCACGGGACAGCTCAGGAAATCTCAGAGATCCGAGATTTCCTCTACAAACATCACGGCTGCAAAAAGGGAATGCAACCTCGCAACCTAAGTCTATAAATTAATGCGTCCTCTTCATCATCAAGGTATGACACAACAACTGATCTCAAGAGAGACGATCATCCTTTTTAGAATCCAAACTAACTTAGGCATCGGAGGGCTAATGGCTGGGTCCCAGCCACCTCTTCTTCTTTTCCCTTCCTTTGTGTTGTGCAGGATCTAAGGAGCTTCCGGCTCAGATCCAGACCGCACACCTACCGGAGATCAGCTGTACTCATTCGCTGACTAGTTGGAGGTCACCTCATCTCGTTTGTTGACTACTTTTTAGCATCAACATATGGTCCAATTGAACACCACCGCGAATCAATAATACGTACTTAATCTCCATGTTTCCTATGGTGTGGTCCACTCGAGCCTATGATCTACCTTCATTTTTAGGCTCATGCCCTAAAACGAGCTGTCAAAATCGATGGATAGTTTAGATAAAACACACACATTGCTGTGGGCCTCAAGAGCACCTATTTTTGTTTATTGACTCCTACTTGTGCCAACGGTTTATTGGGATTCCCCGATGGCTTTGGTCATTTTTTTTTGTATTGAAGCAATTGGCGGGAGAGAACTCCCAAGTGCACGAAAGATAGTACACGTATGAGAGATCCAAGCCATTCAAAACTTTGGTAAGAGAGCTGATGAGTCTCATTCACTACAGGTATTGCCTATTGTAAAAATACATTATTTACCACTAGAGCCCGTAAAAACTTAGTATTTACTACCAGCATAAACCATCATAAATATTCCAATCACAACGGTTCAAGAAGTCCATTGTAAAAAATAACAGTTTTTACAACCAGCAAGCACCCGACTATTGTTAAAGGATATTATTTACAATAGGCATATTGAGCCCGTTATAAAAAGATCTCTTTTACAACGATTGTGGCTAGCCCGTTGTAAAAAGTCTATTGTAAAAAGTCAATTTTCTTGTAGCGCCACATTCCAACGATGCATGTTGAGTATTTTTCTGACATGGTGGGTAAGTTTCTCGAGGTATTCATGGATAATTTTTCTTTTTTTGGTTGTACATTCGATGAGTGCCTCAATCACTTGAATTTAGTCTTGATAAGGTGAGAGGAGAAGAACCTTATTTTAAACTGGGAAAATTGTCATTTTATGGTACAAAGAGGAATAGTCCTTGGACATATCATCTCGTCCAATGGAATAGAGGTAGACCGGGCCAAAATTGATATTATTGCCAACCTACCACCACCCAAGAGCATATGCGATGTGCGGTTATTCCTTGGACACGTCGGTTTTTATATAAGGTTCATAAAGGATTTCAGCCATATCTCTAGGCCCTTATGTAATTTTTTCCAAAAGGAGAACCAATTTGAGTGGAGTGCCGAATGTTAATTGACTTTTTCAAAGCTAAAGGACATGTTGATAATCGTTCCTATCATGCAACCACCGGATTGGTCCATTCCTTTTGAGTTGATGTGTGATGCTAGGGATTATGCTATTGGGGTGGTGCTAGGCTAAAAGAGGGATAAGAAGCCCTATGTTATCTACTATGCGAGTAGGACCTTGAATCCCACCCAAGTCAATTACTCGACTACGGAGAAGGAGCTTCTAGCCGTCATTTTTGCTTTGGACAAATTCAGGCCTTACTTAATATGATCCAAGGTTATTGTTTTCATGGACCATGCAGCGTTGAAACATCTTCTTTCTAAGAAGGATGCTAAGCCCGTTTGCTAAGATGGATCCTATTCCTTCAAGAATTCGACTTAAATATTAAAGATAAGAAGGGAGTAGAGAATGTTGTGGCAGATCATCTATCCCGCCTAGTTTTACTTGATTCCATTGACGAGTCACCTATTGATGACTCATTCCTTAATGAACAACTCTTTGTTGCTATGTATCCTCCATGGTATGCTGACATAACTAACTATCTTTCTACAACTGCGATGCCGACTCACTGGACTGCACAGGATAAGCGAAAATTTCTAAGGGAAGTGCGCAAGTTTTTCTGGGATGAACCATTACTTTTCAAATATTGCCCAGATCTAATAATTAGGAGATGTGTCCCTAATGATGAACAAAATTCTATCATCTCCTTTTGTCATAGTCAAGCATGTAGGGGTCATTTTTTCTCCAAGAAAACCATTGCAAAAATTATGCAGTGTGGTTTTTATTGGCCTACCTTGTTTAGAGACACCCACAAGTTTTGTAAAGCGTGTGAGCGCTGTCAAAAGCTAGCAAGATTGTCCCGTCGGAATATGATGCCTCTCAACCCAATTCAACATCTCGAAGTCTTCAATTGTTGGGGCATCGATTTCATGGGACCATTCCCCTCATCTTTTGGACATGTCTACATATTGCTTACCATAGACTATGTGTCCAAGTGGATAGAGGCTATTCCATGTAGAACCAATGATCATCATACGGTTCTAAAGTTCTTTAAAGAAAACATACTTTCTAGATTTGGAACGCCTCGAGCCATCATAAGTGATGGTGGTTCTCACTTTTGCAATAGGCCTTTTGAAGCATTAACGAAGAAATATGACATTAGACATAAAGTGAGTACCCCATATCACCCACAAACAAGTGGGCGAGCTGAAATTTTCAATCGAAAAATCAAACAGATTTTGGAGACCGGATCTCAAAGATTGGTCGCTGAGATTAGTTGATGCTCTTTGGGTTCACTGTACCGCCTATAAGACCCCCATTGGAATGTCTCCCTATAGACTTGTCTATGGAAAAACTTGTTACTTGCCTATGGAACTTGAATACAAAGTCTATTGGGCAATTCGTGCATTGAACTTCAACATTAATTGACAAGGCTAGCTCGCTTCGTAAACTCCAATTGAATGAGCTTGATGAGATCCAAAATGATACTTCTGAGAACTCGAGGATTTACAAGAGTAGGATGAAAGCCTTTCATGACAAACACATCTTCAGGAAAACTTTCAATGAAGGCCAGAAAGTACTTTTGTACAATTCTCAACTTCATCTTTTTTCGAAAAAATTGAGATCTCGATGGACTGCCCCTTATATTGTTCAAGAAGTTTTTCCTCATGGGGCTATCGAGATAGAGAATGCAACGAATGGTAACTGTTTTAAAGTGAACGGACAATGCCTTAAACCATTTGTGGAGAAATTTAATTCAGAGGATATGACCTTTCCTTCGATAGATCCTGTATATCGGGATGATTGATCTCCTAGTCTGACGGAGGTATAGAGTAGGTTATGATTAGTTGTTTTCTATTTTAGTTTTATTTTTAGTAGATCTAGTTGTTGGATGTAGATTTTTATGATCAACTCTCTCAGGTACTCTTGTTCTCACCCTCTTTTATTGTTATCATTGCTCTAATAATTATTGCTTATTGCATATTTTTTACATTGAGGGCAATGCAAGATTTGGTTGAGGGGTGAGGTTCCTAGATGAATTTTGTATTTTGTAATATTTCGAGCAATGTTTGTAGAAAAAATTTCAATCTTTTCTGAAAATTCAAAACTCTTTTAGAAAACCGTATTTATATGCACTTGGGATGTCATAAGTATGAAAGGATGAGAGACAACTTGATATGATTTTGAGACATTTAAATTAACTTAAATATAATAGTTTTCTATTTGAAATCCCCTATTTATATGATTGGTAGAATTTTGAACACTTTTGAGCCTAGTTCACGTTACACGATTCTCATAGTTTGAAGGGATTATGTAGATTTGTAGATTGGTTGGACTTAGAGCTGAGGTGTTAAGGAACCAAGCCGGGGAACTCTGTCCATCCTTATTCATAAGAAAGTAAGAAAAAGAATAAGAGATATGGATTTTTAAAAATCTTATCTATATTTATAGTGAAATGAAGAAAAAGAAAGCTTGGTTATATTGAATATATATTGAAAAATTTCGAAAAAGGTTACCTATTACTAACCAGGGGATGGTCTACCAGTGACCAAAGCTGGAAATGGGAAGTAGTGTGAAAGCCATCGAAGGAACGGTAAGGCAAATTCTTGTCGTAGGCATTTGGTTGATTTGCACACTTTTAGATCTCCATTTTTGCTGATTTATTAAGAAGGTAGAAATTCATCAGATGAAGATTCACTATGCACACTAGACCGCACTTGTTCGAACTTTTCTATTTATCAATCACTCGGTAGGGATTTTATGTGAACACTCGTTATGTTTAGGGAGTTTAAGATTTCAACTTCTATCGCTTAATTTTTCTAAATTTTACACTTGTATGTCTTGGAGTTTATAGAAGCATAGTTTCCGAAAGAGAATTGGGTTTTGAAAAGTTGATTTGTTTCATGCATGTTTTGCTTGAAACTAGCAAAATGCTGGTTTTTTTTTGGGGGGGGGGGGGGGGGGGGGGGGGGGGGGTGTTGAGCTCTGAATTATGCATATTCTAACCCCAATTCATCACACATTATACCTAGTTTACATGTTTAAAGGTTAATCTAATACATGTTTTTGTGTTTGTAGGAATGCGGGAGAGATTTCACTTATATGATGTTAAAAGACTCACTTTACATGCCTTAAAGATTAATGGAAGAAAGAACAAGAGGTGGATGTGAATTGCAATGAAGATGGAGGAGAAGAACCATGAAAAATACATTTTATAGACTGTCCGACCGGCCAGCCAAACCCTCTAGAAATCACATTTTCTTTGTACACTTTTTTACACAAGCCGACCCCTCATCCGGCCGGCCAGCAGGTAGGTCGGCCTATGTATGAAAAACTCCAGATTTTTGTGTAGTTGCTATGCAACCTCCGGCAGACCGACTAGTGGGGTCTAGCCGGCCGGCCAGCGTCCAGACTGCGTAAGGACTCTCCAATCTCTCAAAGTTTCCAAGTCGGTGACGGATTTTTTGTCACGCCCTGCAATTCGAGACTCTAGTACAACAACCCAAGCCCAAGTTCTAGAGTACGAACTTAATTTAATCATGACTTTTAAGAGAAATTCCATTCCACATACCACAATACTACTAAACTAAAGTACTTTATTTATCATAGCTTAAATCTCAAACTATAATTTAAATCAAACAACTACATTTACCCTGCAAATCATTAAGTCTACTAAAGTCAGTTTCAATCATTTTCAAAGGGAAATAAATTAAAAGACCTAATCTAAGATAAGGCTTCTAATAAAAATAGTCGTCCAGTTATTCCGCTTCAGCCGCTCCTCCTTCCTCCTGAAATCCTGTAGGAACTGTGGTGATTTTGGTGAGCTAAAGCCCAGTGAGGTCATTTCCATCACAGGTAATATTCCAGTTGATAAAAGATAAGATGTAAATCATCAAATCATCAACAGATAGGATGGCATGAAAATATACGAGGGTAAGGTTATGATTAATACACCTTATGATTTATTGTACATGGGACATGATTATCATGATGTCATGTATGTCATGATATGTGTGAGAGTAACAAAACGTCTAGGAACTCGCTATCACTGAACATTAGGAACATGTCGCAAATCAACCATGTTCACCTGACCGGTACAGCAAGGCAGCAAATCAACCATGCACGCCAGTGGGCAAATCAGCCATGCACCACTGATCCAACCGAGCAAATCAACCATGCACGCCAGTGGGCAAATCAGCCATGCACCACTGATCCAATCGAGCAAATCAACCATGCTCAATAAGTGAAACGACCAGAACTCGTTGCCACTGAACATTAGAAACCTGTAGCAAATCAACTATGCTCACCTAACTGGTACAGCGAGGCGGCAAATCAACCATGCACACCAGGAGTCAAATCAATCATACTCCTGTTCTGTCGCAGTGTATAAATATATGCACATGTCATGAGTTTATGGAAGCATTCATCAAGCACATAATGCAATTCATCATTCAATCATATCATATCATGCATGCATTATCTTTATTTAGGCAATTTCTCTTCTAACCCTAGTTTGTTGTATATTATGTGAAAATAGATCAGAAGGATGATGTGTAGGCTTTTAGCGTTTTGACGATTTACTTTTGTTATTCTAAAGGTGATGTCTTGTACGTAATCTAAGCCTAAGTTGAGTTTGTCTAAAATTTTGATGTGTGACTAGAAAGGAAAAATTTGAGGAAATAGAATCAACAAGGAGGAATAATTGAGAGATGAAATTAAAAATAAATTTAAGAGATGGATCCCTTCCTTAGGATCCATACTATGCACAAATTCACAAACCTAAGCCTAGTTAGAAAGATATTGAGAGATGGATCTATCCCTAAGATCTATGATGGAGGAAAATAAGTGTAGGGAATGAAGAATCAACAAGAACTTTCTGAGATGAATCACTCACTTGATAGATCTTAAGCTCCAAATCGAGTCTGAGTCAGCTCACTGAGTCGACTCAGTTGAATATTTCTTTCTTTCTTCCTTCTTTCTTCCTTCTTTCTCCTTCCTTCTTCTTTCTTCCTTCCTATCTTCTTCTAATTTAAAGCAGGGTCCAGTAGTGCAGCAGCGCAACAACAGTAAAGCAACAGCAGCCACACCACCACCCTCTCTCTCTCTCTCTCTCTCTCTCTCTCTCTCCTTCTTCTTCTTCTTCTTTTTCCTTCTTCCTTTCTCTTTCTTCTCCTTCTTCTCCTTCTTCTTCTTCTTCTTCGCTGGAAGGTCCTCCTAGCAGCAGTAGTAGTGGCAGCAGCAGGAACAGCAAACCATCACCACCCTCTCTCTCTCTACCTGCACGCTCTCTCTCTATTCGAACACACTCTCTCACTACCCATAATCTCTCTCTCTCTCCCTGTGTTTCTTAGAAGGTAGGAGTCGGCGGATGAAAACCTTATATAGCTAACTAGGGCGGTGGAGAAGCGGTGAAGGTGCGGACGCACAAGGAAGTCCCGGTTCGAGTTGGAGAAGGAGACCGATTGGTTCTGGAACTCCTTTGCATGTGGGGCTCGTTGGGAAGCTAGGTGGGGTCCACACGGTACTCTCTAAGAAGATCCGGCCATCCATGCGAGGTAGGATCGAAGATCTTGACCAATCTTGAATTCTTTAATTGAGTTTGGGAAGTTGAAGTGGGCCATACGATCGACCGAAGATGTTGAGCCACCAACCTCTTAGGTCCGGGTGGGGCGCGCTCCAGATGGACGGATTGGATCAACTGATGGGGTCCACTGTGATGGACGGAGTGGACCGTTAATGGCGGCAGCGGTAACGCTGCTGCTGTATCAACGTTCGAAGAGGACGACTCCCGTCCGCATCGCGTGAAACGCGGGTTGACCGCGTGCCGACCGTGTGCACTGCACACGAGGGTCCCACCTTGATGTATGTAAGAAATCCAATCCGACCATCAGCTAGGCCACCTAATTTTAAGGCATGACACAAAAAATGAGGCAGGTCCGAGTTTAGATGGCCCACTTATGGCCCGATTTCTGATTAGGCTATTTGTAGGATGATCGAAGTGCTAAAATTTGACGTGTACGGTTAAAACATGTCCCTAAACTATTATACAAAGTTTTGTATAAAACTGATCGTCAGAAACTGATATACTTAAAATCGTCTGTTTAATAATTGGCATTTTCGTAATTATGGTAGATTTATGAGTTTTGTGAAATCTTATACTTGTACGTATTATTTAATATTAATTTATCAATATTAAAGTAATTTAATTACTTGAATAATCAATTAAACTACTAATTAAATCATTTTAGAAATCTAAAGTTAATAAAATTATTATTTAAATTATTGTAAGGACCCAGGTTATTACATTTTTCTATAAAAGGACACCTCTACGTTGTTCCGAAGGCATCATAGAAGGCTTGTGAAGTCTAGAAAGATGGAGAGAAGGATCGTGGAGTATTCGCAACTCCTCTAACTAGGGTTTTTATAGTTTTCTTATGCTTTTAATTAGTTTTTCTTATGATTTTAGTTGTAGCATGATGATGCTCGGCTAGAACCTCTTAGCTAAGGCTAAGAGGTGAATCTTGTAGCTAATTAATATGTAGAATTTGTTTAATTCAAGTATATTTACTTAAAGTTTGGATATTTAAGTTCTAGTTTGAATAAAGTTGGTGATTTTGGATGTTTTATGAGAGTTCATGTGCTTCGAACATGAGTTCCTTGTAATTCCCTGAGATTATCATTTTTGGATTGATTAGAATCGAATTGTAATAACCCTAGAGCATGCCATAGTCTGTTGGCATGACTGTTACTTCGAAGGCTACATGTTTGAATTCTATGTACTTCATTAAAACTAAAATCTTGTTTTCTAACTTAAGCGGGATAGTTTGTGTTTGAATGCTTAATCTTCCAATTATATGAGAGATATAACTTCGAATCTAGTTGTGTTTATGCTTGGATGAATGAATTCACATAGAACTACTATAAGTGGATCCTTGAGGCCTTAGTCTCATTAATTATCAGATTTTTTCTAAAGTTACTGTTTTACTTAGTTTTTAAAATTAAATTCTAAATTTGCTAAGATTGAAGTTGCTAGAATGGTTTGAATTTGTTTACCCTAATTTCCTGTGGATCAACCTCGGTCTTACCGAGTTAGTACTATATCACAAGCCTTGCACTTGAGGCGAGCGAACAGTGCTCACCAAAATACTAGTATCTCATGGAATGTATGAGTCATGTTAATCCTTTTCAAAATATTCCAAAAATAATTCATCATTATCCAACCTTATTCAAGGCCTCAAAATACCACCACAAACTCGTTTAATCGCAAGATTTCCAATAGGCAATGTATTACACATGTTCCACATAACTTTTCAAAAATAATCCAAGACGTATTAATCAGCGAAACAAATTCATAATTTGAAAATAATGTAGGAATTTCCAGCAAATAAAAGGTCAAAATCTAAACTACAATCAATCTAAACCGTGAATTTCCAAATGTCAATTTAAGAAATATGGAAATCAATCACCTTCAAAATAAAAAAATTTAAGAAAACATTAACAAAATCTGAATTACAATGTGAAAAACGATATGAGAGACAACTCACATGAATAAATTCAACTCAAATATGAAGTTTCCAAACTCCTCTTTGTCCTGGACGAGTTGACTCAACAACTCACACAATCTTTCTAACGAACTTTCTTCATAACACTATTTTTCTCTCTCTGCATCTGTTTCTTCAACTTTTGCCGAACTACTCTAGGTAGCTTAGGGTTTTTTTATAACCTATGTGAGCCTCTGGAGAGTTCTTTGCGTAAAGGATTTCGCAGACTTGTCACGGTTATACACAGCGTGTGCAAACAGTGTGGAACGGATGCCACGTTAATCCAATTGCATATTATAGCACATGCTATAGTTGGTCGATTATTTGGTAAGGATTAAATGCTGGCATCCTGGCCTACCTAATGGACGTGTTAGATAATTGGATTGAGTTTTGACAAGGGATGAGTGGTTATGGTTTGAACAGAGAAGATAAGATTTCTTCAAACCGGTTGTAGTGGACGTAAGTGTTTGAATTTTGGGGATGAAATTTCGTTAAGGGGGGAAGAATGTAATGACATGAGGTTACGGGTGCGTACCGTCTACATTTATATACTTAGGTTAATCAATTAAGCCTATTTTAAGTATTCACCCATAGATCACTCTAAAGATATACATTCTACTTATCACAATACGAAACTTACTGTACAGAGATCCATACATATGATTAGGACCATGACCATCCAATTACCTTAATTTTTACATATCATCTGACCATCCATCACACATTGATCCACCAAATGGCTCATCCAAATACCAAAATGAACCGATCATTTTGAAGATCGTTAGATAAGTACCAAGCTTACTAGTTAAATTTTCCATTGGCTGTGTACAAATGCCGTTTTGGACCATAGAGATGTACAACCCATTAAAATGGCATCTTGGTCATCTTGGTGAGATCAAGGCCAAAAATTGGGTGTTAGAAAGAGCATGAAAGATAATGGTCAGTGGTGAAATTTTACTCTGTTCGGAGGGTACAACAACAAGTTATGGACACTAGAAGTCAAAACCAAAGAAAAGGGTAAAATTGGAATATATAGATAATAATACAACCAGACTAGTGACATTTCTACCGTAAGAATTATCTACCCATTTTACTACGTGTGGCCCATTTAAGGATTGATTCTAGTTCATATAAAGGTTTTTATCTCAACATGGTCGGTCAAAACTGATGAAGGGAGTAGATAATCTATGTGGGTCCCACAAATTATATATATATATATATATATATATATATATATATATATATATATATATATATATATATATATATATATATATATATATAGGAATGCTCACCTGCGCACTTCTCGTGAGAGACACTTATGAGCACTTTTTCATGGCTCATCCCACGTGATGTGAGCCCAAAATGTGAGCCGTCCATGTGATGCATTACCCCAAAAATCATCTACCCATTTTTCTACGTGTGGCCCATCTAAGGATTGAATCTGGTTCATATAAAGGTTTTTATCTCAACATGGTCGGGCAAAACTTATGAATGGAGTAGATCATCTATGTGGGTCCCACAAATTAAAGAGAGAGAGAGAGAAGTGTCCAGGTGAGCATTCCCCCCCCCCTCTCTCTCTCTCTCTCTCTCTCTCTCTATATATATATATATATATATATATATATATATATATATATGAGTTTGAGCACATTTAATTTTCATATAAATAGGAGAGAGAGGTTACACCTGGGTTCATTTATTGCAATTACTTTTAAGGAAGAGGGGAATCCGTTACTTATGGCAGGGCCTACCGTGATGTTTGTGAGAAATCCACCCCATCCATCCGTTTGGCTAGACTGGGTTAGGGGATGGGCCAAAAAATGAGGCAGATCCAAAATTCAAGTGGGCCTCACAACTTAAATATGTGGATAGGGAAATGACTACCATTGAAAGCCCTCTTGGGTCCACTGATCATTCATACTTAGATGACTTGTATCCATGCTGTCCATCCATTTTGACAGCTCAGTTTAAGGCATGATCCCATAACTGAAGCAAATCCAAATTTCATGTGGTCCGCCCTAAGTAAAGAGTGTGGTGATTGAATGCCTACTATTAAAAACTTCTTGGGACCATCGGATTGTTTAGTTGCCATCCAACGTATTGGTGAGGTCACGTAGACTAGACGAGTGACATTTGTGTGGTTCCTTCATTTGCTTCAATTATGGGATCATGCCTTAAACTAGCTGTCAAAATGGATGGACAGCGTGGATACAAGTCATCTGAGTATGAATGACCTTATCAACGGTATTGATGGCAAATAAACTTGACAGTGGACCCAAGAGGGCTTTCAATGGTAGTCATTTTTCTATCTACTTTTTTAAGTTGTGAGGCCCACTTGAATTTTGGATCTGCCTCATTTTTTGGCCCATCTCCTAACTTGATCTACCCAAACAAATGGATGGGGTGGATTTCTCACAAACATCATGGTGGGCCCTGCCGTAAGTAATGGAATCCCATCTTCCTTAAAGTAATTGCAATAAATGAAAAGGAGGGTAACCTCTCTCTCATATTTATATGAAAATTAAATGCACTCAAATCTAACTGCAAATGAACGGCATCTAAGCTGGTTGGACTTGAGGTATAGTCCAACCGGTTAGACTTGAGAGTGCCTATATATATATATATATATATATATATATATATATATATATATATATATATATATATATATATATATATATATAGCGAGAGAGAGAGAGAGAGAGAGAGAGAGAGAGAGAGAGAGAGAGAGAGGAATGCTCACCTGGGCACTTCTTCATGAGAAACACTCATGAGCACTTTTTCATGGCTCATCCCACGTGATGTGAGCTCAAAATCTGAGCCATCCATGTGATGCAGCACCCCAAAAAACCCCTAGGGCCCAACTTTCAATCTGATCCAAAACTCTGGTGGGCCGTAGCAGAAAGCAAGAGACAAATCAAGGGAGGAAACTGTTTCCTTCTTTCATGGCCCACCAAAGTTCTGGAACAAGTTGAAAGATTGGCCCTGGGGGTTTCTTGGGGTAATGCATCACATGGACGGCTCAGATTTTGGGCTCACATCACGTGGGATGAGCCATGAAAAAGTGCTCATGAGTGTCTCTCACAAGAAGTGCGCAGGTGAGCATTCCTATATATATATATATATATATATATATATAGGCATTCTCAAGTCTAACCGGTTGGACTATACCTCAAGTCCAACCAGCTTAGATGCCGTTCATTTGCAGTTAGATTTGAGTGCATTTAATTTTCATATAAATATGAGAGAGAGGTTACCCTCCTTTTCATTTATTGCAATTACTTAAAGGAAGATGGGATTCCATTACTTACGGCAGGGCCCACCATGATGTTTGTGAGAAATCCACCCCATCCATTTGTTTGGGTAGATCAGGTTAGGAGATGGGCCAAAAAATGAGGCAGATCCAAAATTCAAGTGGGCCTCACAACTTAAAAAAGTAGATAGGGAAATGACTACCATTGAAAGCCCTCTTGGGTCCACTGTAAAGTTTATATGCCATCAATACTGTTGATAAGGTCATTCATACTCAGATGACTTGTATCCACGCTGTCCATCCATTTTGACATCTAGTTTAAGGCATGATCCCATAATTGAAGCAAATGAAGGAACCACACAAATGTCACTCGTCTAGTCTACGTGACCTCACCAATACGTTGGATGGCAACTAAACAATCCGATGGTCCCAAGAAGTTTTTAATAGTAGGCATTCAATCACCACACTCTTTACTTACGGCGGACCACATGAAATTTGGATTTGCTTCAGTTATGGGATCATGCCTTAAACTGAGCTGTCAAAATGGATGGACAGCGTGGATACAAGTCATCTAAGTATGAATGACCAGTGGACCCAAGAGGGCTTTCAATGGTAGTCATTTCCCTATCCACATATTTAAGTTGTGAGGCCCACTTGAATTTTGGATCTGCCTCATTTTTTGGTCCATCCCCTAATCCGGTCTAGCCAAACGGATGGATGGGGTGGATTTCTCACAAACATCACAGTAGGCCCTGCCGTAAGTAATGGATTCCCCTCTTCCTTAAAAGTAATTGCAATAAATGAACCCAGGTGTAACCTCTCTCTCCTATTTATATGAAAATTAAATGTGCTCAAACTCATATATATATATATATATATATATATATATATATATATAGAGAGAGAGAGAGAGAGAGAGAGAGAGAGAGAGAGAGAGAGAGGGGGGGGGGGGGAGGAGTGCTCACCTGGGCACTTCTCTCTCTCTCTTTTTAATTTGTGGGACCCACAGAGATGATCTACTCCATTCATAAGTTTTGCCCGACCATGTTGAGATAAAAACCTTTATATGAACCAGATTCAATCCTTAGATGAGCCACACGTAGAAAAATGGGTAGATGATTCTCACGGTAGAAATGTCACTCGTCTGGTTACAGAAGCTATGTATTATTACCTATATATTCCAATTTTACCCTTTTCTTTAGTTTTGACTTTTGGTGTCCATAACTTGTTGCTGTACCGTCCAAACGAGATAAAATTTCACCACTGACCATTATCTTTCACGCTCTTTCTAACGCCTAATTTGGGCCTTGATCTCACCAAGATAACCAAGATGCCATTTTAATGGGTCGTACATATCTATGATCCAAAACGGCATTTGTACACATCCAGTAGAAAATTTAACTGGTAACCTTCGTACTTATCTAACAATCTTCGAAATGATCGGTTCATTTTGGTATTTGGATGGGCCATTTGGCGGATCCATGTGTGATGGATGGTCAGATGATATGTAAAAATTAAGGTAATTGGATGGTCATGGTCCTAATCATATGTATGGATCTCCCTACAGTCAGTTTCATATTCTGACAAGTAGAATGTATATCTTTAGGGTGATCTATGGTGAATAGTTAAAATAGGCTTAATTGATGAACCTACATGTGTATAAATGTAATCGGTACACACCTAAAACCTCCGGTCATTATATTCTTCACCCCCTAATGGAATTTCATCCCTGAAATTCAAACACGTCCGTCCACTACAATCGGTTTGAAGAAATCTTATCTTCTTTGTTTAAACCATAACCACTCATCCCTTGTTAAAACTCAATCCAATTATCTAACACATCCATTACGTAGGCCAGGATGCCAGCATTTAATCCTTACCAAATAATCGACCATGTACATCATGTGCTATAATTTGCAATTGGATTAACGTGGCATCCGTTCCACACTGTTTGCACACGTTGTGTATAATCGTGACAACTTTGCGGATTCCTTTACACAAAGAACTCTCCAGAGGCTCACATAAGTTATAAAAAAACCCTACGCTAGCTAGAGTAGGTCTGCAAAAGTTGAAGAAACAAACGCATAGAGAGAAAAATAGTGTTATGAAGAAAGTTTGTGAGAAAGATTGTGTGAGTTGTTGAGTCAACTCGTTTGGGACAGAGAGGAGTTTGGAAACTTCATATTCGAGTCGAATTTATTCATGTGAGTTGTCTCATACATTCCATAAGAGACTAGTATTTTGGTGAGCATCCAAGTATGTGCAATAGGCCATGTGAACTTTTGTGGTTGGGCGCCCATGTGTGCGCGATGGATTGTGTCTCTCCATCGGTTGTTGTTGGTAGGGTGAGCACCCAGGTGTATACAAGAGACCGCTACGCAAGTCGGTGGGTGTTCCATTGATTGTGACCGGTTGGGTGAGTGTCGTGCAACAGATTATTATGCAGACCACTCGGATGGTTGTGGCTGGTTAGGTGAGCACATACAAGAGATTGCTATATAGATCAATGGAGTTGGTTGTGGCCGGTTGTATAAGTACTACACAAAAGACCGCTATGCAGACCACTGGGATGGTTGTGGACGGTTGGTGTACAAGAGAACGCTATACAGACCAAAGGATGTGTGATTGATAGTGTGGGCCAACTAGATGAAATTAGTTTTGGATGTTCTATTGGTGGTGATACTGAGATGATTGATACATACTTGTATACATTGCATTACATGCATGATATAAAAAGTTGGTTTGATTCACTTTTATACGTGATGCCTCATATTTCATGAAAATCTTTTATACAATTTTATTACTTGGATTACATATGATAAATTGTACGGGATTACTCACCGGTTTTTATAATTGACGCATTGTTATGCGATTAATCGTAGTGATAAGTGATGATTTAGAAGATTACAAGGAGGCGATTCCAGAAGAAGAATGATTTTAGAAGACATGTTAGATTATATTTATTTAAATTTTCAGTTTGAAAGCTTGATGTAATAAGGCCCATTAGATCGCCATTAGTTTAGATAGTTGAAGATAAATTGGAATATTTTATAGTTTGGTTTATTAAGGAAATTGCTTTATTTTTATTCTATATGTTTGGTACCATGTGAATGGTAAGAAACTATATATAAGCTGAGATTGTAAGGTCTTCATTCATTATTTATATAATACCCTTGAATTTGGGATTTGAGTAAATATACTCGAGTGTCGAATTTTCAGGGCGTTACAGCATGCCTAGGTACACAAATGAAGAAGATGACTAGCAATACCAATAACATGTTCGATGGCTCTCACGCGGGCCACAGAAAGCTTCTCCACTATAAAACACTTGCTTTTGTTCTTGTTTATCCGCTAACCCTTGATAGCTTCATACCTGGAAATGAAGTTGTTCACTGTCTTAGTAGATTTACTTCTGCCATTTACAAATAACATTGTGTCATCCGCAAATACCATATCAAAGATAAGCGGCAGCCCCTTCAGACTTTATAGGGTTGGCAGAAACCCCTCTCAATCATTCTTGTTAAGCCTCTGCTAAACGCTTCAACGGCTAAGATGAACAGGCTTGGAGAGATTGGATCCCCCTGCCGAAGCCCTCGGGATGACTTGAAATAACACGTAGCTTGCTTATAAGAACTGAAAACCTACTATTCGACCAACACTTTTTAACTAGGAGAATCCACTCCTAGCTGAAACTGAATTTCAAGGGCACTTCCTTGAGAAAATTCCAATCAACACGATTGTATGCCCTCTTCTTGTCAGTTTAATAACTACTTTGTTCCCTCACACTTTCCGTCTGATATCCCTAAAGATTTCCTACACGAGTTATGCTTTCTGCTGTAGATCTCCCTTGAATGAAATTTCCCTACGCTACCCAAATCAGCTTAGGAAGCAGAGAATTTAACCTGTTTGCAATAATTTTTTAGTAAATCTTGTACGCACAATTGCATAGACCGATAGGATGAAAATCTGAAAACTTATCTGGAGAAGGAATTATAGGGATGGGAGTAATCAGTGAGGAGGTAAATGCGCTGGGGATGGCTCCTCCTTTGAAGAATACACAACTGCATCAAATAGGTCTTTTTCTACTATGTGCTAGCAATTAGAGAAAAAGGCTCTCGGAAAACCGCTAGGTGGAAGAATTTGAATTTTCGAGATCCAAGCTCTCTTACCTCTACTTAACTCCATCTGGTGGAAGAATTTGGTGTTCCTGTTGCCTTCAAGGAGCCACCTATTCCTCAACTTTTGCTTCCAATAAATATCTTCCCTGAGCTCCAAACAAGTCAGCTCAGATTTCGCAGATTGGACCTGGACAACCTCTTGTGCTATAGTAACTGCTACACCCGCTTGCTTAGTCTGCCGAAAAAATGTTCCCAAACACATCTCAATTCTATACCCTCAGCGCCTTCTTTAGAGTGTTCATCTTACCCAACAGTGAGAATATAGGATTGGAGGCAGCAAGTCCTTCAACATTCTCCCAAGTATTTTGGACAAATGAAAGGAAAGATGCATGCCTCTCTCACATTCTCTGATAGCGAAACGTCTTTGGGAAATTAGCTGGAACCTAAGGAAATTGAAGAAGGAGAGGGCGTGATCTGACTAAACCCGAGGTAGATGAAGGACTTGAAACAACGGGAATCGATTAAGCCACTCTGTATTGCGTAGGGCTCGGTCCAGCCTAGCCGAGACTCGCGAAGAACCCCCTGGTTATTACACCAAGTAAATCTGCTTCCTACAAAGCCTACATCTTGTAGGTTCGTCTGGTTCACATCTTTTTTAAATTCAACTGACCCTAGACTGAGACGAGCTCTACCCCCCATTCTCTCAGACTGTACCAGCACTTCGTTAAAATCTCTGCAAGTGACCCAGGCTCCTGGGTTGGTGGCCGCAACCCCCACCATTTCCTCCCACAAATTCCTTCGAAGGCTAGCTGGAAGAGCACTTTGCATACTCTAGGGATAGAAGGACCTTCGAATCGTCAACTTGATTTGGGATCTTCAACGAAATTGTTTGGTTGGACATGGAGTGGGACTCAACCTGCTGAGAATTATGGAAGAATATCCAGATCTATCCCCCCCCTTGAGCATTGGAGATCGAGGAGTGAAAGCCTAGCCTCAGCCTGGTCCAAACCCTCTTGCAAGTTCAAGGATGCCAATTTTCACAGAAGTGAGAGGTCAGAAAAGGCATTGTCGCATGCAATTTTTTTGGAGGCTTTGTGAAGCACGGGTTGTAGGGAGTACCATGCTCTCATTTCTGTTCTATCCTCAAAGGCCCGTGTTGATTTTTAATGTGTGGAGGCTCAATTTGTGATATGATATATGAGCTTGAGTGGCTGTGGTTTTTTTTTTTTTTTTTTTTTTTTTCAGTCTTCCAAATATAATTGTATATTTTATTTTGTTTAGGTGAGTATTGTTAATCTTACATATTGCAGAATAATAGGATCATTTATGCATCAATAATGTAGATTCTATACTATAATCTTAAAGGCATATACCTTATAGGGAAGACATTCTTGATGCGGTCGTGTTGTCGAGAAGAGCTCTTGATCTTCCGCACCTTACACCTCTAGGAGAACCTCTCAATGAGACTAGGGTTTTCTCTTGTACGTTGGTGAGGGGACCAAGACATCTATTTATATAGTAGAGGGCCAGAGAAGCTTACCTATCACACTTCTCTCCCTAGGGTCTCCACACTATAAGTTTTTACATCCGGCTTAATAACTGCGTATAGGGAATACGGTCCAAGCTTCTCACCCCAAACCTATTTGTAATGATTACAACTATAGTGGGCCCCACTGAATCGCTCAATCTGAATAATCCAACGGTCATGATCTAAATTAATGATCATGTGTGGCCCACCTAATGTGGTATTACAAGTATATGATAGGTGAGGCACATTTCCTTTTTGTGGAGCCTGCCTTTATTCATGTGTAGCTTCGTAAAATCAACAAAGTTACAGGTGTTTGCTTCCACCTTCCTCGCAAAGTAAAAAAAAAAAAAAATAGAACAGATACCATTGTTTTAGGGCATAGGTTGTCTAGTTGAGATTATCATCCATCATGTTTCCACTTACAAGATGTGGGCTGACCATTAATTAAAATGCACAACATGACTTAGAAAGAGCATCTCTATTATCTTTTATTGATGGAAATGATGTTATTATTGAACATTAATAAAGTACACGGCAGGTACCTGATTAGGCACCACATGACCTGATATCTAAACCTGTCTGATGCTAGATCTCAACCCGACTCAAAATCTAAATTGGTGCAAAATGAATCTAGATCCATTCAAATCAGGTCGGTTAACTAGCATACATACGGCTGATTCAGGTACATGTTGACAACTCTAACTACAGGAAGCATAGCCCTAAATATTTCAAGTCCATCAACCCCAAGTCCACACACTATCTTTTTTTTTGACAAGCTGGGTTTGAACCATGGCAACAGAACTCCTTTACATTCAACCCCCATCAAAGCATGAGGCTGACCCCATAGTTGGGCCTACTCACCGGGGTTCAAGAGTAGAGATAGTTATGTCATTGTTAGAACATATTTTAGCACTTGCAGAGGATTTATCTGATTCAGTGACAGCCTTTGCAATGAAAAATCCTGGTTGTGTAGGTTGCGGAAGTGTCATAGATTCACTTCCAAGCATGACAATGACAGATGACATGGCGGGCCGATCCGTTGCATCTACTTGAACACATAGCAGCCCAATGTGGATCCATCTTAACGCTTCACTTGTCGGGCATGACTCTGCTAACAAAGGATCGATCAACTCCAAAGCTTTCCCTTCACACCATAATCGCCATGCCTATAATATCACATTTCATGTAAGAATCTAGGAGTAAGAAGGTGTATTTAATTTGACTAATCAGGTGAATCTTACATAAGCTAGGAGGCTTATAGCATGTCAGGGGAGATGGAGACTATTGTTCCTTTTACCACTCACGATCTCTAGTAGTAGAACTCCAAAGCTATAGACATCAGATTTCACAGAGAATAAACCCCCCATTGCACACTCTGGTGCCATGTAACCACTATTGTGAATGACCATGATACAAACATGTATTAGCAGCATTATATGACTAGGAAGGTAGAAATGCCAACAAGAGCTCGGGCCCACTCACATCTGACTATGTGGCAAACATGTGTAGTCACTCATCAGGTGAGTCCCACAGTTTCAATACACTCCTGCTGTGTCATCCATTTATGTTGATTCTGGATTGATGGACCACACTTTTAACTTTCCATTTCTCTAGTAGACACAGATCACCTTGGCTGTTGGATTGGTTTGATCTTGGGATGGTGGGCCAGCTTGATGAGCCTATTCAATTTCAAAACCATGTGGGCCACATTTTCACATGATTAATGAGTCTTGCAAAAGTACAAAATTGCATGCCAACTTACTATGTTCCAACGACTCTGCTAGTATTGATTTGACTCTGATTTCTACTCAAAAATTTGGCCATGCCGAAGTCGGAAATCTTTGGGTTCATCTCATGGTCTAACAAAACATTGCTAGCTTTCATATCTCGATGAATGATTCTGAGTCGTGAGTCTTCGTGAAGATAAACAAGGCCCTTTGCAATTCCACATATGATATTTTGTCTTCTTTCCCATCCTAACTGGGAACACTTGCTTGGATCTGGACATGATATACCAATTGAGTGAGATCATGTTTAGATTGTATTTAGGGAATGCAAGAGTTGAATTCATATCATGTTTAGGCCATGTCTCTTAGAATGCAAGTTGAAATCACTTTTGTAGTGTTTGTATACGCAGATTCAATTGCACACTCGCATGAATGTTTAACATGTGCATTTTGTGAACGTGCATGTGTGGTGAAATTCAGAAGATGAAGAAGAGAGAAAGGGTCCAAACCAAAGATGAAGACATCAAGGCTGGTGTTTGGCATGTATTCATAGATGAGCAGTTTCTCTCCTTTCTCGATACAACAATACAAGAGTCTCACAAGGTTTCTGTGTTGGAGTTTGGCAATCAATGTAACTTCATTCTTGAATTCCTGCAAACCTTGCCCTGAACTACTTGATAGCCTTTTAACGGCTATTTCCTTCCCATCAGATAGTATTCCCTGAAATGATTTTCAATGCAATGGTTGCTTAATTGGGGAAAAAATGCAGCATGTTTTGTTTAAGGCTTATTCAACTACTCCAAGCAATGCTGTGTTTGGATGCCCAAGCAAATCGAATTTAAAAAATTCATGATTTCATTAGGATGACAGAACAAACCTAATGATTTTTCCTACAATTCATACTGAGGAAGTAGCACATAACTTGCAATTACATTAATGTAATTACAATTTGAAGACCAGATCCTTAACACAGGTGACAATAAATTAAACTTAAATATTTCAAATTTCTTTAGACTAATTATCTCTAATCAATTTGATTATCCATCCAGATAGATCCTTAGAGAAGTGTCATTACCTTATATACAGGGCCAAATCCACCTTGTCCGAGCTTATTTTCATCAGAGAAGTTATTGGTAGCAACTTGTATTGTAACTAAGTCGATCAATGGCAATTCTTGAGCTTGCTCACCATGCATGCTTGACTCCATCAGTTCTGTAGCCACTGGAGGTCCCAAATAATGGAATAATGCTTGATGTCTTTCTTCCTCTGGTTTAAAAAAAAAAAAAAAATGAGACTGTAATGTTAGTTCTAATAAGACGGTAGTTGAGGTCCCTTTCTTAGCATATGCATGGGCCCGCATCGCTATGTGCTCAGATGATCTAGACCATTCTGATGTCTCTCTGGCATCAAGTCCCACCACTCTCATCGGTGCCTTTATTTGGACAGCCGAAAATGAAGATCATCATTGGTGTATTTACAATGGAAATTGGCACCTGTTACCATCATATGCTTTCTATACAGGTGTGCATCCATCATATTGACTGTATTAATCATCCAATCTTTCAGTAAGATGGACCCGATCATGGAGAAGCCAAACGTAAAAGACTACAAATGCAATTGAATCAAAATCTGATCTTTCACTAGTCCTGGCCCATAGGCTGCTATGCTAGGGCTGTCAACTAACCAAGCTTGTGTCAGGTGAAATTCCACCCGAGGCCAGCCCATTAAATTTCGGGTCTGAAATTTAGAACCCGTCCAGGTCCATTAGCCTGAAGTTTTGCCCAAGATAAGTCTAGCAAAACGTAAATGGGCTGGCATCAAGCTTTGTTGGGCCTTGAATAGAAAATGTAGTTAGATTCAAATCTGGGTCCTTTGGTAGAAAGTCCTATGGGTCGGCCTGACCTGTGGACAGCCACAACCATTGGCCCTTAGTTTTCTTTTACCTCTGTGTCGTCTCTTTCTTCCTCGTAGATAGCAGTAGATACAGCAACCAAAGAGAGCCAATCCTAGAACCATTGCTACACTAACGTAGATTATAACCCTTGATTGGTTCCCTCCATTCGCTGTAAATCAAACCACTTCTCATTTCAGTTAAAAATGTGTATTGTCGAGGCTAAGTTTGGATCACAGGTAGGAAAGAGAAATGCAATAGATTAAAATATGGTACCAAAAATGTTAATGTTTTAATTCAATGGATCTTTCAAATGGCAGTAAAAAATTAGGTTGATGCAACAAAAGCATAAACAAAATCAGATGATAAAAATGCTCAAGTCTAATACAAATTTGACTCAAGAGAAAGCAGTAAAAAGATGGTATATATGTTAAGCTTGATAAAATTCATCTACATATGTCCAGTTGCATGTAAATTTTTTCCTCTCCTTCCCAGAAAGGAGAACAATGGTAAACGATCATAGCAGAGGTAAAATCATCATCCCATAGCCTTGTTATCGCCATCCCCTCTTGGCCGTCACTTTTCCTTAGATTAGAATGAAATGTGGGGTTTCTCGAACCTATGTTGAAATTTTGAGCCCTTGTATGAGGCACCTTCGATAAGCCCAATTCAAGAGATAAGCTAGCCCATAAGTTAGGCCCAAGCTAAAAAATCTAGCCCATTATCTCTATTCCAAATGTACTCATCATGCGTGGCTCTGAGACAGGAAAAGAAATGGAAATTGAATAATGTAAGGGTTTATTTTTCTTCGCATGATTTTGACAGATGCGATTTTTTTTTTTTTTCTAATCTTAGAGAGATGTTTTGTTCATTGGGAACCAAGCATACTTGTTACTAATGTATTTATGAAAGTTTGATGTAATTCGTATATATAAGGATGTAGTTTTCGATAAAACTACATCCCCGGAAGGTTGGATAAAACTTAATGTGGATGGCTCTGCGATAGGGAATCCTGGGGAGGGAGGTGGCGGGGAATCTGCAAAGTGACGCGGATTCCCTGCGAAAGCCTTCTGCAGGAAGTTCCTGGGAACTAGGTAGGGCCCACCTTGATGTTTTTGAGAAATCCACCCCATCCACCTGCTTTGTGAGATCATTTTAGGACGTCATAACAAAAATGAACCGGATCCAAGACTCAAGTGGGCCGCACTAAATGAAAAGGTGGGTAGGGAAATTCTTACTGTTGAAACCTCCCTGGGATCCACAGTGATGTTTATATGCCATCGATACTGTCCATAACTTTATTCCTACTGGGATGAACTGAAAACACAAATATTAGCTTGATTTAAAACTTCTATGGCCCCACAAATATTTCAACTGTGGAAGTTCAATTCTCACATTTTAGGCCCACTTGAGTCTTGGATATTGCTCATTTTTGTATAACGTCCTAAAATGATCTCACAAAGTGGATGGACAAGGTGGATTTCTATAAAACATCATGGGGGCCCTACTTAGGTTCCTAGCGCACGAACTTCATGTGCAAGCAGGCTTTCGCGGGAATCCACGTCCTCTGCAAAAGATCACAAGGGTTAGAGGTGGCAATGGGTCGGGTCGGTTCGGGTTCGGGTCGGATCATTTCCACCTCAACCCTAACCCGACCCAAATTGAATTTGGGTTGGATTTTCCCAACCCTTACCCAACCTAAATTAAATCGGGTCGGGTCGGGTTGGGTTAACCTGCATTTTAATGATCAACTAACTAATTTGTAGATTAAACTAGATGCATATAACACTAGCGTTCAATTGAATATATATATATATATATATATATATATATATATATATATATATATATATATATATATATATATATATAACTGAGGCTTTTTTTATAAAGTATTTCTATTACGCAAATACTAAAAGAGAAAAATAAATAGATAGAATGGAGCGTAGATTTAAAGCATACTTCTTAAAGCATCAATGTTGCTAGAGCGATGGAACGACTTGGATGAAACATGTAGTCTCTCTCTCTCTCTCTCTCTCTCTCTCTCTCTCTCTCTCTCTCTCTCTCTCCATGGATGAAACCTATAGAGCCGCTTCTTCTCTCTATATGGCTGAATGAAGCCCTCTCTTTACAACCCGCGGTAAGGGTTTTAGAAAGAGAAAGTTTATAATGGCTTTTTTAAATGCATCGACAGAGAATTGTGCTTGATACTCCTGCATAGAGGTGAGCATGAGCTGAGCTAAGCCCTATTCGAGCTAGGTTCGCTCAATGACCACCCTAGCTCGTGTTCAGCATTGGCTCAGCCTTCGAGCTGGATTGACTTGTTCGAGCTAGCTCGACCGAGCTTTCGAGCTAGTTCGAGCCCAATTGCAGCTCAGTTCAAGCCTGAAGAAAAAAAAAATTTAAATAAGCCAAGCCTAAAAGTCGAGCTTAAAAACTGTTTAAAATTGGGCCCAAAGGTAGTCCAAAGCTCATTGACACCCCCCACTCACTTTTATGGCCCATTTGGCACCATGGATTTGAGGAGAAGTGAGGAGAAGTGGATTCCATGATATGAATTCTCATTTATTCCAGTTCTTACCAATTCCAGATTTTCTGTTTGGCAACCAAGATTTGGAGAGAAATCAAAATGAAGGAGTGGACGGCGTGAATTTTAATCCCACCGTATGCCCACCGTATTAGCCTCGATTTTTAAATCTATGCCATTCATCCATTTTTACGGATCATTTTATGCCAAGATCCAAAAAATAAAGCAAATCCACATCTAAAGTGGACCATAGAACAAGAAAAAATGGAGAGTGAAACCTTTATGATGCACAAAAGTTTTGGATTAAACTGAAATTTGTATGGTCCCTTCATCCAGGTCTTTGTGACCTTATCAACAAGTTGGATGGAAAATATACATCATGCTGGGTCCCATAGTTAGGGACACATTATGGTGGGCCCCACGTTGGGAAGGATTTCTCTTCAAATCTCACCTTTTTTTGGGGGATTTGAAAAAGGGCTAAAAGTGCCTTTTCGAGTTCTCCTGGATTCCTCTCAAATCCACTTCTCATCAAATCCATGGTGCCAAACATAATAAAGCAACCAGTTTCTCCTCCTTTTTCCTCCTTTCTCCTCAAATCCATGGTGCCAAACGGGCCATTATAGAGAGTTTCATCTCTCATTTCTTTGTTCACTTTTGATGTGGGACTAAAAAATATCCCTTTTTAGTTTTTTACAAGTTAGTCGAGTCGAGCCGAGCCAAATCGAGGTACGATTGAGCCGAACTTTGAGCCGAAACGAATTGAGCTTGGGTTAGCTCGAGCTTGGCTTGAAAATCATTTCAAGCTTGAAAAAATGGCTCGGCTTGGTTCGAATCTAACCTTTGAATCTAGCTTAATTGAGCTGGTTCGAGCCGAGTCGAGCAAGCTAACCGAGCTGGCTGGGCTCGTGCTCAACTCTACTCTTACATGTAAAATTTTTTGAAATTGACATTTAATAATTCACCCGATCCATCTAATTAATGTCCAGAAATTCTATTTTTATTTTTTGACCATTGGATCAAATCAACAAGACTATTTGATATTTAACTTTTTAAATAGTTAAATTGTGGACACAATTATTGAAATGGAACCATTTGATCCTTTCATTTTATCTGTCCAATAAATTCCTATCAACAATCAAATAAATATAACCATTAAGATAATTTTATTAAATTATTTTATGGACCGTTAGCTACCATTTCAGTTCTCCGGTAAATGAGCACCAGAAATTAAAAAAAAAAAAAAAAAAATCTCATGATATTTTAGTTTAACATGTCATAAAGTGTGATCATTGGTGTGCACATGTTTATTAAATTGACAGACATGTCGACTATTCCCAAAGGGTGTGTGAGAAAAAAAAAAAAACTATGTATTATTTAACTAATAAAAAAATCAGTATATAATAGTCTAATTAACCCCTATATGATTCGGGTCGGGTCGGGTCGGGTCGGGTCACCTTTAACCCTAACCCGACCCAAAAAAATCCGGGTTGGGTCGGGTCAACCCAAAAATTGAATTCAGGTCAAATTTTCCAACCCTACACTAGAAAAAACCGGGTCGGGTCGGGTTAGCGCGTCGGGTTGAATTTTGCCAGGTCTAGGTCGGATGATCATTGCTTTCCACAAGTGTTATGGCTGGGTGTCGAACAACATGTCCGAGGCTCAAGCCATGCTGGACGGCCTTAAGATTTGTGCGTCTTTGGGCCTGTCCAGCATCTTTGTTGATTCAGATTCTAAGACAGTGGTAGAAGCAGTCTCAAACCCCCTATCCACAACTCCTTCCAACATCTGGTACAAAATCATCAGGGCCATTCAAACCTTGCTCTGGTCCGCCGACAAAATAGTGGGAATGAAACCGTCCACCGTGAAACCTTCCTGGAGCTTACCATTTTGTTTATGTCATCAAAATCGTTCATTGGGTTACTACCAGTCAGCTGTAGGCACAAATATCATCCTAATATAAAACTTATGTCCCACCAGGCATTCAATACCTACTGTTTTGTGCGGTATGGCCTATTGAGTTTTGGATCTTGCTGATTTTTAGATTCATGTACTATTATAGTCTTGCAAAACAGATGAACGGATTGAATTTGTCACCCACATCCTTGTGGCCCCACACAGCACAAAAATATCTTTGCACTCAGGGTCACAGGAAGCGGATTGCGTGTGCCCAGGCACAGAGATATTCCTGTACCCCGGGTTGTTTGGGGCCCTCAGATACATCTGTTTGCAAGACTACAAGACAGGATTGTAAAAATCAGGAAGCTCCAAAACTCATGTTTCATGCCACACGAAACAGTGGGGATTGAACCCCTATGGGTGACAACAGAAGTTTTGTATCAGAGTGGACCCCACACACACAACCCTCTACGTACAACTGGTGTTGCAGAGAATTCGCATCCGTGGAGGTTGGCCATTAATATTGTTCGATTCATGAAATTAAAATGAGAAATGCTGACATCCAACCAGATTTATGATCAGTTGAATAAATTCCAAACTGTAATGTTTGGGTGACATCCAACACGTTCAATAGGCTAAGTGAGCCCAGCATGATGATCACCTAGTGCTAGAATCAGCCTCATTCATTCATTAGGTGGGTCAAAATGAAGAAACCACTAGATTGCTACTAATATAATGAAAAAACAGGCGTGGCCCAAGGTGATCTCATGGAAACCGATTCGATGGAATAAAAGAAACTAAATCTTACCTTTAGTATTAGTTGCATTAGTGGAATTTGAATCCTCAAGGCGCGGCAGTGGTGGTGGCGGTGGCGGTGGCGGCAGTGGTGGTGGCGGTGGCGATGATCGAAAGAAGGAATATATCTCATACCTTACATAACAACTCACCGACAAAACCTGCCCTCCTGTTTTTCCACCACAACACGAGGGAATCTTGATGATCATCAATTGCAAACATGAGTAGCACTGGCGGCTCGATAGATCTCCATTGCACTGAACCAATCCATATATATTTGAGAAGTTGGCAAAACCAATGGAACCGGTTGCGAACTTGGACCCAGACGACCCATCTGCAGCTGTAGAAGACAGATTTTTCATCAACGTTAATAACGTTTGAGTAAAAAGAGCTTGGTCTGATGCATTTTGCGCGTTCGAAAATTGATTCACGGTAATATTTTCAAGTTGGGAGAAGAAACGTTGGTTGGAATAACGTATGAGGCAGTAGTCGAATCTAACGACAGCTTGCTTCTTGTTTGGACAGCGTCGGACAATCTCCATCACTGAAGTGGATAAGCATTCTTGGCAGGAATCAGATGAAACGTCACCCCGACATTGGGCGAGGCCATAGACCTGGTCTGGGTCTATACCAGAGGAGGTGTTGTAGTAGCCGTTGGATGATGAAGCTTTGGGGGCAAGAGATGAGAGGATGGATTTGAGATTGGTTTCGTATGGGCTACCATTGGTGTAATTGCCTGGAGAGTCACAGAAGTTCAAGATGGGATCTTGTTGGGCTCTAATGGAGCTTTGAAAGAGAAAGAACATGCAATTGTAAAGGAAAAGATGGATGGTTTTTGATGGAAGTAGATGCATTCTCAAAATATGAGAGATATGATAATATTGTCTAATTGAGGACAATGTTGTGAAAGATATATATAGCC
This sequence comes from Liriodendron chinense, assembly GCA_003013855.2. Taxonomy (NCBI): domain Eukaryota; kingdom Viridiplantae; phylum Streptophyta; class Magnoliopsida; order Magnoliales; family Magnoliaceae; genus Liriodendron; species Liriodendron chinense. The sequence goes on along the minus strand of ML058567.1, from coordinate 553,117 downwards.
CAGATTTTGAAAATATCCCATAATATCACGACAAAGAACGCCGATTGCGTCCGTCCACTGGTCGGACCTTTAAGCGTCCGACCAGATCAGCGTTGGGGCCCACCATGATGTATCCGCCTATCCACGCCGTCCATCCCTTTTAGAAAATCATGGTAGGATATGAGCCCAAAAATGAAGAAGATCCAACGTTCAAGTGGGCCACACCAAATATTAAGCGGAACCTGTAACGTCATCATAACAGTAGTGCCCTCATGTAGTGATGACGTCACCAGGTTCCGCTCAATATTTTATGTGGCCCACTTGAGCATTGGATCTTCATAAATTTTATGGTCATAACTTAAAATGATCTTAGAAAATGTATGAACGGCTTTGATAAAAGGATACATCATGGTGGCCCCACACTGATCTAGTCGGACGCTTAAAGGTCCGACCAGTGGTCGTACGCAATCCGCGTCCCACGACAAAATACTAAGCAAAATTATGAACATATTTCAAAATATTGTCAGATTTTAAATTATCGCCATATTATCTCTAAATTATTGCTTTACTGACTTGAAACTAGTAAAATCCTCAATGGATCTCTTTTCATAAAAGTCTATATTTAAATTATAAATTTATAATAAATTTTTTATTTTATTTTTGTCAATATTTTCCAAATAATATCTGGCGAAAAACCTCTAAACCTCTCCAGAAATTCTTGTTCAAAATAACTAAGGTATTAAATGCCCGTTATTATGGTAGGTGGAGTAATTAAATGGATGAATGGCGCAGTACGGTTTGCGAGCATAAAAGTCTGGAACCGTGTAGCGTCCGGCATGAGAGAATTACGTGCGACTCGGGAGACACCAAAGACGGGGTATCCGCATCCACCACGTCACCATACCGCTGGAAATAGTCGTGATTGCCACGCCTAATCAAATTGATATTTATTTTTTATTTTTTTTCCGAATCCAGGCCTATGTAAGGTTATCAACTGATTGGATGACAAATAATGAGATAAATGATAGGGAATTGTTGATGCTGAAAATTAGTCAACAGACGAAATGAGGATCCTTTGATCTTGATGGTTGGATGACGTTGATCTTCTTCTTTAAAGAAGCCTGGATCTGAACCGAAGTTTTCCTGGATCCTGTAAAGCACAAAGGAAAGCTAAAGGGGGGTAGTTGGAGTCCAGCCGTTAGCCCTCCGATGCCTAAGTCAGTTGGATCTCGAAAGATTAATTCTCTCTTTTGATCAGTTTTTGTGTCGTACCTTGATAATGAAGAGAACGCATCAATTTATAGACTTAAATCATGGGATTACGTTCCCTTTCTGCAGCCGTGATGCTCGTAGAGGAAATCTCGGATCTCTGAGATTTCCTGAGTTGTCCCGTGATCTTCGGAGATCTTTGGCGAGTTGGTTAGAGATTTCCCGGATTCTTTTCCTCTTATTACGCTCAAACTTGAGAAAATTACGGTGATGGAACCAGCTCGTTACAATGAAAGAGGTCAGCCTTATGAGGTCGTTTAGAGGGATCGCCTCTCCTCTCTAGGCTGGGTCGGTCAGACTTGACGAGCTGTTTTCGGGTCGCGCTGTCTGTCCTCAGGTCGGATCTGAGCTGAACAGGCCGATCCAGATCTATCCTGAGGTCATCTCGTATTCTTCTTACAACAGTCCTGAGGTCAGCTCGTATTCTTCTTACAACAGTCCTGAGGTCAACTTGTATTCTTCTCACAACAGAAGTCCCTCCACTCCCGAGTCCAGCTCGTCTGTCTCGGGAGTAGCTTAATAAAGAAGATACGATGACCAGGATGCCTTTGGCTTCATACAGCTGTAGCGCCGTCATCTCGACGGGCGGGAAGGCAGCATTTAATGCGCTGTTCAAAAAATCGAGGCGCCATCATCTGTTTGTATGGCGTATCAGCGCCCAACCGGATATTATCGAATAGGGGGGTGCCACGTGTCCAAAGTAGTGCGTTACTTTTTGTACGCTTTAACCGAGAGCCGCCACGCGGAATCATTTCATTAAATGCGAGAGAATCCCTTGGGTATAAAACTCGAGACTTAGCGAATATCGGAAAAATCTTTCTCTTTTCTAATTTTGCTTCCCTTCCTTCTCGGATTCTTCTTCTCCCTTTCCTGGTTCTCCTCATCCGGCCGGTGTACCAGCGTCTAGGGTACGCTCTTCTTAACCTCAGAAGATCTTCTTTTCTTCATAAGACCTTCCAAATGTCGGAGACCTCCTGTTCTGATGCAATACTCATGGTGAGGTTTGGGGATTCTGAGTCGGACCCACCTCTGACTGAGCCTCAGGAGATGGAACCCAGAGAATCCCATTCCAGGACAGCTGATCTTGTGAATGATGAGGAATCTGATGTCCCTGAGCTAGAAGAGGGAAACGAAACGGCTCAGAAAGATTCTTTCGAGCTGGATAGCGTAGTCTCGCAGATTACCCAGGAAGAACTGGATGCTGCGAGGAGGACGTTTGGGATTCCTGAATCTGTAGGACTTAGGGTCCCGGATCGAGCTGATAGGCCGAGCCGACCTTGCCTGGGGGAGACAGTCATTTCTCTGATGCATTTAGAGGCCGGACTAAGGTTGCCTCTGCACCCCTTCGTGCGAGAGGTTCTCAATACCTTAGGTCTCTCACCGAGCCAGCTGCAACCCAATGGCTGGAGGTGTATGGTGGGATGCTACATCTTGTGACAAAGAGTAGGGAATAAAGAACTGACCTCAAACGAACTCTTTTCTCTGTATAGTCTTAAGTCTCTGGGAGGTCAGGGACTTTATTACTTCTCTTCTCACCCGGGTCAGGGTGGCTGCTAGTGACCAGCCTGCCATCTTCCACCAGAACATGGAAGAGGAAATAGTTCTTTGCCTCGGGGGACTGGGAGGCTTCACCGAATGAGCTTCGCCCTTTAGAGCACAGGGTTCGAGCTGATTTTGCTCTGCCAAGTCGAGCTGCACTCAGACCTTCTTGAGTCTCTGATTCTTTTTACCTTTGCTTTTTAGTTTCAATTCTGACGTGCACCTCTTTATCTGTGCAGCTTTAATAGCCATCAGGGTAGCCCTGTCGGCAGTGCAAGAGAGGCAGATTCGAGCTGCCCGAGCTTGTTCTCTCGAAGAGAGGAATTTTCGTAGTCTAATCACTGTAGATTCCGTTTTCGAGTCAGGTCAGCTCGCGAGTAGGATAATTTCGTTGTTCACATTTCACACGTCGCATCTCCACACATTCTTTGGCCTGACACGTTTCCTTATGTTTTGGACAGGTATGGTGCCGAAGGTGGTTTTCAAGACCCGTAAGATTCCTGTCAGGCTTCTTGAGCGCGGAGAGAGCTCGGCGGAGCCCCCGAGCAAAAGGGTGGCCACGGAGACTCAGAGGCAACAAAGGTTGCCTCAGTTGTTCGTGTGCGGGTCCGGGCAGCCTCTGGGCTCATTCCCGGCAAGGGCTGAGCCTCTGACTGCCCAGTCTCCCGCTTCTGAGGTTCCGATTGTCAATGTGCCGGATACCTCGGATTCCCGGGTCGAACCGTCTGCTCAAGCTCCCCAGGCCGCTCACACTACGGCTGCCCGTGGTGCCGAGCCGCGCGAAGACCAGGTCGACATGCCTCCAATCACGGAGCTGTTCGCGACCTGGAAGGGGGGTGTTAACGCATATATGGACGTTAACCACAGCATCCCTTAGGATCTGAGCTCGCTCGCGACGTCAGATCCGGATCAAATGGTCAGAGTCGCGATTGAGAGCAGTCTCAGGGTGAGCTGATTGCCTTTTCTTTTTCAACTTATTCGCTTTGCTGTCGCACTACTAACCGTAGTAACGTGCTTTTGTAGGACTCGGCCTTATTAATAATGATCCGTTAGAAGATGGCCGAGCGAACCCACCAGATGCAAAAAGCTCTGGTCGCGGCGTCCTCCTGGAAGACTAAGACCGAAGTGATGAAGGCCGAGCTGAAGAGAAAGCTGTATGAGTTGGCGACGACCCAGACGGAATTGCAGACAGCCCATTCTGAGCTGAAGGTGGCACAGTCCGAGCTGGAGGTGTCCCAAGCGCAAGTCCAGTCTTTCGAGGAGGCACTGAGAAAGACTTCGGCCAAGGCTCAGTCGAAAGAAAACAAGGTCGAATCGCTCGAGGCTGCTCTCAAGACGGTTGAGGAGGAGAAAGTGGACCTGGCCAGACTCTTGAAGGAGGTCCAGCTGAAGTCTTTGGCTGACGCCAAAGGTTCAGAAGCTAAGTTTGAGAAGCTGAACGCACTCTCTGAGGAGCTGTACAACCATGGCTTCCGGGACTGCAGGCGGCTTGTCCTCAAACATTTTCTCGATCTCGACCTTAGTCCCGTTGACAACGACGAAGACGAGGATGAGGTCGTTTGGGAAGGACCTTCCAAAGGGTCTGCTGCTCAGTCTGGGGTCGGTCCATCTAATGTAGCTGAAGGCTGAAACGTCTTGTATTTTTTTTTTCAAATGTAAGAAAATCTTGCTTTAATACAAGCCCTTCAGAGGCATATTTTGGCAAACTGTGTATAGCGTTCATTTTATTTTACGTATGAATGAATCCTGGAACTGCTTTAGAAACCTTTGTAATCAACAAAGCTCGGTAATATAAATCCGATCCTTATATCGGAGTAGGCGACTAGTCGTAAGGCCTCGATAGTATGGTAGTCAGCTCAGAACGTTAATGCCACTAGGCCGATCTGTTGTTATAAGTCAAAGTGTCGTTGTATACTTGGAACGATTAGGTTGCTTTGGTTATGAGTGAGTTAGGTGTCAATACAACACTTTTGAAGCAATTTTGAAGCAATTTTATTGAATCACCGCCTCGGAATACATATTTTATATAAGGCCCTGCTCGTTCATGGCTAGTAGATCTTCAGATGATCAGCGTTCCACGGATGGGAAAGGGGTCTACCCTCCATACTTTCAAGCCAATAAGTACCGGGACGACGTGAGCTGAGCACTCTATATGGCCCTTCCCAGTTGGGGCTGAAGACGTCGATTTTCTCTTTGATACTGACCTTTTTGAGGACTAGGTCGCCAGCTCGGAACCGGCATTCTTTTACTTGGGAGTTATAGTACCGCCTAACTCGTTGCTGATATGCTGCCAGTCCTATTTGGGATGCCTCTCGTACTTCGTCAAGCAGGTCCAGGTTCGTCCGCAGCTGCTCTTCATTTTGATCAAGTCGGTGTTGGCTCGTCCTGCTCATCGGCATTCCGACTTCTACTGGCACGATGGCTTCGGCCCCAAAAGCCAAAGAGAAAGGCGTTTCCCCAGTCGTGGACCGAGCTGTGGTTCGGTAGGCCCAGAGTACTCCAGGCAGTTCGTTTGCCCAAGTGCCCTTTTTTTCTCCGAGCTTCGTTTTGAGATGGTTCTTGATGATCTTGTTTATTGCTTCGACCTGGCCATTGGCTTGCGGGTGATGAGGAGAAGAATACACGTTTTTAATGCCCAAACCTTTACAGAAATTGTGAAACCTTTCGTTGTCAAACTGTCATCCATTGTCTGTGATTATTGTATTCGGGATCCCAAATCGACATACGATCGCTTTCCAAATGAAATCTGTCGTCTTCTTTTCTGTAATGGTGGCTAATGGTTCCGCTTCCGCTCACTTTGTGAAGTAGTCGACGGCGACGATTGCGTATTTAACCTGCCCTTTCCTCGTCGGAAGAGGGCCAATGATATTGACTCCTCATTGAGCGAACGGCCACAGTCCGGACATGGGAGTGAGCTCTTCGGGCGGCAGGTGAGGAATGGGAGCGAATCTTTGGCATCTATCACACTTTCTAACAATCTCCCGGGCATCTTGCTGAATGGTGGGCCAATAATACCCCTATCGGATTACTTTCTGTGCAAGTGTTCGGGCACCAGAATGATTCCCGCAGCAACCAAAATGGATTTCACGTAACACGTAGTCGGCTTCTTCAGGTCCCAAACAGCGTAGACACGGGAGGGAGAACCCCCTTTTGCAGAGGACCCCGTCGACCAACATATATCGAGCTGATCTATAGCGGATGCGCTGAGCTTCTTTTTGATCGATTGGCAATTCACCGGTTTGTAGAAACTGGATTTTGGGATCTTTCCAACTTGGCGTTGCCGAAACCGGATAAACTTCAGTTAGCTCGTTTGACGTTATGCTTCTTTGCGGGAGGAACTCGATGGGTATCGTCCTATTTAACTCGTCGTCTGCTGACGATGCTAGCTTCGCGAGAGAATCCGCATTCACATTTTCGCCCCTCGGGATCTGAATAATTTTGTATTGATCAAAACGTGACAGTAGCTCTTGAGTTTTCGCCAAATATGCGGACATTTTCCCCCCTTTCACTTGGTATTCTGCTATCACCTGCCCGACCACCAGTTAAGAGTCGCTATGTATCCTTATGGATCGGATTCCTATTTCAGAGGCGAGGTGGAGACCGGCTAAGAGGGCTTCTGTAGACACCCCACCTTCGGCTACAATGTTGGTAGAGATAGCTGGAAGAATGGAGGACCATACCCCTAAATCCCAAGTCCAAACTCAGCCAAACTCACCCTTGTAAGCCCCATTCCATAGCCCAGTTCAAGCCTGAACCCAGTCAACCCAGTCTTAAACACCAGCCTGAAAAACCCACCAGAAAAAAGGCCAGTAAAAAAAAATCCTAAAAAAGTCAAACTCACTGAGTCAACCCGCTGAGTTAACCCGCTGAGTCAACCCGTCGAGTCAAAACACCGAGTCAACCCGTCGAGTCAAATCACCGAGTCGACCCGCTGAGTCAACTCACTGAGTCGACCCAGCGAGTCAAACAGCAGCCCCGAGGTAACAATCGTACATCGCTGGAAACCGAGGAGCGGCCGTACGGGCGGCCCATAGCAGGCCGCCCGGAATAAATTACGAGCTCTGCCACTGTTCGCTGCTATAAATACCCCCCTCCCCTTCTCATTTTGACATCCATTCGAGTCCAGTGAAGTCCTGTCTGTCCCGAGCCCCTCTCCAATCCTTAGCCCATTTTTCCACCAACGAGAGCCCGAGTGAGGTGAGCCTAACCTTGGTCCAGCCTAGCCTGACCACTGGTCCAAGCCTCTTAAGCCACCCAAGTCTTAACCCAGCCACTCGAAGCCAACCCTTGCGATTCCTCCGTCCATCCAGCTACTCTTTTCCAGCATCATCTCATTTGCATCTAGCATAAGTGCAACATTTACTCTTCTTCCAACCCCCTTGCTTCACCATAAAGCACCTTGATTATTCAAGCACACTGCATATGTCTTTATATTAAGCACCTGTCAGTTCGAGCGTATGCTCTGAGCTTGCCCGTTGTTGGAACCTGCCCATCAGAAACTCTTACTGTTCAGACCTGCATTCACGTACATATCACTATAAGCACTTTGAATATTCAAGCACACAGCATGCATCATCTCGCATAAAGCACCTGTCAGTTCGAGCGTATGCTCTGGGTTTGCCCGTTGTTGGAACCTGCCCATCAGAAACTCTTACTGTTCAGACCCGCATTCATGCATCATGTCATCCATGAGAATATACGAGGATTAAACTAGACTTTCAAGTATTCGATCGATTCTGTGAAGTAGAGACCGTACTTCGGTACGGGCAGTGTGTGGGGTGCTTAACCTCTTCCCACCCTGTAACCGTGATCCCTTACCTTGAATCTTTGACCGCAGATCAATAGGAGTCATTTTAAAGGAAGGAATCTTCGGATTCCCTTCTCTAACATTTCTACAGGGTCTAGCCGACTGTAGATTCCAAGTAATTGGCTAGTGGCGACTCTGGTCTTATACAAACTCATTTTAACACATTCGGCTTAACACGACAACTAAATAAAGCCCTCGAGAACGAGGCAAGCCAGTGGCACAAACGACGATTTCGCACTCACGCATCCTCCTCTCCTTCTTTTCCCGAAAGGGGAAGGGACGAGAACGTCGTCGTGTGGGAGCGCGGAAAACGGCGAGGGTCCACAGAATGGCGACTCCACTGGGGATTTGCTAGTCCCACTAGTCGTGATCCGACTTGAAAAACAGAATCCTTCCTGTACTTGAAAGTCACTAATCCTCATACAATCTCATCTGCATAGCATTCTACCCAAAACAAACAAAAAAATAGAAAATCCCAAAACCCAAAAAGAGTAGAGTACAGTCCTCACCATTGCACCTCCTCGGGCTCAACGTATGCGGAGACAACTTCCCTACCGCAGCATAATCCGCACTCGGGCTCAACAAGCCATGTCCGACCACGAAGAAGAAACTCATCTACTTCCCGCTCTTGAGATGACCGAAGCGCAACCTCCAGCGCAACATCCCATTGATAATACGTCAATCATACAGGAATTGGCACAAGGAGTGAGAGCAATGCAAGAGATGCTCTTGCAATTCATGCAAGCACAAGCCACCGCAGCAGCCAACAATCAGGTTGGCCCAGTTCAGCAATCTCAGCAGCCATGCCGGGTCCTTCCGGCCTCCAGTTCAAATCAAGTGCAACCATCAGAGTCTGCCCAAGACTACCGACAACAGCCATCTCAGCCCTTCGCTATGGGGCATCCTTCTCAATATCTTCCTGCGACGACAAGGCCATCTCAGAGCACTTCCGTTGCAGGAACATCCAGTCAGCTTCCAGTCAATCTTGCAAACAACAATCTCAGTAGATCTCAGCATGTCCCCGCCGATGGGACACCTTTTCAATTCCAGCACATCCCCGCTGATGGGATTTCAATTCAATTTCCAACAACAGGGACAGCATTGGCGAATGCCCACAATGGGGGTCAGTGTCAAGCCCACATCAATCAGTGGTCAGTGGCGAATACCCAACAAGGGGGTCACTTCCCAGCATCTCAGCCTCCTGCAAACAGGAGCACTTTTCAATTCCAGCACATCCCCGCCAATGGGATTCCAGTTAATTTCTAGCAATCTTCAATTCAGCAAAATCCAGTTAATTTCCAGCAATCTTCAGTTCAGCAACTTCTAGTTAATATCCAGCAAGTTCCAGTTCAACCTTCAGCACAATCTCCAGTTCAGTCACAATCCTTTTAAGCACCAGTTCATCAGAATCAGTCATCAAATCAATTTCAGCAACCCGCGGTTGCTTTTCAGCAAGCCCATAGGGTCGAAGACATCGACCACTATGCCTAAGAAGAATGTGCCTTACTCCAGGAGACACCAGTCGCTCGAACAGATCACTCAAGACTGGACGAGTTGCGGGAGCAGTTCCAGATCTTGCAAAATCAGCTTCAGCGACAACAAGGAATTGATCTACCTTCGACCAAGTTCAGAGACTTGTGTCCCTTCCCAGATGCTCAAGTACCTCAAAATTTTAAGGTTCCAAAATTCAAAAGATACGATGGCAGCGGTTGTCCCACAGCACATCTCAAGGCCTTCTGTGGAGAGCTGAGTGCAATCTCAGGAAATGAAGGGGCCCTCATTCGCTTGTACCAAAAATCTCTGAAGGGCGATGCCCTAGATTGGTACACTTCATTGGACTGCCACCGCATCAGGACATGGGAATAGCTTTCCCAGGCTTTCGTCGACAGATTCGCGTACAATCTCAACATGGCACCCAGAAGAGCCGACCTTGCGGCTCTCAGGCAAAGGAGTGATGAAACACTATCCGCCTACGTAGGACGTTGCCGAGCTATGGCAGCCAGAATGCGGACACCCATCGGCGACGAAGAACAAATCTCCATGATTGTTCATTCAACATATCCAGGCATATCCGGATATCTCATCTCGCATCCATATGCGAATTTCTCACAATTGATCCGTGCTGGAGAGCAAGTCAAAGCAGGAATCCGTGCCGGGACAATCTCCCCATGGCCTCATTAAGCCACTCCAATCAAAAGGAACAGAGTGGAAGGAAGACCTATCGGGCACGGGAATGGAAACCGCAGTGGTTCTCCTCCCCGCCCAACAGAGGTAAACAACATCAACACCACTGCTCAAGGAAATCAACATGCTCCCCCACAGGGACGTCAACAGTATCAGCAGAATCAAGTTCAGCATCAGCCTCAGCGGTATCAGCCACAACCGAATCCTCAGCCACAACCACCTCGACAACAGCAGCAGTTCAGAGGAAACGGTCAATACTCATATCAAAATAGGCAAAATTACAAGGAGTTCAGGAAATTTACTCCCCTCTCTCAACCACTCAGTCAAGTCATGGCTACACTGGTGCAGAAGCAGTTACTTACTCTAATGACACCTCGGCCTCCGCCTCATCCTCTGCCACCGAACTACCGAGAAAATGAGTATTGCGCCTACCATCAAGGACGTGGCCACACCACTGATCGATGCTATACTTTGAAGAATGCTATACAAGACCTAATTGATGACCGCAAGATCGTCATCTCGGTCCCTGAAACTTCTCCAGTAGCTTCCACCAACATCCTTCAGAATCCTCTGCCTCAACATCCGACGGACCCCAGTTCGTCTCGTGGCCCTGCAGTCAATAGTATAGAAGAAGGGGACCATCTCGATCGCTTCTTCTCCCCTATCCAGTCCATTCATGCTTACACTTATGAGCCGACAAGTCCTCCTCCGATCATGCAAGGGGCAAGTCCCTTCCCTCCTTCAGTCTCTGAGCCAGTAGTACTCGAAGGAGCACTTCCATATGATGTACCAGTTGTGCAAGGGGCACCTTACAACCATTCATGTTGGGAACCGGTCGTCCTGAAAGGAGCACAATCATACATTGAGCCCACATACGAACCTGTCATCTTGCAAGGGGCAACCCCAATTCAAGAACAATCCAATCCATGAGGGAAGGATTATACTCATCAGCAGCAAGAGCCCATTGTCTTGGAAGGAGCTCCTCCAGTTGAGCCGGTCATATTGCAAGGGGCAAATCCTAGAGGCGTGTCAATCACACTACGACAGCTGGGACGAACAGAGAAACCTCCTGCCATATCAAGAGGACCAGTATTCATTCCATGGGAGCCTCCTGCTCCAGGAACAGTCAAGCCAAGACCACGACCTTATGTGGTCTATGAAGACAAGCCTCGATATTACCCCTTCAGCACAGGCAACAATGTAGTCCTCAAGGCAAAAGCTTCATATGAGGAAGATCTGGTACCCACACCAGCACCGTTGCAAGAACCGGTAGTCCTAGAAGGCGAAAGGGAGTAAAACTACAAAGAGGTTCCATGGCACTATCCAGAATGTGCGGAAGTGGGGAACATGAATCCCAATGGGCGTTGCATCCGAAGAGATAATCAGAACAGAGGAGATCCCAAAGGCGCTCTATCAAGCCTCGGCAACAAAAATGAAGCCGCATACGATGTGGCGACTGAGCTAAAGTCGATCCCTGCTCAAATCTCAGTATGGGAGCTACTCTGCACATCTCACATACACCGAGAAATGTTTGCTAAGACCTTGAACGATGCTCACGTCTCCTCTGATACGGTACCAGAAATGATAGCTTTGATGATTGGACAACTCCTGGCTCCGCGCGCCATCACCTTCACAGATAACGAGTTGCCACCAGAAGGGCGCGATCATGGGCGATCCCTCAACATAGCCTTACGATACAAAGACCTTTGTGTCCCGCTGGTCCTTATCGATAATGGCTCAAGCTTAAATGTCTGCCCACTCAAGATTGCAGAACGTCTGGGAATCAGTCCTTCTTCATTCCGACCCAGCACCATATGCGTCAGAGCATTCGACAACACCCGCCGATTAGTAGAAGGGGAGGTCGACATAGAGGTACAGATAGGTCCGGAAGTCTCCACCATCACATTCCAAATCCTGGATATATCAGCCTCTTTCAACATGCTGCTCGGACGACCTTGGCTGCACAAGGTTGGAGCTGTGCCATCAACCCTGCATCAACGAGTGAAGTACATCTGTGGAAATCAAGTGATCTCTATCCATGCAGAGAAGGAGCTCATCATTCCTTCCAATGCTGCTGCCACTGAACCAGACATCCCGGTCATCGATATCCAACACTCTGAGGAAGACATCCCGTTTCATAGTTTCGAATTCGAGACTGTGAACTCTATTGCCAATCCAGAACCGATAAGGGTGGACCGTGTCTTTTCACCGGCAGAGCGTCTGAGCCTCAAATACCGAATGAAGAATCACTTCAAGTCCAGAAAGGTACCGCTGATATATAACCAACGCAAATGGGGACTCGGATACAGGTCAATCTTCATGGACAAAGGAAGGAAGAAATTTCGGTGCTCGCCCATCCAATTCGTCAAGCCAGGAGAACCTTGCAAAGATCCAGGAGGGAATCAACCGACTGCACTACACAAAGGCCTCTCGATGAGCCTAGTTTGGGCCACGTGGCCCCCCATTCGATGGGATCAGATTCTCGAACCATCTAAGCCTCCAGAAGAAGAAGGAAATGATGAAGACGAAGAAGGAAGTCAAATACAGCAGCTTCAGGACCAGGTTACTCTGACACCTGCTCCCAACCAGGGGCACAACTTGCCCACTTCTCTCAACCAGGGGCACAACCTGCCCACGTCAATCAGCAAGGGGCACAACTTGCCCATCTCAGCACCAATTAGCGAGGGGCACGACTTGCCCATCTCTGCAAAGTCAACTTCATCAATCATCAGCCAGGGGCAGAAGCAGCCCATCCATTGGGCCAAGAAAGGGAAGTGGCCAGCCCTAGATTGGTCTGATGTCCAGATTCCAAACTTGTGTCTAGCCGTAGAACCAGACGAACTGCAATGCGAGGTAAGTGACCCGGGAGGGACTGAGTGCGACTCAGATCTCGAACCCGACCAGCAAGAAGTCATGGTCATTGGGCCAGATCATGATTCTTCGCCCAAATCATCAACCCCCACCTCTCCAGGGGAGGAAGTGTGGGGTCCTGAATGGTCATCTGTTCCCCTAACTTTTGAATCAACCAAAGAGCCATCTGAGGGCTCTGGCTTAAAAAAAAAACGCTTGTTTAAGCAGCGACCGGAACTTTGGAACAAGTTGGGCTCAATCATGGTCTGCAATGCCTGCTTGTTCAAAGTCCCACGAATTTCGAAAATCCAAAAAAATCAAAAAATTTCAAAAGCCAAAAACATCTAGCATTTCAATTTCAGAAAAATCTCAAAAACCAAAAGACATTTCTTTTCCTGCATTCAATAGTATGCCAAGTTCGTCTAAAGAGTCGCATGAGTTTGAAGTCGAATCATATGATTTCGACATCGAATTAGACTTCGAGCTCATGGGTCTGGACGAAGCTCGGGATGAGGAAGATGATGATCCAGCTCCCGAACTAGAGGATCTCCTCAAAAAGTTCGAATCTAAAGCCAATGTTGTAGCCGATGATTTCGAGATAGTAAACTTGGGGACGCCTGAGATCCCCTGGGAAGTACGCATTGGAAAATCGTTGCCACCTGAGATGAAACAGAAAATGATAGAGTTCCTAGCTCCAAGATTGTCCAACTTTGTGTTCTCATATGAAGACATGCCGGGGCTCGATGAAGAGCTCGTTGTACACCATCTGCCAATCAAGGCAGATATGAAGCCAGTGAAGCAGAAACTTCGAAGAATGAAGCCAGAATGGGCTCTGAAAGTCCGAGATGAAGTCATCAAGCAGTACAATGCGGGATTCTTGGTAGTCTCCAACTACCCTGAATGGCTTGCCAACATCGTGCCAGTACCAAAGAAGGACGGCAAGGTTCGAATGCGCATCGACTTTCGAGATCTCAACAAAGCCAGTCCTAAAGATGACTTCCCTTTGCCACATATCGACACTCTGGTCGACAACACTGCTGGATACAAGATCTTCTCATTCATGGATGGGTTCTCAGGTTACAATCAGATCAAGATGGCCGTCGAAGATCGCGAGAAGACATCGTTCATCACTCCCTGGGGAACCTTCTGTTACAGGGTAATGCCGTTCGGTCTAAAGAACGCAGGAGCAACATATCAGCGAGCAATGACAGCATTATTCCACGACATGATGAACAAAGAACTTGAAGTATATGTGGACGACATGATCATCAAATCTCGCACAATTGAAGGACACTTTGAAGATCTGAAGAAATTATTCAACAGATTAGAAAAGTACAAGCTCCGTCTCAACCCTCAGAAATGTGTCTTCGATGCAATGGGAGGCAAACTCCTCAGCTTTATGGTGAGCGAGGATACGAGACCAAAACCAGAGCAATCATCGAGATGCCCCCTCCTAGAACAGAGAAAGAAATTCGTGGCTTCCTCGGCAGAATTCAATACATCAGTCGCTTCATCGCACAAGCTCACACCTATTTGTGAACCCATTTTCAAGCTCCTCCGGAAGAATGTTCCAAAAGAATGGAATGATGATTGCCAAGTTGCCTTCGATCGCATTAAGAGATGTCTCATGAATCCTCCAGTCCTAGTGTCGCCCGCCCCCGGACGACCCTTATTGGTATACATCTCGGTAGCAGCAGAAGCCATTGGCTGTGTCCTCGGCCAGCACGACGAGACCGGGAAGAAGGAACAAGCAATATACTATTTGAGTCGAAAGTTCACCGATTATGAGACCAGGTATTCCCCGATCGAGAAGACTTGCCTCGCCCTAGTCTGGGCAACTCAGCGACTCCGTCAATACATGATTGCATTCCCTATTCTCCTCCTCGCTCACATGGATCCGCTCAAGTACCTGTTCGAGAAACCGGCACTCACTGGAAGGATAGCTAAATGGCAGCTACTCTTGTCTGAATTCGACATCAACTATGTCACTCAAAAGGCAATCAAAGGACAGGCCCTCGCCGATCATCTTGCGGCCCATTCTCTCCTGGATTATCAACCGCTCAAGACATTCTTCCCTGATGAAGATCTCTTGCTCATTGAAGAAGAAGAAAAGAAGAAAGGTGAGTGGACGTTATTCTTCGACGGCGCAGCAAATTCTAAAGGGAGTGGTATTGGAGCAATCCTCTACTCTCCAGATGATGTCCCTATTCCTATCTCGAGGCGCATAGCATTCGAGTGCACCAACAACATGGCAGAGTATGAAGCATGCATCGCTGGCTTAAGGGAAGCCATAATCTTGGGCGTCAAGAAGCTACGAGTGTTTGGAGACTCACAGCTTATCATCAATCAGACCAATGGCGAATGGAAGACCAAAGACGAGAAGTTGATACCATATCATGTGTATCTTGACAATCTGATCGAGGAATTCAAGGAAATCACCTTCTCATACATGCCCAGAGCCAAGAACCAGTTTTCAGATGCTCTCGCCACACTTGCATCAATGCTCGAGATCCCAAAAGGAGCTTCAGAATGGGAGCTCACAGTCGAAATTCAAGAAGAACCTGCTTTCTGCCTGCAAATAGAAGAAGCTGAAGCTGTCCCTGACAAACCCTGGTATGCCGACATCAAGCAATACCTCGAAACCCAGGAGTATCCAGAATCAGCAACAGCAACAGATCGCCGAACCATTCAGCGTTTGGCCGGCCAGTTCACCATCAGTGGCGAAGTTCTTTACAAGCGATCCTATAATCACATCCTCCTTCGATGCGTCGATGAAACAGAAGCTGCAAAGATCATGGAAGAAATAAACGAAGGAATCTGTGGCCCACACATGAACGGGCACATGATGGCAAAGAAGATTCTGCGACTTGGCTACTATTGGCTCACCATGGAGACAGACTGTTGCCAGCACGTCAGAAAATGCTTCAAGTGTCAGGAGCATGCGAATCAAATCCATGCCCCATCATCAGAATTATACAACCTGACCACCCCCTGGCCCTTCTCCATGTGGGGACTTGACATCATCGGCAAGATCAGTCCCAAAGCATTAAATGGTCATGAGTACATACTTGTGGCAGTCGACTACTTCACCAAGTGGGTAGAGGCAGCCTCCTACACCACAATTGCAGCATCTCAGGTGATCAAATTCATGAAGAACAACATCATATGCCGGTATGGAATCCCCAATGCCATCATCACAGATAATGGGACCCCGTTTGTCAATAAGAAGATGGATGACTTCCTCAGCAAGTTCAAGATCCAACGTCATCGATCAAGCCCCTACCGTCCCCAGATGAACGGTGGGGTAGAAGCCGTAAACAAGACAATCGTCAGGATACTTGAGAAGATGGTCGTGACCTATCGAGATTGGTCAGATATGCTCCCATATGCACTTTGGGCCTATCGAACTTCTGTACGGTCTGCTACGGGCGTTACTCCTTTCGAACTTACTTATGGAATGGAAGCAGTTCTACCAGTCAAGGTGGAAATACCATCACTACGGGTGTTACTCCTTTCGAACTTACATATGGAATGGAAGCAGTTCTACCAGTCGAGGTGGAAATACCATCACTACAGGTGTTACTAGAAAGCAGAATTGAAGAAGGAGAATGGCAACGGGCCAGATTCGATCAGTTGCAGGTAGCAGATGAAAAGCGCATGCGTGCACTAAGTCATTCTCAGTGTTATCAGAAAAGGATCGCTCGGGCTTACAACAAGAGAGTCCGAAAATGAAGTTTCAAGGTAGGCGACATGGTTATGAAGAAGATTCTACCGTCGCACCTTTCAGACCCCAGAGGAAAGTTCAAACCCTCGTGGGACGGGCCACTAATCGTCAGAGAAGTACTTCCCGGAGGCGCCCTCAGACTCACTAGCATGAGAGGGGTGGATCTTCCTGAGCCAACCAACGCCGACAACGTGAAGATCTTTCACGGGTAAGTTATTCTGACCTTATCAAGAGTTACTTTAATAGAGCTGAAGTCAAGAGGTCAAAGCTAAGACCTCTGAGAAATCATTTCCGTCCACCAACAAGTGTTTCAAATAAGGGGATTCAAAAAGAGAAAAATACAAAAAAAAGGGATTCAAAAGGAAAAGACAAAAAAAAGAAGAGAAAAAGAATACAAAAGAAAAAAAAAGAGAAGAAAACAGAAAGAAAAAGGGAAGCCAAAGCAAGGCACCCAAGAGAAAAAAATCAGTCCAAGAAGAAACACATCCATCCATCCATCCACCTCAGAAGGGTCTTTAGCAAAGACCGACAGCTCTATTATCGTAACTCAGGATAAGGGCTGAAAGACTGCCATCAGCCGGCAACGACGGATTCCCGACCTCTAGCCGCCGCAGTTATCCAGAGATCCAGAAAGAAAAAAAAAACAAAAAAAAATAAAAAAAAGGGGAAAAAGAAAATGTGTGCCTAAACAAAAAGGGCGGAGTGAAAACCTGAAAGGGCGCTCCGAGTAAAAACAGTGGGCATACAGCGGACTTGGTGAAAACCTGAAAGGGCGCCAAGGGTAAAAACAGCATAGCTGCCAAGGGGCAGGCAAGATCAAACACCCGGGACGTGGTGAAAACCCGAAAGGGCGCCACGGGCAAAAATGACGGGAAAAGGCCGGCTGTAGTGAAAACTCGAAAGAGCGCTGCAGGCAAAAATGGCTCGAATAAAAAAATAAATAAATAAATAAAATAAAAAAAAATAAAAGTGCAGGGACCAAGAAGTTAGACAATCCAGATCGGTTCGAGCAGTTCAAGAACAAGAAGAAGTGCAGTCAGGAGCGAAGAGCTCTACAAACTCTGACAATCTCAGGAAGCAAGAGTTTCCATTGCCTACATCTCTAGGGAACCAAAGGATCAAGCAAGTCAAATCTCGAGACATCGGTCAAATCATTGACCGAGCCCCAGTTCTGATTCCTATATCCCGACACAAAGTCCAGACACACTCACAAGACAACTTATGGCACAATAGATTCCCAAAAAAGTTTTCTTCTTTTTCATTAAAAGTATCATATTTCTTTTACACATATCATATCATCTTTTTCAAAAAAATACAAAAAAAATGCATCATCATCAATCGTATATGCAAAAAAGGAATGTGCAGGTGGCCAACACAATCAATCTCTACCCTCCTCCTCGGCCACATCAGGTAAGTCCTCTGACTCATAAAAAGATAGTCTCACTCTCAACCTGCTCACCTCCATACGCAGGTAATGCGCCTCATCGCGCTTAAGGGTACGGATCGCTGTCTCCTCATCAGACAATCTCTGATCGGCAGCCAATCTCCTCGACATCATCTCACAATGATACCAAAGTGCAGAGATCTCAGACAGCAGATGGCCATGAGTGGCCAAAAGGAAGCAAGGATCAATGAAAGGGCGCTCCTCAAAAGGTTCATATGAACCAGATGAAGAGCCAGCATCTCCAAGGATATCCTGCTCATCCTCATCAGCAATCTGGTGCCAACAAGGGATACGTCGATACAAAGACTGCTCAGCAACCCAGTACTGATATGGGGCGGTCGCCATCGAAAAAGTCCGCAGCTCAAAACCCAGCAAATCAGCAGTCAAGTAGCTCGCTCAAGAACAATCAATCAGGGTCCTGAAGTCAGAGGATCTAGAGGGAAGTACTCGACGCCCGATACCCGTGAAAGCGAAAGGAGGAACATCCTGCTCATACCCAAACTGCCGCAGGAACCAGATGGGATGGTAAGAAAAGTAGGATCGAAAGCCTACCAACATCAGAGGATGGTGGTGTGCATCGCAAAGCACTAGAGGAAGTGAAAGCCAAGATGACTCCCAACGAACGTTCCAGTCACGAAGTTCAGCAAACATCCTGCGATACAAGGGCTCGCTCATCCTAGCTGTATGAGGAAGAAACTCCATAATGTGTCGCATAAGGTCTGGGCGACGAGTGTCAGGAAAAGGTACAGGAACAGTCATCGAAAGACGCTCCCATAGCCAGACCTGATCACAAAAAGGAAAAGAAGTTCAGCTAAAGCAGAGCAATTCCTGACAAAGCAAGAGGAAAAAGGTGTAGAAAAGATACCTAAAGAAAGGCACAGCAGCCGCGAAGGACACGAGTGCGGCCCAGGGCGCAGTCAGTCAGCCCATTGAACAGTTCGGCCAAGATGAGAGAAATAATCCCCTGCCGTCGAATAGCTCGGCTCATCACTTCAAAAAGTAAAGGGGTCTGGGACCTGCGCCATCCCGAGAACAGCACCTCAGCAATCAAGCAGAACATCAGTGCGTTCCGAGTAAAGGTAGAACCGGCCGCACTCCGAGGACCCGAAAAAAGATCATACAATAAGTCCAAGGAAAACACCACAGCATCCTGGCCACCGGCTGCAGGCCGAACAAGATAGGGGATCCCGAACCAGTTCTGCAGGTGTGGCAGTCTTCGGCGACGTCTTCGACGAAAAATACTGAGCATAATCCCAGGGTAGACCTGTCAAGCGTGCAAGCTCCTCCAAAGAAGGCCCCATCTCCATATCGTTGAACGCAAACAAGTTCAACGAAGGGACCCAGTCAATCAAGGCAGCTCCGAGCATCCTCCAGTCAATATCAACTCTGGCCATATGGATCAGACTGCCGAAGCCATAGGACTCCAAATCTCGAATCTCATAAGCTGACAAACTGTCAAGCCAAGCAAGCAGTCGTGGTGAGCAAGAAGGATGAGGAAACAGCTGACAAGTCCTCACTGGTACCCCCTCCAGCACAAAAGGCCCAGAAGTCAATAATGGCTCATCAAGGATCGGAAGGTCAACGGGCGAAGGAGAAGGAAAAGCTGGAACCTCTGCAGACGGAAAAGCTGGAACCTCTGCAGACTCGACAGCCCCTGACCTGTCCCCAGTAACGGCTATGTCTGATATAGTCGCATCACTGTCGGAAACTGTCACAACCTCAACCGCACGGGAAGACTCGCCCACCTCATGAACGGAGTGCGCAAAGGACCGATGACCAAGAGAAGGACAATGCTCCCCATCAAAAGGACTATCAGTGAAGATCACACCGCACATCGTGGCATCTTGGCTAATCTGACCGTCGAAGAATACATCTGAACCATCAAAAAGGGTCCCGGCAACCCCGATCGAAGAATCAACGGTCAGATCTGGACCTGCGGCCCCCTCCAACAGGAAATCATGAATCCAATCATCATCCTGGCCGATCAAAGGGATCATCGAGGCATCCACACCATCCATCATCAAGGGGACATCATCAATGATCACATCAAGTCCACCCAAACAGGTGTATCGCACATCCTGGCCCTCATCAAGAGCATCCAAACCGTCAAAGGTATCATCTGAGCCATCCATCCCATCCAAGCATGAGATCAGCCCATCTATGTCCATCATGGTCCCATCACCACCATCCATCACATCATCCATGTGGCCCACACTCAAGGGAAGAATAGCCTCACCTATGTCCCATCTCCCCATCCCATCCATACCATCCATTTCTCCCATAATGAAGGGCCGATTCAAATCTGAAATTCCAGCCATCCTACCATTAATGGAGCCATTCAAAGCTCCACCAACCACCAAGCTTAAGTCTTCATCAATGCCCCCTCTTAATGCCACATCTACCCTATCCATTAAAGGCATCTCCCCATTATTAAAGCTCAGTTGAAAATCTGAAGTGTGGGACCCACCATGGGCAGCCCCCACAGCCCCTAAATCTCCACCATCCATGCCCCAAGAAAGGACAAAGCAAGATGAGGACAAGATGATGAGGAAGGAGGAGACAAAGAGAAGATTCATTGTTGGAATCGAACCTGAACGTACAGAGCAGGTGGGGACAGCAGCAACAGAGACCAGAGAATGTCCGAGCACGAGCCAGCCCAGGCAGCTCAAGAGACGAGCCCTGGGCGGCCTGCTCTGGGCCGCCCGTACGGACGCGGTTCCTCTCTCTCCACGGGATTTGCTCCAAGGTTCTTGGTTGGTGAGGCTGACAGTCCACGTCAGCAGATGGCACTCCGTGAGCCGCCCAAGGCTCCGGTCCACTCCAGATTTCGATTGAGGCTGATCAGGATCATATAAAAGGTACCCCACTGGTCCAATCAAGAAGCAATGCGGCCAGAACATGGCTGATCAATTCAAAGAGAAGGAAAAGTGATCAAGTGGGGGCCACAAGCAATCCAAGTCATTCAAAGACTAGATCATCATGATCTAAACCATTGAAGAACCTGCATGAGCCATCAAACAACAAGATCAAAGGGCTGATCATCAAAAGAAGGGCCAGAATCCAAGATCTAACCATCAAGTGGGCCCACAAAGCCGAGTCAAGAAATCTGAGACGTTCAAGCCATCATCTGCACCATGAGAAGCCTTCTTAGCCCCACAAATCATCAAAAGAAGTGCCCCAAAGTAAAGCCAAGGTCTCAAGTGGGCCCACGGGGCCGAATCTATCAATCTGAACCATTCAAGGGCTAGGTCATCAGGATCCAAACCATTGGAAAGCTTACACAAGTCATGGAACAGCAAGATCAAAGACTTGATCATCAAGAAAGAAGGCCAGAATCCAAGATCTAATCATCAAGTGGACCCACAGGGCCAAATCAAGCAATCCGGACCACTCAAATCACAGTCAGCCCCGTCAGAAGCCAAATAAAGCAAGGTAAGTATGCCCAACCCCAAAAACTGGGTCCGAAGACCTTAAACTACGTCGGGATTAATATCCTGAGGGATTTTCAATAAAAGCCGGTATCGGTCTTGATCAAGATCCGCTGACACCGGAAAATTTTCAAAAACAAAAAAAAAATGTGTTGCCCTATTCTGTACATATTTTGGGTCCGAAGACCTTAAACTACGTCAGGGTCAAGATCCCGAGGGACTTTTTAATAAAACTCAGTAGCAGTCTGGATCGTCGAATCAAGATCCGCTGATACTGGATATTTTCCAAAAAAGAACAAAAAAATAGGTTTTCCCTGTCATGCACAGTTTTTGTGGTCCGAAGACCTTAAACTATGTCGGGATCAAGATCCCGAGGGATCTTTAATAAAAACCAGCATTGATCCTAGCCGTTCAGGCCAAGATCTGATGATCTGGATCATTTCGAAAACGAAAAAAAAATGTGTTTGCCCCCTTTTGTACAGTTTCTGGTCCGAAGACCTTAAACTACGTCGGGAACAAAATCCCAAGAGATTTCCAATAAAAACCAGTGTCAATCTTAACCGTTCAAAATTGAGATTTTATGACTTGGAACATTTTTCGAAAAATCATAAAAAAGAATTTACTTTCAGCATGCACATAAAGTTTTTTTTATGGTCCGAAGACCTTAAACTACACTGGGATTAATTTCTCGGGGGACCTTTTCTCGCTTTCAGCTAAAAACCGGCACGGCCTCGACCGTTGGGATCAAGGTTTGATAACCCGGATCATTTCCAAAAATACCAAAAAGATTTCAAGCTTTCCATAAAACCAGTGTCATCTTCGATTACTTGAGTCGAACTCTAGAACCTTTTCAAAATACAAAAAATATAAAAATAAAAAATAAAAAAAATTTTGCCATCAATTTCAACTGTACAAATTCATCCCCAGTGGTTCGAAGACCTAAAACTACACTGGAATTAACTTCTCGAGGGCTTTCTTTCCTAACATGTTCCGGATATGGCTGACACTTGATCGTACGGGTGTCCGGAATCTTTTAAATAGGTAAGGGCTGAGGCGGGCAGAACTCCGCAACCCTGTTCGTGTTGAACGCACCGTGATAGACAACCTTGATTTGGAAGTCGCTATTGAATCTGACGAATGTTCCCTGTTCCTAAAACTCATGAAGGGGATTAAGGCTGTTGGGAGGTGGAGCGCACCCTCACGGAATTGTGAGCAATGTAAGGCCCCAAACTGGATTGACTAAGGGAAATGTGAGGATGTGGCTCATTTTGTGGCCGAAGGAGTCCGTCGGACGATACGTGGTCTATGTGCATTGCACATGAGGAACAGTCAACTTTGTGGGTGTGTTGACTGAAAACCCTCAAAATCCCCTCATCCGAAGATGTAAAACTACGGCACTTAACTGTGTGAGACTCGTCTTGCTCGCTGACGTAAAATGGATCAGGTGCCTTACCAGCAGTAGAAGCTAGAAGTGGATGAAAATTCCATACTTTTCCTTACATTTCAGAAAAATCACAAAATACAAAAACATTGCAAAATCACCTCTTCAAAAATCACAAAAATATTTCCCTTACTTTCAAACAAAATGTTATAAAAAAAATCACAAAAATATTTTCCTTACTTTCAATCAAAATATTTGCAAAAATCACAAAAATATATTTTCCTTGCTTTCAAATCAAATATTTGCAAAAATCACAAAAAATGATTTCCTTGCTTTCAAGAAAATTTTCAAAAAATCACAAAAATATCTCCTTTGTTTTCAATAAACCGATCTCTATCTTGACCACTCAGGTAAAGATTCGGACCCAAATATCTGCAAAAATCACAAAAATTGTCAGTATCCCCAACACTACACTTCAAGAGTCTTGAACTCCACTCTCTTCACAATTTGGGATGACGGATCCAATCGCCCGCAAATTGGAATCTTGACCAAAACGGGCAACCAAACACCATCTCAATCACATGTATGCCCAGAAGAACATCTTGAAGTCGGATAGCATCCTCGTACATTCTCATTCGTAAAGAAACAACATCTTGGGACGATGGACCTGATTGACCATGGGTCAGGATCTTAACCAACCCGCTGTCCAAACCTCCGTATCAAAAAGAAAAATCCCCAGGGGAGCACAACCCTGCAAGCAATAAGCTCAAAGTTCTCTGCACCCACAGCAAAAGCAAAATCATCAAACTGAAAGAGAATGAGCCAAGCCATGCATTCATCATGCATCTCCATGCATCAGCATCCATCGCATCAATCATCATGTTTACCTGCTTTCAAAATAAAAGTCGGTTAGCCAAAGACCCCACAGGCATCCCTAGTGGAGGCACGTGCAAACCCGATTTCCATTTCAAAAGACAAAAAATATTTCTATTTGCAAATAAAAACCCCACGGAGTATCACTCCCCAGAGTGGATATCTTTTCAAAAATCCAAAAATATTTTTCCAGTAGAGCGTTCTGCCTCCAACACGCCAGGAGATCTTCCATATCTCTGGGTAGGAGCCGACGCAAAAATCAAATAAGATCCGATGTCTCGCGGTTTCCCCGGAGACCATCGGATCCAATGCACTCAAAGTACGGTCGAACTGAACTCCAGTGTCAGTGCGGTCATACCACATGCCAAGATACAAAAGATGAAAGCCAAAAGGCTCGGTCAAAGAAACCATTTGAATAGGTGGAAACGAAGAATTGTAACCCAAGTATCAAAATCAGCAGATTGGGTGGAAAGAGTTCACCCGCACATACCTAGGCGTGGATGCCTGAAGTACCTTGACTGAGTCCAAGTCGGCGTAGTAGAATCTCGTAAGACTATCTGACGCAGGGCGTCTAACCACTTTGACAGTCAAGCGAAACAAGTACTCCTGGAGTGATCTGAAAAAACATCAAACATCACACAAACAGTCTCAGGGTCAGCAACCTCGTAAGACTACGGACGCAGAGGCTCTGCTGTACCTTTCCGATGTTAGTACCGATCGGGAATGGAAGGGTTGCGATTGGGTACCCAGGTTGCAGCAAACTGCAGGGACAATCGCAACGTTTTCTCCAAACTCCCGCGGTATGTGCGAGTTATCAATTTCCAGACAATCAACTGACTCAGATACAAAGGACAACAAAGATTCCAGACCACAATCGAGGAAAGAATGAATTGCAAACCAAGCATCGAAACCAGCAGATCGGGTGGAAAAAGCCCACCCGCACATACCCAGGCGTGGATGCCTGAAGTACCTTGACTGAGTCCAAGTCGGCGTAGTAGAATCCCGTAAGACTATCGGACGCAGGGCGTCTAACCACTTTGACAGTCAAGCGAAACAAGTACTCCTGGAGTGATCTGGGAGAACATCGAACATACAATCAATCACAGGGTCAGTAACCTCGTAAGACCAGCGACGCAGAGGCTCTGCTGTACCTTTCCGATGTTAGTACCGATCGGGAATGGAAGGGTTGCGATTGGGTACCCAGGTTGCAACAAACTGCAGGGACAATCACAACATTTTCTCCAAACTCCCGCGGTATGTGCGAGTGATCGAGTTCCAGACGATCAACTGGCACAGATGCAAAAGCAAGCAAAGATTTCAGAACATGATCTATGAATGACCGGGTCAGAAGTGGGGTGTCCACTCGCTTTGGCATTCGGTTGCAAGCAACCTCTGCTAAAGAGGGGCATCTGTAGACACCCCACCTTCGGCTACAATGTTGGTAGAGATAGCTGGAAGAATGGAGGACCATACCCCCAAATCCCAAGTCCAAACTCAGCCAAACTCACCCTTGTAAGCCCCATTTCATAGCCCAGTTCAAGCCTGAACCCAGTCAACCCAGTCTTAAACACCAGCCTGAAAAACCCACCAGAAAAAAGGCCAGTCAAAAAAATCCTAAAAAGTCAAACTCACTGAGTCAACCCGCTGAGTTAACCCGCTGAGTCAACCCGTCGAGTCAAAACACCGAGTCAACCCGTCGAGTCAACCCGTCGAGTCAAATCACCTAGTCGACCCGCTGAGTCAACTCACTGAGTCGACCCAGCGAGTCAAACAGTAGCCCCGAGGTAACAACCGTACATTGCTGGAAACCGAGGAGCGGCCGTACGGGCGGCCCATAGTAGGCCGCCCGAAATAAATTACGAGCTCTGCCACTACTCGCTGCGATAAATACCCCCCTCCCCTTCTCATTTTGACATCCCTTCGAGTCCAGTGAAGTCCTGTCTGTCCCGAGCCCCTCTCCAATCCTTAGCCCATTTTTCCACCAAGGAGAGCCCAAGTGAGGAGAGCCTAACCTTGGTCCAGCCTAGCCTGACCACTGGTCCAAGCCTCTCAAGCCACCCAAGTCTTAACCCAGCCACTCGAAGCCAACCCTTGCGATACCTCCGTCCATCCAGCTACTCTTTTCCAACATCATCTCATTTGCATCTAGCATAAGTGTAACATTTACTCTTCTTCCAACCCCCCTGCTTCACCATAAAGCACCTTGATTATTCAGGCATACTACATATTTCTTTATATTAAGCACCTGTCAGTTCGAGCGTATGCTCTGGGCTTGCCCGTTGTTGGAACCTGCCCATCAGAAACTCTTACTATTCAGACCTGCATTCACGTACATATCACTATAAGCACTTTGAATATTCAAGCACACAGCATGCATCATCTCGCATAAAGCACCTGTCAGTTCGAGCGTATGCTCTGGGTTTGCCCGTTGTTGGAACCTGCCCATCAGAAACTCTTACTGTTCAGACCCGCATTCATGCATCATGTCATCCATGAGAATATACGAGGATTAAACTAGACTTTCAAGTATTCGATCGATTCTGTGAAGTAGAGACCGTACTTCGGTACGGGCAGTGTGTGGGGTGCTTAACCTCTTCCCACCCTGTAACCGTGATCCCTTACCTTGAATCTCTGACCGCAGATCAATAGGAGTCATTTTAGAGGAAGGAATCTTCGGATTCCCTTCTCTAACATTTCTACAGGGTCTAGCCGACTGTAGATTCGAAGTAATTGGCTAGTGGCGACTCTGGTCTTATACAAACTCATTTTAACACATCCGGCTTAACACGACAACTAAACAAAGCCCTCGAGAACGAGGCAAGCCAGTGGCACAAACGACGATTTCGCACTCACGCATCCTCCTCTCCTTCTTTTTCCGAAAGGGGAAGGGACGAGAACATCGTCGTGTGGGAGCGCGGAAAACGGCGAGGGTCCACAGCTTCATATTCAGCCTCATTGTTCGAAGATCAGAATCCAAACCGGAGAGCATATTGAATTTGGACTCCGTCCAATGAGGTCAAGACGAGACCAGCTCCGGTGCCTTGTGAATTGGAAGATCCATCAACGTGTAATAACCAAGCTGGTGTGTCATGGCTATTCTTTGGAGGTTGGGCCGATTTGTTGTTGTCTTGAATTTCGTGGGGCTCGGTTAACTCGACGATGAAGTCAACCACTGCTTGACCTTTGATCGCAGCTCGAGGTCGATATTGTATGTCTAATTCACCGAGCTCAACAGCCCATTTAACGAGACGACCTGAGGTTTTCGGGTTTTGCAGTACCTGGCGCAGCGGTTGATCGGTCAGCACAGCTATCGGGTGTGCTTGAAAGTATGGCCTCAGCTTCCGGGCTGAGGTGATTAGCGCCAAAGCCAGCTTCTCTATTTTCAGGTATCGCGTTTCTGAGTCGAGTAGAGCTTTGCTGACGTAATAAATGGGCCTTTGTATTCCTTCGTTGTCCCGGACTAGTGCTGAGCTGACCGCTGCTGGTGAAACTGTTAAGTACAAGAGTAGTTCTTCTTTATGCGTCGGTTTGGATAGCAGCGGCGGAGAGCCGAGGTAGGCTTTTAGCTCGATAAAAGCTTGCTCGCATTCCGAAGTCCAAGTCATCTCCTTGCATTTGCGCAACTGCTTGAATAAGGGGAGGCATCGATCTGTAGCTTTTGAGACGAACCTGTTGAGTGCTGTGATCTTTCCTATGAGCCGCTGGATTTCCTTCACTGTGCGAGGTGAGCTCATGTTGAGAAGGGCCTGAATTTTTTCGGGGTTGGCCTCAATTCCTCGCTGGTTTACCATGAAGCCGAGGAATTTTCCCGAGCTTACTCCGAAAGCGCATTTGCTAGGGTTGAGCTTCATTCGATACTTCCGTAATATCTTGAATGCAGTGCAGAGGTCGTAGACATGGTCCTTCGACCGCTGGCTTTTGCTAGGGTATGTGCATATCGTCCACGTATACTTCCATAGTTCTGCCAAGTTGATCTACGAACATCTTGTTTACCAGTCGTTGGTGGGTCGCTCCGGCATTCTCGAGCCCGAAAGGCATGACTTTATAGCAGTAGAGGCCCCGATCTGTAATGAACACTGTCTTTTGCCTGTCGGGAGCATACATTTGGATCTGGTTATATCCGGAGTAGGCATCCATGAAGCTGAGGAGCTCGTGCCCAGCAGTTGCGTCAACGAGCTGATCTATCCGTGGTAGAGGGAAGCTGTCTTTAGGATAGGCTTTGTTCAGGTCAGTGTAGTCCACACAGACCATCCACTTCCCATTGTTCTTCTTGACGAGGACGACGTTCGCCAGCCATTCTGGATAATTTATTTCTTTGATAAATCCCGCCTTGCGCAGTTTCTGTACTTCTTCTTCGATTATCGTGTATCTTTTCGTGTTGAAAGTATGCCTTTTTTGACGGATCGGTCTGATGGTTGGGTTGACGTTTAGCCTATGGACCATTACTTCCGGGCAGATTCTGGGCATCTCTTCATGGGACCATGTAAAAACGTCCGCATGCTCCTTCAAGAAGGTGGTCAGGCTCTCTCGTATCTCGTCCTTCAAACATGATCCGATCTTGATGATCCTGGTTGGATCGTTCTTCGATAAGGGAATGTCGATCAACTTTTCGGCTGGTGACCCGCGTTCTTTCTCTTCTTCTCTTGGGTTGAGGGAGGTAGCATGAGATAAGGTTGATACCGTGTTTTTACTTTTTCCTCGTAGGGAAAGCTCGTAGCAACGACAGGCTTCCTGCTGATCTCCTCTGACTACACCGATTCCTTCGTCGGTTTCGAATTTCATTGCAAGGTAATAGATGGAAATGGCAGATTTGAGAGCTCGCAGGATAGAGCGGCCGATGATGGCGTTATAAGCAGAGGGGGTATTTACGACGAGGAAATCAACCATAATTATTTTCTGGTTAGGTTCTTCCCCGGCGGTAACTGGTAGAGTTATCTCTCCTTCAAGCATAATGTTATCCCCTGTAAATCCGGTCAATGCTGTTTTGACCGGTCTCAGCCTGGATCTGTCGATCTTCATTCTCTCAAAAGCTGAAGCGTACAAGATATCAGCCGAGCTCCCCGTGTCAACCATCATCCTGTGGAGTCGTCATGTGGGTGTACGATCCCCCGAGCGTCCTCTTCGGTAAACGTTATTGCTTGCGAGGTCACCTTTGCGACCTTTGTAGGTCGGCTGGTGATGTTCACAGAGGGCCTCGGTTGGAATGTTCTCCCTTGCCGTACATAATTTTTGCGGGAGTTCCCGAAATCACCAGTGGTCGGCCCCCAGAAAGATCATGTGGATTTCTTCCACAGGATTATTACTCTGTTCCTCCGTCCGGTCTGCGGCTCGACCTTCATCTCTCCGGCCGTCTGAACGCTGAGCGATGTAGTCTTTCAAAAATCCTTGCTGGATAAGAGTCTCTATCTGTCGCTTTAAGTCAAAGCAATCCACGGTGTTGTGACCGTGGTCTTTATGGTATAAACAGTACCTTGATTTCGACCTTCTATTGGGGTCGGTCTTTATCTTCGCAGGTCGTTCGAAGGCGTGCTTGTTTTTTTCTGCTAAGTACACCTGCTCGATGGTTTTGTTGAGCGGCGTGTATTTTTCGAAATGTAATGTTGGGAATTTCGCTCCTCGGGTAGACCTGTTACGAGCTAGAGACCTTCGTTCTGATCTGTGTCTTTTTGAGCTGTCGTCATCTTGGCGATCCCTATTCTTGGACGATGGTTGATGAGCATTAACCAATTCCTCGGCGTTGATATGCTTGGCTGCCCGATCCAAGAATTCGGCCACGGATTGAGGCGGCTCTTCCCCGATAGACCAAAGGAAACGTCGATCACGTAGTCCCCCGATCATAGTGTGTAAGTGTACGTCTTGTGAGAGATTTTCGATTTGTACAGCTTCAGAGTTAAAATGTGCGAGGTAGTCCTTCAACGACTCCTCCTCTTTCTGTTTGATTGCGGCAAGGTGAGTTGAGTGCTTCCTCGGATCGGTGCTTCCGATGAACTGAGTAGCGAAGGCCTTGCTCAGTTGGGAGAATGAGCTGATCGTCCTTGGTTTCAAATTGCGAAACCAAGTCCATGCTGAACTTGTCAAGGACAACGGAAAAGCCTTACACATAATGTGTCCGTTGGCTCCGAGGAGGTCCATTCGGACTTTGAAATTTTCTAAGTGCTCTGCCGGGTCTCCTATCCCTGAATATTGCTTCAGCTGAGGAACTTTAAATCCTTTGGGAAGGGGTTCTTCGAGGATTTCGTCGGTGAAGGGTGATTCAGATGAGTCGACCAGTGCGTCCACATCGATTGGTGCTCGGGCTCGCTGTGCTCTCTAGATATCACCCATTTGTTCCCGGAGTTCTTTCAACTCCGCCTCCAATGGGCTTAAGTTGTCGTCCACCCGGTCGTTGGCTTCACGATCAGCTCGTTCATGCTCGAGACGAGCCGTCCTCCGCTCCTCGAGCCTATGCCGTAGATCGCTGGCAGGCAAGTTTGTTACTGGCCGAGATCTGGCCCCGGTTGATTGGCTGGCGGCCTCGTTTTCTTCGAGCGGACTGGGGTGTTGAGAATGCTGTGACGGCCGAGTTTGGCGAAAGCGCTGGGATTGTTGAGGCCCTTCACGTCTCTGTTATTTATGACTGTTGGATGGACCAAACCGGTTAATAGAGCTTTAATCTCGTCCAGTCTCTGGTCCACGTAGCCGAATCGTTCATCAACGCCTCCCAGCTTTTGGGTGACCCCTCCAACCTGCTCTTCGAGAAGGGACAACTTGATTCTCCGATTACGAGGTCTCTGTTGTCCCCCCTGCTAGCAAAATTAGGAGAGTTCCCACCGAGCTAGATGAAGGGGGTGTTGGGAAATGATCCTTCATTCTCAGAGATTTGATCGTCTGAAGGTCCGGCGATCGCGGGTGCTTTCCCTTTATATTTTCTCTTTCCAGCCATGATGAAAAGGAGGGAAGATGTCAAGATCGTCTTAAGCGATTGGGCGAGAACACGGACTTCCTGGTTAAAGGAAAAAGGCATGATTCCCACAGACGGTGCCAATCTGTTGATGCTGAAAATTAGTCAACAGACGAAATGAGGATCCTTTGATCTTGACGGTTGGATGACGTTGATTTTCTTCTTTAAAGAAGCCTAGATCTGAACCGAAGTTTTCCTGGATCCTGTAAAGCATAAAGGAAAGCTAAAGGGGGGTAGTTGGAGTCCAGCCGTTAGCCCTCCGATGCCTAAGTCAGTTGGATCTCAAAAGATTAATTCTCTCTTTTGATCAGTTTTTGTGTTGTACCTTGATAATGAAGAGAACGCATCAATTTATAAACTTAGGTCGTGGGATTACGTTCCCTTTCTGCAGTCGTGATGCTTGTAGAGGAAATCTCGGATCTCCGAGATTTCCTGAGTTGTCCCGTGATCTTCGGAGATCTTTGGCGAGTTGGTTAGAGATTTCCCGAATTCTTTTCCTCTTATTACGCGCAAACTTGAGAAAATTACGGTAACGGAACCAGCTCGTTACAATGAAAGAGGTCAGCCTTATGAGGTCGTTTAGAGGGATCGCCTCTCCTCTCTAGGCTGGGTCGGTCAGACTTGACGAGCTGTTTCCGGGTCGTGCTGTCTGTCCTCAGGTCGGATCTGAGCTGAACAGGCCGATCCAGATCTATCCTGAGGTCAGCTCGTATTCTTCTTACAACAGTCTTGAGGTCAGCTCGTATTCTTCTCACAACAAGAATCATTAAGGTGCGCCCTGAGAAGAGTTTCATAATAGGGTGTTCGATCACCATTGTTTCCAGTATTATGGTCCACCTGAGATTTGGATCTTCTTCATTATTGGGATCATCCACTAAAATGATCCGAAAAAATGGATGGACGGTGTGGATACAGAATAGATACATCAAGGTGGTCCCCATGTTAAGGACTGCACGGCGTACATACAGAATAGATACATCAAGGTGGTCCCATGTTAAGGACTGCACAGTGTGGATACAGAATAGATACATCAAGGTGGTCCCCATACGTTAAGGACTGCATCGTTTTTGGTTTCAACCGAGTATCCGGATTCTTTTTGAGATCGGATCCTCTGTTGAAACCGAGCAAAGAAACCCTCCACCTCAGCTCAGCTGGGCTGTGTTAGAGCTGAGCTTTTCTAACGCGATCAGGATGAGCTGGACCAAGCTGAGCTTTTCTAACGCGATCAGGATGAGCTGGACCAAGAAGCAGGGGTTCTTTGCTCGGTTTCAATAGAGGATCCGGATTCTTTTTGGTAATCCCCTGGCATTTGGGTTTTTTTACATGAATAGCCCTAAAGTTTGACCGTTGTAAGGGTTTGGCCTCTGTTTTTATAACCCTTAATTGTTTGGACCTGATGAACTTTTTTATTTTTTATTTTATCAAAATGCCATTTTGTCAGCTACTGGAACGTACTCGGTAGCTTGTCTTAGAAATTTCCTTTTTTTTCTTTTTTTCTTTTTTTTTTCTTTCTAAAAAAGAGAATAAGTCCTATTAAATAAGGTATAGGCCCACTCTATGAGAGATTCGATCAGTTCATTTCATTTTCAGCATCTTAAGACCTTAGATGGCGTTGGTTTCATCTTGATCCATGCTTGTGTGGCCCTAAAATAAAGAGGACAGTGGCTTTCTTTCCCATCCTTTTTCTCTTATGTGATCTACCCTTGATGTTTTCTTCTTTGACTCTTAGAGTCATGCCCTAAAATTAATCCCTTTTAAACGGTTGGAGTGGATTTGAACAGGATCTCACGGTAGCCTCATAAAACATGTTGAAATCCTATATGTGAAGCCAATACCAAAGTTGGAACCATTTGACTTTTTTGAAGAAAAAAAAATTAAGAGAGGGGTTCCCACTGCAAAAGGTCATTAGACGTTACTACTACCTCCATCGAACCCATTCATTCCAGATTCTGGCGTGTTTCCGACGACATTCTTTCCATTCTGGCATATTTCTATTGACCTTTTCAATTTTATCTAGAGAGTGAGACCCCCCAACTATTCCAAAAGTTCTAACAATTGAAAGATAACTATGTGGGGACCACTTACTCTCTGGTCATTCTTTGGCTAGCCTCCGGCCAACTATGAGTAGCTAACTCAGTAATATCATTACCCTAAGTTACACATGTTATCAATCATAGTTAAGCGTAAGTAACAGCAACATACAAACCATCCATATCCTAAGCTAGTTTAAGTGCATGGAATACATGATATATAAATGTATGTCCCGAGAATCATAAAAGAACTCAAAAGGTAGCATTGGCACAAACCTCGGGCAACCGGGCACTCACAATCCTCCACAAAATATATCTCCAAATGTCATGTGGCTCGTCACCATCATTACTAACAACACAATCCAAGCCGACAGTAATATGGCTCATCATACCCACAAAAAAATGCATGCACTCCATTATATGCATGATTTTCAAGTATTTATTAATCCAAATTCAAACAACAAATTGGTGAAGCTAGGATGCCACCATTATATCACAAGTCTAACCGGATCACATGACTTGTTGTGGCCATAGCGGCTCCTCACCAGTTACGCCTTGTAATTTGGACAAAGAGAGTGCACCCTCAGTCCCAAGTTACGGTATATGATTGGTACACTTAGTGTGCTTAACCATGCATTACACAGTTATTTTGAAGTGAAACATCACGTGAATATTAAGTTCCTATCAACATCAATCAACAACCATTACAAACATTCTCACTCATCCCTAACGACTAAAATCTTTCAAAACAATCAAATTCACTATATTCCTCCCATTTGTGACTTTATTCGTGTTCAACCGAAAGTTCATAATCAAAGTTATAAATAATCCGGAAGCATGCAATTCATGTAGTCTTAAACAATTTATTTGTAAGAAAATAAAAAAATCAATTAAATGTCTTGATCCAATGCCGCTAGTTATTCATCTGTTAGGTAAGGCCGCTTTTCTTGTGGATCCTCCATTTGTTAAATTTCACTTCCTGACACCACCTCCAATGGATTAGCTACAACTTCATTTGTTTGTTTTATCATTAACTATTCGCCAACCCCAAGTGTAAGGTTGCGATGTAGTAATAATTCGATCGTGAGATCGAGATTGTCCTCATGATTTTTTGTAACAAGTTTAAATTATGCAACTAGGATTATCTAAATTCGAATTTAATTTAAAAGATAAATTTTGGAAACATAAAACTATATACTTTTGAAATAAATTAAGAAACTAAGAACTAGAGCACCAATGATCCACTTATAATCATTCAAAATGCTGATTTAACCATTCAAGCTAATAACTCAATTGGAATTAGAGTCATATCCCTAAGCAATCGGAATATGAATTCAGTTAAATTATCATAACACATCTGATATAGATGAATCATCTACTAATATAGTTCTTTCATAACATCTAAGGCATTGGGCGTATTTAATCAAACAGGCCAATCCTTCAATAAAACAAGTGATATTATATTCAAGGTCTTCCTCAAATCCTACCATTAGACTTAAGTAGAACCATGAATTTGAACTTTAATCAAACCAATATCAATTAATAAAACATCCATGTTAGTTAAAACCAAAGATATGAACTTCTCTAGTTCAGTTTTATAGAAGCACTTAGGATACTTGGTTTGTAAGATCACATAGCATTTACCATATCATGATGAATTTAAGATCTTTACAATTTAAAATCCTCTCAACAACACCCCATTGATCAATCTTAGTAAATCAAAATATCCAAAGTAAGCATATCACAAGAGATAGAAGATTAAACTAAAACTATCAACTTTATTTCAAACTAGAAGTAGAATTGTTCATTATTAAACCTCAAAGTCCTTGAATTAAATCAAACTAAGCATTGTAAACGTGTATAAGATTCACCTCTTAGCCCTAGCTAAGAGTTTTAGCCAACCATAAAGAAAGTCGAACTAAAATTCAAAATAAAAACTAAAAAAAAAAAAACTTAAAAGAAGAACTTGAACAACTTGGAGTTGTAGAAGCTCCCCTTCATATTTCTCTACCTCTAGCACATCTATAACCCTTCTAGCTAGG
The DNA here is from genome assembly GCA_003013855.2 of Liriodendron chinense. Taxonomy (NCBI): domain Eukaryota; kingdom Viridiplantae; phylum Streptophyta; class Magnoliopsida; order Magnoliales; family Magnoliaceae; genus Liriodendron; species Liriodendron chinense. The sequence continues at coordinate 518,627 of ML058567.1, read as the reverse complement.
ATGGATTAGGACAAAGGTAGAGTTGTCTTTTTATAGAAAAAATCGCGCATTGCCTTGGAATCTTCAAGAATTGCATAAATAGTTACGCAGTCAGGTCGACGGCCGATCGATCGAATCTCAAATTAGAATGAACATAACTGAAAATTGGATTTCTGGGTATTTGTCGACTAGTCGGCCAACCTGTCAGATCCAATAAAACACAGTCCAACGAGTTCTGCACAGATTTCTATCAAAATTCGAATTGTCTGTCAACCGGTTGGAAATACATCGATCAGTTGACCAAGGCCATCGATCGGTTGTTAGTGTAACAATAGGGTCATTTTCTAAAGGTTCTGCATCTAACTTTTTTGGCCCTGCAGTTCTACAGTCTAACTTTTCTGGATAATTTAGGCATTGTAACTTGATGTTTTCACACTTTTTTTACATAATTCTTTTTTAGCTTTAATTTCTTCCACCTCTAGGCTCTTTTTCACCTAATCTTTTAAGTGCTTTAAAGTGGTCCTTTTAGTATGTAATTCATGAGATCTCTCTCTTTCCTATAAATACAAATACACATATAAGTAAGTTCTTTTAATAACTCAATCAATGTAATTGAGTGAGAATTGGGGTGTAAATATACACAATTCAGAACTCAACATTAAGAAACTATCAACGAGTTGAGCGCAGAGAGTGAACCCATTGTAGTTCATGCATGCCCCAAATAAAGTAGTACACACAGTACATGTATCACAAATAATATGTATATGAATGCAAAAATGCAATGTAATATAAAATGATGCGTCAAATGGGTAAAAAGAAACCATCCACTTGCTTAGATTGGATCCCATCAACCTGCTTTCCCCTACATCGTAGGACAAACTTCGACATGATTTGCAGGCATCCAAGATGGTTTCTGGATCACCCAGTACTGTAAGTACATACAAGTCTTTCAGAGTGGTCCTTCAGGCCAAACAATGCATGAATTTATAGAGTGCATGACATGCCATATTTGTTTAACTCATTTCTCCATTTGAGAGGAAATAAATAATCAAGTTCATCTCTCCTTTTGAAAGGCGATATATAATTAAGTTCATCTCTCCATTTGAGAGGCAATATATAATCAAGTTCATAATAACCATCTTCATTTTCGTTTAACATAAATAAGTAAAGAAATTTAATCTCCTATCACAACTTGTAAAACATAATTAAGCATGAATCATTCAAACTGGCACGTCGAGAGGTGAAGATAGATGCATCTGGACTAGAACACTTTGAGAGACTTTTCAGTGGCTTCAGCTTGAAAGCTTAGTAGGAGATCTGGGGATCTAAAGGCTTGGTCCAAGTGGGTATGGCACTCTAAGCTGCCCACCAAGATCTTGCTCCTAGTTTCGAAAATGCTGCAAATGGCAATCCCAGTTGGTGAAGGGATCCAGAAGAAAGGTGTTAGCATGGCGTCTAGATGTGAGTGCTACCCCCACGAGCAGGGGTCATCTCCTCAAACCGAAACGCTGAACCACCTCCCTCTCCTCGAGCAGAACGGCAACAAAGGTATGGGAGGTATTTGGTAGCTTGTTTCAAATTCCATTCTCCAATTCTATTTCGGCTGTGGGAAGAGATACCATGTGTTGGTCTATGGTGATAGGGGCAGATTAGTTTTCCATTTTAAAGGGTCTTTTTCCAAGTTTCATTTTTTGGGAGTTATGGCAATCAAGAAACCAAGCTAGGTTTGAGGGCATGTCCATGAGGGCTCCCATCATCATTAGCCGGGTCAAGCACTGGATTCAGGCGGCCAACCCCTCACTTTTGGTTCCTAGGGAGATCAACTCCATGTGAGAGGCCTTTTTCCTTGCGATGGGTCTTCGCCTTCCAATTAGCGTGATGCGAGAAATGGCCATTGTCAAATGGGCTAGACCAAAGTATGGGTTAGGTAAAACGTAGATGGTTCGGTGAAGCGAAACTAGGGAAGCTCTAAGGGGGGGGGGGGGGTGTAGTATGCAGAGCTAGAGAGGGTTGTTTGCTCTTTGCCTTCTTCATAGGATATGGTTATGGATCAAACACCCAAGCTAAAGCCAAGGCAGTTTGTCAGGGGATCTCTTTTTGTGTCGACTATGGTTTCACCAAGGTGGAGGTCGCCAGTGACTCTAAGATAGTGGTAGACCTCTTTACCACTAAAGCCCCAGCCATGTGGTCTATGTGGTACTGGTGTGCTAGGGTGAACGCCCTCAGATGGAAGGCAGAATTTACTATTGTTCACACTCCGAGGGAGGCAAATTTTGCAGCAGATGGTATGGCCAAATGGGGGAGCGATTCACAATAGTTAAGGATTTTTCAGGATTTACGAGATTTGCCGCGTCTAACTAGGGGAGAACTATGCCTAGATTGAATGGGGTTAGGTGCCATTCGAAAAGAATGATTTGTTCCTTTCTCTTCCTTCAGCGGAAATAAGCTCAGATATATTACTCAGGCCCCTTCGTCTCGATGTTCTCAGGTTCTCGAGGATTACTCTAAGTTGTCAGCTTCTGATTTCTTCCTATGAAGCTGGAGTCTCAGCCTTTTCGAATCAAAAGTGTAGACTGGCATCATAATCAAAGGTATCCAGTTCTCCAGGTCTAAGTGCTTTAGCGCCTTGAAGCAGCCATTTTCTTCTCCATTGGGTTAGTTGGTGTGCTTGGATCTCAAATGTTTTGGATCCAAAACTTGTTTGTTTGTTTTCAGCCCCAGTTGATTAATAAAATTTCAGGTGATGTGATCCCACCTTTCTTTGAAAAAAAAACCTTGTACCATTCAAACACAACATCACACCAACACATTCACAAAAATTTACTTTATCATAAATGGAGAGGAAAAATGTTGGGATAACTCACCTTTAGTTGGGTGATGCGAAATTCAAAAGTTACCCCAATTCCGACCTATTGACAAATCCCTATGCGTAGAAAAATTTTAGCGTAGTCCTACGAGCGGGCAAAAAAGCTTCCTACATCAATATATAGATAATACGGTTGTGAAGGTTAATTTGGATACTTAAATGGATGTTACTTTGTGTTTGGTTTGAGACAACTCAGGCGTTAACCACAGCTCAAAAGAAATCATGTGTGGATAGTCTCAGTCTTATGTGATAAAAGAAATATTGACTAATAGAATGGTCCAAAATAGATTAAGTTTCTAATGGTTCCAGGGAATCATTTATAGTCTAATGATTTGTTCAAGGTAGGTTGAGTTCAGGAGTGTTCTCATATTGACTATTCTAATTAATTCACACTCGTAATTTCTTGCGAAACATCCTTATTGATAACTAATTATCATCAGTCCTCAGTTTGATTAATCACGAAAACAGCCTTTGAGTATAACTATTTAGAAAACAGACTATATACATAATATCTGCAAAGCAGTCTAAATACATGACTATTTACAAAACAACCCATTTATATAACTACCTGTAAACAGTCCATGTACATAACTAGTTGCAAACCATCCATAATCTTCACTGATTGCAAAATGATCCAAAAATGTAATTTCTGTCTTTTACTAGGAGCATGTCATAAACATAAATAAAATGAAGATTATGTTTATAAAGTTTGCATGATATAAAAGACATTATAAAAAGAACAAGGGTATGAAAGTCTTTTCCAAACCAACACCTTTTCTTCATGCATGGTAACCATATAAATGGCACCAAAATGATTCCAGTGGCTGGTTCGATCAATGCAGTGTGGTCCACTCATTCAATAGTTTTCTCTCATCTTTGAGTTCATGTCTTAAAATAGGATGGCCTATCAAATGAACGATTTGAGTGAAGTGAAATGATGGTATGCTAAAATTTTATATCAACAACTAATGGAGCCTAGGACATATCTCTCATTGTAGGTGGTCTTAAAAGTTAAATATGATGTTGTTAGTGTGGCCTACTAGAGTATTCGATCTAGATCACCTTTTTGTCCGCATCTTAAAATAATGATCTCAGTTGCTAGGATGGTTCAAATTGGTAATTCTCCCATTCTGGTTTTCCACTCTGAACAATTGTTGGCCATTTCAAGTACTTTTAGTCTTGATTCATTCGGAAGGACATCCATCACTCATATACATGAACGATCATTTAGACCATGAGGTGATGGGCCATAAATTAACAAATATACGGCTCTAAATTTGTTAATACAAAGGGATTAAAATCAGAGGCTTTGATGGGTTACAATCTAAAGATTTATAGTATTGAAATAACAATCTATTACTCTCCTAAAAATGCATTGAGTTCCTTGAGTAATTGTTTGTCTTGGAACTCATAGATGGTCAAAATTGGAAAGTTGAGTTCAACATACTTGTTGGACGACTCAAGATGAATGATGTTTGATATCCATTCTCAGTATCTGATTAGTCAAATGAAACTGGCTTTTAATATCCATTTGACCTATTCTTTAATCTTTAAGGTTATTTCGGTCGTTGTTGTGTTAGTTGCTGAATGATCATTAACCTTCATTGATTGGGAGATGATGCTCGATTAATTTTCAGTTCAGTCGTGACATCCCATAGCAGTCATAAGCGAAAAGAATTAGAATATTCTCTCAATAGAGCAGTGATCTCCTATTAGACTTACAACTCCAATAATCCACTAACGTACATCAACGAAGTGTCATGTCTAATTCCTAAGTTAATTTCCACTAAAGGGACTTGAACGTCGGCATGAGAATCATCTAATTTTGCAGCGGCTACCTCAAGGTCTTGAATGCTTATTTCATCATCAGAGATTTCATCTTTTTCTAAGATACACTCACTTATGTTGACAAAACAACCGTTCTACAATTCCTCAAGTTGAATATGCTTTTTTATTTTGTCTAGAATGGTTGTGATTGTGGTTGATGCTTTAACTAGTGACACTTTACTTTTCATGTAATCTCCTCGATGATGAATCTGTTCGACATAAGCTAGTAAGGATTGATTGCACTTGATTTATTATAAGCATCTTCATGTTATTCGCTATGAGTGTCAAATGGTTAATTGAGGCAGTAATGTCTATGGGTCACCTGATTTTATATTGACTTATGAAATACAATATCCTATCTCATCACCATATAAATAAGCCTGGGTTGAATTTGAATCGGCCATAAAAGATAACTATCTGCCTACAACAATTTGACCTTGTCTTTATTCTAGAAAATAAGAATTGATGCAAGGAGGAAGAGATGTAGCAACTAAAGTGTATAAAATCTCTCTCAAACAAAGCACTACAACTTTAAGAGGATTTAATCACAAAAAAGGTCGATAAATCTTTAATACTATTGACTAATAGTATAATTGGTAAAAGCCCTTGAGTATCATGACACCACTAAAATTTCGATTTTACCGCTAGTGAGATAAGCTTTGAGGTATGCTTATGTCTTAGAGGGGGGGTGAATAGGACTTTTTAATTTTTCTTACAAATTCAAAAGCTCAATTGCATTTATACTATAATCTACCAATTAAGCACATGTAAATGATAGCAATTGATCACCCAAGATCCAACTCAATTTGACAACTTTTCTAAGAGAAGCATTTAATCAAACAGTTCATATGCATGCCTGTGTCAATCATTCAAAGATGGCATATGAGCATTTTGTCAAACATAAGATGGGCATACAGTTAAGCACATATAAGATTGATCAACAAGGAACTAAATAGACGAAATTCATTCACCACATTGCACACGATGTATAGTGGTTCGGTTTCCCTACTCCACTCCTGGTTCCCGATCTCAACCTATGAGACCACCGGATTTCACTATAGTAGTGGTTTTAAATCAGGTTAACCATCAACCTTGACATCCTTTGATCTAGGACCACGTTTACCATCCGCCGATGGCCCAATCCAGGGTCTTAACGAATTTGGATCTCAAACTCTCACCAATCCTAATCCAAGGACGGTCACGTACACTCCCGCTGGAGTTTCCCAATCCAGGGAATAGAGATTCAATAAATGGACTCTTAAGAACTAGATATACCTTTGATGAGTAGCTTCAGCTTCCACGAATGCCTTAGCTCCTCTCCAAGCTCCCACGATCAGCTACCAATGCATATGATGTTCCTAGACTAGTGCCGGGTAGGTGGGAGAAGGTATTGATGTTCCATATTCCTATTACAATGCAATGGATAATGAAGGAACCATCAATTGGATCATTCAATGGCTATAAATGACTTCAAGATGAAGATTGAATGATAGGGACAGCCATGAATGCCATGCTTGAGTTCATTGTTAAAACTGAGCTTTGAATACTCAATGTAGTGCCATTAATGGCTAGGTTTGAAGGATGAACTCAAGTCTATAATGAGCAAAAGAGATTAGATGAAAGCCTTAATAGCCTCTCTTAATGCTCTAAATGGGTGTGCAAGTTCTATCCTCAAAGCCCTCGAAATATGCCTTTATAGGCTCCAAGAATCGGGCTCCAACGGATAGAAAACGGTCACGTGCGACCTGTCTAAACAGCTTAATGACCGGTCTTGACTGTGCCTCCGACCGGTCTGACTCCCTATATGAAAAAATCCCCTGAAGTCTCTAGACATATTTTGGCCTATTTGCGACCGGTCGTGCGACCGGTCGTGGGAGGTCAGCGACCGGTCTCCCTTTAATCTATACTTCCCATTTGGTTGCTGGACAGATCTCGTCCATTTACAACCGGTCTTGAGAGACCAGTGACGGTCCTCAAACCGGTCTTCAGCTAGATTTTTTTATGAGTTTTCCCTTTCAAATGCTTTCTGTCTGAGACCCTGTTTCAGCCGACCAGTCCTACGACCGGTCATCAGGCTCAATTCCTGGCCTGAATTGGGGTGAACTCCCTTCTCTATAATGGTGCACATAGAGATGATTTTCCTATGATTTTCAACTGATTTGCACCTACATAATGGAGGTCCAAGACTGATCCTCTTGACCTAATTAAGTCTGTGGATCAATTGGCAAATATAAAATGTGATTCGAATGCCATGGACTTGGATGTTTTAGAATCCCATAGGCTGTCTATATGCAACTTACCTTCCGAGCATGATCTGGCTTGAATTTAAGTGCGGAAAGCTGCTTTGGTCTTCAAGTCTTAAGTCTTCAATCTTCATCGGGGCTCACGAGACTTGACTGACTTACATAGTCACGGAATTGACAAAACGATGCACTGATTTGTGCACTAACAACCACCAGCAAAGTTGCTGACGTCATGTCGGTCGCGATCAAATATTTTTCAATTTTACCTAGCTACTTTAACATATAAATTGGTAGTATATTGGCAATTACACCATTATCAACTAGGACTTTGGTGACAAGGCATCCGTCAAAGTGCACTATAATGTATAATGACTCCATATTTATACATTAGTTTTTCGAAAATAACTTTCTCAGTCTTTACCTAGCTTCTCTATAATAAGGGGGACATGTTTGTTCTCAGATGTTTCAATTGGATATTGTTGTCTTGTCGGCCACTTTGGCTCAATATTCTTCCACATCTCCCTCTATGCTATTAGGTTAATCAAGTTTTACTTGGAAGAATAATGGAAGTGTGAAAACCATATTGTAGTAAACTATAATTGGCAGCAAAGTGTAAAATCTTATGATGGCTTTCTCTTGGTTAGACTTGGTTAGGTCCTCATCATTTTCTTTATTATTGTTAGTTGGGCTACTAGCTTTAGGCACATCAACTTTCTATCTATTAGGGATTGGTGTTATCTTCCAACAATATGTCAATGACCATTAATATTCTTCGATTAAAAGCATAGTCTTCAATGATGTCGTCATGGCTTAGAAATTCATCAGATGCGGGATCGTCCTTGAATCCATTCATAAGGTCTTCTAGGCTTGCGTCGGTATTTGAACATTGTTCTCAACCTTTTTCAGTTGGATCGTCTAACACTTGATTGGCTAGAACCTGTTTAAGCTGGCCATATTGTTTCTCCATAGGCTCAGACTATGCCAAATTCACTGTCAGCCTATATCTCTTTTGAGATTTGCTGTTATCTATATGGTAAATCCTCAACGACCCCTATTGCCTTTGCCAACAATGTTTCTATGTACGTGTCATATTGGAAGCTATTATAGAAAATTTTAGGTGGACAACCTTCATACATCGATTTCCTTCCGTGTCAATTGGCTTGACCATTTTGGGGTGGTCGTAAGACCCACTGCCCATTGCTACAACTTGGATTCTACAACTGTCGGGCCAAACTTGTAGTGCTACATGTGGCAGCTAATAAAATCGTCTTATTTGATTTCTATATAGCCTTTGATGTTTGGCCATTTGGCTTGAATTGTGTTATCGGTAACTAGTATAAACATCACTATTGTATCAATCATAAAGTAGATACATGTGTGGTTTTCTAGTATCCTTCCTTTACGACCATAGTTTGGCTCACAACTTGTCGATTAGTAGTACGTTGTTATTCGGCTCACAAGATGTTGATTTGTAGCCATTGTCAAATCAACCTTCAACCTTGGGGCATCAAGCTTCCGTAGCTTTGGGTGAAACAACGTTAACTTTGGCCATGAGTGAGAATGGTCGATGTCGATCACAATGGTCTCTTTCTCCTTCTCATGGAACTTTAGTAATCTTTTGTCGATATTTGCTTGGGTCATACTCCTAAAAACCACACAGTTTATTGTGAAATGACAACAAGTACCATGCCATTTACATTAACTCTATATCTTAATTAGCTCTTTGGCCAATGAAATTCTTTGGTTTGTAGAAAATTTGATGAACTTCTCTTTCAGGAGATAGTCAAAGATCCCGTTGACACTAGTTATGTTAAAAGAGTGTTGTTTACAGACTTCAAAGATATTTTCCCTCATATTTTAGCTGGAAGGAGAGGCCATTTTCTTCTTGGTCAGAGATTGGTAGATAATTAATGATTTTCTAGCCATGACTTTCATCATAGCTAAAAGTTTGGTTCCTAATAGTATGTTCCTAATGAAGAATTCTTTCGTTGGCTTTCCTCTTTGAGGAGTCATTTGTAACGACTCGGGTAGATAGATTGAATATGTCTTCGAACTTCTTACCCTTGGATTTCTCTCGGAGTTCGATATCCAAGTCATCGTGGGCCAGTTTAACAAATTTTGCCTTGAACATAGTGATTAAGCACTTGTTCCTCGCCTTCTTGAAGCAAACGATGTTCTTATCGGATGTCTTTCCTGACAATTATCTTAGATTAGATAAATCGACCATAGATACTTCTGGGTCAGTTTGAAAAAAAAATGTGTGGAATTTTTCTTCCATCCTTGGCCATGCGTTAATAAAATTAGGTGATAGGTCAATGTATCATATAAAGTTAGTATTAGTAAAAGAATTTTTGAAAAGTATTAAGTTCAGAAAGTCATGGTTTGAAACTTCACCACACTAAATGGTGAACGACCAATATGTTTAATAGTCCATTGACCACATTTCTCTGAGAACAACGCAAACTTAGGAGATTTATAATCCTCAACGATTCATAGTGTTGATCTATCCACTTCGAATGAGATTTTCTATTTGTCAATCGATTTATATGACAACCATGTTGATGGTGCATGACATTTTGAATTAAGTTGATCAATTTTTTATGACCCATCTGAGGGATATAAGTGGGTGTTTATTGGTCCTGATCGGATGGGTTAACCATCAAAGGAGCCAAGTTAACTATCAGAGGAATCACATGCATAAAAGGTTGCCCCTTAGGTTATTTGGTCCTTGGGACAAATTGCCCCCAAAGGGCTCCATAGTTTGGCATCACTTGGTCATATTGGTTGTATGGTCAATCATTATGACTCTTTCTCCTTATGCCCACCGGAGGTGGCATTTTTCAGCCAAATTAGTATTGATCCAATCAATTAATCCTCGATCATGGATATATTGGTTGATTCTATAGAGGATTTAGTTGAGGATAGGGATCCATGCCACTAGGCTGACATTCATTAAACCTCTTAAATAAGAGGCATGTAAGTCTGTTAAGATTTTTAGCCTGTATGCTTACTTGCTCATCTTGAAGTCGTGCTTGTTCAATTTGAATCATTCATTGTTCATAAAGTTGTTGCAGGCTATCTTGCACATCGTATAAAGTGCTTATAATGATTTCAAAGGTATTACTCAAGAAAAATGATCCTACTTCTAAGGGAGCAAGATCGGTGGGACTAGGGAGTTGAGGTTCAACCTTCACATGAATTTCTTCCTATAGATGAGGCATCTACTGATCTCATGGATTAAAAAAATGTCCGGTAGACTTTTTACTCAATGTATTATAAAATTAGATTAAGCATCGCACATGAGTCCTATCGTACGTGCCAAGGAAGATGCTTGCTTGAAATTTGGCCGTTGGTACGTGCATGTGATGCTGGGCATGCTAAAGCCTAATGTAGCTCAATTTGAACTGAATGACTTTAACACAAAGGGTTAAGATATACAAAGAGACTGTGGGCAGTCGTCGATGACCAAGAACTTAGCAATTTGGTCGTCTATTTAGCCACTTGTAAAAGAGACCATATGATTTATGAGTGGAGGGTTTCTCCTTCAGTGAGTTCTTTTATTCCTTTCATCTGAAATGATTTTTTTCTCACCTTGATAGTGGAGATTGATCAATTAATTAAAATAGTGTGGGAGTATAAGTAAAGAAATTACATTAATAAAGATAAAAACTTACAAAAGAGATAATCCTCAGCGATTTAGTGACTACTTGCATATATGGTGATGTCCTAGAGCTAGGGTTTTCCTTGATCCAATGACTTAGGCATAGACAATGTGAATTGCACTGGAAAAAGGAAAAAAGTTTTCCTTAGTTTGGTGATATGGGCATAGACAAGAGGAATTACACTATTCATAAGCTAAATCTACCCAATATAGTAGTGTAAATGGATTGGAGTACACTATTTCTAAGTTAAAGTCGGTCCAACATAGCAACCTAGATGAATTGGATTAAAGTAAGAGCTAAGCTAAGGTTAGATAAAGGCTAAAATAACATAAAAGTAACATTGCACTATAGAGTTGTAATGTATTGGGTTGGCGAGGGACCTGAGCTCTTCGATCTTCCTCCTGTTTATAAAAATTATAGATAGTAGATGGAGAGAGATCTTCGAAATCACTCTTCACATTTATTGATGTGGAAATAATTGTCTGGGCTCATAGACAGTTGTGGCTTATTATGTAACACCGCGTTTGTTAGTTTTGTAAGTTGGCCATTGGTTGTGCTCATGTCATACACCCATGGCGCAGATGAGAGTTCTTCTTGTGGTGCCACATGTAGTTGATTATTATCCCTTTCTCTACTACAACATGTGTTATGTGCCATGAAAATTGGCCACCTTAGCATTGCTATTATGTTGCTTCATAACTCGTTAAGTAGTTACAATCGTGAGGGTTTTTTTTTGTACAATACTATGGTGCACCGGCCAAATCATCACTATCCATGATTATATTTCGATCAATTACTATTGTCAGTCATGAGGCCACTATGATGAATAGTCAACTCTTCCAGGTGAGTGAGATACATGAAATGTATGTCATGACAGTAAGTGAGTAGACTTGCCCTTCTGTGCTACTCATAACTTTTATGATTCTAATCAAATTTGGCCACTAAATTAGCTAAAACTATCTTATGTTTATCTTATGCATGACCTATTGAATTAACTTGATCATTTTTTTTATGCATTACTCATCTGAAGGATATGAGCAAGTGTTTATTGATCTTGATTGGATGGGTTAACTATCAAAGGAGCCAGGTTAACTATAAGAGGAATTAGAGACATAAAAGGTTGCCCCTTAGGTTGTTCGGTCCTTGGGACAAATTGCCCCCAAACGGCTCCATAATTTGATGTCACTTGGTTGTACTGGTTGTATGGTCAATCATTAATTATGACTCTTTCTCCTGATACCAACCGGATGTGGCAAGTTTCAACCAAATTAGTATTGATCCAATCTATTGATCCTCAACTGTAGATATATCGACTGATCCTATAAAGGATTTAGTTGAGGATAGGGATCCATGCCACTTGGCTAACATTCATTAAACCTCTTAAATAAGAAGCTTGTAAGTCCGTTAAGATTTTTAGCCTATATCCTTGCTTGCTCGGCTTGAAGTCGTGCTTATTTAATTTGGATCCTTCATTGTTCAGAAAGTTTTTGCAGGCTAGCTTGTACATCGAATAAAGTACTTATAATGATTTCAAAGGTATTGCTCAAGAATGATGATCCTACTTATAAGGGAGCAAGATCTGTGAGATTAGGGAGTTAAGGTCAACCTTCACAGGAATTTCTTCCTATAGATGAGGCACCTATTGGTCTCATGGATGAACAAAATGTCTGGGGTAGACCTTTTACTCAATGTATTATAGAATTAGATTAAGCACCGCACATGAGTCCTATTGTGTGTGCGAAGGAAGGTGCTTGCTTGAAATTTGGTTGTTGGTAAGTGTATGTGATGTAAGGCATGCTAGAGCCTAATGTAGTTCAATTTGAATGGAATGACTTTAACACAAAGGGCCAAGATATACAAAGAAACTGTGGGCAGTCGTCGATGACCAAGAACTTAGCAGTTTAATCGTCTATTTAACACCACTTGTAAAAGAGACCAGACGATTTGTGAGTGGAGGGTTCATCCTTTCAGTGAGTTCTTTTCTTCTCCCTGCAAATTAACTTCCATTGATATTTCTTCCAATAGAATAGGTAAATTCCTCCTCTCAAGCGCCTATAAATCCATATTTTTGGATGGAGAGGGGTATTTGTGATTGCACTTATTGGTATTCACCGTTAGAGACTACCATGGTTGATAATTCTAACTATCTTGTTAGTAGTGAATCAACATGTATTTGAAAATGGAGCAATGATTCACAGTCATCAGGTAAATCTGTTTGGTGAGATTTCCAACATCCTGGATTGGCCAATGAGGTACCAGATAGCAATTGGGACAGCGAGAGGAATAGCTTATCTTCACGAGAAATGTCAAAACTGTATCATACATTGTGACATTAAGCCGGAAAACATACTTCTAGATGGCGGGTTCTGCCCAAAGGTGGCGGATTTTGGCCTAGCGAAGCTCTTCAGGCGGGAATTCAACCGGGTTTTAACAACCATAAGAGGAACAAGAGGCTATCTTGTACCTGAATGGATTTCAGGGATGGCAATCACGCCAAAAGCTGATGTCTACAGTTATGGGATGATGGTTTTCGAGATCATATCAGGGAGGAGGAATTCTGAGCAGTTGATAGGAGGGGAAACAGTGTTTTTCCCTATTTGAGCTCTGAACAAAATCACAAGCGGTGAAATCCATTGCTTGTTGGATTACAAATTGGAGGGAAATGCGAACATGGAAGAGCTCGGTCGAGCTTGCAGAGTGGCTGGCTGGTGCATTCAGGACGACGAGAATGACAGGCCGTCGATGGGGCAGATTGTTCAAATCTTGGAGGGTGTTTTGGAGGTGAACGTGCCGCCCGTACCAAGATCACTTCAAATTTTCACGGAAAATAAGAATGTGGTTTTCCGCTTGTCTTCCGTATCTCAAGGGCAGAGCAATGCATCAACAAATTCGCGGTCTTCTCCAACAAGTTCCAAAGAGTGAAGATTGTCATGGTAAGATCTCAACTGTTCAAATGTTCTAATTCAATTATGATGTAGAGCGGGTTGCAGAATATTTTATGGCCCAGATGGACCAGAAGAAGATCCATTGGGGTTGGAAGTGATTGGGACTGTTACGATCGTAAAGCAATTGTGAAATGTATTTCACGGTCTGAAATGAGTTATGGGTGTATAATATATAATTTTGGGTAGCTCTAACTGCTTTAGCCAACCAACCTAGCTCTGTCGGGTTGCCTATGTCAAAATTGCGAGATTCGACCAGATCAATGGTCATTTGTCTAGTTTTAATTTGATTTTGCTATTTATAATATGTTTTGTTTAGATCATATCTTTTGATCCCGAGGGTTTTAGGAGTCTAACCCAATATGAAAAGGGCTTAAAATAATTAGTAGAACAACCTAGTTAAGCCGGTTTGAAAACTTTCTATTTTTTGCCAAAACTTTAGAGTTTTGTAGGAATGAAAGACTTCCATAAATAATAAGTCACATTTTCTAGTTGTTTTAGTTGGTTATAAGTCCCATCGAAGCCCATCTAAGTCTCTTTAATTAAAAGGATATTAAAGATGAACGTGTTGATTAGACCACTTTGAGGATCACTTCAATCCATTGAAGACCACTTTGATCAATAAAAAATGTCTGAATTTTTATCCATCAGTCTATGGACACTTTTGAGCTGCTACAGTTGATTGAACTGCCTACTTCAATCAAATTCATTCAAATTTCTGCCTTGACTCGTTAGACAATTTTCACCACTTTCGACAGACGGACATTGTTTGAACTTGTTTAAGACAATTCGATTTTACAACTTTTAGAGTTTTCTTTGTTTCTTTGATTTTTATGGATGTATTGACTATATGAGCTAGATTTGAACCATCCATCGGTTCAATACCAGTATCCATTCTAAATCATTTCCTTAGCCTCAATCTTTCATTTGATCATGGTGGCCCACCCAACGATCAAATCCATCTAGAATTTCTATAATCTCACAAAGAAGGGCTTGTGATCAAGCTATCCATAATCACTTTCTCATTTCTTTCTTTAAGTTTTCCTCTTGGGGTTTTTCTTGCAGTGGTAAGAATCGATCAATCCCACATCTTTTCCCACGATCAAGAGTGTCTTTACCACCCAATTAAGTGATTTGTTTTATTACTCATTAAAAAAGTTAAATTTTATCAAAATTAATTTAAAACCAAGGGTACTGAAAATTTAGGGATGAGCATTAATTAATATGCGGCTTCAATGGTTGGAATTGAAAACCCGTTTCAGAATGTATAATTACTCTCCTGAAAGGGAACGGGGATTGGATTGTGACGTCTGCACAACCCCGTGGTAGTGAAATGACGTAGCAAGAGTTGATTGGTCTGCTGCATGCAAGCACACAACCTTTTAAAGCTTTTTGGACGAGTTTCGCTAGGGTGGGTTTTCGGCGAATCCCTAATTGTGGGGCCCACCATTAAGTATGTTACGTACATCCAAACTATCCATCCATTTTGAAAGCTCATTTTAGGGAACGATCCAAAAAATGAGTCTGATCCAAATTTTAGGTGGACCACACAGTAGGAAATAGTTGCAATTAAATCAACATCATTAAAAATTTCATGGACTACCCACTACGTGAAAAACGCAAATTTGCGACGGATTTTGCGACGGACATTGACCGTCGAAAAAATTGCTTGCTTTAACGACGGACCTGGTTCGTCGTATTTTAACATATTCCGTCGCTTTTGCGAAATTAAGGCGGGATTTCGTCGCGGGATTTACCGACGAACAAAGTTCGTCGCAAAATTATAATTTCCGACGGACTTAGCCCGTCGCTATTTAACGACGGATTTGGTCCGCCGCTAATCCCAGCCCGAAAAGATACCGCCAAATGAGGTCCGTCGGAAAATAAAATTTAAGAAAAATGAGATACCAGAAAAAACTGATATTTTTAAAAATTAAAAATTTTGATATTTAAAATAACAGATTTAGTAATTTGAAAGAAAAAGTTAAGAGATTTTAAAAACAAAATTGAGAAATTTGAATAAAATTAATATGTTTGAAATTTCTTTTCAAATTTTCACAAAATTAAATATTTTGAAAAAGAAAATTGTGAAGTTAAAAAAGAAATTTGTGATTTTCAAACAAAAAAAGTTGAGAGGTTTGAAAATAAATTAACAATTTTTTAGTAAAATTGAGATTTAGAAAAATAATAAGATTCAAAAAATTGAGATTTTTAAAAATAAAAATGGCCATTTGAAAAAAGGTGAGAAGTTCGAATAAAATTGATAAGTTTGTAAAAAAATTAAAATTTTTATAAAGAAATTAAGATTTTGTATTTCGAAACAATTAAGAAGTTTGATTAAAAAAATAATATTTTGAAAAGAAATAAAAGTTGAGATATTTGATAAAAAGAAAGAGATTTTATCAGTTTTGAAAAAAAATGTTGGAAAAAAATTGTGGTTTAAATAAAAGCGAGAAATTTGAAATGAGTGGGCCAAATTTATTGGTGGACATTTATTGGATAGTTGTAAATGAAAAATTACACTCATTCAGTTAACTGGTTATCAGATTGGTTTATGCATACATACATGTTCATTGGTGCAAAAAATGAAGCCCCTAATATAATGATGTTAATTAATTGCAAGGAAAATTTATAATGATGAGATTGATCAAATTCTATGATCAAGTTATCCTAAACTTGATCTGAATGGTCAGATATGTTTAGAACGTGGTAATTATTATTGAAAACAAAATTAAGCCCGAATCATATCCGTATAAAAGACTCTTTAAATGTGCACAATCATTTTTCCTAGAGCTAGACAAATTTTGGACAATCTGATTGGTCCAAATTGAAAAGTAAATGACTTTAGATGTTTAGATTAAATTTCACTCAAATCTAATAGTTAGGTTACAAGATATGGCCCATCATTGATCAATTTTATCTATTTAGTATCTTTCTCATCTTAAACTTGATCAGGGCAAGTGACCAGTCAAATCAAAGTTATTGATGAATATAATAGAGTGAATGGATTAGATTTCCAAATTAGGCCAAATTTTTAGGTCCAAATTGCGCTGCAACTTGTTGACCTCGTGAAAACCTAATAAATGCATAGTCATTGGACCCCAAACTCTAATCTAGCCATTGAGAATTTGATCTTTCTAATATTTGCTATTGCATCCTAAAATGATATAAAAGAATAGATGGATGAATTAGATATACATAAAATATATCAACTTGGGGTCATACCGTTGGGATAACGGATGCAGATTGGTTAGTGACCCTGCCACCAGTCAATGCCAAGTGATCGGTGCTCTGTGGACCCCACCATGATAAATGTGTTTCATCCACTCTATCCATACATTTTCATAGATCATTTTATGGTATGAGCCCAAATTTGAGGTAGATCCAAATCTTAAGTGGACCACATCACAAGAAACAATTTTAATTGAACACCCACTGTTAAAAACTTATTGAGGGCCACAGAAGTTTTGGAACAAGCTGATATTTGTTTTTACCTACATCCAGGTCTGTATGACCTAATTAAGAGGTTGGATGTCAAATAATTAATATAGTGGGCCCTATGAGTTTTTAATAGTGGACATTCAATCAATACTACTTTCCGGTGGTGTGGTCCACCTGAGATTTAGATTTGGCTCATTTATTGGATTAAGCACTAAAATGATCTTCAGAAATGGCTAGACAGCGTGGATAAAACACATACATCATGGTGGGGCCAACAAAGCACCGGCCAGTGGCCCTATAGCCAAGCATCAATAGCCAAGGGGTGCGAATTAGGTGTTACCCCATGAACAACTTAGTGGGTGTTACCCTAACCATGTGGGGCCCATCTTGATGTAGTTTTTATATATCAACACCGTCTATCTCTTTTTTCATATCATTTTAGGATGTGATCCAAAATCCTAAGAAGATCCAAATCTTAGGTGGACCATACCACTAGAAACAGTGATATATAACCATTAAAAACGTTTTGTGGGCCACAAAAGTCTTGGATCAATCTGATCTTTATATTTTCCCTTCATCAAGACTTTATTGACATTATCAAGAGCTTGGATTGCAAATAAACATTATAAAAACTTTACGATGGGCTCTTTGGAATTTTTAATGGTGGGTCACTCAATCACACTATTTCTAGTGTTATGGTCCACTTGAGATTTGGATCTACATAATTTTTGGCACGTCATCCTAAAATGGGCTGTAGAAACAGATGGACGGCATGGATATACAAAATATCATCCATGTGGGCCATACGGTGGGGGTAACACCCACTAAGTTGTTCCCGGGGTAACACCTAATTCAAGCCCCCCTCCCTGGAAGCGGATTGCGTACTGAGTAACTCCGCACGCTAGGGTTTTCTCTGTCTCTCTTTGCTTCCTTCGCTCATCTATTATCCTCTCTTTCCATCTCGTTTCTTTTCTTCATTTTCCTTGCTTCTCTTCCCTTCTCTCATTTTCGTCTTCCATTTCTCCCTTCTTTCCAAGTACTCGAAACCCACCATTCTTGTTGGGTTGTTTGCCAGCCGGACTTCCAGTAATTCGACATTGGATCTGAAGTCCTCTGCCCCTTAGAGAAGGTAAAACGCTTTAATCTTATTTCTTCTTCTTATTATTATTTTTCTTTTTATTTTTTTGCTCCCCTCGTCTTGATGTATGGCTGCCCCTTTCGAAGAAAGGACCCACATGGCCGTGTGGGGCCCACCGTAAAGTTTATTTGTCATCCAACCCATTAATAAGGTCAACCAGACCTGAATGGAGGAAAAATACAAAGATGGGCTTGATCCAAAACTTCTATCCCACAAAAAGTTTCGGACGGTCATTCACCACTGTTCTCAATGGTATAATCCCTTTGAGTTTTGAATTTGCTTATATTTTGGGATTACATCTTAAGATAAGCTGAAAAATATCTAGGGCAGATTCCCCCGGGTACAGAGATGTGGTTGAGCCCGGGGGATCAGGCAGATCCAAAATTCAGGTGGGCCATACCGACAAAGCAGTGGGAACAACGATATCCACCGTTGAAACCTTCCTGAAGGTGACCATGATATTCACAAGAAAAAAGAATGTTGGTTGTGGTCTCTAGCTCAATAAGCTTGTTAAGACACCTACTCTCCCTAGGCATGATCCAGGATGAGTCTGTCTTGAACTTCTAGGAGGTAATGAATGAATATTCCACCAAATTAATTAAAATAAAAACAAAAACAGAATGTTTTGAGTTTTGGGATTTCCTAAAATGTATGATCTCTTCTTGAAGAGTATGTGTCCACAATTTTGTAAGTTATTTCATTTTCTATGGAGTGTTCTTGTTCTTTTGTTTTGTAAGATTCTAGGTCATGTGTAAACATGACACTAATGTAAGAAATTACCACTGAAGAATGATGGGTTCAAGATGATTCAAGAGGTGTTGTAGAGGCACTGAATGAAACAGTTTACATCCTTGATGAATGCACAAGACTAATAGTAAGTACATCCTTCCTTTTCTTCAACATGAATGTTGTCTCCAAGTTTTTGTGAAATTTTGGTCTTGTTAGTTGCTTGGGTTTGCCTTGAGGATAGCTCAAATTTCAGGTTTGGGCAGTTTTCAACCCATCCAATAGGATGGCCCCACCATTAGAAAGAAATCAACCATTGTAAAATTTCAGGAAGGTTTTTCTTTCCTCTGATTTTTTATTACATCGAATGTTGTTTTCTTATTTTGCTATCGTCAGAGTCCAAACCCAGGTTAGACTGAATTTTTCTTCCACCAACGTCTTTTCAATTACTTGTTTGGCGGTTAAACACTAGAATTCAATTACTCGTTTGGTGGTTAAGGGTCTGAACAGACATTCTGCAGCAGTTGTGATATTGAATTAATTTATAGTCCGACCTGGAACACATCTAATACCAATTTGGGGCCAGGGAATCATTAAAACTAAATCCTGCATGTCCTGGTCTGTTTGCACTTATTTCCAGCGAGACGCCTATAAAAATGGGCTGTGGGCGATCAGTTATCTTGGGTTATTTCTGAAGTTGTGTTGGAAGAATAGAAGTGCATCCATTTTTATTTTTTATTTTTTGTTAATAATGGATTGTTGGTTTGCTGATTTTTGCATTGTGGAGGTGAATTTGAAATTTATATCTTTTTCCACAACAAGGTGGGGACCAAGGTTTACTTATCTAGACTATTGGTCAATTGGGCCCCAATAAGATTTAGCATTTGGGGAAAGCGAACTGGAATTGGTGAACAGATGGGCTATATTAATTATGTGTCTTATACCTCCTCTTACAAACATAAATTACTTGTGCTTGTTACAATCTAGATTTTGGTTAGGAGTGTTCAATTGTTTATTGCCCTTTACTTTTTCTTAACAATTGTGACTATTTTATTTTATTTCTATTTTTATTTTTTTAGATTTTCATATGTGATTTGCATTTGGTAAGTGTTTGGAGGCATTTTTAATATTAAACTTGGGCCTTTGACTCTCCTTGAATCTTGGCGGTTCTTAATGTATGTGCAAAAGGACTACATTTTCTATGGCTAACGTACTCACCACACCTTTCTAGCTTCGCCTGTAATTTTTCTATCTCATAGGAGCTAAGCCATTGTTTTAAAGTTAGGATCTTCATCATGTTTTAAATTCATTAATGTTTTGTTACATACTGTTATTAATCGTCCTTCAAGTTTTTCAATGCAGGAAAAGAAGTTGCTTACCTTGAGGAGCAATGAAGGGATTGAATTTGCTCAGCTTATAAATAGATGAATTGGCAGATTGAATTTTCTTCCTACAGTAAATCTTAGGTTAAGGAATTGATGGAAACCCATTCCAATGTCTGAAGCAACTGTAAAAAAATCTGTTCCACTTGGGACAGTTCGATATAGATAAACAAAAAGATAGTTTCAGTACTTACATATACATGATGTAGCCTATGGTTGGACTCCAAACCATCTTCCGATTTAAACTTCAATATACGTTCTCCATAGTTTGTTATTGGTCTCGATTTTTTTATTTTAAATTAGATGATTTTTTAGTTATATTTGTTCTTTTGATGATCAGGTGAAAATAGATTCGGCATGGTCTTATAAATACACCATCTCCATGCAAAACATTGGCTGTCCATTGATTTGAATGTTGACAGTTTGGCATGCCAAGGTGAATGAATCAATCTGATTTTTTACCGCGACGATCTTCATGTTGTGGCCCACTTGTTCTAAGCAAGTGACATGGCAATTCACGTGTGTAGCTTTGCTATGTTTGCATGTGAATCTATTATTGAACTTTGCTAGCTCATCTTTTTCATCTTTTTTTCATTTATTTATTTTATTGTTTATCCTATGGCAGGTCTTGGTGAAGTCTGTGAAACCAATCTCTTTGCTCTTATTTCTAGTCACATTGGCTCTGTGTGGGTGGGCAATCAAACAAGCAATCAGCGTCATACAGGTACAATATCCAATTATTGAACTTTGCTAGTTAGAAAAAGAATTGGGAAATATTAAAAATGGGCTGCACTGAAATGGATATTTTCTCATTTCATTGGAAAAATAGAGAATAGAGAAGATTGAACAATCCTAACCTTTGATATAGACACCTGTTTGCTGAACTAGGACATTGGAAATTTTCTCATTTCATTGGAATAACAGAGAATAGAGAAGATTGTGTTGTTTTTGGTTTCCCATTTTAGCTAATAGTTTTCATTGGAATAACAGAGAATAGAGAATAGAGAACATTTTCTATGGCTAACGTACTCACCACACCTTTTTAGCTTCTCCTGTAATTTTTCTATCTCATAGGAGCTAAGCCATTGTTTTAAAGTTAGGATCTTCATCATGTTCTTGACATGTGCATTAATACCATTTTTGCAGTTGCAAAAAGTGCAGATTGGGCTAAGGAAAGGTTCCTGCTCATTTGCTGAAGCACATGATGTTGGATTTACAGAGGCAAATGGGACTTTGGGTGATATTTGGGAAACAGTTTCAAGCAGCGATCTTTTATTGTTGTTGATTTCTAATGCTGCACAGGTTAGGAGATCATGCACCAATCTCCTAGAGATGATAGAGGAGTTAGTTCAAAGAGATGGGAAGGATGACCAATTTAATGTATTTCTGGGGCTTTAGTTAATGGATACATTTTCTTTGTTTTAAATTCATTAATGTTTTGTTACATACTGTTATTAATCGTCCTTCAAGTTTTTCAATGCAGGAAAAGAAGAAGTTGCTTACCTTGAGGAGCAATGAAGGGATTGAAGGATCCAATCCAGTACAGCCTAAGCTGCCTCAATTTAAGGAGTAGTTTACTTACCATTTGGATCTTTACTCAGGTATGTATATTGTCATTTTATGGTTGATATGCTGTTCCCATTTGGATTACCGGACCATGAAAATCAGTCATGGTGCAAGCTGGTTATTGGTGGAATGCTTGGATTTATCCAGCAACTTCTTGTTTGGAGATATTCCGTGCTCGACATCTAGGCTCAAACAGCTTGAGGAATTGTCAGTACCATTTCTGATTTATTTGGTAGATTGGTCATTTTTTGGAAATGTTTCAATGTAGGACATTGAAGAACAATCAGTAAATAGGGCCGATCCCTTCAACTCTTCATGGAACTTTGTTTGGTTTTTTCTTTTCCATTTTGTTTCTCTTTTTTTTATCCCTCAGCATTTCTTGAAAGAGTATAAATTCATGTGTTCATGCATTGTCCTTCCATCTCAACTTCAACTCTTCTAATCTCCAATCCAGCCCAAAATCTGATCTGATGGCAGCATTAGAAAGTTGAAGTAATTGAAGGCAATGTATTGACTGGATTTTGTGATGTCTGTAATGGTGTGAATTTTCTTTTGAATATCAGAGAAAATGACTTATGATAATAAGCTACAAAGAAGTTGGAGAAAGTTCTCGATAATTCCTTAGCTGATTCCTTATTTTTATTATTTATTTGCAAATTTACATGAGAGGCATTGATTGGATCTAGAAAATTTGACATTAACAACACAACCATTCAAGACATTAAAGCTTTTCGCTTTGGTTGCAGTT
Organism: Liriodendron chinense; assembly: GCA_003013855.2. Taxonomy (NCBI): domain Eukaryota; kingdom Viridiplantae; phylum Streptophyta; class Magnoliopsida; order Magnoliales; family Magnoliaceae; genus Liriodendron; species Liriodendron chinense. The sequence goes on along the minus strand of ML058567.1, from coordinate 496,107 downwards.
CAATATCTGAAACGGTCAATTTTGTATATTCTTACAAGAGGTGGTTGGCTTATGCTATTTTGTACTGTACTTCTGGCATCTGGACTTCTGCTCATGGCTGTTGATGGGCCTCATGAGAAGGTATTCGGTATTCCATCAGTTAATGCAAATTATTTCATACCTCTGTTTTTTGTAGTATATTACTGGTTTTCGATGCCAACCAACATAAATGTTTGGAAACTTCATTTATTGTCTTTATTGATGGCATTAGAAATTCATCATCACTTAGTTGTGACCTTCACTCTTCCCATGGTCAGCCATATGGTTTAGAAGATCAAAGCAGTGGCTGTATGGGTAGTTTGACAAACTACTTGAAGATCGAAGTTACTTCTATTTTTGTGAAGTATATTGTTATAAATCATCAAGGATGATGAATTCATGCTGTAAACACCAGGGATTGTAAAGATTTTCCAAGTTGTTCTGAGCATTTTCTGCTATTGATTTCCTAATTTTTCATGGACACCCAGTTCTAGATTTTAAGTTAGAAACAGGTTTCTAGATGCCAACCAAACAGGCCCTAAGCAAACTTCCACCATCATAACTGAACCAGCTTCGTATGGGAAGCCGAAACAGCAGGCCCCACCACTATTTTGGGCCAGTCCTATTCAAAATTCTGTAACAGCAAACCCCACCACAAATGCTGGTGATGCTGCTAGGGGCTGATTTGGTCAGTCCAAGTTGTAATTGTAGCTCTGTTCAAAGGTGGCCTTGTGTATGCTTTGGCGGCCCTTTTGCTAGTCAGCAGGCGGCTGCGTTAGATGTTGAAGCTGTTGATTTTGTGGATTTTCATTTTCATTTTCTTATTTTTTGAGTCCTTAAAGACATCTCTGATACTGAATTTGGAGAGTTGTCTTGCATTTTTCTTTTTCTTTTTCTTTTTTTTTTGTCCAGTTAGCTCAAATGTCGAATTGGGAATGTTCTAGACTTTCATGGCATCGATATTGGGGTGTGTGAGGGTGAGAAGGAGAACCCTCTTTTCCATTCAATCTCTGTCATTGATTTTGCTTTTCTGATGGGTGGTTGGTAAGTTGTGTTGGAGTTGATAGAGAAACGAAAACGAGTCACTAGGACCAAACGAAAGAGAAACGAAATGAGTTGGGACAGGTAAACTGAAATTATGTTCATCGTTCAGTCATAAAAAAGTCATTGCATGCATATATACTTTTTTCTCAAGCAAACCCTGATTTAGTCCTAAACATTCATAAAAAAGTCGTTTGTGCTTGAATATTTTGTTTATGCTTGCTTAAATATGCTCGTTTGGTTGCTAATGTTCTTATCGATATGTTGTTTTGACTGGAGACCTTCTCGTTTGGTTGCTAATGTTCTTATCGATATTATGTTCAATTTTGACATAATATTCATCAATGTTTTGGGATGTAGAAATGATGACAGCACCTGCACCCATGTTCTCCAACCGAACTCAAAAGGGGTTTTGTTGTTCAAAAACTTCTATGGCTTTCTCCCTAAGAATGGCAGAAAATTTTTGTATGGCTTCTCTTCTACATGAGCTTGTGACAATAATAATCCTTTGGCATTGGCAATAACAGTGTTTAATGTTGGAAAACTGAGACCTGACTTGGCGGAGGATGGGACTGACTGTTGTAGTTGGGAAAGAATCAAATGCAACAATGTGACAGGCGGCCGAGTGACTGAAATTTCTCTCAACCAGACGAGGGAATGGAAGTTGGGAGAATGGTATCTGAATGCTGACTTACTTCTTTCCTTTGGAGAACTGCGGAGCCTCGATTTGTCCTGGAATTACCTGGGTGGTTGGGTTGATCATGAAGGTACCTTTATCTCCTACAATCTTAACATTCTTCCTTCCTTGATGATTTGAAACAGGGCTGCATCCATTTGGCCAGGTAAATTGAATTGCAAACATCCCATGGAACTACAGTTACGTTTGCTCTTTTGGCCTTTTATGTAATTTATTCTTTGATGGTCTTAACTATCTAACCTTTATTGATGAAATCAAGGCTACCATAGGAAAGCCAAATGATTTGAGTTGTGAATTTTTTTTATCTAATTGAGGAGGAAATGATGGAAGTTAACTATGTTACCTTGAACTTGAAGCTAAGTAACATGAATACAAATGCTAACAGGGGAATCGAAATTTAATAATTGAAATTTGATGTGATAGTGCAGCCAAACGCACTCAACAGTGCCATTTTGGATTTGGACCGAGATGTGAAGGTATATACATGCATCTCTAAGGGTGCATTTGGAGCACTTATTAATGTACTGCAGTTATTAGTGTAATGAAGTGGAAATAGCCAGATTGAAAACTCGTTAGCATTCATATCCGGAATTTCTCGGTTCTGAGTTGTAATTCTATCAATTTCAATTTGGACTTGAAAAAACAAGCCAAAGCCAATAACTTGGTATAAGGCTTCAATGACGATGATGATGACTAGAAAAAACAAAAAAAGAGTTGTTGAGATATGAGGCCATCTCTTAGGGAAGCATTTTTAACCTTTGTAATTATTCGCTCTATCTGTTTGATGCTTAGCACAAGATGTTGTAATTATTCCTCTTCGGCATGTTGCGTTTGAGGAAATTTATTTATTTTTCTAATGAAATATTAAGAATGGTTGAGATTTTTCCCTGTTCTAAGAAGGCCTTAAACACATGACATCACCTGCATGCAGGTTTCAAAAGATGGTCCAGATTGAGCAAGCTAGAGCACCTTGACCTAAGTGATAACTCCTTGAATGAAAGCATTTTGACGTATTTGGGTGCACTCTCATCCCTCAAGAGCCTTGATCTAAGTCACAATAATTTTAAAGGACGCTTCACCTCTGAAGGTAAGTCAATCAATTGTAAAGAAATTAAACCCAGATTTATAGCATCAGTTTAGATCAATATTTTGAACTTGATTGAGTGATCATGCCTCAAGTCACATGTCCAAACTTGCAATCTGGAGGTTTTGGATTTGAAATATAAGAGGCTGAATGGCCCAACTTAATTATTAATTAACGGTGTTAGACTGTGTATTTGTCTAGCAGGCTTGGAAGAACTAGTGACGATTTTTTCTAGTTAGCTGGGCGTGGAGTACTTCAGATGTTTAGTTCAAGTAATGTGAATCTCTCTGCAAGTGTACGTGGGTTTTCAATTTGAACAAGTGAGGCCCATAGTTTATGATCCATGACTCATCCACATCCTCTGTGGTGTGTGTGCATGCGTGTGAAAGTATATCTTAAATGATAAATCGATATACATCTCTTAGATGGTATTTCATATATGTACGGTCACAAATCAGGATCAATCATCATCCCTGATTGTGAATAAAGGATATTATGTTATGATCTATGATCTGATTTTATGATTCGATTATTCAACTTTTTGAGAACATTGATCATAGAAATTCTCATTTGAGTTCAGAAATGCTCTATGCCAGCCTTTTCCTCAATTGTGATTGTCTTTTGCCCACTAGATGTTAAATCCAGACCGTTCATCATTTATTGCGGCTCATTTGAGTCTTGGATCCAAATCATTTTAGGAGTTTTGTATTCTATAGGAGGAAGAGCTGAAGACAAAGTATGGAGAACTTCGACCCAAGTTACCTCCAATCCAAGTAACTATCGTTTCTCTTGCTTGTAAATTGGTTTCATTGATGCTGAATGCATTTATATGCTTATCAGTTTTGGATTTCTATTTTCATTTTCAGATCAGTCCACGCTTTTACTTCGACTCTGCTGACTAAAAATTTCTCTGCTTGCTGGCTTTGTTTGTGAATGCTCTATCCAAAGAGGATCAAATGGAATTGCCTCTAGGTTTCCGATTTCATAGCATTTCTTACGAATAGGTGGTGCTTCATTGTCTTTTGTTGTTGGTTTTCCTTTTTTGTTCTTACATTATAATACTGATACTCTTTATGTTTTATATTTTGGATTTTGCAGGTGGGCCAGTTGATAGATTTGCTAACGTATGAGGTGGAAGTAGCTATAAAGGAAAGATTAGAAATGAAGGCTAGCTTCACGTATGGTCAAGAGATTGGTTTCAATATTGGGAACAAAATAAAGCCTAGTTGCTCATTCTATGGAGAATGGTTCACTTCAATGTGTAGATTTGTAACAAATATTAAGATTATTTTTCACTAGAAATGTAAGGACTTTAAGTTTCATATATGATATAATTATGATTTGTTAGGTTTTAAATTTTTTTTTTTTTTTGTTTTAAATAATTTGGAAGACTATCAGGTGCAATAGATTCAAAAATAAATTCAAACGTAATAGGTGTGCGTTCAGAAAATTTAGCGACGAACCAAACCCGTCGCTAAAATTACCAAAATAAATGCAATCACGCTGTCGCCCATAAATTTAACGACGGACAGATATCCGTGGCAACAATTTTGTACGACGGACCAATATCCGTCGCTAAATCCGTCGCTTTACATAATTTAGCGACGGGCGTAATCCGTCGTTTAAAAGCGACGGGCGTAATCCGTCGTTTAAAAGCGACGGACATAATTCGTCGTTTGAAATTTGCCACATAGTAAACTGCGACGGCCCATGCGACGAACCAAGTCCGTCGCTAATATGGATTTGCGACGGACTTGGTCCGTCGCAAAAAATGCGGTTTTGGCGTAGTGACCGAAATGTTTATCTGCCATCCAACCGTTGATAAGGTAATAAAGGCCTGGATGAAAAGACCACACAAATATTAGATTGATCCGAAACTATTGTGGCTCACAAACAATTTTTAATAGTTTATTACCACTCTTCCCTATACTATGGTCCACCTGATATTTAGATCTGCTTCGTTTTTGGATCAAGCCTTACAAGTAGTTTTTAAAATGGATGGAGGATGTGGATATAAGGTGCATACATCAAGGTGGAACCCACAGTCAGGGATCAACCCACTTTCGTGGGTAGTTTGGTTTTTTTTTTTATACTGCATACAGCCCACTCCACATAGGACAGCTAACCACATCTTGTCTTGTCATTCACCATTGCCAGGATTGGTGTGGGCTTCACTATCCAATCTGCAACCTTTATATACATTGGGTAGTGAAACCCGTACCACCTCCATCGGTTGCGAAATTAGGGCAGTAAATGGTCGGACTTGGGTGGGTTCAGCCAAAACCACATCCGCTCATTTATTAAATGGGTCTGAGTCTAAATTTTAGACCCAGGCCATTTTACTAAATGATCAGGTCTCACCCAACTGTATTAGATCCATTTATAAATGGGTTTGAGCCGGGTAGAAGGAGATCCACCCAAACTCATTTATAAATGGGTCGGATTTAATGGGTCTCGTTTTCAAGTGTTACTTGTCAAGGAATGCAAGCATTTTTATCAAGTTAAAACTAGGCCTTAATGGATCATAATTTGGATGGATCCCTTGCAACATAGATAAGACCCACCCATTTACTAAATGAGTTTGGGTCGAGTTGAAGCCGATCACCTATCGTAAGCACCATAAACACCTAACCCAACCTTAGACGCTCATCACTTTCAACATGATTTAGGTCAAGCTTAATATAAAGGAAACTGGATCCAAATCGATTTAGCAACATGATCTGTCCTTGGATCCAAACCCATACCATTTAACAAATGGGTTGAGTATAACTGGATTGCGTCGGAACACCTCATAGGGTCTGCCAACCCATTTACAGTCCTAAGTGAAATGATGAGGTGATTTTTAATTAAATAGCTATTCATGTGCCAACATATAAGAATATAGCACATCAAACCCCACTACATCATTTCAGGAGTGTGGATCATCTGTGCGGAAGGCCCAACAAAATCCAGTGCCATCTATTCCCATTAGTCCATGTCATCACTAATGATGCCAGCTCACAAATTACCACGATTTTCACTCTCACAGGTGGTTGTGTGCTACCAACCCCACTTTTACCATGTAGAATTTCTCTGGGCCTTACCATGATCTATTTGCTAGATCTGCATTATCCATCAAAATTTGTTAATTATTCCAAAGAATGCATGAGACAAAAACATAAGGCACATCCAAAGCTCAAGTGGACCACACAACAGAAAGCATGACGATTAAATGAGTAACGTTGAAACCTTCCTACTATCCGTACTGTGAGGTTTATCTGCCATCTAACCTCTTCATAAGGTCATGCAAACCTGGATGGAGGGAAAAACAAACATCAAATTGATTAGAGCCATCTGTGGCCTCAAGAAGGTTTCAATGGTAAGCATCCAATTCCCACTGTTTCCTGTCATGTGGCCCACTTTAGATTTGGATCTGCCTCATTTTTTGAATCATGCCTAAAAGATATGAGAAAAATGAATGGACAGTGTGGATCTAATACATATATTATGATGGGGCCTACAGACTTTCAACATTTCAAACTGTTCCGGTTTTCTTCTCTCTCACCGAGCAGCAGAACTTATTTACGTGTGAAATTTACATGGTCATGATGATTTATTTCTTGGATCCACACATACATTTTGTCAGATCTTTTCAAGATAAAAACTTAAAAACGAGGCAAATCCAAAGCTCAAGTGCAACAAATCATAGGAAATGGTAGGAATTGATGCAACCGTTGAAATCGATCTTCTTAGGGCCACATACGGGTATGAGCAAGTAGATATTTTTGTTTTACTTTTATCCAGGTATGAGTGACCTTATGACCAGGTTATATTTCAAATAAGCCTCATGCTTGGCCCTAGGAAGGTTTCAACGGCAGTTTGTATAATCACCATTGCTTTCTTTAGTGTGGTCCACTTAAGCTTTGGATGCATCTCATTTTAAAAAATTATCTGAAAAAATTGATGGATGGCATGCATGCAACACAAAGGTAATGGTGAGGGGGCAGAGATGTTCCACATGTTAAAATCACGCAATGTACTCCAAAAAGAGATATTTGAGGTATTTTGTAAGGTGGAGTTACAGGAAATGATGAGGGCGAGTGAAATCCACTAGCACTGGAATTTCATGTTCTTTCAACACATGATCTGTTCTTGGATCTAAACCCATACCGTTTAACAAATGAGTTGAGTCTAACACCCCATTTGGCACCTCAAATTTGGTGGTAAATGAGAGTATTTCAAATCCATAGAGTTGATTTTTGCATTTGGTAGCCTTGATTTGGAGAAGTTGGAATCAAAGGTATTTCAAATCTCTCTTTTTTATGTTTTGAAATTCCAGCAACATGCTGAGATTCAGATGAAATTAATTAAGAAGAAATGCCTTTTTTGCCTCCCTTTTAAGGAGATGAGAGTCACACATGTAACAAAGATGTCTCTAAGCTACTAATCCATTAGACACATGGCACGTTTATGATACCTCAAAATAATTCAATTATCTAGTACAATACTAAAATCATATCAATAGAATAATCTGAACCATTCAAATGTTAGACATTTAAATAGACAGTTAAAAAACGTCACTGAGTCTACCTATTTGTGATCCTTGCATTTGTGGCCCACCCAAGTATATATTTTAATGAGCTTATTACAGTCATTCTATCACACACACACACACACTAATTTAGAGTATGAAAGCTAATTTAGTTAACCAAAATTAAGTCATGGGAATATATTAAAAATTTTCAATGCCCTCCAAATATAAGCTCCCAAATAGAAGATTTGGATTCCAGCGCATTTCAGCCAAACACAAATGAGAATTTGGAATCACCTTGATACCAATGTAATTATGATTTGGATTCTAATGCATTCTAAATCGAAACTCCCGTACCATAAATGAATTGGGTCTGAATACCAGCCCTGAGTGAAATGGTTAGGGAGTTTTGATCAAATAGCTATACATGTGCCAACATAAGAGTAAAGCAAATCAAAACTAGTTACATCATTTCACCACTGCAGCTCAATCTTGTTCTTGTTCGGTTGTTTCCACCTCACTCTCGACCTTCCAACTATGGAAGAGGAATTCTATAGTTATGGGCAAGTACTTTACCTGTGATACGACCCAAATTTAGTGTTTTTTTTTTCTTTTCATTTTTGAAAGGTAATACTTTCATTACAAAGGTACAAAAAAAAAAAAAAAAAAAACAAAAAAAACAAAAAAGAGCTCAATCTCTAAAGAGCACCATCACTCTGGAAAAAACCCCCTCCGTTGAGGAAGACAAGTTTCTAAAGCAATGGCTATTCCATTATGGCCAAACGCTCAAATCACCGCAAAGAGAATGATGCGTTATCTCCTCCTTCTCAGGTTCCACCATCTTCACCATGCCATCCAGAAAATAGGGACCAGATAGATTCCGTCATAACAAACTTCAACCAACCTTAAAACGACCGACCAGATGCTGTTGGGAAAAGGGGAGTGGAGTGGAGTGAGATGTATTATTTGGTAATCAAAACCATCTGTACGGTGAAAAACAATGTGAATAGAAAATTAAAGGAAATATTTTTGGATTAAATTGTTTATTTATCAAGGAAATTAAATTTCTCATATGAATGTACAGCATTACTATATTTCCCTTCCAAACCATCATTTATAATAAAAGTAAGGCGTTTAAGTTGGTGATATTTTTTTGCCAAAGTGCATCCAAAATGCAGTCAATCACATGAACGGTGTGGATTTTGGAAAAGTAAGCTCCACCCACCATAATTAAAAACCATTTATGGTGCACCAACATGTGGGCCTCCTATCATAAAGAGCATAGCTCCTGAAATGACGAAATTGCCCTTATCCTTCTTTCCGCTAAACATCATCTTTGGCCCAGTCAACCATATCATGTGATCATCAAGAACCTTGCCAATTAGATCCGGCCACGTGCATGAAAAATGTGGATTGGGACCGTCCATCTGGCAGGCTTAACTATGGATAAACCATGGTGGAAAAACTACAACCATTAGTTAAAGACAGCCTGTGAATTGACTTTTCGCCCAACGTTTAAATGGTTGAGTTATTCCACGAGTGGGACATCTACAACTAGACCCACTGGACGGAGGATCTGGATTCACCAACAGGATAACCATATGAATAGTGGAGGGTCAATGGACAAAAACTACCTCATCTTGACCTGTGCTTAGTGGCACTTATCATGCCTTGCGATGATCCTAACCATTCATCTATGGCCCCATGTCTCTAACTGATGCGATCAATTTAAAAGAGAGGATAGGGAGGCATGTCCACCTTATACATGGATCATTTACAAGGAAATCAGAACCGTTCATCTATTAGGCCACCGTGTGGGCAGGCCATGCCCAATAAAATCGTAAGATTTGGTTTGTATTCTCTCTTTTGGGCCCTTGGAAGGTTTCAACGGTGGACAATATCACACTAAGGTAGCTACGTGGTGCTGGGATGACCATGCAATCAGAGTCCATCTTGACTCTGTCTTCTCCGGGTCTTCCTTTAAATGAGAAATTATGGTGGTGGGCTCACCATGCAATCAGAGTCCATCATGAGTCTGCCTTCTCGTTGTCTTCCTCAAATGAGCAATTATATGATGAGCCGTGCCTTATATTTTCTTTCTTACTATTACAACTGGGGCCCATGGTTAGATAATCTACACCGATGATTTATGTGCAACAACGTAGATGGAGTATTTGCAAAAATGATTGGGTGATAAAAATATTTCAATGATCTGAATGGTTAGGATTGTTTTATTAAGAATTCCATTAGGTAATACTCAATCCAATGTTACTCTCAAGGTTCCAGTGGCTTAGATTAACGAATCAGTGGTCTCACTAGTCAGAACGGTGTGGATTTCCTGAAAAGGAGTCCCACCTATCATAATTTAAAACCCATGTATCGTGTAGAAAGATGAGTGGCGCTCCCATCATTTAATTCCACCAGGAGAGGTGCACATCTACTGAAATGACAAGAATACCCTTTAACATCGCTTTTGAGTACAGCTGTACACGACTTGGCTCGGTTAACTCCATTGAGCTTGGAAAAGCTCGATTTGACTCAATTGGAAACGGGATTTCGAATCAAGCAAGCCTTTTTTCTAGGTCGAAATTCAACTAGGCCTCGCTCGATTCAGCTGAGCTTGTTCGTAGCTCGATTCGGCTCACTCGGCTCGATTTTATATATAATATTATATAGTATATATAATACCCCTACCCTTATTCGACCAGCGAGTCCAGTAAAAAATCCCCTCTCTCTGACCTCCAGCTGCCTTTCCAATAGTACATCCTTCCTAACTATATTGGTCAGTGAGTGTGTGTGTGTGTGTGTGTGTGTGTGTGTGTGTGTGTGTAAGCTTGACCCTTAGCCTGAATTTAGCTTGAAAAGTTCGAGCTCGATTTGGCTCGAAAGCATAGTCGAGCCAGCTCGAACATGAAATTCCATCTCGATGGCCAACTCGAGCCGAACATGAGCCAAGGTGGTCATTAGTCGAGCCTAACTCGAACATGGCTGAGTTCAACTTGACTTGGCTCGTGTACAACTCTACTTTTGACCCCATCAACCTAAAGTTTAGATTTCTTCTAATGATTAGAAATAATGTAGAAATAAGATATCTTCAAGAATTCCAAGATGCCGACAATATTACGTCATAATGATATAAGGATTGCATGATCATTGAGTTTTTTCGTAAGAGCTTACACGAATGTAAGAAGAGATTAACCGCATCTAAGGCATTGCATCCTATAGGAAATTATTAAATGATTTTGAAATTTTGTGGGTTTCCTAGCATCACGCACTATCAACAAGCGAGGCTCGCTCAGGGTGGCCAAGGTATGTCCAAGTGCACCCATTGGAGCAAAACCAAGACCCCTACCCAACCTGATCCATGACAGGAAAAATTGAATAGGCCTTGGCCCAACCTTGGTCACCCGCTTAGGTGCAAGATATTGGTTGTGGCATTGTAATGGCCATTGCTTGATGACAACGGTGGGTACCATTAGCCATTACGGAGTTGTAACTATACTAACCTTGGTCAATGAACAAAGTCTAGCTCATCTTGACCTATGTTAACTGGCACTTATCTTGCCTTGAGGGGATGCAATGATCCTAGCCATTAATCTATGGGCCCCACATCTCTTATTGATGTAAATGTAAATTTCTTTTAGGGCTTGTTTGGATACTACCAAATAAATTACCTTTTAACTAATTTAAAAGTTATTAAGTTACTTTTGGTACTTAAGTTAGTTTGGCAAGCATCATTGAAAAGTACTATGCTAAAATAAAGTGAATGAATAATTCAAGAAAATAATTTGGATTAAAAGGTCCTATTTGTCTTTGTAATTTTTGTCATATGAAAGCAGTCCATTGCTATATTTGGATCTTAAACCATTACTTACATGAAGTTGAGGTTTTTTGTATTGATGATACTTTCGTACCATAGTGTTGTTGGGTGCGTTTCACACAAACCTTCGGATCTCGCCCCCCAATACACTAGAATTATGGACTATGCTAATGCAATAATCAAGAATAAACATCAACCACACGAGCACAAGGAGTTTTTACGTGGAAAACCCTCAAAAGAGGTAAAAACCAAGGGACCTAGTCCAGATCAACAATCCACTATCTCAGGGAACTGTTACAACCGATCACAAGCACACACCGCTTGGATCAAACTTCTTCACTCACGCAGGGATGGATAAACAACAAGAGAATAGTAAAGAAGGAGATATCTCACCAATCCCGAGGACGTAGAAGCGCTGAGACGACGGTTGCGCAGAAGAATCCATCTTCAAGCAACTTCTCCCTTCTACAAGCTTCCTCTCTCTCTTTCTCTCTTCTCTTTCTCTCTTCATCTTTTTCTCTCTTTCTCACCTTGGACGTGTTAACAACACAATATGATGCCCTAATCCCGTTTTAGAACTCTTAAGTACAAAAAACGGAGCAATTAGAGCCCAAATAGGAAATTACGTCTAAGCAGTTCACGCTGGGTCGGGCGCCCGGCCAGGCCCAAAACAGTTCAGCAAGAAATCCAGAAAAAGGGACCAATTTTGGGGGCCCGGACCAACATGGTCGGGCGCTCGGCCAAGTCATCGGGTGCCCGATCACTTTGACAGTCGGGCGCCCGGCTGTCATCAGAACAGTCCAGCAGCATAGCTGCCTTTTCTGGGGAATTTCGGTCGCCCGGCCACTAAATGGCCCGGGCGCCCGACCATACCCAGAATTTTCTCTCTCCTCTAACACATGAGGAGGAAAACTCCATCAAGTGCCTTAAAATGCAGTCAAAATAGAGTGATGAGCCCAAGCTACATATTTTAAAACCGATGAACAGTGCAAATGAGGGGGGCCTCCTGTCGTAAATTCCACCAGGAGAGGTGCACATCCCCCCGGCCGAAATGAGCAAAATGTCCTTGTCCTTCTTTTTCCTGAGCATTTCTTTTGACCCAGTCAGCCTGAAGTTAAATCTCATTCTATCATCAGGAACCTTGCCAATCACAACCGGCCATGTGGATGTACGATCAGTGGATGGGTACTGGACTTTAGTATGGTTAAGCCACGATAGAGAAACTACAACCGTTGAATAGTAAACCTAACCTTCACATTGAGTTCTTTCATTTTCAACGTCGACGCATGCCTAAGAGAGCTTAAATGGTCTAGCTATTCCACGAGTGGGACGGCTACAACAGGACCCACCAGGCAGAGGATCCGGATTCACAAATAGGATAACCATCTTCACCTGTGCTTAGTGGCACTTATCATACCTTTGGCCAAAAAAGCAGAGATGCAATGATCCTAACCATCCATCTATTGCCCCGCGTCTCTTATGGATATGAATTTGAATTTCTCTCGACGTCTCAAGATATACTGATGAAACTTAGTGAAAATCAGTTTGCCTTGTAGATATTAGTAAAAGAAAAGAAAGGGAGGCACCGCCACGTACCTCATATATGGACCATGTAGAAGGCAATCAGAACCGTTCATCTGTTAGCCTCCGTACGTGTGGGCAGACCATGCGAAATAAAATTGCAAAATTTGATTATTGTTTTTTATACATATCTTTATCTTTCTAACAGCTAATGCAATGGCTAAGAGTCCCATAGTGTCAAAAGAGATGTAGTACTAAAACAATGTAATCTGCCTCCTCTGTAGATATGAAAATTTAATATATGTAAGCACAAGTCTCCTGTTTTATTTTCAGCTAGATTTTATGGAAAATATCCCTAAAATAACTTCAAAATCTGAGTCTCCTGAGAAATTCTCAAACAGAGAAATCCCCGTGGAGAAAAAAATTTCGCTGAACACTCCAAACTACAAAACCAGCTCCAAATTTGAGAATCAATGATGACAGACTGGACCATTGTCACATAATTTTCACTTCCAGCGGAGGGACCGCATCAGGCAGACATTCCAAACAGGCCCAAAATGCCAATCAGATTATAATTTAGAAGCAAGGCTCAAAATATAGTTTGAGATATACTTCAAACATCATTGGCATTAGATTGATTGAAATGTTACAAGCCGATTCAATGAGAAATTTGAGTGTGACTTGGAGGAATTTTGGAGAAACTCGCTGGTTGGTTGAATCGATGCAACTCACAATGACTTAAGCTATGTCACTCACGTAATCACACCTTCCATTTTTCTAATAAACTTTAAAGGTTATATTAAAATAAAATATTCTTTTTTTTTTTATGTATGAATAATGAATGGTTCAGATTGATGATAGGTCATCTTATGTGCTAGTAAAAGATTTGGGGATGTTGGCAAATCCCTTTTTTTAAATATTCATTGCCATTCCTAATATTTTAAATTAATTATTAAATGTCTAGTCGAGTCATATAAACATAGTTTGGAAACCTAAAAACTCTACTCAACTTAATGTCAGGCAGGTCAGGTGACTCGAGGACTCTACCTAACTCCACTCGATATCTAATGCCTATAAAATATCAGTATTAGCAGTGGCAATTGACATTAAATTACTTAGAAATAGTGTAAAAATAAAACAACAGCTAATCTAACAGTAGCACACTACATAAGGCACCGGTTAAGTACATGTTATCTCTGGTAGGAATTGATGGTTTGATTCCCTTGTCCAGTTTGAGTTGTGTCGAGTTGATTTGATGAGTCTTCCTGAGTCAGTGTCAAGTCACATCCACAACCGAGTTTTCTAGTGACTCAGCTCAAAATCTCACTGAGTCAAGTTGACCCAGAGAGTTTCGAGTCGAGTCAGCTAGTTTTAAAACTATGGATGCAAGTTTTCAATCGAATCTTCAAGTAGACTCGATACTGCTGCACTGTTAGCCAAGTCAAGTTTTCAGACATTTGAACTTTGATACATTCACACCATGACAAGACATTTAATCCAATCTTAGCAAGACATTTAAAACCACTATCGTTGGTTTCCCAGTGACTCCGCTTGCAATCACACTGAGTCGAGTTGACCCAGACGAGTTGAGAGTCAAGTTAGTGAGTTTTAGAGCTATGCATGTAAGCATGGGATCGAGTCTTCGAGTTGACTCGACCTGACCGGATACCGAACGAAGTCCACCTTCCTGGTTTCTTAACTTAGACGAGCACAATACACCAAGACAAAGTCGATATTTTAGAGGGGTGTTTCAGGCACATAATTTCAACTTAAAGCTCTAATAAAGTCTTGGAAACCAAGGGTTATTTTGGTAATTTTAACTCTACATTTTAATAATGAGCAACCTCCTTCCAACCAACCTCTTCATATCTTATCCTCCACACATTTATCCTGCATGTCCAACCATGTTTCAGTAGGCATGGATACCAGAAGAAGCATGCTATCTCTCCCTCTCCTCCTCTTCTCCATCCTTTCTCTCAAGGCCCACCTCTCCAATGGTTTAGATTCCATCACCCCTGTAAAATCTGGGTTGTTAAATCTAGATAAATGATGATTAAAATAAAATTATAATTGTAAAAATCTGACTGTTTTAAAACGGATTATAAATCAACTTATCAGATTATAAATCAACTTATCGTATAGTACAGTCGAGGCGTGATTATAAATCACTCGGCTTGAAGTTGTTACTGCCCTCCCTTAGATAATTTCCTTAGTGCAACAGGATTGATGGACAGCTAACCTCCAGAATACAACGACTGCTGCCTGGTCACGAGGTTGCACTCTGTACTCAGGCCCAAACCACCCTTTGTAGGTTCAACCCGAAGTAGAAAATAATAATGCAAAGATCAGAAAACTAAGAGAATAAAAGATGAAATTCGAAGTTGATAAAAACGGAGATCATCAGAAGTCCTTTTATAGACTTCAAGAGATGTCTCGAGTGGGTGTTTAAGCATCCATTAAAACAGAGATGCATTGCTTTGGTTTTCAAATAAACTGACCGTTGGGCTTCTCTATAAAAGAAAGCCGTTATTGGGCCTGATTCAAACCACGGCCCAATGGTTGTGTCTTTTGGAAAAAGAAAAAGGCCGTTGGATTTTCTAGCTAGGGTTGCACCCGCACATCGTACATCATACATCACACATCACACGGCCATGGCCAAGGCCCGGCCCGACCAGCCAGCAGGCGGGCGCGCGTGTGTGGTTTTAGGCATAGTGGGAGGCTTTGGGCATAGCTCCCCCAAACAACCAAATTCACATGCCCCCTGAAGGGCTCATGCCCTTATGCCAAAAACCAATCTTATAACCAAGAAAGTTTCCCAACTCAATTCTGATGTGAGACTATCTTTTAGCACAAAAAGACAAAACCAAAAAGGCACTACAAAAAGATTTAGAGGAAAGTTTTGCAATATTTAAAATATTTCATTTTAAATTATTTTAAAGCAACAATATATAACAATTCCCCACATGATTCAAAATAAATTTTTCGGGTTAAACAAGAATAGTTACGCTTAATGTCGATGCCAATTTGACTTAAATCGACACTTAGAGTATGCAAGATAGGTCTACAGGAGTCAGGTGACATAGTCTTAAACAAGACTCCTTTGAACGTACATCACGTATACAAGCAACTCACACATTTCTTCCCGCTATAAGTGGTTCTGCAATTTGGTGCTTTTTGGCCATACACCATTTCCTGGATTTCATGAGTGCTCTAGAGAATTCGCTCAAATTCTCATAGGAAGCGGCCCTTCTTCCACACTCATATAGGTGAGTTCCATCAAGTGTATGCAACAACTGAATACACTACCAAAATTTTGACATATGAATTCATTAAGAGTTCAAACTCAACCTTCTTCGTTGCTGCTTGCATTGCCTACACCATAGAACAGGACTTATTCAGGGCAATGCTTATACGTCTCCTAGTGTCTTGTTGTGTACCCATTTGAAAACCTACTGCATGGGATCTCCATTTGTATAGGTTGGGTTGCCAACACTGGTAACTCATAATATTGAGCTTAATCCCATTCCCTTCGATGTTTCTAAGACTATCTTCTGAGATAGTCCTTTTGTCAGAGGATCTGCCAAATTCTTCTCTGATCTCACAAAATCAATGGATATTACTCCGTCATTTAACAAGTGTCTCACTATATTATGTCGAAGTTTGATATGTCTACTCTTGCCATTATATATTTTACTTTTAGCCTTAGCTATTGCTGCTTGATAATCACAATGTAATGATATTGCTACTACAGGCTTAGACCACAAAGGAATGTCAGCTAAAAGATTTCTTAGCCATTCGGCTTTTATGCTTGCTTTCTCCAATGCTATAAACTCGGATTCCATAGTGGATCGAGCTATACATGTTTGTTTGGTGGATTTTCAAGAAATAGCTCCTCCACCCAAGGTAAAAACATATCCACTTGTCGATTTAGTTTCATCTGAATCAATAATCCAGTTAGCATCGCTGTATCCCTCTAATACAGCGGGAAAACCATAGTAATGCATATCATATTCAATTGTACCTTTTAAATACCTTAGTATTCTAGATAAAGTATTCCAATGTTCATGTCCAGGATTATGTATATATCTACTCATCCTATTTACTGCATAGGCTATATCAGGTCTAGTACAATTCATTAAGTATATAAGGCTTCCAATTATTTTAGAATATTCTAATTGTGATACACTATCACCTGTATTCTTCTTTAGATGTATGGTATAGTCATAAGAAATATTAATAGGCATATTGTTAAAGCGATCAAAGCTTTTTAATATTTTTTCAATGTAATGAGATTGTGAAAGGATAAAACCTTCATATTTTCTGATTACTTTTATGCCTAAAATCATATTAGCTTTACCTAAGTCTTTCATGTCAAATTTAGATGACAAGAACTTTTTGGTGGATTTAACTATCTTAATATTAGTTTCAAAGATGAGCATGTCATCTACATATAAATAAATTATTACTCCTCCATTTTCTGTAAATTTACTATACACACATCTATCTGCATCATTTATTTTAAATCCATTTGATTTTAACACATTATCAAATTTCTCATGTCATTGCTTAGGAGCTTGCTTTAGACCATATAAAGATCTAATTAGCTTACTAACTTTGTTTTCTTTTCCTTTTATTATATAGCCCTCAGGTTTATCCATGTATATTTCTTTTTCTAATTCTTCATTTAAGAAAGCAGTTTTAACATCCATCTGATGTACTATTAACTTATATATAGAAGCAATAGCTATAAGGATTCTGATAGAATACATTCTAGCCAGTGGGGAATAAGTATTAAAATAATCAATTCCTTCTTTTTGTCTAAAGCTTTTGGCTATTAGTTTTGCCTTGAATTTATCCATGGTTCCATCTGGTTTCATCTTTTTCCTAAAGACCCATTTACAACCTATTGGTTTATTATCAGGTGGTAAATCTACTAATTCCTATGTATTATTTGACATAATATACTCTAGTTCATCTTTAATAGCTTCTTTCCAGAACGAGGCATTTGGTGAACTAACGGCTTCTGAATAAGTCTAAGGATCTTCTTCTACTAAGTATACATACTTAAATATACCATCTCCTAAGTTAAGTTCCTTTCTAACTCTGATACTTCTTCTAGTTTCTATTTCTTCTTCATTTTCTTTTTCTATATTCCTACTAGTTGAGGCAACATTTGGATTAATAGTTTCTTCTATTTCTTTTAATATTAATTTCATAGGAAATTCATTTTCAAAGAATTCTACATCCCTTGCGTCAATTATAGTAAAAGGATGTAGAATATTATCTTTAGATTTTAGAACCAAGAACCTATAAGCTGCACTGTTGTTAGCGTATCCTATAAATACACAATTTGTTGTTTTAGGACCTAATTTTCTTTTCTTAGGTTTAGGTAGTCCTACTTTGGCAAGACATCCCCACACTTTAATGTATTTAAAACTAAGTAGATAACCTTTCCAAATTTCATAAGGTGTTTTTCCTGTTGATTTCATTGGTATTCTGTTTTGAATATAGCAAGCAAAGAGTATTGCTTCTCCCCACACATTGGATGCTAATCCTGAACTAATCAACATTGCATTCATCATTTCTTTTAACGTCCTATTTGTTCAGGGGTATAAGGTGTAGTGTTTCATGAATAATACCATTTTTTTCACAAAATTCTTTAAACATTAAGGATTCATATTCACCTCCCCTATTTGACCTTAAACGTTTAATTTTCTTATTAAGTTGATTTTCAACTTCTGTCTTATATGTAATAAAAGATTATAGTGCTTCATCTTTATTTCTCAGCAAATATATTTTAGTGAATCTTGAGTGATCATCTACAAAGGTAATATAATACATTTTTTTCATTTCTAGACATGTGATTTTTAAAATCACTAAGATCACTGTGAATTAATTCAAGAGTTTCAGTGTGTCTAATTATAGGTTTGAATGATTTTTTATGGAATTTAGATTCTACACATGTCTCACAATTATCTAATTCATTATTTGATAAGTTAGGTATTAAACCCAACATTTTCATTCTTTTAATGTAGCCTGTATTTATATGTCGTAGTCTTTTATGCCATAAGCTAAGTGACTCAATAATATAAGCAGAACTAGAATTCTTATTATTCATATCATTAACTCACTACGCCAATATTGCAAAAAAACGACGGACCAAGTCCGTCGTTAAACGGCATTAACGACGGACTTCATCCGTCGCATGGTCACACGTTCTTTTGCAAGTCGTTAATCATAAACGACGAACCAAATCCGTCGTTAAATTACGACGGATATAGTCCGTCGTTAAATAAACGACGGACCTTATCCGTCGTAACCTCCAAAACCATCATCGTTCCAGCAATGGATTCTATTCGTCGTTGTAAAAAGAACGACGGATCAAATCCGTCGATAATACTAGGATCTGTCAGTTTTCTTGTAACATCATCGACGGATCTGGTCCGTCGTTAATTTTTAAAAAATAAAAAAAAGTCAGCATGCATTTGTTGCATTTTGAATTTCTTACACCTGATATCATCGAAGCAATACAAACCAATTCGATACATAAACTAAACTAACCATTTCTAATTCACACATCCATCATTTATTGCATATTGAATTTCTTACATCTTGCGAACTAGCTGCGAACATCTTAAATTTTCGAATTTTTGTCCGCACGGAAAAAAAATAACCTGTATTTTGGTAGGGGTTGTGCCCCAATACATCCTGTAAACTCTGTAATTCGTAAATAATTTAGAAAACTATAACATTTACTTACACAATGTACAAGTACAATCCTCCACATACATAACACAATACATCCACAATCCTCCACAATCACATTACATAACCAACACAATACAACCACAATCCTCCACAATCACATTACATAACCAACACAATACAACCACAATCCTCCACAATCACATTACATAACCAACACAATACAACCACAATCATCCACAACCACAATCCTCCTCCGCAACCACAATCCTCCTCCGCAACCACAATCCTCCACAACCACAAACCTCCGAAACCACAGTCCTCCGCAACCACAAACCTCCGCAACCACAGTCCTCCGCAACCACAAACCTCCGCAACCACAATCCTCCATACCCACAATTCTCCTCAAGTACAAACAATCCACAACCACATTCTCCACAAGTACAAAAGAGTACAATCAACTTATAATATACCATCAACCAATCGAATTTATGTCTGCATGAAAAAAAAATAACCTGATTTAACGAGGGTTGTGCCCCAATACATCCTGTAATTCATAAATAATTTAGAAACCTACAACATTTACTAACACAATAGTGGCTAGGATTACCTGTGCAACATGCATCTGGCATAAGGCCAATGGATGAATGACACAATTCAAGTATGTGCACCACATCAGTGATTGATAACTTAGACATTAGAGTTTGGAACTATATACTTGCCATATAATTTATGGATAAAATTAAAAATTAAAAATTAAAAAATAAAAAAACCCTCTTTTATCTTCCATTTCTTTTCAAAGTATGGATAAATTACATGCATTATCTCATAGTTTTTAAGTTTTGAACTCCTTAACAATCTTCCAGGCCTGTTTGATTTTCCAATTTCCTATGAAATGCAACGAGTCATTGTTACTTCCAGCTGTTTGTTTAAAACTGGAAAAAAAATGGCCCATAAATCAAGAGTCAAATACACCTGTAGCCTGAAAAGCCGATGAGATAGTACTTCCTAGGGCTGTCTACTTCATTGCTCAAAGCAATCATTACCTTTTTCACATTATAAGTGGGTGAAACAAACAATGTAGCAAAATCTTCATTATAGTAAAATACGATTACAGAAGTAAATAATCATTACCCATTTACAGTCATTTACCATTGTAATTGGAAAACGAAAAGTCCCTTAGGGCCCATGTTATGCACCTACGCATTGCAATCCTTGCTATTAGTAACGAAGCCGATCTGTTCTGCCAAAAGGTCCACCTAACAAAATTGTTGAATTGACACAAAGTTAACAGCAATAAAATCAGCAAATAGGCAGAAAATGACTCAAAACACAAAGCAATATTACAAGCAGCAACACAGTAAAGCCTGAGCGTTGTTAACAAATGTTTTAAGAATATTTGGTTATGGTTATGGTAGAAACCATGCAATGGTTATGATAGTAATAAGATTGAAAAATAAAATGGATATTAAAAATTGGCATCAAACATTGCTCACCTTCGCTTTTGAAATGAGACGACCCTTGGATTCAACCTTCATGTCAACTATAGACATCAAAATCTCTACTGCATGATGGAAAAAACAGATTATTACTGTTATTATTTTCAATTCACAAGCATCAACAAGGTAACATGATAGGCAACAACTGAATTGGGCTTACTCTTCTCAATAGCCAGCCCTCTTTCCTTTAGAATCTCCGCGATTGTGACAGCTATAGTGATCACTGAGGTAGAAAAAGCAAGAAAGTTGAGCTAAGGACATGAGGCTGCATTGAAAGTCACACAAAATCCAAGGGTCGTATCAATATGATCCAAAACTTCCGCCGACTCCCTAAGATTTCAATGGTGGGTGTTCTGTCCAACTGTTTCTTGTGGCGTGGGCTCCTTGAGGAGTGGATCTAATTCATTTTTGGGTGAGAGCTACTGAAACTGATGGGCAGTGTGGGTTTTACACAGACAATGCAGTGAGCTCCACAGAGCTTTGTGTTTTGAGAAACTCGCCTCGGGGTTTGGCTTTTAGGCTCAATTCCTAGCATGAGCTGATCCAACAGATATGGCCAGAAAGGATTTCGCGTGGATATCACCGCAAAAGCACGATCTCCTTACAACAGTTTGGTGGACGCGAGTATAGACACAAAGCATCCATGCAGATCTGCAGCCGGCCTCATCGTGATGTATCTATCTGTTTATCCAGCCTATCCATCCCTTTTCTAAGATCATTTTAAGGCATATTTATTATAATTATGATCACTCACACTATTTATTTAATGAGGGTTGTTCCCCAATACATCCTGTAAACCTGTAATTCATAAATAATTTAGAAAACTACAACATTTACTAAAACGAAATACAAGTAGCTGGTTTCTTTTGATAAAAAAAAAAAGAAGAAATTACAATAATGGCACCTCTAGCCGTTGCTGGTACATGCCCTGATAGATCGACCCATCTAAGACAATGCAAATAAAGAACAACAACCAAGTACCTGCATCTGATAACCCAACATATTAATGAAACGAGGAATATAAAAAGGAAGAGAAAATACCAACATCTTGTAAACCAGGAAATTTTAAATTGGGAAGGTCTAGAAGGTTAGACTCTGCACACGTTTTCCACCATTTGTTACTTGGTGGTGACTCATCCACCACATTTTCAATCTGAACAGTTTTCTCTTAAAATACACGGTTAGGATTAGATGATATGCATGGTTAGAACTACATTTAAAGTGTCCCTTGCTTAAGAAGTATATATGCATGCAAAGACTTCATTAATAGTTATGTTGGCATTAATAAGTAAATAAAAATGATTTCATTGGCTTAGCAAGTGTTGCCTCTTTTTCTTTCTTCTTCTTCTTCTTTTTGTATGGGTTGCCTATGTTAGAAGGAAGAAGAGCAGGGAAACATTGTAATTAGTAGCATGACAGGTGGTTTGATTTTCAAGAAGAAGGCATGTACTTGCATCCAAATCAAAATTCTCCTTTTTTTTCAGATTTGATTGCGTCAAGCTTTACATATCAAATTCTCTCACCTTCTCCGATTTGGTTCTGTCAACTTTACAGTGAAGTCTCAACAGATAGTACCCACCATCAGTTGCCCTTGGGCCAAAACTAACAACCTATGTTACCCTTTGCATGAATTGGAGTTTATCTCATCAAAAGATAGAAGTGGAACAACCAACAAACAAATATACAAGGTAGAAGAAAGAATGTCTATGACAACACAATCCAATTAGATGACATAAAGAAAATCCTATGTTTTGGGGCAAACCTTCATTTTTAGACCCCTGTGGCGGACCCTACAAATATCCATTTGGTTAACCACCACTGTGGTTTTCTAGCCCTCATAAGTGAGAGTATAAAGGACCTCCTACACCCCTAAATTGGATCCCATGTGATCGGTGAACAACGCCCAAAATTGGAGCCAGCAATAGTTGTGCAGAAACTGTGCAGAAATTCCAAGTACCCATATTGGGCCTTGCACCATAAATTCCATGCACACTTTCAGCAGGCCCCACCTTAGGGATTTTGATGCCCATACATAGGGATATCAAAAGGTCACATCCTCTTGCCCAAAGTGGACCCCATGTGATCGTGAATCGGACCCAAAAATGGGCCCGACCAATTTCTGCACAACCTGAAAACTGAAAACCTGTTCTAATAGATCTTGTGTGGCCCATCTCTGTGGGGTCCACCAACTGTGTGTGGGTCTTATCTGACCATCCAGACCCTTGACATGGTCCGTTGAAATAGTAAGCTTCGGTTTGGCCAACCCAAATCTGTTAGTGGGGCTGTATAGATGTTTAGTTTTTGTTAATAAAGATTTTAGTTTAAAAAAAAAAAAAACTACCTGTATTTGGTCAACCTAAACCCAACCTAAGCCCTACCCAACACATACACATAAGTCAAACACAAAAATAAAACTTTCATTTGGATGCCCCATGCAAAAAAAAAAAAAAAGAAAAAAGATTTGTCCCTAATTACTCCTCTTAACTGCAACTGCACAACAATATAAGGGTGTAAACTGCAATTTGAGTTGCGTGTACAAGCAATCCTGATTGTTCAAGTTGCGGGCACGATTGCCGGCAGGTCATATACAAAAACATCATAAGCAAACCTAATGGTAGTGCCATAAGATGGAGTGCTAAAAAGGAAAAAGCTAATAGTTCAAATTCAAATTCAATGGTCAAGGTCAAGAGAACCCAAACAGTCGCAATTTTTGCAGCCATCATCCATATTCAATTCACGCCATGCATCTGAAATAAGCCCCTAGACCCTCATTACCTAAATCTAAAGGTCATCACCAATTCAATTCACGAATTTGTACTCCAATCTTGCTGTCCACGATGGTCAAGCTTTAAAACCCAGTTTTTGCTGTCCAAACAGACAAATTTGAGTGTTGTTCATGCTGTCCAAATTGGACAGTTCTAAAGTCCAATATGCCATTCACGTTTGGACAGATTCTACGGCCAAACATCTTGTCCACTTGGACAGATTGTACTCCAAACTTGCTGATCATAATAGATCAATTTGGACCTCATCATGTTGTTCCATGTGTGGTGATATGTATGTGGTCCAATGTGCATGTGATGACTTTTCCCACAACAGAAATGGCAGAATATTTAAGGGGTACAATATTATCAGCTATGATACCCAAATATGTGAAAAGGTCTCATAAGAATCAATAGGAAAATAGATGGAGCAGTAATCTCCCTTAATGCTCTGACTGTACAAGTGAAAGAGTCACCAATATATAGTTTAATCAAGAGGAAATGATGGAACTATGACATTTTCCTACAATTCATGACGGGGAAATCACCCTCAAATTGCAATTAACTTTCTTTCAAGTCCAACTTGCAAGTAACATAATTGTAATTTAGAACCCAGACATTCAGTATTGATGCTAAGGAAATCACAATTTAGTCATTTCAACTCTATTTGATTAGTAAATTCCAATTCGATTGGATATCACATCCAAAGGCAGCTTAAGTAAATTAGACAGCTTCAAAATACAAAAACTTCCACAATTTTCTTAAAAGAAAAAAAGTTCTCTTAGCTTTCTCACATCTAAAACATGAGCAGAAAATAATTAACGTCCGCTGATTAAGAACGTCCATCTTGCTGGGCATACAGTGATGTACAATGACATAAAAGTTGCTCTGTTGGTACAATACTTATTGCCTTATTTTCTCTGTCCAAGGAAGATTGTCGACCATTTTATTTTTAGATTCCTGTTTGAATTACATAAATAGATAAAACAGGACTGTCCACCACCTGGTATAATATTTGTAGCATCACCATCCACTATAGGGCCCATCGGATGGACAATCTAGATCATTTTTTTCAAGCATCCATGTCGGTCCCATCATCGATTGGCCAAGCAAGAGAAGTGAAATGAAATAGTTTAGAAAATGTCTCATCTTTTAATATTAAAATATGACTCCACAAACAAGTTTGGCATTTTCTGTTCTTTGGCATCACCATTTCTGAAACCAACAGATGTATGTCTAAGTTGCTTTGTAAAAGTGGCAGAGCCCATACCTCATTGGGGATCGGTTGCAAGGTCTCTCTAAAATATCCAATAATGGGAGGTATCAGTGCTCTCCTCTTCCCTGCAAAAGAACCAAAATTTTCAAGACTAAACTTTTACCATGGAAGAGAGGAACTTAAAAGCAGAAAGTGTTGTAAGGTAATGTAGCCCTGAAATCATAAAGAAAAGAGAAGAAATAAACAACATGTATCTTACCAATAAAACTAATCTACAAATATTTTTCATTTAACAATTCAAAGGACATAAATGCTCATGTACATTCATACTTTCACATGTACCTACATTAGTATATGCAGTATGCATATACCTGATCCTTGCTCACCACAATCTCCATCTTCACTTTAGCCGCAAACTTGTCTTTGGAAAATTCAGAGGCAAGAATTGCAGCACCCAAGAGAATTGAGCAATATATAGCAAAACAATACTAAAAGAAAAGAATGTCCTTGCCTCATTGGTAGACTCTTTGGAGTTTCAACAAGAGGTCTTGGGTTTGAAACCCATAGGTGGTGAAATACCCAAATAGCGAGTGAGTGTGTGGGGGTGGGTGCGTGGGTAAAAAAAAAGCGCCATGAAAATCATCAGGTACAAAAATCAGGATATTCCTCTAGTTGGGCTGACACACCATTGGGATCATTGGAGAACCGAAAATTCGATTCAACATAGATGTGCGACCCGCCTAGTGAGAGGATCAGCCTGTTTTTCGAGGAGGGTGATATTCATAGCGGGGGCCTACTCTTTTCCATGGCAATATCAAAGGCCCTGATGGTTGTCACGAATACAAAAATGATTTAAGTCTCAAGTTACAAGCAAAAAAATAAAAAATAAAATAGCCACAAGATGCAAAATAGGAGAGTTTTTTTTTTAATCTTTTTTTGTTTGTATATAGGCCATTGGTCAGCTTATTATGTATATTACCTTGAGCCAAAACAAAATTCCAGCATACCAAGAGCATCAACTTTCACTGCACAAAGTCATTTAAGAATATAAAATGCCTTCCAAATTTATACAATCGAATAAGCAAAAACAGAGTGACTGAAACAGAAAGTAATAAATGGCATGTTTCCAAATGAATGAGTCCCCAAACAAAATCAGCCCACATATACATCCAACTACATATTGGTAAGTTTTTTCATATACCAGATTTGTTATATCGTAAACAATAGCAGCTGCTGCTGCCCCGCTGTATCCCAAATCTCAAATACAAGATGAAAACTCGTAACAAATCACACTAGTTCTGAAAATCCTGTGTTTTGGGGCAAACCTTCATTTTTAGACCCTTGTGGCAGACCCTACAAATACCCATTTGGTTAACCACCACTGAGGTTTTGTAGCCCTCATAAGTGAGAGTATAAAGGACCTCCTACACCCCTAAATTGGATCCCATGTGATCGGTGAACAACGCCCAAAATTGGAGCCAGCAATAGTTGTGCAGAAACTGTGCAGAAATTCCAAGTACCCATATTGGGCCTTGCACCATAAATTCCATGCACACTTTTAACGGGCCCCACCTTAGGGGTTTTGATGCCCATACATAGGGCTATCAAAAGGTCACATCCTCTTGCCCAAAGTGGACCCCATGTGATAGTGAATCGGACCCAAAAATGGGCCCGACCAATTTCTGCACAACCTGAAAACTGAAAACCTGTTCTAATAGATCTTGTGTGGCCCATCTCTGTGGGGTCCACCAACTGTGTGTGGGTCTTATCTGACCATCCAGCCCCTTGACATGGTCCGTTGATCAAAGCGGAGTGATCCCTATCTCAAAATTCACTAAATAACAAACCCACTTATCATCAAATGCCAAATCCATGTGCTGTACAGGCATTCTATCAAACACGTGAGAGGCATCCTTCGCACTCCCACACTTCCCATAAAGTTCTACATGATTTGGCATGATACAATACATCGAAAACTCAAGTGGGCCACATCGCATGAATCAATGGGGATTGATGCCGCCGTTGAAAACACTTGGGCCCACCATGATTTTTGTGCTATCTCCACTCCATCCAAAAAGATAGTGGAAGAGAGAGAGAGAGAGAGAGAGAGAGAGAGAGAGAGAGAGAGAGAGATTACATGCCCTTGTAGACCTTGGCATGGCCGCCCTATCTTGGGGCGGAGGTAGAGGAGCTTGGGATCGATGAGCCATCGATCATCGATCTTAGCCTCGTCGGCGATGGAATCGGGGCAGAGGTAGAGGAGCTTGGGGCGCAATAGAGGGGGAGAGAGGGGATTACCAGATATTTGCCCTAAGGGCGGGAGAGCCGATTGGGTAATTTTGGTTTCCCTCCGTCCATGCTGCTACGGGCGCGGATTTCCTACGAAAGCCTTGCGCAAGAGGTTCCTGCGCTGGGAATCAAGGTGGGGCCCACATTGATGTTTTTTGATAAATCCACCACGTCCATCTGTTTTGGGAGCTCATTTCAATACAAGAAAATAAAAATGAATCGGATCCAAGACTCAAGTGGCCCTCACTAAAGGAAAAGGTGGGTAGGTAAATTATTACCGTTGAAACCTCCCTAGGTCCACAGTGATGTTTATATGACATCCATACCATTCATAACATCACTACTACTGGGATGAACTGGAAACACAAATATTATCCTCATTCGAAACTCATGTGGGTCCACAAATATTTCAACTGTGGACGTTCAATCCTCACGTTTTCGGCCCACTTGAGTCTTGGATCTGGTTCATTTTTGTTCTCATGTCCTAAAATGAGGTCCCAAAACAGATGGACGGCGTGGATTTATCAAAAAAATCACTGTGGGCCCCACCTTTATTCCCAGCGCAGGAACTTCCTGCTCAAGGCTTTATCAGGAAATCCGTGCCCGCTGCCACTAACCACGTGGCTAGTGGTCGGTGCTCTGTGTGCCCCACCATGATGCATGTGTTTTATCCACACCGTACATTCATTTTCTCGGATCATTTTACAAATGAATCCCATAAATGATGCAGATATAAATATCAGGTGGACCACACTATAGGAAAACAATAATGATTGAACGTCCACCATTAAAATCCTCCAAGGCCCACTGTAATGATTATTTGGCATCTAAATTGTTTAGGTCATATGGACCTCGATGAAGGGAAAAAATAAATATCAATTTGATCCAAAACTTTTTTGGCCCTAACAACTTTTTAGTGGTGAACGTTCAATTAACATTGTTTCCTGTGGTGTGGTCCACTTAAGATTTGGATATGCATTAGCTTTCGTACCTCATCCTAAAATCGTCCGTAGAAATGGATGGACAGCATAGATATACAGAAAATCATCAAAGTGGACCCCACGGTAAGGGTAACACCCACCAAACTGTTACGCGGGTAACACCTAATTCGCACCCGTTGCCACTGGCCAGGTGACTAGTGGTTAGTGCTCTGTGGACCCCACCATGATGTATGTGTTTTATCCGCACCTTCATCCATTTCTCAAGATCATTTTACCACTTGAACCCATAAAAAAAATTGGATTTTTGTTTAAATCTGTGTACATTTCACACCATTAAATGGGTCGATACTACCACGTGTTGCGTGGGGCCCACCATGATTTATTTGTTCTATCCATGCCGTCTATTAATTGTTAAATATTATTTTATGGATTTATAGAAAAACTTAACCACATCTAAATCTCAGGCAGACCACACCGCAAGAAACCAATAGTGATTGAATGTCCACCACTGTAACAAAACTTGTGATTGAGTAATAACATAGTGGGTGTTATCCTAACCGTGTGGGGCCCACCTTAATGTATTTTTTTTTGTAAATCCACTCCATCCATCTATTTTCCTATATCATTTTAGGTCACCATTCAAAATCTTAAGAAGATCTGAATCTCAGGTGAACCATACCACTAGAAACAGTGATGAATGACCATTAGAAACTTTTTATGAGCCGCAAAATTTTTGAATCGAGCTGATATTCTTATTTTCCCTTCATCTAGATCTTTTTGACATTATCAATGCGTTGGATGGCAAATAAACATTATGAAAACCTTATTATGTGCCTTTTGGAATTTTTAATGGTGAGGCACTCAATCACCACTGTTTGCTATGTTGTGGTCCACCTGAGATTTAGATCTATTTAAGTTTTGAGACCCCTTACTAAAATGATTTGTAGAAACAGATGGACGGTATGGATATACAATGCATAATCAAGGTGGGCCCCACGGTAGGGGAAACACCCGTGATGTTACGCGGGTAACAGCCAACGAAATGGACGGTGTGGATGAAACACATACATCATGGTAGGGCCCATAGACCACCGATCAGTACTAATTAGTGGCTAGTCAAGGTCACTAGCCAATCCATGCACACTACTTTAACCGTGTGCATGGATTTGGGAACCGATTTTGTTTCTGGCGGGAGTAGGGACGCGGATTAGCTACTGGCAGGTTGGAGTAGCTATTTTAGCTAGTGAAGTGATGTCATCATGTTCTGTGGGCTTCAGCATGATGTATGTGTTGTATCCAAACCGTCCATTCGTTGGGAGAAATCATTTCAAGGCATGAATCAATGAACGAGGCAGATCCAAACCTTAAGTGGACCCCACCACAGAACTTTAGTAAATCCAAACCGTCCATCCATTTAGCGAGATCATTTTAGTGCATGATACCTAAAATGAGTCATATTCAAAACTCAAGTGGACCACACCAATAAATTTATTGTGGGGACAATGATTATCACCGTTAAAACATACCCAGGGTCCACCATGATGTTAATTTGTCATCCAAACTGTTCATAAGGTCACACGGACCTGGATGAAGGGTAAAAATAATATCAGACTGATCCAAAGCTTCTGAGACCTCCAAAAAGGTTTCAATGGTATACGTTCAATCTCCCACTGCTTTCTGCAGTGTGGTCCACTGGATCCTTGGATCTGTCTGATTTTTTGGGTCCAGCCTTAGAATGCTTATTAGTTATTTTAAATCTTAATTTTTCTTAAACATTATTAGTTTTATTACAATTTTTTTTCAAACTTCTTAATTTTTTCTCAAAATCGCAATTCAATACATAAACACTTTTTTTTAAATGTCAATTGTTTTTGCAACATTTCATTTTCTATCAAATTTCTCAATTTTTTTTACAAAATACAAGATTTAAATTTCTTTTTAAAAATCACAATTTCTATTTTGAAAATATATTTTTTCAAACCGATAAATTTTATTCAAAATTCTTGATTTATGTCAAAATGCCAACTTTTTTTAAATCCTTTTAAATCCTAATTTATTTCAAAATTCTTTCAGATTTTTCGTTCTTTTTTAATCCTAATTATTTTCAAAATTTTGATTTTTTCTACATTTCAATTTTTCTTAAACATTATTAATTTTATTACATTTTTTTTCAAACTTATAAATTTTATTCAAGATTAACTCAACATTTTTTCAAAATCACAATTTTTTAAACTTTCCGATGTTCGTTTTCAAAATGCCAATTTTTTGAAAATCTAATTTTTTTTTTATCAAAATATGTCAATATCTTTCAAACTGCAAAACCTCAATCTTTCTCAAAGTCTACATTATTTCAAACTTATACACTTCATTCAAACGTCTCAATTTATTTCAAAATGTCAATTTCTTTCAAAATTCTAGTTCTTTTTTAAATTTAGAATATTATTTTCAAAATCTCGAATTTTTCCAAATCCCATTTTTTCTCAAATATTGTTAATTTTTATTAAACTTGTCAACTTTTTTTTCTAAAAATTCAAAATTCTTGATTTATGTCAAAATGCCGACTTTTTTTAATTCCTTTTAAATCCTAATTTATGTCAAAATTCTTTTAGATTTTTCGTTCTTTTTTAATCCTAATTATTTTCAAAATTTTGATTTTTTCTACATTTCAATTTTTCTTAAACATTATTAATTTTATTACATTTTTTTTCAAACTTATAAATTTTATTCAAGATTAACTCAACATTTTTTCAAAATCACAATTTTTTAAACTTTCCGATGTTCGTTTTCAAAATGCCAATTTTTTGAAAATCTAATTTTTTTTTTTTATCAAAATATGTCGATATCTTTCAAACTGCAAAACCTCAATCTTTCTCAAAGTCTACATTATTTCAAACTTATACACTTCATTCAAACGTCTCAATTTATTTCAAAATGTCAATTTCTTTCAAAATTCTAGTTCTTTTTTAAATTTAGAATATTATTTTCAAAATCTCGAATTTTTCCAAATCCCATTTTTTCTCAAATATTGTTAATTTTTATTAAACTTGTCAACTTTTTTTCTAAAAATTCAAATTTTTTTTTAAACTTATTCAAGAAACAAATTTATTTAAAATGAATTGCGAGATGTATAATTTTCAATTTACGACGGACTATATCCGTCGTTAAATCCAAGAAGGTTCGTCGATAAATCCCAACGTCCCGCTCCGGACGCAGAATTTTACGACGCAGGAAATCTCCCTTGAATACATTACATTACGACAAATTAGATCCGTCGTAATATTAACGACGGACTATATCCGTCGTTAATTCACAGTTATCGACGGACTCTGGTCCGTCGTACAATTTTGTCGATTAAACACGCCAGCGCCGGAGGTGGTAGTACTTAGCGACGGACTGTTTTCACATTAACGACGGATGTAGTCCGTCGTTAATATTAACGACGAATATGGTCCGTCGTTAAACCAAGCGATTTTTAACGACGGATTAAGTCCGTCGTTAAACCAAGCGTTTTTGTGTCGTTGTTTCGCTGTTTTGGCGTAGTGACTATTACATTCAGAATAAAAAGTCCATCACAACAATAATCCTTTCCCAGAAATACTCCATTCTTGGTGAGTACAAGTTTATCTGAATCGAACACCAACTTGACTCCAACTTTATTCAGGAGAGATCCAGAAACTAGATTCCTTTGAATCTCAGGTACATGCAGAACATCGTTTAGAGCAAGAGTCTTTCCTGATGTGAGCTTCAACAACACTTTTCCTTTTCCAACAACTGAGTAAGTTCGGGCATTTCCCATGAACACCTGTTCTTCATCCCCTACTGCTTGATAGGAGGCAAACATGCTTCGATCTTTACATATGTGACGAGTAGCCACAGTATCTAGTACCCAATGCATATTGTTTACTAGGTTCACTTCTGACACAACGGCGGCTATCACATCTCCTACATCTTGTTCTGCAAGATTAACCTGAGCTTTGGATTCTTTCTTTTTCAGTCTACATTCTCCAATATGATGCCCATGTTTGTTACAATGAAAATATTTGCCTTTTTTCTTTTTCATTGGCTTTGTAACTGTCTTATTTTTTAGCCTGCACTGATCTATATAGTGGCCTGGTTTTCCACAATGGAAATATGAACCCTTTCTCTTTTTGTTTTCTATACTTGGTTCAACAAGATTGGTTTTCGAAACAAATTCATTTGTATTTTCCTTTTTCTCTCTTATTTTGTTTACCTCTTCTATTCGAATATGAACTATGATGCTTTCCATAGTCATATTATTTTTCTTGTGTTTCATTTTGGATTTATATTCTTTCTAAGAATGTGGCAACTTTTCAATTAGTGCACCTGTAAGAAAGATTTCGTCTATTTTGAGGCTTTCTGTTTAAAGTTCATGAATTAAATTTTGGTATTCCAAAATCTGATCAGAAATAGTCATTTCATCTGTCATATTATAATGTAGAAAATTTGCAATTACTTATTTCTTAGCCCCGGCCTCTTCCAACATGTATTTCTTTTCAAGTGCATCCCATATTTCTTTTGCATTTATATATGTTACATATACATCATATAATTCATTGGAGAGAGTGTTCAAAATATAATTTTTACAATTGTGATCATCTCCCGTATGGGCTTCATCATTGGCATCATACTTGAATGAATCATATAGACCATATGACACCTTAAGTGTGTCTAATGCAAATTTCAGTTTCTGTTTCCATCTCTTGAAATGTTGTCCAGCAAATGGTTCGATTTTGGATCATTCTGAAGTCCGGTTAACTGTTATGGTAACCATTATCTAGATTTAATAATTAACAATTTCAAGATTGTAAAATCTGGATTGTTAAATCTAGATAAATGATGATTAAAATAAAATTATAATTGTAAAAATTTGACTGTTTTAAAACGGATTATAAATTAACTTATCATATAGTAGAGTCGAGGCGTGATTATAAATCACTCGGCTTAAAGTTGTTACTGCCCTTGCTTAGATAATTTCCTTAGTACAACAGGATCGATGGACAGCCAACCTCCGTGATACAACGACTACTGCCTGATCACGAGGTTACACTCTGTACTCAGGCCCGAACCACCCTTTGTAGGTTTAACCTGAAGTAGAAAATAATAATGCAAAGATCAGAAAACTAAGAAAATAAAAGATGAAATTCGAAGTTGATAAAAATGGAGATCATCAGAAGTCCTTTTATAGACTTTAAGAGACGTCTCGAGTGGGTGTTTAAGCACCCATTAAACAGAGATGCGTTACTTCGATTTTCAAATAAACTGACTGTTGGGCTTCTCTGTAGAAGAAAGCCGTTATTGGGCCTGATTCAAACCGCGGCCCAATGGTTGTGTCTTTTGGAAGGTGGTAGTGATGTGTGTGAGGTCTTGACGGTGTCAAAGGCTGGATCTCTCTGTGATGAGTGGATCATGGACTTCGAGGCCTCATATCATATGTGCCTAGCTAGATAGGAGCGTCTTTACTTCCTATAGGGAGTATGAGGGAGGCTCGGTATTTTTAGGCGATGACTATGCCTGCAAGGTTGTGAGGATTGGTACAGTGCGCATTAAGATGTTCGATGGGATCGAACGGACCTTGATTGAAGTAAGGCATGTTCTAAGGTTAAGGAAGAATTTGATCTCCCTTGGTGCACTCAAAGCATTGGGGTGCAAGTTCACCGGTTTTGACCGGTTCTGCAAAGTTTCAAAGGAGGCCCTTGTAATTATGAAGGGACAGAGGCATGATAACATTTATAGGCTGATTGGGAGCACTCCAATAGGTGGAGCTGCAGCGACTGTAGCGGATTCCACGTCTGCACGTATGTGGCATGCACGCTTAGGCCACATGAGCGAGCGGGGCATGAAGGTACTCTCTGAACGATCTTTGATTCCTTTCTTTAAATCTGTAGACTTTAGTATATGCGAACACTGCATGTATGGAAAACAGTCTAGATTGTCTTTTAAAGGGGGGAAATATGTATGTAAAAGGGTGCTTGATTATGTCCATTATGATGTATGGGGGTTGTCGCCCGTTATTTCTGTTGGTGGGTCATCATGGTTCGTGTCGTTTATCGATAACTATAGCAGGAAGGTTTGGGTTTATTTTCTGAAAAATAAATCCGATGTCTTCACGACCTTCAAGTATTGGAAGACGATGGTGGAAAATCTGTAAGGGCAGAAATTAAAAATTTTGGGAACCGATAATGTTGGTGAGTTCACTTCCAGGGAATTTAACACGTATTGTAAGGAGGAGGGGATCGTGAGGCCCGCCACACGCTAGAGCAGAATGGTGTGGCAGAGCGAATGAATCGGACTCTCTTAGAGAGAGCTCGATCCATGATTAGTAATGCTGGGTTAGGCAAAGAGCTATGGACTGAGGCCGTTAACACGACTTGTTACTTGATAAATCGGTCACCCTGTATGACAATTGAATGTAAAATCCCTGAGGAAGTGTGGAGTGGTCGTACGCTAGACTACTCAAGTCTGCGAGTCTTTAGTTGTGAGGCTTACTCTCATGTACCATCAGTTGAGAAAGATAAGCTAGACCATAGGGCCAGAAAATGGATCTTTGTTGGCTATGATGATGGTGTGAAGGGATATCGAATATATGACCCTGTCACACGGAAGATCACCATGAGCTGTGATGTCAAGTTTGATGAGGGGTCCTTATTTCGTAAGGATGCTACAAAGAAACTAGAAACATCAGAACAGGTTGATACTCATGAAGACAGAGATGAAACACGGGCCGATACTGAGGCGCAAACAGAGGTACATATCAGGTGGAGCAGCCACCTATGGAAGAAATCCACCAAGGGATCGCAGGTTACCGGCAAAGTACAGGGATGACTCGAACGTTGCATTTGCTCTCATTACAGATGAGGGGGATCCATCTAACTTTGAGGAAGCACTACAGGATGTAGA
Organism: Liriodendron chinense; assembly: GCA_003013855.2. Taxonomy (NCBI): domain Eukaryota; kingdom Viridiplantae; phylum Streptophyta; class Magnoliopsida; order Magnoliales; family Magnoliaceae; genus Liriodendron; species Liriodendron chinense. The sequence continues at coordinate 461,086 of ML058567.1, read as the reverse complement.
TGCTGAGAAGTGGAAGTCGACAATGCAAGACGAGATGGACTCCTTCTACAAGAATGAGACTTGGGAGCTTATGGAGCTTCTAGTGGGCCGAAAAACGATAGGGTGTAAGTGGATTTTTTGAAAGAAACAGGATAGATACAAGGCAAGGTTGGTAGCGAAAGGTTCTGCTCAGCGTGAAGGTGTAGACTTCAGTGAGATTTTTGCACCGGTTGTGAAGCAAGTATCTATCAGGTTCGTGTTGGCGCTGGTTGCATGTTCGCTTCCCCAAGTGTAGGGTTGCGATGTAGTAATAAACTCGGTAATACCGAGGTCGATCCACAGGGACTTATGTAGGATGTCACAAATTCATCTACAAGTTTCTATTGAAGCTAACAATCAAAGTTTGAATAGACTGTGTGCGATTAACAGTTTAAGCTAAATTGAATGTAAACAATTATAAGAAGGCACTAGGGGTTCGAGGATTCACTTGTAGCAATCCTCGATGTTCAATCCGCTGTGGTTTCCCATCCTCTCAACTAGAATCACCAGTCAGGTCTATCTAGTCGGATAATAGAACTGTTAAACCAGAAGTCTGTAACATGTAAGTTCTGTGCATAAAGTTCACTCAACTCTAGGCTGATCTGAGCATGCTCATTGCATAGGTCATTCACCTTTTCTATAGGTCCAATTCCCAATCATAACCATCCTCAAGTCTTCTCACAAGACAAGGCTAGATCATGATTTGAACTGGATTCAAATTATATGCACAGTCCATACATATTCCAGATAATCGACCAAAACTAGAACTTTGGCATGAAGCCCCTTTATGAAGAGCTTGGTACTAGAGCGCACTCCAATTCCTAGGATCATACAGGTCTAGACCGTTGCAAACAAATTAAGAAGATAAGTAATTCATCCAAACATCCATGAGTCATCACGAGACTAAGAGAAATTACTTAAAAACTTGTATAACTTCAAACCTTAGTTCATAATCATGAATTCCAAACTGAAAACCACTTAACTACGAATTTAAAACATCTTGGATACACTACAAGCTTCACCTCTTAGCCCTAGCTAAAAGGTTTAGCTGCTCATGATCCAAGGAAACATGAAACAACTACAAAAAGCATGAAAACAGCAAAGCAAACCAAAAGGAGTTGTGAAACTCCAATCTTCACTTCCACAGCCTCCAACCTCGCTTGAGCCCTTCTAGGATGCCCTAGGAACGATCCCTAGGTGTCCTTTTATAGTCTGGAAGCTCCACAACTTCGGAAGAATCGAGAACTTGCGTAACACTTACGCAGCGCAGAGAAAATCGGGATGAAATTAGAAATTTCTAACTCAGTACGCATGGCCGACCGGTCAAGACCGGTCGGCCTCAAGTGAAAATACTCCAGCAGGTATGCCCGACCGGTCAAGACCGGTCGGGCCTTGTAGAACTGTAATCCAGCAAGCCACTCCGACCGGTCAAGACCGGTCGGATGTTTTTCTTCTCATTGCAGCAACACTGACCGACCGGTCTTGACCGGTCGGTCCTATTCATGCTTCCTTGGCCGACCGGTCATGACCGGTCAGCACTTTTTCTTCTTTGCTTTCTTCTCTTTCTTTCTTCTTTTCTCTTCTTTCCTTGCTTTCTTCTCTTCGATCTTCCTTCAATACTTCATCCTATGGTCTTCAATACTTGTAAGGAGCCTCATTTAGCTTTCAAATGGTGAGCTCTCCATCTTGTCCCTACAATCACACATCATGCATTAAGTTAGTTCTTTAAACGTATATATCGTGCATGATGAGTGATGCATTGGGGTTAGAATATGCATAATTATGAGCTCAACACACCCCCCAACCAGCGTTTTGCTAGTCCCGAGCAAAACATGCGTGAAACTAATTCCATCCTTTAAAACTCAACTCTCTTTCAGAAACCATCCTTCTATACATTCCAAGGTTCATAAGCTTAAGATTCAGAAACATTAGGCAACAGAGGTTGAAACCGTAAACTCTCAAAACATAATAAGCATTCATATGAAATTCCCGCCGATTGGTTGATAAATAGAAAGATTAGAACAAATTTAACCTAGTGTGGGTAGTGAAAATTCATCTCACGAGTTTTTAGGATTATCTTCTTCATAGATCAAGTAGACTATAGAACTCAAGGTACATAGAGCCATATCAAGCCAAAGACAGGAATTTGCCTTACCGTCCTTCCGACGACTTTCACACTACGTCCCATTTCCGGCTTTGGTTACGGGTAGACCATCCCCCGGTTGGTAGTAGGTAGCCCTAATCGGAATTCTCCACCATTTTTCCACATTCCCAATTTCATCCTTCCTTTTCCTTTTTCTTTTTTTTTTTCTTTTTTTTTAAATTAGATAGGATTTTTAAAAATCCATATCTTTCATTATTTTCCCATGGACAAGGATGGACAAAGTACCCCGGCCTGATTTCTCAATACCTTAATTCAAAGTCTAGCTAATCCATAAATCACATAATCCCTTCAACTCATGAAAATCGTGTAATGTGAACTAGGTGTAAAGATGTTCAGATTTTCTATCAATCACAAAATAGGGGAGTTCACATATAAAAACCATTATGCTGTGAGGAATTCCAGACTTCCAGCCCTATACACTTCATATCTCCTCCTCTTATGCTCATATCAACTCGAATGCCTAGAACTAGTGTTTTCCAAAAGAGTTTCAAATTTTTGAAAAATCGAAAAAATTTCCACATGATTGCTTGAAATGTTGCAAATCGCTGAATTCATCCAAGAGATCCTACACCCCCCAACCAAATCTTGCATTGTCCTCAATGTAAAAGATGTGCAATGAGCAAAACATGAGAGCAATTTGAAAATAAAAGGGAGTGAGGAAAGATAGTACCTGAGAGAGTGAAAAGTGAAGATCTTCCTCCTTCTAACAAACCTATGAAAACGAAAACAAAAGCAGCAAAATCCTAATCCTACCTACTCTATACCTCCATCAGACTAGGAGATCAATCATCCTGATACACAGGATCATTCAGAGGTATGGACATACCTTCTGAAGGGAAGTTCTCAAAGAACGGCTTTAATCGCTGCCCATTTGCTTTAAAAATGTTGCCGTTCCTTGGATTTAATAGCTCAACAGTCCCATATGGATAGACAGTTTGCACAATGTAGGGACCGGTCCACCGAGATCTCAATTTTCCCGGAAATAGATGTAAGCGAGAATTATACATGAGGACTTGTTGATTTATCGTGAATGTCTTGCGAAGAATATTCTTATCATGGAATATCTTCGTCTTGTCCTTGTAAATTCTTGCATTCTCATAAGCTTCATTACGGATTTCTGCAAGTTCATTCAATTGTAGTTTGCGTAACGAGCTTGCCTTGTCAGGATTGAAATTTATCTTCTTAATAGCCCAATACGCCTTATGTTCCAACTCCACAGGCAAGTGACAAGCCTTCCCATAGACAAGTCTATAGGGAGACATTCCAATAGGAGTTTTAAAGGCAGTACGGTAAGCCCAAAGCGCATCGGTAAGTCAAACTGACCAATCCTTGCGATCAGGATGCACCGTTTTCTCTAAAATGTGTTTAATCTCTCTATTGGATATCTCAGCTTGTCCACTAGTTTGTGGGTGATAGGGAGTGCTCACTTTGTGCGTTACACCATATTTCTTCATTAATGCTTCAAAAGGGCGATTGCAAAAGTGAGACCCTCCATCACTTATGATGACTCGAGGCGTTCCAAACCGGGAAAGAATGTTTTCTTTTAAGAATCGAATGACCGTTTTATGGTCATTATTCCGGCAAGGGATGGCCTCGACCCATTTGGAAACATAATCAATGGCAAGCAAGATGTATAAGTTTCCAAAAGAAGATGGGAATGGGACCATGAAATCGATGCCCCAACAATAAAAAATTTCGATAATTAAGATGGGATTGAGTGGCATCATATTTCTATGGGAGATTCCTCCTAATTTCTGACAAGGTTCGCAAGCTTTGCAAAACTCATGTGTGTCTTTGAACATGGTGGGCCAATAAAACCCACATTGCAGAATTTTCGCTGTGGTCTTTTTAGCCGAAAAATGGCCACCACATGCTTGAGAATGACAGAAGGAGATGATACTTTGTTGCTCATCATCTGGGACACATCTCCTTATGATTTGGTCGGGACAATACTTGAACAAGTATGGGTCGTCCCATAGAAATTTCCGTACCTCTGAGAAGAATCTATCCTTATCTTGCTTTTTCCAATATGTAGGAATTGTACCTATAGCAAGATAATTAGCAATGTCCGCATACCATGGCAATTGGGAAACAGCAAAAAGTTGTTCATCAGGGAACATGTCATTGATTGCAGTCGTTTCAGGGGAATCAGTGAGGACAAGTCGAGAGAGGTGGTCAGCTACTACATTCTCTACTCCTTTCTTATCACGTATTTCTAAGTCGAATTCTTGGAGTAGGAGAATCCATCTTAATAACCGTGGTTTAGCATCCTTCTTAGATAGAAGATACTTAAGCGCGGCATGGTCAGTGAATACAATGATCTTGGATCCAATCAAGTAGGATCTGAACTTCTCCAAGGCAAAAACTACGGATAAAAGTTCCTTTTCAGTAGTGGTGTAGTTTGCCTGGGCTGAGTTTAGGGTTCTACTTGCATAGTAGATAACACATGGCTTTTTATCTTTTCTTTGGCCTAACACGGCCCCAATAGCATAGTCGCTAGCATCGCACATAATCTCAAAAGGAAGGCTCCAATCAGGTGGTTGCATTATTGGGGCGCATGTCAACATGCCTTTAAGGGTGGTAAAGGCCTTTTGACATTCTTCACTCCACTCAAATGAATTTTCCTTTTGAAGTAGGTTGCATAAAGGATGAGAGAGTGAACTGAAATCCTTTATGAACCGTCTATAAAATCCTGCGTGTCCTAAAAAGGACCGTATATCTCGTATGCTTTTGGGTGGTGGAAGGTTAGAGATAAGGTCAATTTTCGTCTTGTCCACCTCAATTCCATTTTGTGAAACGATGTGACCAAGTACAATTCCCTTTTTAACCATGAAGTGGCACTTTTCCCAATTGAGCACAAGGTTCTTCTCTTCACATCTTTTTAGCACAGATTTCAAGTGCTCAAGGCACTCATCAAAGCTACAACCGAATACGGAAAAATCATCCATGAAGACTTCGAGAATTGTCCCCACCATGTCAGAAAAGATGCTCATCATACAACGCTGAAAAGTGGCAGGGGCATTACATAGTCCAAACGGCATCCGTCGATAGGCGAAAGTGCCGAATGGACATGTGAATGTAGTCTTTTCTTGGTCTTCACGGGCAATTTCTATTTGGTTGTACCCTGAATAGCCATCAAGGAAGCAAAAGTGGGAATGACCCGCCAACCGTTCTAAAATCTGATCAACAAACGGTAGGGGGAAGTGGTCTTTCCTCGTGACAGTGTTTAGCTTCCTGTAGTCAATGCACATTCTCCAATCGGTAGTGACTCTAGTTGGTACGAGTTCATTATTGGCATTGGTTACAATGGTTATTCCGGATTTCTTAGGCACCACTTGAGTTGGGCTCACCCATTGGCTATCAGATATTGGGTAAATGATACCTACATCCAATAGTTTCACCACTTCGGCCTTAACCACATCCTTCATATTTGGATTTAGTCGTCTTTGTGGTTGCCGGGATGTCTTTGCATTTTCCTCAAGATGTATGCGGTGAGTACAAATCAGTGGGTCTATGCCTTTGAGATCCGCAATTGTCCATCCGATGGCACTCTTGTGCTCTAATAGAGTGGCTATTAGCCTACTCTCTTGTTCCTCATCCAAGTGAGAAGAAATCACCACTGGATATGTCTCATCTCGACCTAAATAAACATATTTTAGCTCACTTGGCAATGGTTTTAGGTCGAGTTTTGGTGCCTTAATGTTGGATGGGAGGGCCTTGTTCTCATTTATAGGCAAAGGTTCAATTGGGGTCCTCCATCTTTTATTTTCACGCACCATCATCACATCAAGAATGGCATCCATCTCTTGTGTTGTATCATCATTCATATCATAGAGATGGGCCACACATGCCTCCAAAGGGTCGGAAAATAGTGACAAGGGGATTGTACCTTCCACGAATGATTCGATCATGTTTAATTCGTGGATATCATCATCAACTTCCCACGGTTGTTTGCATAACTCAAATATGTTAAGCTCAAGGGTCATATTTCCAAAGGACATTTGTACAAGTCCGTTTCTACAATTGATAATGGCGTTTGAGGTAGCTAGAAATGGTCGTCCAAGTATGACGGGAATTTGAGTACCGGTGCCTATCACAGGATGTGTGTCCAAGACAATAAAATCTACTGGGTAGTAGAATTTATCAACTTGGACTAGAACATCCTCTACCATTCCTCTCGGTATCCGGATGGATCTATCAGCAAGTTGGAGTGTGGTTTTGGTTGGTTTCAATTCACCTAACCCAAGTTGTTCATAAACCGAGTATGGAATGAGATTCACACTTGCCCCCAAGTCGAGTAGGGCTTGTTTAATTTGGTAGTCTCCTATGATGCATGATATGGTTGGACTACCCGGATCTTTGTATTTTTGGGGCACCTCTTGTTTGATGATGGCACTCAAATTCTCAGCCAAAAGCACTTTGTTGTGAACGTTATGTTTCCTTTTGATTGTACACAATTCCTTTAAAAATTTGGCATAAGATGGTATTTGTTTTATTGCATCCAACAGCGGAATGTTGATCTTCACCTGCTTGAAAACTTCCAGAATTTCCAGATTTTTATCTAAAGGTTTGGGTGAAATCAACCTTTGTGGAAATGGGGCAACCGGCTTGTATTGTCTTTCCGGTTCTTTTTCTTGTGGAATATTGTTTGGGCTATCATCCTCTTTGGGAGTTTCCGGATCCTTAGGCTTGGGAGCCTTCACCGGATTGGATTTATCAATTTCTTTCCCACTTCTCAAAGTGGTGATAGCTTGGACATGTTCCGTATGGTGGGAGGATGAGCTTGCATCTTGTATCTCATACTGGGTCCTTGGGTTAGGAAGAGTTTGAGCAGGAAGTGTGCCCTTCTCTCTACCACTCAGGTGAGCTTCAACTCTAGCCAGAGATGTTTTCAATTCATTAATGGCTTGGTTTGAATTTTGATTGAATTTCAATTGCTCTTGCATGAACCCATCTATTTTTAGAGAATTTGTCTTGTTATACTCATTCTAGACCGATACGAGTGCACCCAACATCTCTTCTAGTGATACTTTTGGAGTGTTGTTTGCATTTGCAGTGGGTCCATTCCTCCAACTGAAGTTGGGATGGTTCTTCCAATTAGGATTATACGTGTTTGAGTTTGGAGCACCATATTGCTGCTGATAACTGTTTATGGCATTTGTTTGTTCTTGTAAGATGCTTTGGACTGCTGAAATTGTGGGACAATCTAGTGTAGCATGTTGATTTCCAGCACAAATTCCACAAACAGTTTCAACCTCAGTGGAGTTGATTGTTTCTCCTTTCCTTAATTCCATGGCTTCGACCTTTCTTGTAAGGCTAGCCAACCGTGCACTTATGCTATCTTCCTCTGATAAGACATACATTCCTCCCTTTTCCTTTTGTTGGCCAATCTTGGAATTTGTTGGTTTAGATGTGTCCCAAGATTGTGCACTTTCAGCCAATTCTTCCAGATAATCCCATGCTTCATCAGCTTCCTTATTCATGAACTCCCCATTACACATCATCTCTATAAATTGGCGCATGGATGGAATCAGTCCTTCATAGAAAAAACTTATAATCCGCAAATTTTCATAGCCATGATGTGGGCATGCGTTTAATAGGTCCTTGAATCTCTCCCAACATTGGGAAAAGGTTTCATCTTCCTTTTGGGCAAAGTTCATGATAAGGCGCTTAAGCATGTTCGTTTTGTGAGTAGGGAAGAATTTTTTTATAAATTCTCTGTGCATATCATTCCATGACCCAATTGATCTTGGCCTCAATGCATAAAGCCAACCCTTGGCTTTATCCTTAAGAGTGAAAGGGAAGAATTTAAGTCTTACTACATCTTCAGTCACATTTGCAAAGTGCATGGTGGTGATTACCTCATCAAACTCCCTAAGGTGTTGATAGGCACTTTCACTATCTAAACCATGGAATTTAGGGAGAAGATTGATCACCCCCGGTTTCAAATCCACATTCCCTGCATTTGGTGGAAATACTATGCATGAGGGAGTGCTCGTTCTTGCAGGTTGCAAGAAATCACGTAAAGTCCTAGGTTGGGGAACATTCTCAACCACATTCTCCCCTGTTTCGGTTTGATTTTGAACCGGGTTAGGTTGATTTGTAGCCATACTTTCAGATAAAATTGGAGAATCTAGATGTCTCCTAACACGTGGCTCTCTATCAATGCCTTCTACTATCCCCCCTTCACTTATGAGTCGGTTATTGGAATCCCGAGCCCAATGTGGCATGCAAAATAAAAAATAAGAAACAAAAAGGAAAAAGAATTCTTCCTTCTTTTTCTTTACTCTTCTCTAAGACCGAAGCACAAGGTGTCTTGCAATGGCTAGGCCAGAAACAAAGATAGAGACCGATTTCTCCTGGTCAATAGGGGTTCAGAGAACACCCCACCCACTCTTTGAATCTTTTGAGAAAAGGTGCAGAAAAAGGAGAAAGAGGAGTAGAGATGAGAAAAGAAATCCCTAAGCACAAGGTGATCCAAGACGGCAGAGCCGACCAATAGGAATCCAGGTGGCAAAAAGGCCAACCTTTCAGAGATCCAAAAGGAGTCTCCACCCACTCTACAAGAGATGAATAAAATAAGAATGACTAGGAGAAGGAGAAGAGTAAGGTTTTAGAAGGATAGAACCTGATTCGCACTTGAAATCCTTGAATCTTCTTCAGCTTCCTAGAAATCCTTGAAAAAATCAAATAAACAAACTAAGTTAGTTCTAAAAATCTAAAAGAGTCCTAAATAGATACTAATTTCAGAAATTTGTGAAAACCGTCAAGGTCCCCGGCAACGGCGCCAAAAACTTGTTCGCTTCCCCAAGTGTAGGGTTGCGATGTAGTAATAAACTCAGTAATACCGAGGTCGATCCACAGGGACTTATGTAGGATGTCACAAATTCATCTACAAGTTTCTATTGAAGCTAACAATCAAAGTTTGAATAGACTGTGTGCGATTAACAGTTTAAGCTAAATTGAATGTAAACAATTATAAGAAGGCACTAGGGGTTCGAGGATTCACTTGTAGCAATCCTCGATGTTCAATCCGCTGTGGTTTCCCATTCTCTCAACTAGAATCACCAGTCAGGTCTATCTAGTCGGATAATAGAACTGTTAAACCAGAAGTCTGTAACATGTAAGTTCTGTGCATAAAGTTCATTCAACTCTAGGCTGATCTGAGCATGCTCATTGCATAGGTCATTCACCTTTTCTATAGGTCCAATTCCCAATCATAACCATCCTCAAGTCTTCTCACAAGACAAGGCTAGATCATGATTTGAACTGGATTCAAATTATATGCACAGTCCATACATATTCCAGATAATCGACCAAAACTAGAACTTTGGCATGAAGCCCCTTTATGAAGAGCTTGGTACTAGAGCGCACTCCAATTCCTCGGATCATACAGGTCTAGACCGTTGCAAACAAATTAAGAAGATAAGTAATTCATCCAAACATCCATGAGTCATCACGAGACTAAGAGAAATTACTTAAAAACTTGTATAACTTCAAACCTTAGTTCATAATCATGAATTCCAAACTGAAAACCACTTAACTACGAATTTAAAACATCTTGGATACACTACAAGCTTCACCTCTTAGCCCTAGCTAAAAGGTTTAGCTGCTCATGATCCAAGGAAACATGAAACAACTACAAAAAGCATGAAAACAGCAAAGCAAACCAAAAGGAGTTGTGAAACTCCAATCTTCACTTCCACAGCCTCCAACCTCGCTTGAGCCCTTCTAGGATGCCCTAGGAACGATCCCTAGGTGTCCTTTTATAGTCTGGAAGCTCCACAACTTCGGAAGAATCGAGAACTTGCGTAACACTTACGCAGCGCAGAGAAAATCGGGATGAAATTAGAAATTTCTAACTCAGTACGCATGGCCGACCGGTCAAGACCGGTCGGCCTCAAGTGAAAATACTCCAGCAGGTATGCCCGACCGGTCAAGACCGGTCGGGCCTTGTAGAACTGTAATCCAGCAAGCCACTCCGACCGGTCAAGACCGGTCGGATGTTTTTCTTCTCATTGCAGCAACACTGACCGACCGGTCTTGACCGGTCGGTCCTATTCATGCTTCCTTGGCCGACCGGTCACGACCGGTCAGCACTTTTTCTTCTTTACTTTCTTCTCTTTCTTTCTTCTTTTCTCTTCTTTCCTTGCTTTCTTCTCTTCGATCTTCCTTCAATACTTCATCCTATGGTCTTCAATACTTGTAAGGAGCCTCATTTAGCTTTCAAATGGTGAGCTCTCCATCTTGTCCCTACAATCACACATCATGCATTAAGTTAGTTCTTTAAACGTATATATCGTGCATGATGAGTGATCCATTGGGGTTAGAATATGCATAATTATGAGCTCAACATTGCCCAATACAACCTCGAGTTGGAATAAATGGATGTGAGGACTGCTTTCTTACATGGGGAATTGGAAGAGCAGATATGCATGGTGCAACCAGAATATTATACAGTGCAAGGGGCCGAGAACAAGGTTTGCAGATTGATGAGATCGTTGTACGGTCTCAAACAGTCGCCTAGGCAGTGGTACGAGAAATTTGATTCCTTCATGATCAGTCAGGGCTTTACTAGGAACGAGTATGATCATTGTGTCTATTTCAAGACACTGAATAATGAGAAGTTTCTCATACTAGTGTTGTACGTCGATGACATGCTTATTGCCAGTCATAGCATGTCTGACATCGATGTGTTGAAGACTCAGCTTTCAGGGACATAAGAGATGAAGGATCTGAGGGCTGCAAAGAGGGTTCTTGGTATAGATATTCATAGAGACAGGAAAAGGAGCAGGTTGTGGTTATCTCGGGAAGAATACCTTGAGAAGGTATTGAAAAAGTACGAGATGGACAAGTCCAAACCAGTTAGTGTTTCCCACGCGGCTCACTTCAATCTTTCTTCTGAACATTATCCCAAAATGGATGTAGAAAAGCATGTTATGTCTCATGTGCCCTATTCAAGTGTTGTGGGCAGTTTAATGTACGCCATGGTCTGTACAAGAGCAGATATTTCACATGCTATGGGTGTTGTAAGCCGATTCATGTCTAACCCAGGCAAACATCATTGGGAAGCTGTGAAATGGCTATTTCGATACATTCGAGGTACGCAGGACTATGTCTTGACGTTTGAAAAGTCCAAGGACAAGTTGGTTGGTTACGTCGATTCTGACTATGCAGGTAGTGTGGACAATAGGAGATCGACTTCAGGGTACTCGTTTGTATTAGCGGGTGGAGCAATTAGTTAGATATCTAAGCTTCAATCTGTGGTGGCTCTTTCTACTACTGAAGCTGAGTATATGGCAGTAACAGAAGCTTTCAAGGAAGCTCTTTGGTTGAAAGGGATGATAAATCACTTGGGGCTTCAGCAGGAAGCCGTGCCGGTTAATTGTGATAGCTCAAGTGCTATAAATTTGGCTAAAAGTTCTCTTTATCACTCACGTACTAAACACATTGATGTACGTCACCATTTTATTCGACAGGTGCTTGAGGAAGGAGATGTGACTCTGGACAAGATTCACACTAGCGTGAATCCGACGGATATGCTGATTAAGGTGGTCCCTACAGAGAAGTTCAAGTTCTAAGTAACTTCTCTGGGATTGGCGAAGGCTTGACGAAGACGCAATGATGCATGAGAAGCGACGACTATGATTGATGAAGAGCTGATGTGAAGAGTAGAAAAGATGTTTTAATGATGTTTTGATGCCTTGGTGGAGTTTTTTTAATAGTGTTTTTTGAAGGCCAAACCCACTAGACGTTTTTTGCTGTTTTGAGACCGGTTGCTGGTTGCTTAGACCGATCGCCAGACCGGTCGCAGAGTGCTTAGACTGGTCTGGGGACAGGTTTGAAGTGAGACAGCAGGCTAACCCATCTCTCTGGATTGTTTGCAACCGGTCGCCCGACCGGTCTGCGGTCTGCTAAACTTGTAGTGTCGCGCGGTTTTCATGCTACTTGTTTCTAATTTCAGGTTTCCTCTTATATATATGTTTTCTAATCGTGCTAGACCTCATGCTAAGCAATACCTAGCTGTTCTAAATGGGATTAGGGTTATTGGGAGAGAGGAATTGAGAGTTTGTGTGCCTTGTTCATCTTTAGGATCTACTCGGGTAGTTCTAGTTCTGTAATCATCTGAATTCATAGTGGAAGGTGTCGCTTTCTGCCGTGGTTTTTTCCCGCAAGGGTTTTCCACGTAAAATTCGTTTGCTTTTGCGTTGATTGCTTGTATAGTTGTGTGGTGATTGTTTAATCTTCTTCGGTGCTTCCGCTGACCGGATTTCCAACACCACATACATGGTGGCGTCTGCTGAATTACTGGCCTGGATAGACCTTGCTGGTCCACTCATCAAGTGTTCTACACGTATAATTTGAATATGGAAGCATAGATGGTCCACCTGATGAGTGTACCACCCTGGTTTTTTCACCAGGTCATCCTCTTGGTGCATGTATCCGTTTTGCCATATCATTTTAGGGCATGAGCCTAAAAATGAAGCAAATCCAATTCTCAGGTGAACCATACCATTGGAAACAGTGGTGATTGACCGTTAACAACTTATAATGGGCCACAAAAGTTTTGGATCAAGTTGATTTTTTTTTTTTTTCTTTTTAATTCGTCCTAGCTTATTTGACGTTGTCAACAGGTTGGATGGAAAATAAACATTACTGAAACATTACAGTGGGCCTAGGAAGTTTTTAATGGGGAGATGTCTAATCTGTTTTCTATGATATGGTCCACCTGAGATTTGGATCTACTTCATTTTTAGGCTCCTGCTTTAAAACGATTTTGGCAAAATGAATGCTACATACATTAAGATAAGCCCCATGATAAGGACTGCATTGTCTTGGGTGACGCGGGACCACACCTCATCTGCTCCGAATATTGGATGGGTTCAGTCGGGTTGCAGGTTGAGGTTGAGTTGGGTTCCAGTTGATGTTGACCGGACCCAACCAGCCCGAGTTACATCCCAAACGTAATTTGACACGTGTGAAAGATCAGGGAGGTTAATCAGCTCTCAATTTCAGGCCGACCCTGGGCTTAGGTCATTTTAGCCTTACCTGGCCCAATCTGCCCAAATTCATGTTTACATATGTTGAATGTCATGTATCTGTCGTTCTGTTAGACAACACATGCATCGTGCAAGCAGACCTAGGTTTTCATTAGGCTGAGGTTGAGCATGTGCGGCTACCGGATCATGGGTTGTATAAGGAATACTTGCTGTGGGCGACCGGCCAATCCAAATTTTCAGCTCAGGCTTGGTCCTTATTGTGTCGGGCTGGACCGGGTCTATCCTGGCCGAGCCCAAAGATGGCCCTAACTGTCCTTATGAATCAAACTCGAGGGACAGTGGAGCCCAGCCGATAGCATCCTCCACATCTGAAAGGACAGATGGGTGCTATGAGCAACAAAAGTTATTGATTGACAGAACCATAAACACACAACTACCGCTTCAACGCCCACCTCATGACTCCCACAGCAATGGGTTCCCTTGAACCAGGTAACCTAGTTGGCTCATCCAAATTAGCTCATGTTCTATTTGAGTCATGACTGACTTGAGACAGGAGTAAATCTGCCTGACTCACCCGTTTTGAGGATGAACGGGTATATAATATCATCCCTCACAATAAAAGGGGAAGTTTCTCATACATGGATAGACTCAAAATATATTATTGTGAGGGATGATATTATATACCAAGAGCTCCTAAATAAAATACATCATATTACAAAGACAACTTCGAATAAATTTGATTTGAGAATGAAGGTTGTGTACAGTGAGGTAATATATGGATTACTCCCTCCACATATAATCAAAGATGATGAAGATTTACTTATATTTATACTCTTCCGCAATAAGAGTCAATCTTCTTAGATACCACTGTATATAGAGAAACTAAGGCATACACCTTTTTTGCAAGAAAGGAACACACACCCCCAAATACATTAGAATATTTTGTCCCTCTTTATTCATCCTAATGTACATAGTGTCCCTAATTATATTCCCGTTCGTGGATTCATGACAGTAGAGTTGAATGAACAACAACCATCAATGGATCCTGAATTTAATGTGAGACTAGTTAGTACAGAAGTTGTAAATATTACTTGCCTTCAAATAATGATACTGGTCATGATCTAAGACTCGACGATTACTATATACAATCATTTTAGTTGCTAAATAACGAGTATGATACAAAAATTTTGGACTCTCTGACCAATGATCCATGCTAGGAGCTAAAGAAGATGATTTTGGCGATCCTAAAAGAAGGCTTTTGTCGTAAGTAGCAGATGCCAGAGCTAAAGAAGATGATTCTGGCGACAATCACGCCGAAAAAAGGTGCCAGAGGGGGTGGAGGTGGATCATAGAGAAGAAGCTTCGAAGGTAAGAGGTGGGGTTGAGGTCGGGATTGCGTATGAGGCCCTACAGTCGGTTTCAAAAATACATAACTAACTTCGTACGACGTTGTGGACCCTCGCCGTTTTCGCGCTCCCACGCGACATTCCTCCCTTTCCTTTCGAAAAAAGCAGAAGGGGTGCGTGTGTGTGTGAAATCGCCGTTTGTACCACTAGCTTGCCTCGTTCTCGAGGGCTTTGTTTAAGTAGTCGTGTTGAGCTGGATATGTTTAGATGAGTTTATATAAGACCAGAGTCGCCACTAGCTAGTTACTTCGAATCTACAGTCGGCTAGACCCCGTAGAAACGTTAGAGAAGGGGATCCGAAGATTCCTTTATCTAAAATGACTCCTTTTGATCTGCGGTTAGAGATTCGAGGTAAGGGATCACAGTTACAGGGTGGGAAGAGGTTAAGCACCCCACACACTGCCCATACCAGAGTACGGTCTCTACTTCACAGAATCGATCGAATACTTGAAAGTCTAATTTAATCCTCGTACATTCTCATAGATGACATGATGCATGGATGCGGGTCTGAACAATAAGAGTTTCTGATGGGCAGGTTCTAATAACAGGCAAGCCCAGAGCATACGCTCGAACTGACAGGTGCTTAATGTAAGATGTATGCAGTGTGCTTGAATAATCAAGGTGCTTGTAGTGAAGCAGGGGGGTTGGAAGAAAAGTAAATGTTACACTTATGCTAGATGCTAATGAGATGATGCTGGTAAAAGAGCAGCTAAATGGACGGAGGTGTCGCAAGGATTGGCTTTGAGTGGCTGGATCAAGACTGGGATGGCTTGGGAGACTTGGACCTAGTGGTCAGGCAGGGCTGGACCAGGGCTTAGGCTCTTCTCACTCAGGCTCTCCTTGGTGGAGGAATGGGCTGAAGACTGGAGAGGGACACGGAACAGACGAAGTCTCACTAGACTTGAAGGGATGTTGAAATGAGAAGGGGCGGGGGGTATTTATAGCAGCGTGCAGTGGCAGAGCCCGTAATTTATCTCTGACGGCCCCCAGGGGGCTGCCCGTACGGACGCTCCTCGGGTTCCAGCGCGTGGTACGGCCATGTCTCGGGGCTACTGTTTTGACTCAGTGGGTCGACTCGGTGATTTGACTCGGCGGGTTGACTCGGTGATTTGACTCGATGGGTTGACTCAGCGGGTTAACTCAGTGATTTGACTCAGCGGGTTGACTCAGTGGGTTTGACTTTTTTATGATTTTTTGACTGGTTTTTCTTATGGGGGGTTTTTCATGCTGATGTTTAGGGGCGAGTTGACTGGGTTCAGGCTTGAGTTGGGCTACGGATTGGGGCTTACAAGGGTGAGCTTGGGTGAGTTTGGACTTGGGATTTGGGGGGGATGGTCCTCCATTCATCCAGCTATCTCTACCAACAGTGTAGCCGAAGGTGGGGTGTCTACAGATGCCCCTCTTTAGCAGAGGTTGCGTGCAACCGAATGCCAAAGCAAGTGGACACCCCACTTCTGACCCGGTCATTCATAGATCATGGTCTGAAATCTTTGCTTGCCTTTGCATCTGTGTCAGATGATTATTTGGAAATTGATAACTCGCACATACCGCGAGAGTTTGGAGAAAACGTTGCGATTGTCCCTGCATGCACTGCAACCTGGGTACCCAATCGCAACCCTTCCATTCCCGATCGGTACTAACACCGAAAAGGTACAGCAGAGCCTCTGCGTCGCTAGTCTTACGAGGTTGCTGACCCTGAGATTGATTGCGATGTTTGATGTTTTCCCAGATCACTCCAGGAGTACTTGTTTCGCTTGACTGTTAAAGTGGTTAGATACCCTGCGTCAGATAGTCTTATGGGATTCTTCTACGCCGACTTGGAATCAGTCAAGGTACTTCAGGCATCCACGCCTAGGTATGTGCGGGTGAACTCTTTCCACCCAATCTGCTGATTTTGATACTTGGGTTACAATTCATCGTTTCCACCTGTTCAAATGGTTTCTTTGACCAAGCCTTTTGGCTTTCATCTTTTCGTATCTTGGCATATGGTACGACCGCACTGACACTGGAGTTCAGTTCGACCGTACTCTGAGTGCATTGGATCCGATGGTCTCTAGGGAAATCGCGAGACATCGGATCTTATTTGATTTTTGCGTCGGCTCCTACCCAGAGATATGGAAGATCTCCCGGTGTTTTGGAGGCAGAACGCTCTACTGGGAAAATATTTTTTGGGTTTTTTGAAAAGATACCCACTTTGGGGAGTGATACTCCGTGGGGTTTTTATTTGCAAATAGAAGTTTTTTTTTCTTTTTTTTCTTTTTTGGAAAGGAAGTCTGGCTCGCACGTGCCTCCACTGGGAATGCCTGTGGGGTTTTTAGCTAACCGACTTTTATTTTGAAAGCAGGTAAACATGATGATTGATGCGATGGATGCTGATGCATGGAGATGCATGATGAATGCATGATTTGGCTCATTCTCTTTTCGTTTTGATGATTTTGCTTTTGCTGGAGATGGAGAGAATTTTGAGCTTATTGCTTGCGGGGTTGTGCTCCCCTGGGGATTTTCTTTTTGATACGGATGTATGGACAGCGGGTTGGTCAAGATCCCGACCCGTGGTCGATCAGGTCCATCATCCCAAGATGCTGTTTCTTTGCTAATGAGAATGTACGAGGATGTTATCCGACTTCAAGATGTTCTTCTGGGCATAAATGCGATTGAGATGGTGTTTGGTTGCCCGTTTTGGTCAAGATTCCAATTTACGAGTGATCGGATCCGTCATCCCAAATTGTGAAGTGAGCGAAGTTCAAGACTCCTGAAGTGTAGTGTTGGGGATAGTGACAATTTTTTGTGATTTTTTTTTTGCAAATATGTGATCCGAATCTTTACCTGAGTCAGGATAGAGATCGGTTATTGGAATGAAATATTTTTTGTGTTTTTGCAGATATTTGATTCGAAAGCACGGGAAATATTTTTGTGATTTTTGAAAGGTGATTTTGCAATGTTTTGGTATTTTGTGATTTTTCTGAAATGCAGGGAAAATGTATGGAATTTTCATCCACTTCCAGCTTCTACTGCTGGTAAGGCACCCGATCCATTTTACGTCAGCGAGCAAGACGGATCTCACACAGTTAAGTGCCGAAGTTTTACATCTTCGGATGAGGAGATTTTGAGGGTTTTCAGTCAACACACCCACAAAGTTGCCTGTTCCTCATGTGCAATGTACATACACCATGTACGTCTGACGGACTCCTTCGGCCACAAAATGAGCCACATCCTCACATTTCCCTTTCGTCAATCTAGTTTGGGGCCTTACGTTGCTCACAATTCCGCGAGGGTGTGCTCCACCTCCCTACTGCCTTAATCTCCTTTATGAGTTTTAGGAACAGGGAACATCCGTCAGATTCAACAGCGACTTCCAAATCAAGGTTGTCTATCACGGTGCGTTCAACACGAACAGGGTTGCGGAGTTCTGCCCGCCTCAGTCCTTTACCTGTATAGAAGATTCCAGACACCAGTATGATCAAGTGTCAGCTATGTCCGGAACAGGTTAGGAAAGACAGCCCCCGAGAAATTAATCCCAGTGTAGTTTTAGGTCTTCGGACCACTGGGGTGAATTTGTGCAGTTGAAATTGATGGTGAATTTTTTTGTGTTTCTTTTTTTATGGAAAAGTTCCAGACTTCAACTCGAGTGATCGAGATTGATGCTGGTTTTTATGGAAAGGTTAAAATCTTTTTGGTATTTTTGAAATGATCCGGGTTACCGAACCTTGGTCCGAGCGGTCGAGGCTGATGCTGGTTTTTGGTTGAAAGCAAGAAAGGTCCCCCGAGAAATTAATCCCACTGTAGTTTAAGGTCTTCTGACCAAGAATATGTACAGAACAGGGCAAACACATTTTTTTGATTTTTCGAAATGATCCAGGTCATCAGAACTTGGCCTGAATGGCTGGGATCGATGCTGGTTTTTATTGGAAAGTCTCTCGGGATTTGGATCCCGACATAGTTTAAGGTCTTCAGACCAAAACTTTGTACAAGAGGGGCATGAAAATGCATACATTTTTTTATTTTGTTTTTGAAAAGTGTCCGGTGTCATCGAACCTCGATTTGGACGATCAAGACCGATGCCGGTTTTTATTGAAACTCTCTCGGGATGTCGATCCCGACGTAGTTTAAGGTCTTTGGACCCAATTTTGTACAAGCGGGGCATAAAAATATACACACATTTTTTTTAGTTTTTATAAAACGTCCGGTGTTATCGGATCTCGATTTGAACGATCAAGACCGATGCCGGTTTTTATTAAAAATCTCTCGGGATTTCGATCCCGACTGTAGTTTAAGGTCTTCGGACCAAAATTTTGTACATGCTAAAATACATTTTTTTTATTTTTTTGAAATATTCCAGGCTGTTAAATCCCAATATGAGCAATCAAGATTAACATTGGTTTTTATTAGAAATCTCTCGAGATTTTGGTCCCGACGTAGTTTAAGGTCTTCGGACCAAAACTTTGTACAAAAATAGGGTAACACCCATTTTTTTTTTTTTGAAATGATTCAGGTTATCAGATCTCGACCTGAACGGCTGGGATTGATGCCGGTTTTATTGAAATCCCTTGGGATATTGATCCCGACGTAGTTTAAGGTCTTCGGACCCAAACTTTGTACAAGCGAGTGCTGGAAATGCATATATATATATATATATATATATATATATATATATATATATATATATATATATATATATATATATATATATTGTGATTTTTTTTTGAAAAATGTTCTGAGTCATCGATTTGATTTTGATGGTCGAGATTGATGCCCATTTTTATTAAAAATCCCTCGGGATCTTGATCCCGACGTAGTTTAAGGTCTTCGGACCAAAACTTTTATGGTTGGGCATACTTACCTTGCTTCATTTGGCTTCTGACGGGGGTAATTGTGATTTGAGTGGTCCGAATTGCTTGAATTGGTCCTGTGGACCCTTTCCAAACTTCAGCTTTGCTTTGGAGCACCTATCCTTGATGTTTTGTGAGGCTAAAAAAGCTTTCCATGGTGCGGATGTTGACTTAAACGGCTCAGATTGCTCTTTTCAGCCTTGTAAGCCCACTCGATGATCAGATCCTGGACTCTGACCTTCTTTCTTGGCAATCAGACCCTTGATGTTGCTATTTGATGACTCATACAAGCTTCTCCATGGATTGGATCATGATGATCTAGCCTTTGAGTGGCTCAGATTGCTTGTGGGCCTCTCTTAATCAATTTTCCCTTTCTTTGACTTCATCAGACCCATTTTGGCCGCTGTACTTCATGATTGGATAGGTGAGACACCTTCCAAATGATTCTGATCAACCTCAATCAAAATCTGGAGTGTATTGGAGCCTTGGGCGGCCCTCAGGGTGCCATCCACTGATGTGGACTGTCAGCCTCACCTCCCAACGACCCTGGAGCCAATCCCGCGGAGAGAGAGGGAGCGCGTCCGTACGGTCGCCTCTTGTGCGATCTGGGCTGGCTCTGGTTCGGGCAGTGAGAACATTCCCCTGGCTGCTGTCTCCCTCATCCCTGTACCTGATTTTTCGATCCAGCCATGAATCTTCTCCTTGTCTCCTCTTTCATTCTCTTTTTGTCCTCTTCTTGGTTTGTCCTTTCTTGGGCAATGGATGCTGGAGATTTAGGGGCTGTGGGGGCTGTCCATGGTGGGTCCCACACTTCAGAAAGGGTTGAAGGCTTTAATGATGGTAGAATCTCTTTAATGGATGGTGTAGATGAAGCATTGAATGGGGGCATTGATGAGGGGTTTGGTGGAGCTTTTAATGACTCCATTAATGGTGGGATGGCTAGAATTTCAGACTTGAATGGGTTATTGATTATGAGGGAGATGAATGGTATGGATGAGATGGGGAGATGGGACATAGGTGAGGCTATGCATCCTTTGAGTGTGGGCCACATGGATGATGTGATTGATGGTGATGATGGGGTCATGATGGACATTGATGGGCTGATCTTAGATTGCCTTCTAGTACCTATGAGGAGAGAAAATACTTTAGCAAAAGGATTGAAGCATTAAAGCAGGAAGAGAGATACTTACCTTCTGGGAGGAATGATCACGAGGCACTCCGTGAAGGTACCCCATTAGTTGACTGGAGGACGTTTATTTTGAAAGCCCTGTAAGAGATTTTTTTTTTTTTTTTTTGCATATATATGAATAAGGAAAAATGATTTTTTTTTTAATATATGTATGCAAATCATGCATGAAATGAAAATTTGTGCCAAGTGCTTGTCTATCTGTACGTGATTCGGATTTGTGCCTTTAGATGTAGGAATCAGAATATTTGACTCAGCCTGATGTCATACTGGATTTTCTTGATTATTCACCAAGGGTCCTGATCCCCGTAAGATAGTGCGCAATGGTATCCTACCCCTAGAATTTGGGCAGATCTTGAAAGAATTCTTGACTCATAGCCGCCATCCTTGCTTCCGTTGAATCTTCATGTCGCTTGGATCTCTCATGTACCTGTTTTTTTTTCTTAGCCATTATTACTTGCAACGCCCTTTTGGGTTTTCGCTGCGTCCGGCTTGTCCGTCATTTTTGCCCGTGGCGCCCTTTCGGATTTTCACCACGTCCCGGGTATTTGATCTTGCCTGCCCCTTGGCAGCTATGCTGTTTTTACCCTCAGCGCCCTTTCGGGTTTTTGCCAAGTCCGCTGTATGCCCACTTTTTTTACTCGGTGCGCCCTTTCGGGTTTTCACTCCGTCCTCTTTGTTTAGGCACACATCTCTTTTCTTTTCTTTTTTTTGGATTTTTTTTTTATAACTGCGGCGACCAGAGGTCAGGAATCCGTCGTTGCCGGCCGATGGTAACCTTTCGGCCCTTATCTTAAGTTACAATGGCAGAGCTGTCGGCCTTAGCTACAAACCCTTCTGAGGTGGATGAATAGATAGATGTGTTTTTTTTTTTTGGCTGATTTTTTTTTTCTTTCTCTTTCTCTCTTTTTTTTTCTTCTTCTTTTTTTTTTTTTTTTTTGGTTGTGTGCCCCCATCTTTTTTTTTCTTTTTCTTTTTTTTTAACCCCCTTTTTTTTTGCTCTATTCTTCTTCTTTTTTTCCTCTTCTTTTTTCTTTGGCTTTTGAACCCTTTATTTGGAACACTTATTGGTGGACGGGAAGGGATTCTCAGAGGTCTAAGCCTTGACCTCTTGACTTCAGCTCTACTAATGTAACTCTTGATAAGGTTGGATTGGCTTACCTGTGAGGGATTTTAACATTGTCGGCGCTGATTGGCTCTGGAAGATCCTTACCCCTCAGGTTGGTGAGTCAAACGGTGCCTCCCAGAAGAAATTTTCTGATTCTCGGGGCTTGCCCCTTGAGTTTGATAAATGCGGCGGTGCTTATTGTAAACCCAATATGATTTTTCTTTCTTCGACTTCATTCTTCACCAGCACTCATGTTGACGGGATTTTGAGTTGAACTCATAGGTCTGTCTTCTGATTTTAAGCTTCTTGAGGAACTCCTCCATCCATAGATTTCGAAGGATGTCCCATTGCCAATGTTGATAGCATGTGGGAACCCTTAACAATTGATGATGTCATTCTTCATGAGAATTATTGCGCGAGATCAGAATGTTACCTCCTTCCTTTTTGTAAAGTAATCAATTGCCACAAGTATATGCGTATGACCACTAGATGATGCAGAGTCGATCTTTCTGTTGATGTAGATACCTCGTATAGGGAATAGCTGGAGCATTATCAGGTTGTAGAATTTCGAAACACACACATGGATCCGATGTGCATGTTGCTGACACTTGAAGTGCTTTCTGACATGTTGGCAACAATCTGTCTTCATCGAGCCGTGAGGTTTCTTCGATCATTCGTCAAGTCGCACACTCCAGCATGGAATGCAAGCATAGTCTTGGCAGCATCTTCTTGATAGGCTTGATGAGTTTTTGATCGAGTCTGGCTAAGTCTTCATAGGACGCAAGATTGGGTAGTCATGACTTCAAAAATGCGATCATTCTCTGCTTATTTTTTTGGGGACAAGGATTCTCAATGCACACTTCCTTATGGGTCTCAGGAGATCCTAGGTTTATAATTTCGAAACTTTTTGAGATGACATCGGCTTTTGGTTCGAACTTTCGAGGAGACCCTCTTAATTTTAGAGTCAGCTCATCATTTTCCACATCATTTGGCTTTATCCAAACCCTTGAGTTTGAAGTCCAACTCTAGATTGAAATCATATGAGTCAACTTCATACTCAAGTGCTTTGACAGACAGACTTGACACTTTATTAAAAAAGATTTCTAATTCAATTTTTTTTTTTTTTTTTTTTTTTTTGCTTTCAAAGATTTTCTGATTTTTTGGGATTTTGTAAATATCTGATTTTTTTTTAACTTTTTGGACTTTCTGAAATTTTGAAAAATTTTTTTTGAAATACTTGGTGTTTTGGGTTTTTGAATCTTCTGATTTTTTTTTTTTTTTTGAAATTTTTTGTAAAGGACCCGAGTAAGACGGCGATGTGAACCAGGTGTTGTCTGATTTCGCTCAGGGAGCCGAGTACTGTCGGCTTTTATTGGTCGTCATGGGGACTACAACTTGTTACTGCCCTGCACTCCTTCCCCTCAGGAGGTAGGGCCAGAGGGATCAGTAGGCCAACCCTCATCGTTGTGCCCAAACGTCATGATAGATCTGGAATTGGGCTCTGAGTCGGTGTCGGATGCGATTTTTCCTGGTTCGTCCCCGATGAATTGCAACTCTTCAGGTTCATCCGGCTGAGGTGGGACCAGAACAACAATCCAATCGATTGGGGGAAATTCCTCCCCCTTGCTTGAGTCTTCTTTGGGCAACTCTATCAGACTCAATCTGCTCGCTTGATTATCGAAGGTGGAGTACAGCCCATCATCAGGATAGATAATCCCTGCATTGATAGACTGGATTGGTGTGCAGATGCAGAGATTGACTTCTTCTTGATGACCTTGTCTTTTTCTTATACTTCTGTGCTTTGGTTTCCTAATCCGAGTAGGCCGATACCGCAGTCTTTCCCTATCCACATTCTCTTGAACTCCCATGATTCGGGTCGAGTCTTGATATTCGAGCTGATAGTAGAAGGTTTGACGCTCGGCAGGAAGGAAGACGTAGTTCGATCCGATGGGACATGCGCGAGGGAAGTAATTTGCATTGTGATGGTATGAGACATCCCCATTAGAGCGTTGTACATCCATGGCTGGGATGGTAGGCTCTCGAATGTTGGAAGCTTCTACCATGAAAAATTGTTCGGGATCGGTAATGATGGTGATCGCCCGATCTCCGAAGATGTGCTTGACCTTTTGGTGAAGATTTGAAGAGATGGCACCGATTTTGTGAAACCAGGTCCGATCGGAAAGGAGATGGAATGAAGCTGAGATGTCCAAGACCTGAAAAGTGATAGTTGATGTTTTTGGATCGATCGGAACATGGACATCAATCTCCCCTTCGACCTCCTCGATAGTGGCCACATAATTGAAGCTGGGCCCCAATTTTGCTAGGGCATGTGGCATGCTGTCCAGGGAAGGATCTTCTTCTCGGAGGATGATGGCTGAAGTAGAAGCCGAATAGACAGGTGCGGCGGGCAAGTTGTGCCCCTGGTTGTTTGCTGGAGAAATGGGCAGGTTGTGCCCCTGACTGACTATTGCTGAGACGGGCAGGTTGTGCCCTTGGTTTGCTGATGCTGCGTTAGGGAGATTGTCCCCTTGGTTGACTGAGATGGGCTGAATGTGCCCATGGTTAGAAATGGGTGCGAAGAATGAATCGACTGAAGGTGCCTCTTGCATGATGATGGGCTCTGGGATCGAAATAGTTGAGGGTGCCCCTTGCAGGATGAGAGGTTCGAACTCTGAACTAGAGTCGATGGCATGGATAAACTGGAGAGGAGGATCTTCTTGGCTGATGAAAGCTGGATAGGCAGGAAGTGCCCCTTGCATTGTAGAGACTGGATCGACTGGAGATGCCCCTTGCAGGATGAGGGGTTTTGAAACTGGACTGGTTAGGGGTGCCCCTTGCCAACCTTGATCAGGGAACTGTGAGTTCCATCGTGATTGTTGCTATTGTTGCAGTTGTCCGTGCTGATGGAGGAATAGTGCACCTTTGGTAGAGGCGATAAGGTCGTCTTCTTCTATTGGATGGGGGATGAGGACACTTCCGTTATCATTCTCGTATTCAGTAGGCTCTTCTTCCACTGTCGGTTGTATAAGAGAGGCTTGATAAGGCCACCAAGGGGAGATCATCCCAGCCCTTATTCCGGCTTCGACTCGTGTTCCCCGGCGCAGATGAGTTGGGTGAAGTTCGTATATAGATGTGAGACAAGGTATCCAGAGATACTTGGATTTGCCGAGTGGACGATCATGGAGATTTGCTCCTCGTCGCCGATGGGAGTCTTCATTCTAGCGGCCATGGCCCACCACCGTCCAACGTAAGCTGACCATGTTTCATCACTTCTTTGCTTAAGAGCTGCGAGGTCCGCTCTCCTGGGTGCCGTGTTAAGATTGTATGCGAACCTGTCGATGAAAGCCTGGGAGAGCTGCTCCCAAGTCCTGATGCGATGACAGTCCAATGATGTGTACCAGTATAGGGCATCGTCTTTCAGGGACTTTTGAAACAGACGGATCAACTCTCCGTCGTTGCTTGCCACAGCATCTAGCTCACCACAAAATGATCTCAAGTGGTCTATAGGACACCCTGTCCCATCATATCTTTTAAATTTTGGTACATGAAAGCCTTGAGGTACCATTGCATCGGGAAATGGACAAAGGTCCCTGAACTTAGTGGATGGAAGATCCACCCCTTGCTGCTTCTGCAACTTTCTCTTCATCTCTCCATCTGTTCTCGGAGTTGTTCGATTTCAGAGGGACCAGATGAGGAAGATCTTGCCCCTTGCCAGGACTGAGATGGCCCCCTTTCATAATAATTGATGTCATTGATGCTCTTATGATTCCTGCTTGAAGGAGGTTGGGCCTGGTAATTACTCCCATTGTAAGGACTTTGTTAGACTGGAGCTGAGAAGGGAGACTGTAAAGAAACCTGAAAATGGTTCCTGTTTGCAGGAGGATACTGGAAGAAATGCCCTGAGGTCGAGGGTTGTTCTGATTGAGGGCCTTCATTAGGAGGGTATTGAAAGTCTTGCACCAACCCTGATAACTTTGGTTGGGATGAACTGAAGGCTGGAAGAGATGGTTGTTGTGGTTGTTGAACTGGACCAGCTTGATTGCTGGCTGCTGAAACTTGAGCTTGTGTGAATCGGAGAAGCATTTCCTGCATATCCTTCATGCTTTGTTGTAGCTCTTGGATGCCAGGAATTGACATGGATTCTCTCGAGTTTAACTGTGGAGAGGAAGCCTCAGATATTTCGAGGGCAATGAATGGGAGAGCCATGTCGGTTTTGTATTGGATGTGGCAGGGTGATTTGGTTTGGAAGAGTAATGGTGGGGAAGTATACTCTACTGTTTTTTGGGTTTTGGAATTTTCTTTTTTTCTTTTTTTGGGTAGAATGCTATGCAGATGAGATTGTATGAGGACTAATGACTTTCAAGTATAGGAATGATTCTGTTTTTCAAGTCGGATCACGACTAGTGGAACTATCATATCCTGAGTGGAGTAGCCATTCTGTGGACCCTCGCCGTTTTCGCCTCCCACGCGACGTTCCTCCCTTTCCTTTCAAAAAAAGCAGAAGGGGTGCGTGTGTGCGTGAAATCGCCGTTTGTACCACTGGCTTGCCTCGTTCTCGAGGGCTTTGTTTAAGTAGTCGTATTGAGCTAGATATATTTAGATGAATTTATATAAGACAAAGTCGCCACTAACCAGTTACTTCGAATCTACAGTCGCCTAGACCCCGTAGAAACGTTAGAGAAGGGGATCCGAAGATTCCTTTCTCTAAAATGACTCCTTTTGATCTGCGGCCAGAGATTCGAGGTAAGGGATCACGGTTACAGGGTGGGAAGAGGTTAAGCACCCCACATACTGCCCGTACCGAAGTACGGTCTCTACTTCACAGAATCGATCGAATACTTGAAAGTCTAATTTAATCCTCGTACATTCTCATAGATGACATCATGCATGGATGCGGGTCTGAACAATAAGAGTTTCTGATGGGCAGGTTCCAATAACAGGCAAGCCTAGAGCATACACTCGAACTGACAGGTGCTTAATGTAAGACGTATGCAGTGTGCTTGAATAATCAAGGTGCTTGTAGTGAAACAGGGGGGTTGGAAGAAAAGTAAATGTTGCACTTATGCTAGATGCTAATGAGATGATGCTGGTAAAAGAGCAGGTAAATGGACCGAGGTGTCACAAGGATTGACTTTGAGTGGCTGGATCAAGACTGGGATGGCTTGTGAGACTTGGACTAGTGGTCAGGCAGGGCTGGACCAGTGGTCAGGCAGGGCTGGACCAGGGCTTAGGCTCTTCTCACTCGGGCTCTCCTTGGTAGAGGAATGGGCTGAAGACTGGAGAGGGACTCGGAATAGACGAAGTCTCACTGGACTTGAAGGGATGTTGAAATAAGAAGGGGCGGGGGGTATTTATAGCAGCGTGCAGTGGCAGAGCCCGTAATTTATCTCGGGCGGCCCCCTGGGGGCCACCCGTACGGACGCTCCTCGGGTTCCAACGCGTGGTACGGCCATGTCTCGGGGCTGCTGTTTTGACTCGGTGAGTTGACTCGATGGGTTGACTCAGTGGGTCGACTCGGTGATTTGACTCGGCGGGTTGACTCGATGATTTGACTCAGTGATTTGACTCGATGGGTTGACTCAGCAGGTTGACTCAGTGGGATTAACTTTTTTATGATTTTTTGACTGGTTTTTCTTATGGGGGGTTTTTCAGGCTAATGTTTAGGGGCGAGTTGACTGGGTTCAGGCTTGAGTTGGGCTACGGATTGGGGCTTATAAGGGTGAGCTTGGCTGAGTTTGGGCTTGGGATTTGGGGGGGATGGTCCTCCATTCATCCAGCTATCTCTACCAACAGGGTAGCCGAAGGTGGGGTGTCTACAGACGTGTGTGAGGCTAATCTTTGGCTTTTGGTGAAATCCACTCCGTCTATTCTCTCCAAAATTTTGAGAAATGCCACTGTCCGGAGACAATAATAACAAAATAATTGGTACTATCTCAGAAATCGTTGAGAGTTTTGTCTCCTTATGGGTTAAAAATAGCTCATAATGGCAAGAACATAATATTTACTTAAGAAAATCATGAGCCAAGAACATTATCAACGGACTGGATTACCTTCCGATGGGTCCTATGATCAAATGGATTCAAATTGATGCATTGGGAATCGTTACGTTCGAAACTTCTCACTCAAGCACATTTTGGCTAAAGAGACTTGCCAATAACCGGCCTCATGCACACTAAGCTATGTAGGGCCTATAGTGAAGTTTAGATGTCATCCAACTTGTTCATAATATCATAGAGACATGGATGAAGGGAAAATACAAATATCATATTTATCCAAAATGTTTGTGACCCACCAAAAAGTTTTTAATGGTAGCGTGTAATTCACATTGTTTCTTGTAGGGTGGTCCACTACATCTATAGATAAGCTTCAGTTTTGGGGACATGTATTAAATTGAGGTATTAAAATGAATGGACAATGTGGATCAAATACATAAATCAGATGACCCCAATGCCAATCGCATTACCATCCAGGGGAGAGCTTAAAACCATCCTCTCTCCCATCATCGTTACCTACTAGAGTGCGAGGCTCTAGTCTAGGTGCAATTTCGTCTGAATTTTTTTTAAACACGTCAGAAGGCTATTGCGAGAATATTTTAAAAGGCCTCACTACATGTAGAATATCACCATTCTAGAGGCTACATAGGTCAAAATCCCTTCACCGGTTTTCTTACTCTTACAACTCGGACCATGGTTAGATCATCTAAATCGATGATTTCACATATAACATCGTAAATGAATATTTTTAAAATGTTTCAACTATAAAATAATTTAAACCTCTGGTACTCAAGATACATTTTCGATGAATATTGACTATTGAATGGTTAAGATTATTTTATTACGAAACTCAAACCGATTAGGGCTCTCATTGGGTCAGATCTGGATCGGATTGAGTTGGATCCATCTCCAAGTCCAAATATTTATAGCCGGATTCAGATCCGAATTCAAATCCAACTCAAATCCAAAAAGGTGTTATACATATCCGATCCACTTATAAATAACTAGATCCATTTTCGATCTAAAAATCCATATAAACATCAGATTCAAGTCGGATTTAGGTCTGAATCCACCATATCATAGATCTAAAAGATATATAAAATAAGATGAGAAAACATATGGTTAGGGTAACACCCACTAAGGTATTACACGATAACAGCTAATCCTTCCCCTCCCCATATTTCCTTTAGAGAGAGAGAGAGAGAGAGAGAGAGAGAGAGACGAAGTTCCTTCGTTGAGGAATCTAGGTGGAGCCCACCATGATGTTTGTGAGAAATCCACCCCATCCATCCATTTTGTCAGTTCATTTTAGGATATGAGACAAAAAATGAGCCAGATCTAAAACTCAAGTGGGCCGCACTAAAGGTAATGGTGGGTATGAAAATTCCTACCGTTGAAGCATCCCTTGGGCCCATAGTGATGTTTATATGCCATTCATACCATTCAAAATGTCATTCCCACTGGGATGAACTGAAAACACAAATATTAGCCTTAATCAAAACTTTTGTGGCCCCACAAATATTTCAACTATGGACATTCAATCCTCATGTTTTTAGCCCACTTGAGTATTGGATCCAACTCATTTTTGGTTCCACGTCCTAAAATGAGCTCACAAAATGGATGGTTGGGGTGGATTTCTCACAAAAATCATGATGGGCCCCACCTAAGTTCACAGCCGGAACTCTCTCTCTCTCTCTCTCTCTCTCTCTCTCTCTCTCTCTCTCTCTCCTTCAAAGGGAATTCGTGTTTGTTGCAACGGAGAATAGGCGACATCTTAGTGAGTGTTACTCCTATCGTGTGGCCCACATGGGTGAG
The DNA here is from genome assembly GCA_003013855.2 of Liriodendron chinense. Lineage (NCBI taxonomy): Eukaryota > Viridiplantae > Streptophyta > Magnoliopsida > Magnoliales > Magnoliaceae > Liriodendron > Liriodendron chinense. The sequence continues at coordinate 431,567 of ML058567.1, read as the reverse complement.
ATTTTGTATATCCATGCCATCCATTCATTTCTCCACCCCATTTTAGGAAAGAATTTTAAAAATTATACAAATCCAAATCTTAGGTGGAACATACCACTGGAACAGTGGTGATTGAGTGCCCCACCATTAAAAATTCTAAAGAGGTCATCGTAAGCTTTTAGTATTGTTTATTTGCAAACTAAAACTAACCTCTTGATAATGTCAAGAAGATTTGGATGAAGGGAAAATATAAATATCAACTTGATAAAAACTTTAATAGCCCACAAAAGGTCTTTAATGGTCGTTCATCATTGTTTCTAATGTTATGGTCCACTTGAGATTTAAATCTTCTTAGGGTTTGGTATCACATCCTAAAATGAGATGGAAAAACATATGGATAAAGATATCAAAAGACATCGATAGCTGCGTAACAGCTAATAAGATGGGCCCCACACAATTTGGGTACCAACCACTAAGATCGATGTAGCCGCGTAACAGCTAATATACTCTCATTGCTTGCCAGCTTCATTTTGGGAGAGATTCTTGAAGAAATTCTCGAGAGAGAAAAGAGGAGCTTCCTCAGTCCGCATTAAAATCTCTTCTCGAGATACGGAGTTCACCCGCGCATTTAATATTTTCAATTTAAATAATTAGAAGTCGAACAATCATACAAAGTTAATAGTGGGGATCTGATCGGATCTCACCACTGGATGATTCATATTTATTTTTGTGAACCTAAGTCTGATCCATTTAATTAATCAAACCTATTTTAAGATCCAAATCTGCATTATATCAGTTTGGAGTGAATTAGATATCGAATGTGCCCCGCTCCATTGAGAGCCTTAAATCTAATGTTATTATCAAGCTACCAATGGCCTATATTAATTAATCACTAGTTCTCTTCATGAATGGGAGCGGCAGATCCCTGCGAGTTATTGCCAACTTTCTTAGCAAATATGAAGCAGCCTCGAGCCAGAAGATCAATGCTGCCAAAAGCTTTCCTTCATTTTAAGCAAGGTGGAGCTCCGTTCACCTACCTTGGGGCCTCGATTTTCAGAGGCAGGCCGAGAAGGCTCTACTTTCTTCCGTTGCTTGAGAAGATCAGCTGTCGGATTACTGGGTGGAGTTCTAGAATCCAGGGCCAAGCAGGGAGGCTCACGTTGATAAAAAATGTGCTTAGTAGTATTCCTATTCACATTCTGTCCGCGGCCGATATACCAACCAGCTTGGTTCACGACGTGGAAAAAACCTTTGCTGATTTCTTCTGGGGTAGAAAGGATGATAAAAAGAAATGTCATTGGATCAGTTGGAAGTCCACAGCCTCCCCTCCCTCTGAAGGTGGTTTAGGTATCCATGGGATAAAGAGTGTGATCCGAGCGGTTCGCATGAAGCTTGCCTGGTCAGTCAAGTATAGAGCGTCCTCCTCGATATGGGCCTCTTTTTGCAACTCCAAATACAGAAGAAGCCTCGCGTTAGATTGTGTGTCCGCTGACTCCACCTTTGCCTCGCCGATGTGGAAGCACATTTGCAAGCTGCTTCCGCTCATTGCAGTGAAAGCTCATTGGATGATTTGGTAGTAGTGAATGCCAGCTATGGAAAGATAATTGGACCAGGTTAGGCCCGCTCAAGGACTGGTGCCTCTTTCCTCCCCCTCCTAGTCTCGCTTCAGCTTCAGTTAATTCTGTTTTGGATCGAAATAGGCTGAAACCTGTAGTTGAGCTCCACAGAGTGCTGCCACAGGTAGTGATCCAGCATATCATTAAGGAAGGAATCTGCACTAGGCCATCAACGGACAGATGTGTTTGGATAGGTTCACGGTTTGGGGAATTCGAAGTAGGATATGCTTGGAGTATTTTTCAGAAGCACTACTCCTAAGGTTTCGTGGGCCAAATGGGTTTGGAATCCGATCATCCCACCAAAAATAGCACTGTTCTTGTGGAAGGTCCTCCACAAAGCAGTCCCGGTCGATGTAAGAATCCAATCTAGAGGTGTCCCCCTTCCCTCGAAATGTTTTTGCTGCGGGACATCGCCTCGGTCGTCCTATCAGGAGGAGTCAATCGACCACTTGTTCTCTCAAGGAGAGATGGCGGATTAGGTTTGGAGGCACTTCGAGCGTCGACGACTAGATATTGTTGCTCAGCCCTACTTGAGTACAGTTTGTCGAGCTAACCAATGGTGGGTTTTGGCCAACAAAAGTAGCTCTAAGACGGTGCTGACCGGCGTCCTCCCCTGTTTCATTTTGTCGGAATTGTGGCAGGCCAGAAACACAGCTAGATTTGAGGAGAAAGGTATGCATGTCAAGCCTATTCTCATCAAAATTAATTTCTGGTACCGCTGGATCCTTCAGCTTCTACCTCCTAAAAATCCCCCTAACCCGAGAGTCTCCCTTCCAGTTGCCCCCAGCAGCCACGGCCCGTCCAAGGCATGGAGTGGGGACACAGTGGTCAGATGGAGGAGGCCAGAACTTGGTTGATGCTTGCTCAATGTTGATGGTTCTGCTAAAGGAAACCCAGGCCAATCTGTTGGGGGTGGGATCTGTCGCAACAACAATGGTGCTCTTATGTTCGCCTTCTCTTCTAGCAACGGCCTAGGGATTAACAACATGGCCGAAATTAAGGCAGTAGCCGAGGGGCTGGCACTTCATGTGGATAGGGGCCTCACCAAAGTAGCAGTTGCGACGGATTCAAAGGTGGTCGTCGGGCTCCTCTCCAAGTCCAAACCCTCCTCTTGGCCCATGTAGTATTGGCATACCCGGATTATCATGCTTATGAGTAAGGCAGAGATTAAAATTACTTACACCCCGAGGGAACCAAACGCTGTTGCTGACTGCCTCGCCCGCTGGGGAAGTGACTCCTAGAGATGTCGCATCTTCTCTTCATCTTCGGACTTACCCGTGGTGCTTAGAGGGCTCTTATTCTTGGACAGGGTTGGTTCGGGGTGTATTAGGAAAGTTTAGCCTGCTTTTGTTGAGGTTTCTTTTTTTGTTATGCTATGTGCCGCCTTTTGTTTGTGTTGTATGTGCCCTTTGGGCCTAGTACCTCTTCAATAATACTTAGTTTTAATCGGAAAAAATAGTAGAGATTGATCAATTAAAACAGCATGGGAGTATTGTAAGACTCCATTAAGTGGGCCACACATGATCATCTGTTTAGATCATGACCGTTGGATTATTCAGATTGAGCGATTCAGTGGGCCCCACTACAGTTGTGATCATTGCAAATAGGTTTGGGGCGGGACGCTTGAACCGTGGTTCCTATGGACGGTTATTAAGCCAGATATGGAAACCTACGGTATGGAGAGCCTAGAGGAGAGAAGTGTGATGGGTAAGCTTCTCTGGCCCTCTTTCCTATAAATATACGTCTTGGTCCCCTCACCAACACACAAGAGAAAACCCTAGTCCCATTGAGAGATTCTCCTAAAGGTGTAAGGTGCGGAAGACCAAGAGTTCTTCTCGGCAACACGGCGGCATCGGGAATGTCTTCCCAATCAGGTATGGTTTTCAGATTACAGTATGGAATCTCCATTATTCGATGCATAGACGATCCTATTGTTCCGCATTAAGATTCAGATTAACAAGTATAAGTAAAGAAATTACATTAATAAAGATAAACAATTACAATAGAGATAATCCTCGATGATTTAACGACTGCTGCATATATGGTGATGTCCTAGAGCTAGGGTTTTTCTTGATCTAATGACTTGGGTGTAAACAAAGTGAATTGCACAGGAAAAAGTAAAAAAAGTCCTCCTTAGTCTGGTGATATAGATATAGACGAAAGGAATTACACTACTCATAAGCTAAATCTACCCAATATAGTAGCATAAACGGACAGGATTACACTAGTTCTAAGTTAAAGTCGGCCCATCGTAGCAACCTAGATGAACTGGATTACGATAAGAACTAAGCTAAGCTAAGATAAAAGCTAAAATAGCATAAGTAACATTACATTATAGAGTTGTGATGTGTTGGGTTGGCGAGGAAACTTAAGCTCTTCGATCTTCTTCCTATTTAATTACAAAAATTATAGGTAGTAGATGGAGAGAGATTTTCACAAACACTCTTCACATTTCTTGATATGGAAATAATTGTCCGGGCTCATTGACAGTAGTAGCTTATTATGTAATGCCACGCTTGTTGGTTGTTTTTTGTGAGTTGGCAATTGGTTACGCACATGTTTGCACCATGACACAGATGAGAGTTCTTCTCGTGATGCCACATGCAGTTGATTATTATTCCTCTCTTCGCTCGAACATGTGTGTTATGTGCCACGAAAATTGGCTAACTTAGCGTTGCTATTACATAATGGGGATTTTTTTTTTTTTTTGGTACAATATTATGGTGCATCGGCTGAATCATCACCAGCTATGACCATATTTCGATCAATTACTATTGTCGGCCATGAGGCCACTACAATGAGTAGTCGGCTCTTCCACATGAATTTAGACACATGAAACGTGTCTCATGACAATAACTGACTCGACTTACCCTTTTGGACTACTTATAACTTTTATGATGATGCTCAAATTCGGCCATTACAGCAGCTAATTAAAAAATCTTATGTTTGTCTCTTGTCAAGATCTCACTTCCACATGACATCATATGAGTCACTAGATGTGACACAATTATACTAAACATAAAGATTATCCTCATGGTACGACCAACATCTTCAATGGCTCAGATGTCCTACAGATGTAACAAGTTACTACTAAAAGAGGTGCACCAAGGTCAACTTATAACTAATACTGCTGGTGGTACCTATTCTTCATTACAAATATGACATTCCCTTCATGTAGGGCTGGCATCGGGTGGGCCTAAGGTTCGATTTGCCCGGATTTCGAGCTATAAGGGCTGGGCATGATGGGTGGGCCTATTTAAAATTTTAATTTTGCTTGGCCTGAGCCCGGCTCATTGATAGCCTTATAATATAAAGGATGTATAACACTCCATAAAAAGACCAGAAAATCTGCTTTAGAGTAGGGGAATATATTGGGAATGACCAGCTACGTGACATACGTTTGAAGCATTGTGGGGCCCACCCAATTGATATGTATATGGAATTTGATGCCTATTTGATGTCAAGTATGGACACACACACACAGTGTGTGTGTGTGTGTGTGTGTGTGTGTGTCATTACATAGTGGAAATCTCTCCTGTGAGCAAGGATAGAGCCACGCGCAGGCTCCATGGCACCTCTGGAGTTAACGATGGGCCGGCAATGAGAACAGGAGCAACGGTTATAAGGTCGAGGTTGTTTTCTTCAGCGAATTTCCATGCTGCCTTCTCTGATAGCGTTTTTGACACTTGGTATCCCTGCATTTAAAAAATAATAATAACAATTAGATTTATTTTATAATTTTTTCAGTAAGATAAAACTACAGTTATCAGATAAAACTACAGTTATCATAAAACTACAGCAGAAACCTTGACAACATGCAGATCACAACACTCCCTTAAGCTTAATTCCTCCAGAAGTGGGAAATTTGAAAGCATGTACTCAAGCAGGCCATCTGTAACTCTAACAAGGCTTAGGTGGAACGTTTTGAGGTAGGTGTAGCCAAAGGAATTCAACGGCGGCAAGAAACTGCAATGAGACACCAATTTTAAATGGGTTATAGAATCACAACTAAAGATGGAGGTATGCAATTTACAAGGCCTAATTTCCTCAACAGATTCAAATCTCATCATATACAGTTCAATAGATGTCGATATCAGGCTCCTTAACTCCTCTTGCTACTGCGAATTTGACCCATTTCTTAGAATCTGACAGATATAGATCACCTCGAATGAAGGGAAGCTGAAACATCTCGATCTCCTTGCCTTTGTGGAGTTGTAGATATCGGTTGACACTAGCCATGAATTCTTCACGGGTTTAGCCAGTTGCGAATTCGGCACCAAAGTCCAGAGCAGTGGCATAAGCCCAGATTTGTTTCCACAAGTTTTTCCATCCCATGAGAGAATGCTTGTTCTTACGATGAATTTCATCGGCATGAAGGAAAGGATGTAATGAAGGACAGCATCGGGTAGTTGGCTGATTATTCTGTCATTGGTTTTCTCCATGGCTTTCTTGCTCTGAAACTGATGCCTACTCACTGCACTGGAAGGATTCTCCATTTAGTTCCTCTTACTCAAGCCATAATTAGACGGTGTGAATTGAACTAGTTCTCAGTCCAATTGGAGGTGGGGTTCGAGTATCCATTGCTGCGAAAATCCACTCAATCAGATTGATTTGCAGACGAAGAAGCTGTCGGAATTGAATGCCCAACAAAACCTGGTTCAATTGCGCTGTGGATATCAACGGCCAGGATGCAACCCTGAGTTCATGGCCATCGGGTCGTATGGTGGAGAGGTGGAGAGGAAAAAAGCCCGAAATCATCGGAGAGAAACACAGGCACTATTAAATAATGTTTATAAGACATCCCACCCATCCAACATGGTTGTCCCACCATGAAAATAGGACGCCCCAAAAGTAGATCCAACTATCTGATGGGGCACACCAAAGAAAACAATGAATGATCTCCCAAACTACGCATTCATGTGGGGGTGCATCTATTGGTTACATTGACTGATTTTTGGGGCACCCATTTCATGGTGGGGGCAACCTTACTGGATGGGCAAGAAACCATACAAACACTATGGTGGGCCCACCCCACATGCCAACTAGTAGGACATGCAATTAGTTTTGTGTGAGCAATTCTCTTAGATATTAACTATGAATTATACCATCTATATTGTAAGCCACATTTTAGATGGATCATAACTTATAAATTTTAATGATTTAATTACCTAGCTACTTATCTGATTGGTGGATTTAGGGAGCATTTGAGTTGTAGTAAGTTACTTTACATAAGCTATTTATGCCTCAAGGAGCTCATATTGGTTTCTACTTATTCAGCATATTAGTATGTTTTGGCGCAAAAAGTAGAAAATTATGTTTGGTTTCCATCATCATGTAAGTATTTATCCCTCAAGTCGGCTCAGTCCACCATTAGTATCCACCATCCATTATGTGGGACCAACATTTGATGTGGATTCTTCATTATGTTAGGCCCACCAACCTTTGATGTGGATCTTTCGTTATGTTGGGCCACCTTGGCCATGTCTTCAATGTGAATCATCTATCGTGTGGGGCCTACCTTCAATGTGGCCATAATCTTATGAGGCCCATCTTTGATGTGGGCTATGCATCATGCAGGCCCATCTTGGATGTGAGCTGTCCATCATGTAGGGCCCAACTTCGAAATGGGTCATCCACCAAGCTGGTCCGCCTTAGATGTGGCCCACCATCAATGTTATCGTCCATCATGTGGGGCCCATCTTTAATATCCATCGCCCATCATATGGAGTCTACCTTTGACGTAGACCGCCCATCATGTGGGCCCCACCTTGGATGTGGGCCGTCCATTATGCAGGGCCCACCTTCGATGTGTGCCATTCATGGTAAGGCCCACCTAGTAAGTGGCTTGGATCTCCCAAGTTAGCAAGTACACCATAACAAATTATAGTTTACCCAACCTATTATCCAATATGAATTCTTCTCAACTCATTACGATACGAATTCCCCTACAGCCCCAATTGTACAATAGTATTGAATATTGATATTCTATCGGCCCATATAACCATCTTGTATTTTATCAGTATAAGACAGAAATGCGATACAAGGCGAGGCCCATTCCAAAATAATGAGTCATATCAGCTCATGTAGGGTCCAAGTGGACCATAGTTTTGAATAACGATAGCGTCTCTACCGATATGAACATATCGTATCCTTATCGAAGAAATGTCTAACATTAAGGCATGTTTGTTTTGCCCATTATTACTTTACTTATGTCCAAACCACAAATATATTTCAATGCAATGATGACAATTTTATATTGTTTGATTTGGACACGCTAAAATCATAATAGTGATAATTTGCATTACTTTATTGTCTAACTATTATATAAAACAAATGATATTACTATTTGAATGAAGAGTCTTACCTTAGTTACATGAAAAAGTGTAGTAATTATAAATTACTTGTTTGTTGAATACATCTGCATTTGACAAACCATTCTTGTGTTGGATTTGGCAATGGTAAAACTGTAATAATCGATCGTAACTTTTAGATTTTAATAATTATGGCTCATTTGGGAGCTTATTAATGGAAGTAAATGTGAAATGGATTTGAAGGTAAAAATGAATTGGGAGTAAATGGCTTCGCATAGTTGTGTTTGGATGGGAGTAAATGAAATACAATTAGAATGAAAATATTTCATTTGGATGGGAGTATATGGGCGGAATTGAAATGCATTTGAAAATTTCAATATATTCACATGAATATATGTGATATCTCAAATCAGCTTTAATATCCTAACTTAGTGTAGATATGTGATATTTAATAGAATGATTGTAATAAGCCCATTAAAATGCATACTACAGCAAAAAATGAGGATATTTCAAGCCTTGGGTAGGCCACAAACGTAAGAATCACATAAAAGTAACTTACAAACGCTTTTTAACCATCCATTTAGATGGTCATCCTTTATATGGCTTGGATCATTCTTTTGGGGTGATTTTAGTAATGTAGCCAATATTTGGATTGTCGGGGAGCATCATTAGTGTGACACGTGTATGGTGGACATGTGCATAGTGGCACCTTTGTTTATAAGTGCAACTCTCCAAGGGAGCTCAAAAAGGCATTTCACTCCCTTAACTTTCAAATCACATGTGCATTTACCCCCATTTTATTTCATTTACTCTCATTTACTTCCATCCAAACATACCCCAAATATCATTTACCTCTATTTACTTCCAATTTCACCCATTTACCTCCATTTACTCCTATCGAAACGGCCCCTTACAGATTTTAATAATTTAATTACGTGCTTATCTAATTGGTGGACATTTAATGGATGGTTGAAATGAAAACCATCCAATTGCTTAAGTACAATAAATAAATGCCCGGGTAACTAAAGCTTAGGATGGTTCAATCAAATTAATTTAATTTTATTTATTTTGTGGCAATGGTGTTCAATTTATATGGTTTAATATCATATGCAGTGTTTACAAATTATAAATGCTAGACAAGACCTCTTATCCTAGCGAGTCATGTTTTTCCTATTTCTAATTTCATAACGACACAATTATAAATAAATACTAGAATACTTAACTACTTAAAATGTCCCACTGCATCAATGTTTAATAGATGTGAGACCATGAGAGAGGATCTGACAGGTCTGTTAACTTATTGTAAAGCCAATGAGATGGAGGAGTTATTGGATGTTTGGTGATGTGTGACACTTGATACAAAAGTACATAGACGTGGTATGTGTGGCATATATTAAGTTAATTACTTATTAAATAATTTTATGTGTGGCATATATTAAGTTAATTACTTATTAAATAATTTTATTTGTGGCATATATTAAGTTAATTACTCATTAAATAATTTTATATCATAGAAATTTAAAAATAAAAAAAAACTAGTAAGTAATATGAGATACATGATTAATAGTAACTAGAATGAGATAAACTCATGTTTTAAGTGGTGCCCTAACATGCCCTTAGGTGATTTGAAACTTCTATAGTGAACATTGAAGGCACACCACATCCAAGCATCAGAGAGAGATGATATGGTGTACCTATATTAGCGTTAACTGTTGAAGACTACATATATTCACCATATGCATATATATATATAGACCGTCATAAATACATACATATGAATGTGCATATGTGTATTATGCAGACAAGTTTCAACTGGCCTTACTATGGTGAATTTGCCATTCTCTACAGAGACAACATCTCTAATAGGATTGGCATTTTCTCCCCTGTTTTGGCCAAAAACTGATTATGGATGGTGGCCGAGTCAATGGATGCTGCCATTAGCATAGATGTCATCTCCGTTGTCAATTTCCTCTAGAACTGGGAAAATGGGTGGTAGGGATTTAAAGATGGAAGTTGTGGTGGAGATTGTTAGGATTCTTTTGAACCTATGGGATGGCTTTGAGATAAGTAAGTTTGGTTTATGATCAATTATAAGTAGCTTTTATTTTTTTATTTTTTATTTTTTTTATATTTAAAGTAACTTAGTCACTTTAATTTATTAAGTAGAAATCAAGATAAGCTACTTAAGGCATTAATAGCTTAATCTTAAGTAACTTGAGATCCAAACGCCCCCTAAATAAGTGCAGTCCAAGCAGTTTAAAATCCAGTGATGGGACCTTTACAAGACTCAAACAAGCCCACATGTTTGACAGTTTGAGAGGATCAACTAATAAGCACATGTGAGGCTTAAAAAGGCACTGTGGGCCCTACTAGGATCTCGATGTGATATCCACTCTATCAATCAGTTACCCCTCGTCATATTCCAGCCTTAGCATAAAAATTGGGCAGATCCAAAACTTAAGTGGGCCACACCAAAAGAAAAGGTGGGAACAGGAGCTCACAATTGAAACCTTCCTGTTACCCACCGTTAATATTTATACGCCATTCAACCTATTCATAAGATTATCTCATCAGGATGAAGGTGAAATATATATATATATATATATATATATATATATATATATATATATATATATGTGTGTGTGTGTGTGTGTGTGTGTGTGTGTGTGTGTGTGTAAGAAAGAGATTACAAACAAAGGAATCACAAGATCCATAATTTAGAAAACAAGAGGAATTACAGGATCCAAAATACATGGTTTTGTACAATATACTAGATTTTCATTTCTGAGAAGGGGACCCATGGTTCGGTAATCCAGACCATTGTACTGTTGTGAGGGGCCATGCCCCTAAATTCTCTTGGACAGGACAATCCAGGACAATTTTTTTGAGACAGTCCATCCAGTGTGTTCTGCAACAGACCAATGGTCTACATGTCAACCATGGGCCCAAATCTCCAAACTGAGAACGTGGGCAGAAAAGTCTTAATGACTGGATGGCTAGGATCATGCCATCAAATGGAAAGCATTCATATAGCATCTCCAAACCCCCAACTTACATACCATAGAAAATAGGCTCTACAATGCTACCCTTGTGGTAAACTTCAGTATGAGTTGGGGCTAAAGCTCCATCATCAGCCAAATATTCACATATCAATATCTGAGCATTTGATGATGATGCCTTTGTCAAGATCAATAGCTGTTCGCAAAGAAGACCCAATGGCGCGTTGCTGGATTTAGACACCGATGCAGAAGCGTTCTTTATGTGGCAGACAGCTTTGTTGCTGGATTTAGACACCGATGCAAAAGCGTTCTTCATGTGGCAGACAGCTTCCTGAGGAAGTACCAAAATGAAAGACTCTAGTACAAAAGCCTTCTCTAAGAAAAATTTCACCAACCGCATTTCATCCTTGAGCCCTCTAAAACAATTCATTTTTATCACCTTCAGATGATCAAACACAATCTCCGGAGTGTCCTCTGCCAGCAGTCCCTCGCACTGGTAGTTTCTTTGAGAGGGGTCCTTGATGGCAGACGGAAGCTTCAAATTCGCATCGAAAACAAAGAGAGCGTAAATAAGTAGCTCTGAAAGAAGATAGCATTCAAAATGAGATTTGCTAAACTGAAAAGCACATCCTGGCTACAATTCAGGTGGGCCCCATGATGCTTTGATGAAATTGAAGCCCTCAACAGGTGATCGGTGTTGCAGGAATGCTAAACAGTAATTGTCAATTGGATTTTTCCATGACCCTTGCCATGTTGTTTTTGGTATGGCATCCATGGGTTCCCACAGACCAATTTTATAGCACAAACAATCCGTAACTGCCATTGTTTGCCCGTAATGACAACTAAGAAAGATTAAACAATTCTACATTTGTGGCCTACCTGATGAATTGATTGGCCTGATTTTTGCACCAGGTCAATCTATAAGTAAAGCCCATCTCATTTATAGCTAGGATGTCAGCTGAAACTCGTCAAAGAAATTAAACAGGAACTGAAATTACAGTTGGAGTATAAGTACACCTACTTCAATGAAAAGCTTCTCTAGACAAGGACATGGACAGTTTTTGAAGAAGCTATAGGTGTTGGACAGATAGCTACCATGCCTCCAATCCATCAATAGCTGCAATTCTTGCAAATTGTGGAATGTAACAGGAAAATCTTCAGGTGTATATTCCTCTGCTAAACCTACATGCTGTGCAGATCAAAAGAAAGACGTTAGTAACATAAAAGTCACATTATTATTGTGCCATGCCTAACACACACCTCTGGGCACCATACATCAGGCAGGTCCTACTCTGTAGATGACCTGGCCGAAAATGTCAGGTCGTTCCACTCATTAGCATTGTTCTGCTCTCTCTCTCTCTCTCACTCTCTCTCTCTCTTTATTTTTTTCTCTCTTCTTTCCTCTTTTTATTTTTTGAACTGAGCGATGTTTCACACATTTGAAGCCCAATTGACGGCCAACAGACTGATTTTCAGCCAGGCCATCAACCATGTGGGGCCCACTTGGTGTGGATCAATATCCTATGAATGCTCGTAAAGGTATCTGTGGCACAAATCAAACCTGCTAAGAATTTTATAGAACGGTAGGAATGAACAAATACCTGAAGTGAGACATAACACAATGTCAGAATCTTAACATGTTCAAGATGGTGCAGAACCGTCATCCATTCATCTTCAAGATTGTAACCATCCCTACCTATACCATTAATAAGGACATCCACCAAACTCGAAATATTCTTGAAATACATATGAATAAAATCACCATAGAAATGGAATGACTGGAGGTTCGGCGCAAAAATCTCAATCTGACCAGCATCCCGACAGTCAACTACCGTCAAGCTCTTAAGTGGTAGATCTGGAGCAGAAACCTTGACACGAGTCAGATCATAACAATCCCTTAAACTCAATTCCTCCAGAAGCAGGCAATTTGAAAGCATGCTCTCAAACAGGGCATCTGTAACTGTAACATTGGCTAGGTGGAGTCTTTTGAGGTAGGCGCAACCTTTGAAATTCAATGGCGGGCAGAAATCGAAACTACTCAAATTTAAATGGGTTATAGAATCACAACTAAAGATGGAACTAAGTGTTTTATAAAGCGCGCATTCTGATGCCTCAAAATAATCAGTTTTATAGAAGTCGATATGAAGCTCCTTAACTCCTTTTCCTACTGCAAATTCAATCCATTCCTTGACTCCTTTTCCTACTGCAAATTTCGCCCATTTCTCAACTTCTAAAAAATTGCATGGAATGAATGAGAGCCGAAACATCTGGATCTCCTTGGCTTTGTGGAGTTGTAGATATCGGTTAACAGTAGCCACAAATTCTTCTGTAGTTTGGCCAGTCGCAAATTCAGCACCAAAATCCAGAGCAGTGGAATAAGCCCAGATGTGTTTCCACAAGTTTCTCCATCTCGTTGAAAGAATGCTTGTTCTTACTATGAATTTCATCGGCATCAATGAAAGGATGTAATGAAGGACGGCGTCGGGTAGTTGGCTTATTCTATCATTCTCCATTGCTTCCTTACGGAACTGATGCCTACTGAATCCCCAGTAATGATTCTCCATTAAAGTTGCTCTTACTTTTGACCTAATTAGACAGTGTGGATTGAACCAGTTCGGTCGAATTGGAGGTGGGGTTTCAGGATCCAGTGCTTCGAAAGTCCGCTCAATCAGATTGATTTGTCAAGGAAGAAAAGGAAAAAGAAATTGAATGCTCACCAAAACCTACTTCAATCGCGCAGTGGAGATCAACGGCCCTGACACAACCCTGAGTTCATGGCGATGGGATTGAAGGAAGGGAGAAGAGGAGAAAAGCCCTAAATCGTTGCAAACTGGTAGTGATGAAAAAAACAAGAAAAAACTTGAGAGATCCTTTAATGCTCCGGTGGAGCATTATGCTTGATGCACGTGCAATATTGAATAATGGGACTTTGTACGGCATGTGGGGCCACCATGGTGTTTATATGATATCTCACCCATCGTCACACTGTGAAAATGAAAACCCCCAAAAGTCGTGGATCCAATTTTTAGGTGGGGCACAGTACAGAACGCAATGAACAACCATCCGAAAAACTTAATATTGACGTTGGGTGTATCTAATCGTTGGATTAACCACACCAAGGTCCATAGCTCAAGGGGCAGATTGAGTGACGGTAGCATCGTTTCAACACTAGGTCGTGTTATCAACTCCTCATAAAAAATAAATAAATAAATAAAATCATCTTTGCATTAGCCTGATTTTTTTCTTAAATAATTAACTTAAATTATACCATCCAAGTTGGTTTTTTTTTTTTTTTTTTTTTTTTTTTATGTCACATGCACCTCGCACACCCACACTCACATCCCCACCCCATGTCGTTGGGCCTTGGCAAAATTCCACATGAACCACCAACCTGCATGAAGCCTGCATGAAAAAATTAGTGTTTGGGTCTGGCCTTATTGTGTCGGGTCACTAACGGGTAGGTCCATCAAGACTCGTTAAGATTACAAGTCGGGTCAATGTTTCACCTGCGAAACCTGTTTAACTTGTTAGTGAGGTATTTTGGTAATTATAATTTAGTGTGGTGAGAAATCCCTGAGAAGTTAAAACAGCCCATAAGACTCTCTCTCTCTCTCTCTCTCTCTCTCTCTCACAGAAGTTTTCTCTATCTTTCTGCCCACGGCCCCACATGGCCACGCTCCAAAATCTCTGTCGATTTGAAGCCCTTTTCCCATCTCTATCGAATCGAATGGGTTAAATGGATCGGGTTGTCGATTATCCGTTAAATTGACGAATGAGTTTGGGTTTCTAGATTTTGACATGTTAATTAACAAGTCAGGTTTGGGTAAGAGCATTTTTGACACGACAAGAACATGCTTCAACACAACCTGTTGCCAGGCCTACATGTCGTAGTGGGATTTCAACACCTATGGGAACTTGAACCCAAGACCTCGTATTGAAACTCCAAGCAGTCGACCATCGAGGCAAAGGCTCGAACCTATTCCATCCAAGTTGTGAGCCACATTTTAGATGGACCATAACTAAATCATTTTAATGTATGTTTGATCAATTCTCTATTGAAGTATGCTTGACAGCATGACCCATCCTATCCTGATGCATTATTTACCTCAAATCAACTTATTAATGAATTGGTACAAACAGCATAAGGTTGCCTGTTCTATGTTTGCTAAGAAAGATGTCTTAACAAGTCTTCACTAAAGCTCCAGCCAAATTGGCTCACCCTCAAAGCCAGGTCTAAGGTAAGATATTGCAATCGTACTAATAGCTATGGCTACCATAATTACCATTACAATACAGGTTGTAATGACTATTTTTAATTGTATCGGCCCTATAATGGACCTATTATGGGGCTTTTTTTTTTCTTTATTTGGTAGCAGTCGTTATGGTCTACAGGTTGTAATGACTCTTTTAAGGTTCTTTTTTAACTGTATTGGCCCATAATAATGGCCTATTATGGGGCTTTTTTTTTCCTTTTCTTTTTTTTCCTTCAATAGCGGTCGTTATGGTCCTATAATGCATGACGGTTTCCACCATTGGCTTCTTACCTAACTTTTTTTTTAATCTCAGCCAAGTCATCTCTAATTTAAGGGGAACTCTTTTAAGTGAGCTAAGGTTGGTGAGAAGGTTTGGAGAGGTCTCACAAATACCATTCTCAGATTTCAAGTAAAGGGCTGGCACGCAACTATCTCAACTATTTAGGTAGAAGGTGCCAATTGCCCATTGGACTGTGTTGCTTAAAAGCCATGAGTGTTTGAAGTTTGGAGGGAAGAGGTCGGATTCAATGTCCATCAAGTGGTGGTCTACTAATCGGATAGTCCACAACCATTATGAAAGTTCACAAACTAGGGATTTGCAGGGTTTATATCACTATCATCATAATTCAAGTCATATAGTCACAAACAGTGTAATAAAGAATAGTGTTATATTGAGTAGGTCTCTACTCTAATTTAATAAAACCAAATTCCAATATGGGTCAACTCGCAACCGTCTGATCTTGGTTGCAATATTTTACTTGTAGGGCCCACCACCTCATCTCCATTAGATCAGTGATTTTTAAAAACTTTCAAGTCGAAAAATAACGTTGGGGATTCGGCTTTGTGCAAGAAAACAAAAGTAATTTTCCAGATGTCATTAGTTACTAATAGGCCACTGATTACGAACCATCTAATTGAGAAGTGCATGAATTACCTCAAGAGTCTTGTTCCCAACTAATAGGTCTGGTGGCATGTTGAATGGAGCCTTGAATCTGGACAAATTAAAGGTCGTCAGTCGATCAATTGTTATGGTCGGGCGATCGAAAATATCTCAGATCTTGTAAATTGGTCTTTGGACAATTTTAGTCAAGTTCGGGTGACCAAACTTGGAGGCTTGGACAATAGAACATATTTTCAGGTGACCAAAGGATGGTTGGGCGATGTCAATCGACCATCAGTTTCTGCAATTTTGCATGGTTTTGCGTAAGTTATTTCTAATTTCGATTATTTATTATTTAAGCGGGTGTAATCGGGATTATGGCTATTCTAAGACGTGCTTGAGGGTTTAAGAGAGTTTTGTGAGAGAGAAATCGAGATTTTTCTCTTGGAGCTTGATCCAAGTAAGATCAATCTTTTGTAACTTCTATTTTCATAGTGCATTGATCTCTTTGTACCGCAGGTGTTTTTTTTTTTTTTTTGTTTATCCACAAGGGCTTTTCCACTTAAATTGGAAGTGTTCTCTTGTATTGATTTGCTTGTGCAATTGTAAGTCTGTGCTTAATTCTCATTAGTGTGTGTCCATGAGTGCCAACATGATGTCCCACCAGTTATTGTAGGGAAATTTTCCGTTGAGGTATGGAGGGGTTTGAGCTGAGAATGGGCCCATGTACTTCACTTGATCCAAACCGTACCAAAGATCATTTCCCTGACACCATCAGAGATAAACAGCCATACAAAATCAAATATCATGACTCAAAACCAATGATACATCAAAAAATCAGGCTGATCCAAGTAGGCAATACCGCAAGGAAAGATTGGGATAGGATGCCCACCATAAAACACTTTCCAAATTGTGTGTGGTTGGCCCACTGTGTTTTTATATTTCATCTAATCAATTCATAAGATGCATCCGATTGGGACAATGAACATCCTAAACTATGAAGCCATTCTGAAATTCAGTTTGGCCACAATTTATAGGTTTAAGGCATAATTTTACATGGTGGGGCCACCTAAGTTCTGAATTGACCTCAGTTTTGAATGCCAATGAGAATAAGAGGGGGCACACATGAAGAACGGATTGAAGCTTAACAGTGTTGGGCAAAGACTTCCATGTTGGAATCCCAACTCATCCCTTGATAAATCAGGAGGTAGCAACCTAGGCATATGATATCGAACTAGTGACGATTGTATAGGCCATAAAATAATCTTTGGTAACCAACAATTGATATAAACTACATCTCTACAATTGTGGTTTGTTACACCAAATTTCATGATATTTAATGAAAATTCGTAGAAATTTGATGGGGGTTCAGCAATAATGCTGCTACAGTTATCTCTAACCATAACTCCATTATGACTCCTGCCAAAACCCTCTGAGGCGACCTTAATCAAAGGCCCTGACATCCAATCATAGGAGCATAGTGCCACTCCAACCTTCACCAATAATCAACGACTATTCTTTCCTGTTTCCGTGTGTATGCCCCACAAAGGTGGTCCAGGATGGCTAGCCATTTAAGGCAGTTGGTATCAGTACGTCAAAAGGTCTAACACCGATTGAAATTTTTAGGTCTTCCTTTGACCTAGCAGTTTAAGGACATACTAAGGTCCTTGGTAGAAATTTGATGCAACCAAACACACCCCAATACATGATTACTGGTAACTAAAATGAGATAAACTCATTTTTTAAGTGGTACCCAAACATGCCCTTAGGTGATGTTGAAAATCTGGAATGATCATTGAAGAGACCACATGGAAGCATCAGAGATGGATATGACATGTTGTACCTTGTACGTACCATTAGCATAACTATTGAAAGCTATATATATTCATCATATAGATATACACATACACATACAATCATACGCAAGTATGTTTATCCATTATGCATACAACTTTTCAACTGGCCTTTACAATGGCGAATTTTCCAGGCGCCCGGGATATATATTAATGCTGGCAAAAGGCAGTTCAAAATTCAGTGATGCCCTGGACATAATTAGAAAACCCTGACATGTTTATGATTCTTCAAAGAATAAGAACGTGGGGCTTAAAAGTGCTCTGTGGGACCCACCAGGGTCTCCATGTGACATCTGCACTGTCCATCAGTTACCCCAGGTCATATTCAATCTTTAGCATAAAAATTGGGCAGATCCAAAACTCAAGTAGGCCAGACTAAAGCAAGAGGTGGGAACAGGAATGCTCACAATTGAAACCTTCCTGGAAACTGCCATGGTGTTTATAAGCCATCCGACCCACTTGTAATATGATCTCATCATGATGAAGGTGAAATAAAAACAAATAAATAAAAATCCAAGCAGTTGGTGAGCCCCATTCCACATCTGATGAAAGAATTACCATATAGTCTGCTTCTTCTTTTTTTCTTCTTTTTTTTTTTGTTACCATGTAGCCCCACTTAATACACGTTACTATCAAAGTTACCAAATTGCAAGGTTTATCATTAATGCATTCCTCATCATAGGCACATGGGACCTAACTTACAGACCATACTTGTCTCCGGCTCGCTGGATGAGCTGGTAGAGACAGACTGTAGTGTGTGGGAGTGATCCAGGGAGAGTTGGTAGAGATTGTGTAATTTGTGTGAGTGATTCAAGGTCCAATCCCTGCTAGTGTTGCCTTTCAGGGAAGGAAAAAAAAAAAACAAAAAACAAACTCATTACAGTGTGAATTCCCCTCCAGACCTCAAATCTACCATAGTTTTAAATATAGATATTGTATTGGCCAATATGACCATGTCGTATCTGCATAGGCATAATATACGTGATAGGAGGTTGAAATGGCTCACCTTAAAAAAGAAAAGAAAAAAAGAGTCTTATTCACTTCGTATCGACTGATCTGAGGCTGATTCGGGCTGATGCCCTGATAAACATTGAGGACGATTAGAAAGTTATGTTAGACTATATCTAGGCCTATTTTGCGCATTGAAAGAAAAGATTTGAGTGGGATTTGAAGAAAAAAAGCTGAATGGAACATTATAAAAAATCCAGAAAAAAAGTACAAAACTTCTGCTTTTTTTCAAAATTCTCTGTTCTTTTTGTTGTATTTTAATCGAATGGGCCCATTTGCAGTTGCAGAAGATCCAGACTCTAATTACCTAGGACTACATTCCTCTAAAAAATTCCCAACATTTAACAGAGGGTGGTGACTCTTTGCCTGTATGTACAGCATAATTGTGCAGAAATCCAAGCCATCAAAAAATCAGTGACCTATTTGTAAATGAAGCATAATTGAAAAACTATACTTAGAAGATGATGACACTAAGCCATCAAATTTTCCCTTCCAAATTGGACCACCCACCATTCCACTTTCAACCATCCATTTGATAGCCATCAATTGGATAGTTAGCATTGTTTGTGTGTGTGTGTGTGTGTGTGTGTGTGTGTGTGTGTGTGTGTGTCTCTCTATATATATATATATATTAGAAATATCCTCCATCTGCAACAGGCCCCACAAGTTGGATGGTCTGGATAGCTGTAGATGGAGATCACATGCAAGGAGAGTCACCACCAATTTTAAAATGGTAATGAACTATCATGGGATTGAACAAGATCCCAGCACGATTCTCCCTAGTTCGACGGCCTGAATTGAACTAGTTTGGTCCAATTGGAGGTGGGTTTGAGGGTTGTTTGATCCTGTGCTGCAACAATCCGCTCAATCAGATTGATTTGAAAAGGAAGAAGAAGTTGCAAATGAATGCTCACCAAAACCTGTTTCAATTGTGCTCTGGGTGATCAACAGCGCCTGGATGCAACCCTACATTCATGGCCATGGAGGAGGACGGAGAAGGAGAGCAGAAAAAGACATTGGGTACTGGTACTAATGGAAAAAGACATGAAAGAACCTTTAATACTCTAGTGGAGCATGATGGTTGATACACAAGGCACTATTATATAAAGAGAAGTGCTCACATACAACTAGTTGGCATATGGAGCCTACCATGGTGTTTATATGCCATTTCATCTGTCCAACAATCGTTCCCACCATGAAAAAGGAACACCCCAAAAAATCAGGTGGATCCAACTATCAGATGGGGCACACCATAGAAAATAATGAACAACCCGTCGAAAAACTCCACATTCCCCTGCGCTGCATCTAATACTTGGAGTGACCTGATTTTTGGGGCATCCCCATTTTCATGCTGAGACAACCTTATTGGATGGGTAAGAACACAGATTCCCTGTGACCCCCAACGGCACTGCATGAAGATTTTGTGGTCAGAAGCTAGGAGGGGCCATTGTGATGCTTGTTAGAAATCCACCCAATCAATCATTTTGCCTGCTCATGTTAGGACATAAGCCCGAAACTGAAACAGATCCAAAAACTCAAGTGGGAGACATCACAGGAAAAGTAGGGAAGGAAATGCCCACCGCTAAAACTTTCCGTGGTTCACTTTGATGCTTATATGCCATCCAAATTGTTTATAAAGTCACTCCCACTGGTATGAACTGAAAAACGCAAAAAATCATAGCCTGATCTAGAACCTCTGTGGCCCCACCAGTATTTGATCGATGGGAGTTCAATCCCCACTGTTTCCTATCATTTGGCCACTTGAGTTTTAGATCGGCCTCATTTTTGGGCTCATCCTAACATGAGCTGGTAAAATAGATGGATAGGGTGGATTTCTCACGAGCATCATGATGGCCCCACTTAGCTTGTGACAGCAGGTGGGGGTAGCAGGCAATCATGGGCATGTGCAACCCACCTAGATTATATGGTTTAACTTAAGTTATCACATGTCGTGTCTACAAATTGATGGCATTGCACATCATGGGCATGTGCAACCACATGCAACCATCCATAGAATGGCCATCCATGAATGATCCACATAAAAAAAGAAAAAAGATAAAAAAAAACAAAACTGCAGAGATTAGAGATCCTCAGACTGATTGGTAAGTACAGGAACCAGAATTTAGAAATTGAGGAATTACAGTATCCAAAATAAATGGCTTTGTAGAAGATACTAGGGTTTTCTTTCTTCTTAGAGAACCCATGGTTGGGTAATCCAGACCATGGTACTGTTGTGTCCCACTGTGAGTGGACCATGCCCCAAAAATCTCTTCAGCAGGACAATTTTTGAGACACTCCATCCACAGTGTTCTGCAACAGGCCAATGGTCTACATTGCAACCATAGGCCCAAATTCTCCAAACTGAGAACCTGGGCTGAAAACTCTACATTGTAACCATGGTCTCAAATGCATCGCATTCATGTAAAATCACAAAACCCCAACTTACAGACCATACTTGAAGAAAATATGCTCCATGGTGACGAAGCTATCCCTTGAAGTAAACTTCAGTATGCGTCGGAGCTAAAGCTCCATCGTCGTCCGAATATTCACATACTAATATCCGAGCATCTGATGATGATGCCTCCGCCAAAATCAATAGCCGCTCGTGAAGAAGACCCAATGGAGCATCAACAGATTTAGACTCTGATGCAAAATCCAGCTCCATGTTGCAGACACCTTTATAAGGAGCTACCAAAACCATTGACTCAAGTACAATAGCCTTCTTTAGGAAAAATTTCACCAACTGCATTTCATTCTCAAGCCCTCTAAAACCATTCATTTTTATCACCTTCAGATGATCAAACACAACCTCTGGAGGGTCCTCTGCTGGCAGTCTCTGACACAGGTAGCCTCTTCGAAGGGGTTCCTCGGCAGCAGACGGAAGCTTCAAATTCACATCCAAAACAAAGAATAAGTAAGCAGCTCTGAGAGAAGATAGCATTCAAAATGAGACTCGCTAAGCTGACAAGCACATCCTGGCCATGGATCAGCTGGCTCCATGATGCTTTCATGAAATGGAACGCTGAAGAGGTGATCGGTGTTGGACTGCTAATCACTAATTGTCAATTGGTTTTTTCCGTGACCCTTGCCATGTTGTTTTTGGGTCGTACCCATGGGTTCCTTCGGACCGCTAAATGACCGATACAACTTATAGCCATTCATGGCCTTTATATCAACGCCACAAGTGTGAAGATGACCAGGCAAACGTACAAAAACTAAGGACAATATAGATTCATGGACAATATACATTCAGCTGAAACTCTTCAAAGAAATTAAATGGGAACCGAAATTAAAGGAGGAGCATATGTAGACCTACTTCAATGAAAAGCTTCTGTAGATAAGGACATGGACAGTTTCTGAAGAAACTATAGGTGCAGGCCAGATAGCCACGACCATACGAATCCATCAATAGCTGCAATTCTTGCAAATTGTGGAATGTAACAGGCAAATCTTCGGGTCTATCTTCCTCTGCTAAAGCTACACACTGTGCATGTCAAAAGAAAGACTTTAGTCATGTCATGGCATCATACATCAGGTGGGTCCCACTATGCAGATGACTTTAGTCATTAGCATTTTTATTTTTATTTTTTGGAACTGTGCAATGTTTCATACATTTGAAGCCCAACTGATGGTCGAACGGACTAATTTTCAGCCAGGCCATCTACAAGGTGGGGCCCACCTGATGTGGATCAATATCCTACAAATGCATGTAGAGGTTTCTGTGGCACAAATCAAAACAGTTAAGAATCTCATAGAAGAGTAGGAATGAACAAATACCTGAAGTGAGACATTACACAATGTCAGAATCTTAACATGTTCAAGATGGCGCAGAACTGTAATCCAATTAGAACTATAACCCGCCTTACCAATACCATTAACAAGGACATCCACCAAACTTGAAATGTTCTTGAAATACATATGAATTAAACCACCATAGAAATGGAATGACTGGAGGTTTGGAGCAAAAATCTCAATCTCTTTGACACCACAGTTGACCACTGTCAAGCACTTAAGTGGCAGATCCGGAGCGGAAACGTTGACACGAGTCAGATCGCGACAATCCCTTAAACTCAATTCCTCCAGATGCTGGGAATTTGAAAGAATTCTTTCAAACAGGGCATCTGTAACTCCAAGATCAGTTAGGTGGAGTGTTTTAAGGTAGGTGCAACCTTTGAAATTTAACGGCGGCCAGAAATCGCAGCAACTCAAATTTAAATGGGTTATAGAATCACAACTAAAGATGGAATTAAGCGATGTAGAAAGCTCATGTTTGAATGTCTGATCATATACAATTTGACAGAAGTCGATATCGAGCTCCTTAACTCGTTTTGCTACTGCGAAATTGACCCATTTCTCAGCATCTGACAGATTGTATTGAATGAAGGAGAGTCGGAACATCTCAATCTCCTTGCCTTTGTGGAGTTGTAGATATCGGTTGACAGTAGCCATGAATTCATCTGGGGTTTGGCCACTTGCGAATTCCACACCAAAGTCCAGAGAAGTGGCATAAGCCCAGATGTGTTTCCACAAGTATCTCCATCTCCTTGACAGAATGCTCGTTCTTACAATGAATTTCATCGGCATCAAGGAAAGGATGTAATGAAGGACAGCATCAGGCAGTTCGCCGATTCTATCATTGGTTTTCTCCATGGATTTCTTCTTCTTCTGAAACTGATGGCTACTCAATCCACGGGAAGGATTATCCATTAGTTTCTCTTAGCTTTCTCCCTAATTAGACGATGTGGATTGAACTAGTTGGGAGGGTAGGGTTTGAGGATCCAGTGCTACGAAAATCCGCTCAATCAGATCGATTTGTAAAGGAAGAAGCTGTCGAAATTGAATGCTAACAAAAACCTGATTCAATGGCGCTGTGGATATCTACGGCTCTGCTGCAACCCTGAGTTCGTGGCCAAGGGGCCGGAAGGAGGGAGAAGAGGAGAAGAGAAATAGCCCTAACCGCCGAACCGGTATTGATGGAAAAAACATGGGAGAACCTTTAATACTCTGAAGGAGCATTATGGTTCATACGCAGGCAACATTGAGTAATGAGAAATGCTCACACACTAGTTGCAGTGGATTTTCTTAGGGGGCCCATAAAATGATCTCTCCGAATGGTTGGACGGTGTGGATGCAGCACATACATCATGATGGGGCTAGGGCTGTACACAAGTCAAGTCGAGCTTTGCCCTGCTCGTTGCTCGGCTCGGCTCGAACCACCAGCCCTTGCTTGATACTCCACTTGACTAAGCCAAGTCAAGCGTAGACCTGCTCGATCATTGGACTGAGCAAGTTCGAGCTGATTTGAGTTTTCGAGTTGAGTTCGAGTCTTTCGAGCTTAGTTTGAGTTTTTGCTCAAAAATCTATGTAAAAAATAAGGGGTGGAAGGGGACTACTGGCGTCGAACGGATAGGGAGGCTAGGCATCTCACAGGGTGGCCGACGTCGAGCGGATAGGCAGGGGGTGGCCGGCGTCAAGCGGACAAGCAGGCCACAGGGCAACTCAGGAGATGACGGGCGTTGAGTTGAGACTTGACTCTTGAGAGATAGGGACAGAAGGAGTGCCGAAGTGGGCTATGGGTGTGGTCTGATGGGGCCGGGTGGGCGAGCACACAAAGAGAGGGAGAGGGTTGGGGTTAGAGCACTCGGGCTGTCGGATGAGTTTTTTCTAAATGAAAATATTAGTTTTTTTTTTTTTTTTTTTTTTGAGGGGGGGGGGGGGGGGGGTATTTATACTCTGAGTCACGATCCAAGTAGAGCTGAGTCATATTGAGCCGGTTTCGAGTCACTCCATGAGTCTAGTGTGGCCCTGCTCGATGCTCAACTCGAATTCATTCGAGCACCTAAAATTTGGCTCGACTCTGCCCAAACTCACTTTTGATCTAAGCAGAGTCGAGTATTTTCAAGCCGAGTCGAGCGAGTTTTTCAAGCTTACTTGACTTGTGTACAACACTTGGTGGGTCCATAGAACTTGGTGACATCACTTCAGTAGCGATCTCTCATAAGTAACTAATCCACGTCCGAGATTGCTCGCAAAGGAACACAATTTTTTGCTAAAGCTATTCTTATTCATGCGCTAGGAAGTTATATGGGGCCTATCGTGATGTTTGCGATCAATCCACGCTGGCCATTCGTTTTGCCTGCATATTATGGGACAGGAGACAAAAAATGAGGCAGATCCAAAACTCACACTAGTTGGAAAGGTGGGAAAAGAAATTCCCTTTTTTGGAACCTTCTTGGGGTCCACCTTGATGTTTATATGCCATCCAATCCTATTAGAAGGTCATTTCTACTGGATGAACTGAAAAAACAAAAACTTAGCCTAATACTAAGCTTTTGTAGCCATATGAATGTTTCAATGGTGGTCGCTAAATCCCCACAATTTCCTCTTTTCTGG
Organism: Liriodendron chinense; assembly: GCA_003013855.2. NCBI lineage: Eukaryota > Viridiplantae > Streptophyta > Magnoliopsida > Magnoliales > Magnoliaceae > Liriodendron > Liriodendron chinense. The sequence continues at coordinate 406,275 of ML058567.1, read as the reverse complement.
CCCTGTTTGATGGTTGTATCAGCTTCATTTTTTGTCTCATGTCAAAAAAATAAGTAAACAAAATGGATGGATTGGGTAGATTGATAAAAAAAACATCACGGTGGGCCCACATAACTTTAGGAACTTCCTTGAGAAACCTTGGCAGGAAATCTGCATCTCACCAGAGCACGGTTTGGGCCAATCCGTAACTGTGGGGCTCACCGTGATGTATGTGCCTTATATCCAAGCCATCCACCCATTTGGCAAACACATTTTTGAGCATGATCCCCAAAATAAGGCATATCCAAATCTCAGGTGGACCATAGTACATGAAACAATAGTAATCAACTATTAAAAACTTCTCATGGGCCGAATCAATCTGATATTTGTGTGGTCTCTTCATCCAGCAATTTGTGACCATATCAACAGGTTGGATGGCAGATAAGCATTAAATGAATGGATGGTGTCCATGTCAGGCATATAAATCAAAGTGAGCCCCACAGTTAGGGATCCACCGACCTCGGGGATCTACTCAAACCACGGGCGTCCCACCAGGATCTAGCTAGAGAGGGACGATCCTGTCAGGGGTTCTTTGGGGCCATTGTGATCTATATATTTTATCTACGTCATCCGTCTATTTTGACGGATCATTTTAGAGCTTCAGCCAAGAAGGAGGCAGATCGAAGGCTCAATTGGACTACACTGCATAAACTAGTTAGGATTTAACTCTCACAGTTGAAAACTTAGGGGGGCATTTGCCCCCGGCCCTTATGTGACTCTCAGCCCCTTATTGGGACAAAATATATATAGGGAAATGGTACTATATATGAGGTCGACCTCATGGAAACTTCCCATGAGGTCGAGCTGTGTGGGCCCCACTGTGATGTGGATCAGACATCTACTCCATCGGTCAGATGCACCATTCCATAATGGGCCAAGGTCTTAAAAAGCAAGTCAATCCATGACTTAGGTGGGCCACACAACATATAACAGTTGACAGGAGTTACCAGCCCATTAAAACCTTCATGATCATTTATTAGGCCCACCAAGATGTGGTTCAAAAACTCAGCCCATCCATTGTGTGTGCTCTAGTCAGACAAGGGGTCAGACCAACTTTCAGCCGCATCCCAAAACTTAGGTGAGCCCCACCAGGCACTTTTAGCTATTTTAGTCATGTCTTCACATGATTTTAGATGTTGTGGCCCACCTGAGTTCCATATATGGCTGATTTTTGGAATATCCCACGAACTAAAGGGGATCCATCAAGTGCACGGTGTTGATGTCCGATCCACATCACAGTTGCGCCCACACAGCTCGACCTCATAGTACCATTTCCCTTAAATGGTACTATGAGGTCGACGTCATGGGAAGTTCCCATGAGGTCGAGCTGTGTGGGCCCCACTGTGATGTGGATCAGACATTTACTCCATTGGTCAGATGCACCATTCCATAATGGGCCAAGGTCTTAAAAAGCAAGTCAATCCATGACTTAGGTGGGCCACACCACATACAACAGTTGACAGGAGTTAGCAGCCCATTAAAACCTTCATGATCATTTATTAGGCCCACCAAGATGTGGTTCAAAAATCCAGCCCATCCATTGTGTGTGCTCTAGTTAGACGAGGGGTCAGACCAACTTTCAGCCGCATCCAAAACTCAGGTGGGCCCCACCAGGCACTTTTAGCTATTTTAGTCATGGCCCACCTATATATATATATATATATATATATATATATATATAAATAACATCTTACTCATCAAACAAGGTCCTCCCACTGGAACCCGTCAAAAGTTGTGGATCAAAGTATCAGGTGGGGCACAGCAAAGGAAACAGTGAACAACCACCTAAAAAGCTCTACATTCATGCAGGACCATCTAATGGTTAGTTTTTGAGGCATCTCATTTTCATGGTGGACAACCTTGTTATACGGGTGAAAATGTCATAGAAGCACCATAACGAGCCAACTAGTTGGATATACAAGTAGTTGGCTACGAGCCACAATTTAAATGTACCATAACTTATGTAGTTTACTGATTTAATCATCTAATTATTTGATTGGTGGACATTAAATGGACGGCTAAAATGGAAACTATCCACTTGTTTAAGTACTACAAACGATTTATTTAAGTACAATAAGCGGAGTGTCTGGATCACCAACAGCCAACAGGTGCATGTCCACTGTTTGTGGTACATGACCTTTTTCCTTTTTTTTTTTGCTTTTGACCACAAAATGCAATAAGGGAGCGGATTAGGTGCAGCCCTGACTGTGGGGCCTACCTTGATGTATTTATTGTATATCCACGCCATCCATCTGTTTTACCAGCTCATTTCAATGCATGAGCACAAAAATGAAGTCGATCCAAATTTCAGTTGTACCATATTGGAGGAATTAGTGGTGATTGAATGCCCACCATTAAAAAATTCCTAAGACCCACCCTACTTTTTTATTTGGCATCCAACCTGTTGATCATAAAAACGCATCCAACCTGTTGATCATAAAAACCTAGATGAAGAGAGAAACCAAATATCAGCTTGATCCAAAACTTTTATTGCCCTCTATAGTTTTTATTAGTCATCCACAATCTACGGGGTAACTCTTTTAAGTGGGCTGAAGTTGGTGAAAGGGTTCAGACAGGTCAGGCTTCAACTGAAGTGCTGGCTCACAACTATCTTAACTATTTAGGTAAGAAGGCATCAATTGGGTCTGGAAAACCTTGTGGAAGCACCAGACAGAATCAAACAAGCAACACAATGTCACCAGCAAATCCACATAGAATATTCAAATTTTATGTTGAAAAATCATTCAAGGAAAACAAGCATGGGACAAAAGCGATCATTATGCAACCAAAAGTTACAAGAGAATGAAGAAAACTCACTTGCATCCAAGCCTCACAAGAGAAATCCATGCTATCATAAGCTTATTCTCTCACCTTATAACTATCTCAATCCCTCTAGGGCACTTGACTCCTTTGGCAATTACCCTAATCCCGCATTACACCCCTTTAAATAGGAAATAATGAAATTAGAAACAAACTTATGCAAAACTGCGCAAACCGACATACGGTCGGTCGCCTGGTCATTTTCCCGATGCCCATGGGTTCGGTCATTCAAAACCATGAGTTTATTGTGTTAAATCCATCATGGGAGGTCGCCCGACCATCTGCTCAATCGCCCAACGGCCTTGTTCAGCATAGATTTAAGTCACCTGATTCTAACAATCTACACCATGACTCTAATCTGCACCTCACGTCTTCATCATAGCTCCACCGCTTCTTTGCCTTCAACGACTTTACCTTAGCACCTTCACATCCTGCTCGCTCATGTGGTGTACGACCCACATACGAGTAACTGTGGAATCCGTTGTCGATCCCGTAGCTCCACCGTGAAAAGTGCTCCCGATCAATTTGTAAAGATGGTCATACATTCATGCCTTCATTATCACGAGTGCCCATTTTAACACTTTACAAACCCAATCACAACTGATAAACCTGCACCCCATCTTCTTGAGTGTACCAAGAGAGATTAATTTTTTTTTTTTCAAATTAGGGACATGCCTGATATCTTTCAGGAATTGTTTGATCCCATTGAACATCTTAATGCGCACCAAACCAATACCCATCCACCATCATACTCATTGTATGTCATAAATGAACTCTGGTAAGGACACATGGGATACGATGCTCCTGAATTTAAAAGACACTCATCGCAGGGTAACCTTATCATGGATATGGTCAATACATTGCAAACATCATACTTGTCCTCTATGAATTTCACCCTATTAGCCTCCCTAAAGGAATCTTCAAATTTCTTTTGCCTTGTCTTGGGATTCTAACAATCCCTCTTTATGTGTCATTCCTTTCTACAATTCCAACACCTCACCTTAGACTTTTCCCTTGCCCTGAGATTTAGATCTTGAATGTGAATATCCCCCATCTCGCTCAGAATTTCTTTCCCTCATAACCAGTGCCTTTGTAGAAGAACCTACGTCATTATTTTTCCTTTTCATTGCCTTCAACCAAAGGACTGAGATAATAGTCTTAATGCTAATGGTTTTCCTACCTACACACAAAGAGTCATTGAATGACTCATATGGATTTAGAAGAGAATTTAACAGGATGCATGCTTGATATTCGCCCTTCATCTATTCATCTATATCCAACAACTTGCAAACGAGCTTATTAAAGTTGCTAATGTGGGGCTCAACATCAGCCCCCTTTATCAATTTCAAGTTGAACAACTGAAGCATCAGATACAGACGATTCTCTAGAGATTTCTTCGTGCACTCTCCAACTTCGCCCATGTACCAACAACAGTCTTCTCCCTCATGACATTATAGAGGACCTTATTCGTTAGGCACAATTGGATTGAATTATCAGTCTTCTTATCCATCTTCTTCTATCATAGACTTCAGTCGCTTTTGAAAGAGTATGTCTTCCAATCATTGCTGAATTGGGAGACCCTTCATCTTGACCTTTAATAATTCAAACTTGTTCTTCACAAAATACTTCTCTATGTCGGATCACATGCTTGACGCCATTGAAACTTGTCTTCAGATTCTATCTCCTTCCCAATGTTTGCTCCGATACCACTTATTGGGAAACCTAGCAGAAGCACGTGGGAGAATCAATCAAGCAACACAATCTCACAAGCAAATCCACACAAAGACAATCTGAATTTTCCGAGGAAAAACCCCTCAAGGGAAAAAACTACGAAACAAAGCGATCACTATGAAACCAGAAGTTATAAGAGAATGAAGAAAACTCACCCGAATCTAATCCCCACAAGAGAAACCCAAGCTATGACAAGCTTATTCTCTCACCCTAGAACCCTCTCAATCCCTCTAGGATACCTGACCCCTTTGACAATTACCATAATCCTAGATTACACCCTTTTAAATAGGAAACAAATGAAATTAAAAACAAACTTACATAAAACTGTACAAACCGACATATAGTCGGTTGCCCAATGCTTGTGGGTTCAGTCACCCGAAACCATGCAAAAACATCCAGAGAGTTCATTGTGCCAAATCTGTAATGGTTGGTTGCTTGACCATCCACTCGGTCGCTCGACGACCCCATGCAACATAGATTTGAGTCACCCGATTCCATCACATTAAATGGTGGTCCGCTAATGGGCCACAACTATTATGAATATGGCTGTCAGTAGGTCAGGCCTGGGATGGCTTTGGTCCAGATTTTAACTGTTACGACCCAGCTTATTCAAAATTTTGATTTTGGTAATGCCCATCCTATTGACAGCCCTAATTGTGAAAGTGCACAAACCCGGGGCTTGCAGGGTTTATGCAATTTCATTAAGGCACTCTCTAAGGAAATTGAGAAGTTAAGAAGGAAGAACATTCTCTGGGGTGAGGCTACATGTCAAAGGTCTCATTGCTAACATTCCCTGGGGTGAGGCTACATGTCAAATCTGCATTACTATCAAAATTAACAAATTGCAAGGTGTTTTTTTTTTTTTTTTTAATCATCAATGGCATTCCACATCATGGGCTCGTGGAACCACCTGAGATCATCCATCGAATGGCCACCCATGAGTGACAACATCGCAAAAACTGCATAGATCAGATATCGTCCGACTGACTGGTGGTGTGAAAACAGAACTTACAAACAATGGAAGTACATTATTCAGAATTTAGAAACAGAGAAAGTACAGGATCCAAAATACATGGCATTGTACAATAAACTTGCCTCTCATTCCTGAAAAGGGGACCCAAGGTTCAGTAATCCACATCATTATTCTGTTGTGTACTGCTGTGAGGGGGCCCTGCGCCAAAAATCTCTTCAAAAGCAGTATCCAGGACAATTTTTTTTGTGACGGTCCATCCCCAATGGTCTACATAACAAACCATGGGCCTAAATTCTCCCAACTGAGAATCTGGGCCAAAAATTCCATTAACTGGATGGCCTAGAATTGAGCGATCAAATGCAAAGCATTCATATAGGCCGTTTTAAGTACTCGGGAATGGGATTTTTGGGACGTTGAGGGAGAGTCTTCAGTTCAATAAAGGGCAAAGGGGATTGAGAGAAATGGGGAAGGAGAAGGGAGGAGCGGAAGGTTCTAGAAGCTTTGGCCATGGGGGAGAGAGAGAGAGAGAGAGAGAGAGAGAGAGAGAGAGAGAGAGAGAGAGAGAGAGAATCGTTTGGTTGCCTTTAAGTTCTATTAGTTGTAAATGAGTTTACTAGTAACTAACTCACTTACAAATAGTGTTTGGACAGAAAATTTCATTTGTGAGTTACAAGCTCTAAGAATTTTAATGTGTTTGTAATCTTGAGAGAAAGAAGTGATTTTACTTATCCTTTAATCACTTACAACTGAAACTAAATTTCAGGTGTAACTTGTTTCTAACTTGAAGAGTACAGGCATCCAAACAACCTCTAAGTCAGTAAAATAGTCGAAGATACTTGCTTGAGTAGTGAACAATTTTAATCTCCACCAAGTTTATACCTATTCTAACATGGCATTTAAATTTTTTTTTTTTTCCATTTTATTTTCATATTTTGCCGGCAAGAGCATTATCCGAAATTGCATCCGATGATGCCCCTTTGAAATTTGCCTTCATGCCTTTTAACTTCAGCGTAACCACTAGGTACTTCTGTAAAAGAGGGGCAACTGTAGAAACCTTTAATTGCATAAATTACAATGTTGGGAGAGAAATATCAAAATGAGAACAATCACTAACAGGCACATGTACCACTATTTGTGGTACATGGCTTTTTTAACCACAAAATGCATTAAGAGGGAGAAAAAAGAAGAAGAAGGAGGTAATCCTTTTAATGCATGTTGTGGCTAGAAAAGCTCTGTACCACATATAGTGCAGGCACCTGTAGGTGATTGGTACATGGCCCACTCTATTCTGATGCATTATTTACCTTGAATTGACTTCCTAATGAATTGGTATAAACAACATAGGGTTGCCTGACCTATCTTTGCTAAGAAAGATATCATGATAAGTGGTGTAGGGCAGCAGCAAAATCAGCTCCCCTTGAAAGCTGAGTCATCTCCAATCCATAAAATTCCTTGGGGAATTCTTTGAAGTGGGCTGAAGTTGGTGAGAGAATTTTGTGGGTCCACATAAACCATTGGGTGGTTTCAACTGAAGCAATGGCTTCAAAGCTGTTGCCCGCTGCTATTTAGGCAAGAAGGCATCAATTGCGCATTGGAATTTTTTGCTTAAAAGTCATGAGTATTTGGGGTTTGGAAGAAGAGGTTGGATTCAATGCCCATTTAGTAGTCCACTGATTGGATGGTCCAACACTATTATGAAAGTGCAAAAACCAGGGGTTTGCAGGGTTTATCCCATTTCACTAAATGACACTCCCTAAGGGCCCATTTGGCAACATTGATTTGAAATCCTATGAAATCAAATGGACTTCAGTCAGTACAGAATGGAATGGATTCGAGATCATTTGAGGTGGGAGTTCAAAAAAAGATCTTTGGTGAACTTGGACTCCTCTTAAGTCCAGATCCCTCCAATTCCTTGCTACCAAACAGCAAAAAAGAAAAAGGAAAAAAAAAGAAGCATCAAATGGCCAGCCATGAATGGACCACATCACAAAAACTGCATAGATTAGATCTGACTGATTGATGGTGTGCAAACAGAGCTTCCAAAAAAAGGAAGTACACCATCCAGAATTTAGAAAAAGAGAAAGCACAGGAGGCTTTGTACATAAACTTGGTTTTCATTTCTGAGAAGGGGACCCAAAGGTTTGATAATCCAGATCATTGTTCTGTTGTGTCCTGCTGCGAGTGGGCCCTGCACCAAAAATCTCCTCAACAAGAATATCCAGGACAATTTTTGAGACAGTTCCACAATGTTATGAAACAGAACAATGGTCTACATCACAAACCATGAGCACAAATTCTCTGAACTGAGAACCTGGGCCGAAAAGTCTATTGACTGGATGGCTAGAATTGTGCAATCAAATGTAAAGCATTCATGTAGAATAATCAAAACCCAACTTACAGACCAAACTCAAAAGAAAATATGCTCCATGGCCACAAAGCTAACCCTTACAACTAACTTCAGATGCAGAATCCTTCTTCATGCGGCCAACACCTTTCTGAGGAGTAACTAAAACCAAAGACTCCAGTACAATAGCACTCTCTAGGAAAAATTTCACCAATCTCATTTCCTTCTCAAGCCCTCTAAAACCATTCTTTTTTATTGTCTTCAGATGATCAAACACTTATCTCCAGAGGATCCTCTGCTGGCAATCTTTCGCACTGGTACACTCCTTAATAGGGGTCCTCGGAGACAGATGGAAGCTTCTTATTTGCATTAAAAACAAAGAGAGCATAAATAAGTAGCTCCGGGAGAAGATAGTATTCAAAATAAGATTTGGTAAGCTGAAGAGCACATCTGGCCATGCATCAGGTGGGCCCCACAATGCTTTGATGAAATCGAAGCCTAGAAGAGGTGATCCGTGTCCCAGAACTGGTAATTGCTAATTGTCAATTGGGTTTCACCAGTGACCCTTACAATGTTGTTTTTGGGTGGTATCCATGGGTTCCCACTTCCCACTGGTCCATTTTACAGCATAAAAATCTGTACCCACCACTGTTTTGCCCTTAATGACAATCAAGAAAGATTAAATCACCTCCCAAGCAACTCATGACCTCTACCATAGCATATTTGTAACTTATGACCATTACAGGCATTCATGGCCACTCTACCAATACCCCAGTGTTCAGATGATCAGGCAAAAATGTCTGAAAACAAAGGACAATGTACATTTGTGGCCCACCTGATGAGCTGATTGGCCTGATTTTTTTTGCACCAGGTCAATATATAAGTAAAGCCCATCTCATTTATGGCGAGGATGTCAGATGAAACTCTTCAACAAGATTAAACAGGAAGTTACAGTCAGAGCATAAGTACAATATAGACAGCACAGGGTTGCTTGTTCTATGTTTGCTAAGAACAGTATCTTGACAGGCATTGTCTAGGGCTGTGGCGAAATCAGCTTCCCTTTGTAAGCTGGGTCTAAGGGATTCCATAATTATCATTACAAAATGTATTTTAATGGCCCTTAAGTTTTCTTTTTTTATACTGTCTTAGCCGATAACGGCTTGTTACGAGCCCTTTTTTTTTTTTTTTTCCTTCTTGTAAATGCCGTTACGGCCCCATAATGCATAAATGTTCACACCATTTGACATTACATAACTGATTTTAATGCCTTAGCCGGGTCATCTCCAATCAATAGAGGAACTCATTTTAAGTGGGTTGAAGTTGGGGAGAGGGTTTGGAGGAGTCTCACATAAAGCACTAGCAGGTTTCAACTAAAGTGCTAGCGCACAACTATCTCAACTATTTAGGTAGGAAGGCACTAATCGCCCATTGAATTGTTTTGCTTAAAAATCATAGTATTTAGGGTTTGGATGAAGAGGTCAGATTCAATGTCCATCAAATGGTGGTCCACTAATCAGATGGCCCACAACCATTATGAAAGTGCACAAACCAGGGGTTTGCAAGGTTTATGTCATTTCATTAAATGACACTCCCTAAGCAAATTGGGAAGTTAGAAGGAAGAAAATTAGCTTGGGTGATGCAACATGTCAAAGGTCTCATTGCTAACATACTCGTGATCATGTTGATTAATGAATGATAGCAAACATTAAAAAAAATATATAATTTGCATTAACACCAGGGTCTCTATGTGACATTTTGCTCTGTCCATCAGTTACCCCAGGTCACATTCGAGCTTCAGCATAAAAATTGGGCAGATCTAAGACTCAAGTGGGCCAGACAAAAGGAAAAGGTGAGAACAGGAATGCTCACAATTGAAACCTTCCTGGGACCCACCGTGGTGTTTATAAGCCATCCAACCCATTCATATATGCTCTCATCATGAAGGTAGAAAAAAAAAAAAAAAAAAATCCAAGCAGTTGGTGAGCCCCACTCAATATATGATGAAAGAATTACCATATAGTCTGCCTTTTTTTGTTACCATATAGCCCCACTAAATCTGCATTACTATCAAAGCTACCAAATTGCAAGGTTTATCATTAATGGCATTCCACATAATAGGCACGTGGGACCACTTTGAGACCATCCATCAAATGGCCACCCATTAATGGACCACATCACAAAAAAAAGCAAAATTAGAGATCCTTGGACTGATTGGCGATGTGCGAACAGAGCTAACAAAAAAAAGAAAAAAATAAAGTACAGGGTCCAGAAATTTTTTCCAGAATTTAGAAACAGAGGAATTACAGAATCCAAAATACATGACACTGTACAAAAAACTTGACTTTAATTTCTGAGAAGGGGAACCATGGTTCGACAATCCAGACGACTGTTCTGCTGTGTCCTGCATCAAGTGGGCAATGAACCAAAAATTTCTTCAACAGGAGTATCCAGGACAAATTTTTAGACGGTCCATCCACGATGTTATGCAACTGAAGAATGATCTACATTACAAACCATGGGCCAAAAAGTCTATTGACTGGATGGTTAGGATCGTGCGAACAAATGCAAAACATTCACTTTGAATCACCAAACCCCAACTTACACACCATACCTGTCCCCTGCTCGTTAGATGAGCTAGTATAGGCAGTGTAGTGTGTGAGTGATCCAGGGTTTCAAATAAAAAAATGAAAAAAAGAAAAAAAGAAAACAAAAAAGGAACTTACAGACCATACTTTATGCGCCATGGCGACAAAGCTACCACTTACGGAAAACATCAGTATGCATAGGGGCTAAAGCACCATCGTCATCTGAATATTCACATATTAATATCTGAGCATTAGATGATGATACTTTTGCTAAGATCAATAGCCGCTCACAAAGAAGACTTAATGGTGTGACAACGGATTTAGACTCCGATGCAGAATCCTTCTTCATGTTGCAGACACCTTCCCGAGGAGCTACCAAAACCAAAGACTCTAGTATAATAGCCTTCTCTAGGAAAAATCTCACCAACTGCATTTCATCCTCGAGCCCTCTAAAACCATTCATTTTTATCACCTTCAGATGATCAAACACAATCTCTGGAGTGCCCTTTGCTGGCAGTCCCTTGCACTGGTAGTCTCTTTGAGAGGGGTCCTCCGTTGTCAATCGAAAGCTTCAAATTCACATTGAAAACAAAGAGAGCATAAATAAGCATCTAGAGAACATAATATTGAAAATGAGATTTGCTAAGCTGACAAGCACATCCTAGCCATCCATCAGGTGGGCCCACAATGCTTTGATGAAATCAAATCCCTGAAGAGGTGATCAGTGTTGCAGGACTGCTACTCGCTAATTGCCAAGTGGGTTTTTCTGCGACCCCTGCCATGTTGTTTTTGGGTGGTATCAATGAGTTCCCACATACCCATTTTATAGCATATACAATCTGTTTTTGCGCTTGATGACAATAAAGAAAGATTAAATTATGTCCTAAGTAACTCATGACCGCTATCATAGTGTATTTGGCATTCATACCAATTGTACCAACGCCATAAGTATGCAGATGATCAGGCACACATGTATGAAAACAAAGGACAATATACATTTGTGGCCCACCTGATGAATAGATTGGCCTGATTTTTGCACCAGGTCAATCTATACAAGTAAAAGCCATCTCATTTATGGCTAGGATGTCAGCTGAAACTCTTCAAAGAAATTAAATGGGAACTGAAATTACAGTGGGAGCATATGTAGACCTACTTCAATGAAAAGCTTCTCTAGACAAGGACATGGACAGTTTCTGAAGAAGCTATAGGTGCTGGCCGGAAAACTATCATTATACAAATTCATCAATAGCTGCAATTCTTGCAAATTGTGGAATGTAACAGGCAAATCTTCGGGTCTATATTCCTCCACTAAACCTACATACAGTGCAGATCAAAAGAAAGACTTTAGTAACATAAAAGTCACATTATTAAAGAGTTGTGCTATGCCACCTAAAATGCACATCTGCGCACCATACATCAGGTGGGTCCCACTGTGTATATGACTTGCCAAAAATTTGGGGCAGGGCCACTCATTAGCATTTTTTTTTTTTTTTTTTTCATTTTTTCTTTTTTGAACCGTGCAATGTTTCATACATTTGAAGCCCCAACTAATGGTCGAACAGACTGATTTTCAGCTAGGCCATCTACAAGGTGGGGCCCACCTGATGTGGATCGATATCCTACAAACACTCTTAGAGGTTTCTGTGGCACAAATCAAAACTATTAAGAATTTAATAGAAGAGTAGGAATGAACATATACCTCAAGTGAGATATTACACAATGTCAGAATCTTAACATGTTCAAGACAGTGCAGAACAGTCATCCATTCATCTTCAAAATTGTAACACTCCTTACCAGTACCATTAACAAGGACATCCACCAAACTCGAAATGTTCTTGAAATACAAATAAACAATTTCACCATAGAAACGGAATGACTGGAGGTTCAGAGCAAAGATCTCAATCTCTTTGGCATCCAAACAGTCGCCTACTGTCAAGCTCTTAAGTGGCAGATTCAGAGCGGAAACCTTGACATGATTCAGACCACAACAATCCCTTAAACTCAATTCCTCCAAAAGCGGGCAATTTGAAAGCATGCTTTCAAACAGTGCATCTGTAAGTCTAACCTTGTCTAGGTGGACCGTTTCGAGGTAGATGTAACCTTTGAAATTCAATGGTGACCAGAAATTGCAGCGACTCAAATTTAAATGGGTTATACAATCACAACTAAAAATGGAGTTAAGCAATTTACAGTGCCTCCTTCCCTCAGCATGTTTGAATGCCATAAAATATAAATATATATTTTGACAGAAGTCGATATGAAGCTCCTTAACTCCTTTCGCTAATGCGAATTCGACCCATTTCTCAGCATGTGAGAGATTGCGAGTTGTAGATATCGATTAACAGTAGCCACGAATTCTTCTGGGGTTTGGCCAGTCCTGAATTTGGCACCAAAATCCAGAGCAGTGGCATAAGCCCAGATGGGTTTCCATAAGTTTCTCCATCTCCTTGACAGAATGCTTGTTCTTACTATGAATTTCATTGGTATCAAAGAAAGGATGTAATGAAGGACATCATCAGGTAGTTGGCTGATTCTGTCATTGGCTTTCTTTCTCTGCACAGAAGGATTCTCCATTTAAGTTCCTCTTACTTTCGCTCTAATTAGCAAAATCAGATTGATTTGTAAAGGAAGAAGAAGACGAAATTGATGGTCACCAAAACCTGATTGAATCGCGCTGTGGAGATCAACGGATGCAACCCTGAGTTCATGGCCATCGAGTCGTAAGGTGGAAGAAGCGGAAAGGTGAAAAAGCCCAAATTACGGGTCTGGGTAGTGTGTGAAAAAACATGAGAGAACCTCTAATACTCTGGTCGAGCCATATGGTCAATCTGCCGGCAACTATTGAGTAACGAGAAATACTCACACACAATTTAGTTGTACGGCAAGTGGGGGCCTTCCACGGCGTTTATATATATATATAAATGGCATCTTACCCATCCAACGGACTAAGGCTCTCAATGGGTCGGACATATATCGGATACAGTTGGATCCCGCTCCAAGTTCATATATTGTAGACGGATTCGGAACAGACTAGGATATCCATATTCATCCATTTATAAATTGTTAGATCCATTCTCGATCTAAAATTCATATAACCATCGGATTCAGGTCGAATCTAGGGCCAAATTCACCCAGATTTAAAAAGTATATGATATAAAATATATAATACAATATATTTAATTTAGTAGAAAAATAATGCAAATCCCGCTATTTACTATGGTATGGTTGACATGGCCTAAAATAATTTGTAAAACGGATGGCCAGCATGAATATAACATACACAGTAAGGTGACAATGAATCGGATCTTAATCGGATGGAACTCGGATATGTTACTATGAATCCATATCCGGTCCATTTAAGTAATCGAACCTATTTTAAGATCCAAATCTGGTCCATTTAATTAATCAGACCTATTTTAAGATCCAAATCCGCATTATTAGGATTCGGAGCGAACCGGATCTTGGATCTGACCCGCTCCATTGACCCGCTCCATTGAGAGCCCTACAACAGGACGGACAGTTACTGCGCTGGGAACCTAGGTAGGCCCACCGTGATGTTTTTTAGAAATCCACCCATCCATTGGCTCTGTGAGATCAATTTAGTATAATATACCAAAAATGATCCGGATCGGAGACTCAAGTGGGCCAAAAATGTGAGGATTGAATGTACACAGTTGAAATATTAGTGGGGCCACAGAAGTTTTAAATCAGGCTAATATTTATGTTTACAATTCATACAAGTAGTAATGACGTTATGAACAGTATTGATGGCTTATAAACATCACTGTGAACCCAGGGAGTTTTCAACGGTAAAAATCTCCCTAACCACCTATTCATTGCAGTACGCCCCACTTGAGCCTTGGATCTAATTCATTTTTCGCACAATACCCTAAAATAATCTCACAAAGCTGATGGACGGGGTGGATTTCTTAAAAACATCAAGGTGGGCCCTACCTAGGTTCCCAGCAAACAGAAACTGCCTTGACGTATTACCGTCCGGACAGATCTGTGGAGAGGCCCACTTAAACACTTATGATTGAACGCTTACCATTAAAAACTTCCCAGGCCCACCGCAGCAGATACATAATGTTTATTTTCCATCCAACGGTTGATAAGGTCAAACAGAAATGGATGAAGAGAAAAATTAAAAAGATTAGCTTCATCCAATAATTTTATGGTCTACAATAAGCTTTTAATGGTCATTCACGACTTTATCCAGGGGTGTGGCCCACCGGAGATTTGGATCTTCTTGAATTTTGGAACAACCTCCTTAAATAAGCTGGAAAAACGTATGGACGGCGTGGATATGAAACTAATTTATCAACGTGGGCCCCACACAGTAACGGTAACACCCATTAAGGTATTAACCGGGTAACAGCTAATCCGCTAACAAAGAAAAAAAATGGTGTAAGACGCCTATGATAGTTCTCCATCATTTTGAAAGTAGTAGTGACGTGTCTTCCTCACATTCGACTCTCACGTGGAGTCATCCACACCATTCAAATTGTGGGCCATACTGTAAAAGGATCATAATCTTCAATATGAAGATTGACCATGCAACCCAACAAGCTATCGAATGGATAGTTAGTTAGCGGTCCAAAATTCCACGGCGCAAGTAAGTTTTAGTATTTTCTTTTCGCTGTACTCTTTCTCTACGTTCCATCTACAGATACAGCGATTTGGACGGTGTGGATTTCTGTAAAAAACTATTCTATCTACGGCTGAAGATTCTCCATCAGTTTTAAATGGTGGTGAACTAGCATAAGAGTCTGTCACCGAAAGATGCCTAATTATGTCGAATAAACCAGAAGCTTAGATCAAACCAGGAGAGTCTGTGTGTGGGAACGGCTCTGATCTTCGCTGGAGGAAGGACAGAAATGGCAACGGCTAGGATGGAAAGGAAGAGGGCATGTGTTACTGGAGGGACCGGATATGTGGGGTCCATGCTCGTTAAAAGCTTGTTAGAGAAAGGGTACGTCGTCAACGCCACCGTCAGAGACCCTGGTTCGTCCATCTTCACATTCTTTCCTTCTCTTCGCATCATTTTTCTAAAACTCGGTTGGTGGATTCGAAACTCGGCCGAGTCAACTCGACTCAGTGAAATTTTGAGCTGTCTTTTCGAAACTCGCTGATGAGCTATGACTAAGTCGGGATCAATAAGACTCGCCCAGCAGGCAGGATACTCGGTTGACTCAATTACACCTTGCTAGGTCAACTTGAAACTCGGACGAGTCAAATGGACTTGGCAATATCTCCAGCCAATTTAACTCGAGTTGGTGAGATGGAAAACACAATTAAACTGATATGAGGTTGAATTTGTAAGTGGGGGTGACTTGTATTTTCACTTCCTCAGTTGGGGTGGAAAATCATGATCCGTCCCATTCATTACAATATTGGAAATCGTGATTTGATTGGATACGTTATCATGTTTATCAAGCTATGGGCTTGTTTGGAGGCATGGTTAAATTGATATGAGGTTGAATTTGTAAGTGGGGTGACTTGTATTTTCACTTCCCTATTGGGTGGGGGTGTAAAATCATAAGCCGTTCCATTTGTTATAATATTGGAAATCGTGATTTGATTGGGTATCCTATCATTTTATCCGATTTTCCTCCCCAAAATTGTAATCGAAACCAATTCAGCTGATTTAGCTAATGGTGGAAACAATGGTTTTTGTGGGCTTTGCTCTTTTTTTTCTTTGCTCTTGCCTAGGCATAATAAAAGAGAAAGTGAGAAATGATGAAGGAAAGGAGGAGCCTGACAAAGAGGTAAAGTAGAAAACCGAGCTATTACAAATAAGAAATAATAAGAATATCATCTAGAGAGCTGAGGCACAGTTATAGTCGCTATCTTAAAGATAAATTTACTTGCGTTAAAGAAAAACCACACCACACCATGTCCTCACCTTAGCATGAATTGCGAGAATGCCCCTCTAATACAAATAGTAAGTCAAAGAGTCTAATATAAAAGGCTTCAATTTCACATCTCTTTTCTAATGTGGTACTAAAACAACACTAAAACCACTGAGATAAGGGGAAAACAGTTTTTCCGATTTTTAGATCTACTTCTTTCAACAAGGTGTTCCCATTTCGCAACCATGACGCCCCAAAGCCATGAGAACCAGAATGTGGTAGAGACATCTATCCCTAAGTACACAAGGAGGGTGATGTATATGTCTGGATCATCCATCTAACGGGGCCCATCGTGGATGGCCCATGTTCATATATTACACCTATCAGACAGTCATAGCCATTGGTTTTCTTCGCTTTGTGTACTGAATATGGACCCTCAGCCAATTTTATTTCAAACCATCACTTTAGAGGTTGACCAATTTAGGATGGTCCAATCCATGCGTTGAAACATTTGCCACTTACAACAGGGAAATTATATGGAGGGTCCTAAATGACTGGTACTATAACAAGTATGATTGAGAGGTGAATCACTGAACACATACAAGATACAGGGGCATCACATCACCATTCAAGTAAAATTCATTATCAGAAAAGAAATCACCAATGGCATGCATTGTAGGTAGCATATTTCCCACCTGATAAGTAGACCAACATGCATGGCTTTTGGGACAGGGGCATCTTCACATCAATCCCCCACTAAAGTGGGCTGGAATCTAAATGCACATGTCAAAGTAGACTTTTTGGTGCATCCCATTTTGAATGGGTGTGGGGATTCCCGCCTGCTCTCTACTGACATTTTCCAATTAAACCCAATAACTGAATGCATTTTATTCTTTGGTGCAGCAAATAGAAAAAAGGTGTCTCACCTCTTATATCTACAAGTCTTGGGCGATCTAAAACTTTTCAAGGCAGATCTCATGGAGGAAGGCAGCTTTGATGACGCCATCAACGGCTGTGATTTCGTCTTCCATGTGGCAACCCCAATGAACTTGGAGTCTAAAGACCCAGAGGTAACTAATCATTAGCGATGAAAATTAATTTCTTAAATAAATATTACTTTTAGAAAAGTAAATAAACATATTATATATGATTAGACTTCTGATTCCACAACTCTCTCTCTCTCTCTCTCTCTCTATATATATATATATATATATAGAGAGAGAGAGAGAGAGAGAGAGAGAGAGAGAGATGTTGGGATAGGAGGGCCGGCAGCAGAAGCAAAGCCGAACACTAGCAACAAATTCAATCAAACAAGCCACACAATTCAATCACAATGCATGCAATCACCCACACATAGACAATTCGATTTTTACGCGGAAAAACCCCTCACGGGTAAAAAACCACGGCACAAAGTGACACAAATCCACTATAAACTCAGAAGTTACAAGAGATGGAACCCAAGACCCAAAAAAACCAAGCCCACAAGAAAAATCCTAAGCTTACCCAAGAAGAAACCTTGTTCTCCAAGCTCTTTCTCTTACCTAGAAGCTCCCTCAATCCCTTTGCAACCTTGGTGACATCTAATCTCGTGATTCCCCTTAAAAAGGAAGAAAAACCGGATTTAGAAATCTCTTGCGCAAAGAAACCGTGCAAATCTGTGTTGTAATAGGATACTGCCGACTGGTCGTCTGACCGATCGGACACTCCTATCGACCGGTCGGCCGACCGGTCGGATGGCCTATTTTTCTCACAGCAGCAACGCTGCTTTGGTGTCCAGTGTGACTGACCGGCCGGCCGGACGGTCGGTGGTCTTCATGCGTGAAGAGTTGAGGCGTCCAAGCCCAACAAACTCCACTACGACTTAATTCTTTATGCAACTCCTCGCCACGCACCATCTTCACCTCTACTTCGTCATCATTATAGTCCTGTCGCTTCTCATGCCCCATCGATTCTATCATTGCATCTTCACACGTCTTGTTGCTCTTTCCATGTGATCCTTTTTCTCTTGCTACACTTGAGCAACCGTGGATCTCGCTCCCGCAGCTTCACCATGAATTGTGCTCCCGATCACCTTGTAAAGATTATCGCACCTCCGTGCCTTGATCATCACGCGTACTCCCTTCACCACTTTACAATACCGATCGCAGCCGATGAACCTACACCCTTTCGCCTCGAGTGCACCAAGAGATATCACATTCCTCTTCATCTCAGGGACATGCTTCACACTTTCAAGGATCCGTTCGACTCCATCGAACATCCTAATGCGCACCGAACCAATCCCTACCACATTGCGAGCGTAGCCATCGCCCACAAACACCGATCTACCATCATACTCCTTGTATGACATGAATGAACTTCGGTCAGGACATACATGACATGATGCCCCTGAATCCAAGAGCCACTCTCCACCAAGAGGCTCTATGCCGGATACAGTCAATACATCACAACTGTCACCACCGTCCTCTATAGTATTGGTTCCTTCCCTAGAAGAGCCTCCAGATCTCTCTTGCTTTTTCTCGGGATTCGAACAATGCCTCTTCACATGACCTTCATCCCCACAATTCCAACATCTCACCTTGTGCCTCCACTTGCCTTTTGATTTAGATCTCGATGAAGGAGATCCTCCACCCCGCTCAGAATTCCTCCCACTCATAACCAGTGCCTCATCAGTAGAGGGAGCCACGCCGCCGCTTTTCCTTCTCATCGCCTTCGCCTGAAGGGCTGAGATAACGGTTTCTATACCAATAGTCTCCCTACCTGCACACAAAGAGTTCTTGAGCGACTCATATGATTCTGGAAGAGAATTTAGCAGGATGAACAGTTGATCCTCGTCCTTCATCGGCTCATCTACATCCATCAACTTGCAAATAAGCCTATTGAAATTGCTGATGTGGCTTTCAACATCGGCCCCCTCCGTCATTCTCAGATTGTACAACTGAAGCTTCAAGTATATGCAATTTTCAAGAGACTTCTTCGCATAGATATTCTCTAACTTCGCCCATGTTTTAGCCGCAGTTTTCTCTTTCATGACATTATACAAGACCTTATCTGCCAAGCACAGCTGGATTGAGACATTGGCCTTTTCATCGATCTTCTTCCACACTTTTTCTTTCATAGCTTCTGGTCGCTCTCCAAGGAGCGCATCTTGCAATCCTTGCTGAACTAGAAGGCCTTTCATCTTCACCTTCTAGAGTTCAAAATTGTTTTTTCCCGAATACTTCTCTATGTCGAACCTCATGCCTGATGCCATGCTCTTGTCTCATATCGAATTTCTGCTATACCCCAACGATCTCTCTGATACCAGTTGTTGGGATAGGAGGGCCGGCAGCGGAAGTAAAGCCGAACACAAGCAACAAATTCAATCAAACAAGCTACACAATGTAATCACAATGCATGCAATCACCCACACATAGACAATCCGATTTGTACGTGGAAAAACCCCTCACGGTAAAAAACCTACGGCACAAAGCGACACAAATCCACTATAAACTCAGAAGTTACAAGAGATAGAACCCAAGACCCAAAAAACTAAGCCCACAAGAAAAATCCCAAGCTTACCCAAGAAGAAACCCTGTTCTCCAAGCTCTTTCTCTCACCTAGAAGCTCCTTCAATCCCTTTTGCAACCTTGGTGACATCTAATCTTGTGATCCCTCTTAAAAGGAAGAAAAACAGGATTTAGAAACCTCTTGCGCAAAGAAACCGCGCAAATCTGTGTTGTACTAGGACACTGCCAACCGGTCGGATGGCCTATTTTTGTCACAGTAGCAACGCTGCTTTGATGTCCAGCGTGACTGACCGGTCAGCTAGCCGGTCGGTGGTCTTCATACATGAAGAGTTGAGGCGTCCAAGCCCAATAAGAGAGAGAGAGAGAGAGAGAGAGAGAGAGAGAGAGAGAGAGAGCCCCTAGCTGAAGTAGACTTCTCTCACATATGGTACTCCAGTGGAATGGCCAATTATTTCCAACACATTAATCTAAGGGTTGAGTCCATTTGATCATGTATATATAGCTTTTGGAATCGCCCATTCTCACTAGAGCCTACCATATGACAATTGTTGATTCGAGTCTTCACAAATCAATAGTTAACCAGTCAAACTCATAAGCGAATTTCCTTGTGACTCAGCTTGAAATCTCATCGAGTCACCCAGTTTTACAATTAATTGTTGGCTATGTGCAGTGAGAGTTCCTTATTAGATGGTGAGAGTCCTATCTGTGATCCACAATTTCTACGCTTCACATATTCATGGGGTTCGATGAAATGTCCGATGAGCGGGACTCAATATTCTGTCCAACATGTCGGCCCCACGTATGGATACCCTGTCCCAAAAATCAAGCTGGTTCACTCATCACATGGGCCACAATTTTGGAAACAAATGGACAACTTAGAAGACTTAGCCGAGCTTTTCCATCGTTCATTTGTTTCATAAACCTTAGCCCACTCAATCACCAGACTGGCCTAACTTTCAGAAAGGGGTGTGGGTCGCTTGATAGATGGTATAGATCTATAGCTAGTGTAACACATCAACACATGTGGGATCATGAAAACTCTAATTTTGTCATTATGGTGCTGTTCCATTTCCTTCCACATTGTATTAATTCATTGTTTGTGCTTGAAGAATGACATGATCAAGCCAGCCATAAATGGGACGTTGGACATTCTGAAATCGTGTGCCAAAGCGAAGACCGTGAAGCGTGTGGTCTGCACATCATCGGTGGCTGCCGTGGCGCGGAAACAGATCACCGGGACGGGCCATGTCCTTGATGAGGAGAGCTGGTCCAACGTCGAGTATTTGACTTCCGAGAAGCCACTGTCTTGGGTAAGCTGGTTTCTGTTTCGGGTTGGCTCGGCCGGACTCAGTTTGACTCAGTGCAAATCATGGTCGTAAATGGGTTGGGCCACCTGCTTTCAGCCAGTTTTGGGCTGATCATCGACATCACGGGTTGGCCCCAGGCCCAAGTTTTAAGCCCAATAGTAAAAAATTAAAGGCTTGTTCTTGGATGGAAAGCACACCAAGCCAGCCCTGGCTGACTGATTTGACATGGGCTGAGTATGCCGTGGTGAACCTGGCTCGGCCCATTCATACCTTTTTACGTGTTTATGTTCATCCCATGTTTTGGAAGGGATTTTTTTTTATGGAAAAGGTCATTAAAAACTCAAAATTATGGAAAAAGAAGGCATGACTAATTCCGAATTTGAAGAGGATCCCTTAACTGTAGGATGGATGGTGAAAAGACCAAAATGCCCTTGGCCCTTTGTTTGTTTGTTTGTTTGTTTATTTTTTTTCTTCTATGATTTGTCTCTTCTGATGATTTGATTTACTTGATCTTATGGGTGTATGATGATCATCATGGTCCGTCTGTTTAATGTCATAAACAAGCCACATGGCCCCACAATGGAAATAAACAAGGGGCATTTTGGTCAATTCACCCTAGCTGCTGTCTTTTTTCCCTTGAAAATAAATAAAGTGCATTTTAGTCAATTTGCCTTTGGTTGGATCTGATCAGATTGGACCGAAACTCGTTCCCAAGATCAATGGGCACATTCCGAACACATCTTATAGCCTCTAGTCCTCATATAATATTCTTGCCCATTAAAACTAATCATACGCTAGACATCAACTTCAATATAAGTAAGCCTGGCTAAATTAATAGGTAGTTGGTGGGTTTCACTTGATAGATAGCCCCAAGTAGTTATATCTAAGTTGACCTTATGGGAAGTTCCCATGTGGTCGAGCTATATGGGCCCCACTGTGATGTGGGTTGAGCATCTTCCCCATCAGTCAGATGCACCATTCCATTGTGGGAGACAGGCTTAAAAATCAGGTCAATCCATGACTTAGGTGGGCCACCCGCGCATACAATAGTTGAGAGGGGTTACCCTGGCCATTAAAATCTCCATGATCGTTTATTGGGCCCACTAAGATGTGTTTCACAAATCCAGCCCATCCATTGTGTGTGTCCCACTTGGATGAGGGGTCAGACCAAGTTTCAACCACATCCAAAACTCAGGTGGGCCTCACCAAGTGCTTTTAAATGTTTTAGGCATGTCTTCACATGTTTTTAGATGGTATGGCCCACTTGAGTTCCGTATACGGCTGATTTTTAGGATATCCCATAACTTAAAGGGAACCCATCAAATGCACAGTGTTGATGCTCAACCCACATCACGGTGGGGCCTACACAGCTCGACCTCATGGAAAGTTCTCATGAGGTTCGACCTTATGTGTGTGTGTGTGTGTGTGTGTGTGTGTCTATATATATATATATATATATATATATATATATATATATATATATATATATATATATATATATATATAGTTGATATTAAATATTAACCTGTAAAGAATTATAACTGTCATTTTGAAAATGATATTTTTAGCCTATAGGCGGTTGACATCAGCTATATTTCAAACTTAATCCAAGCTCTTAGGATAATTCGTTAAGGGTAGGACCATGTAGTAGTCCTTGAGAACAAGTTGTTCTATCTACTAAAGTGGCCTTAATCGACGAAGGCCTTTGTTTTAAGATTGGTGTACATGGAATTTGGTAATTTTCTATCTTAGGGTTGCAGTTTAGTTACATTGGAAGCTGTGCAAAGGAGGAGTTCATTCGGTTTGTGTCCATCGCTAAAGGTAAGAGAAAAGAGGCATCATCATTCAGCAAGACAAGCAATATGGAATAATTGGTGCTAGCAATATAAGTTAAGGAGATCCATCTCACCCAAGGGTGTTGGGTGTCTTAGATTTATGTAATCAATATCGATTAAGTTTATGTTCAGTAGAGCCGCTTTTATGTCATGATTATCGCGTAAAGGAAGAGTCACGATGACATGCTAGGCCCTTGCTAGGGTTTATAAAGGATGAAGTTGGCCTATTATCATTACTACGAGTATTTTAATTATGCATTGCTTATGTGGGAGACACTTATTAATTTATGTGAGTGTCTATTTTGCACTACAATTATGAACTTTTTCAATATAATTCAATATTGCCTTTAATAGGAACCAATTATCACAAATAAAAAGAGTTGGTCGAGATTGTCTTAGGTTGCATGGATATTGCATATTACCTTAGACAAATGTGAACTTTATAAGCTATTTAACACCAGTTTGTAGTTAGAGATTTGATATTGCAAGACATGGCTTAAGTCCAATAAAATTTCTCAAGATCATAAAACATTCAATTCTTGAGATGATGAAGGGTGTTATGCTTAACGCTGGGATGCTAATGAATTCTTGATGAAAATAGCAAACTAGTTTCAGAATTCGGATAAAGTAGAGACGCATTCACCTTCACACAAATTGACAATGTGCATCGTATAATGACTTATGAGAATATATCTTGGAGTTGTCCATTACAACTTAAAAAAAAAAAATCATCCATTAGGTTTAAATATAGAAGGTGAACTCCTGGTCTTTCTGCTTTTGAACTATCTTTTTCTTTAGCTTGGTTCATTTAAAAAAAAAAAAAAAAAAAAAACTATAGCACTCAAAATGAGTAGATATTGAATGAGCTCATTGTTCAGTGCATTGAAGAGGAAAAAATGCTCAATAGGTAAGGAAAAACATATAATGAACATCTTATAACCTCTAGAGAAGGATAAAATAATAAGAAAAATAAAAGAATACTAAGTACTGAAAAGTAAACTTTATGTTTTATAGTCGACGGCTAGCGTCAACCTCAAGATTAGTAAAGAAAAATGCAAGCTAAGAGGGATGTATACTTCTTTTGTAGGAAGCTAGGCCATCAAAAGAAAGAATACATTAGGTTTGAAGAATCACTCATAAAGAAGGATAAATATCTTGTTTTGGTTTATTTTCAAATCTAATATAACCAGTGTGTTAATAGGCTCCTATTGGATAAATTATAGTACTTCTACTTATATAGTTTCATGTAGGGCATGCTGAACATCAAGAGACCATCTGAAGTTGAGAAATTAGTGTAAGTAGATAGTGACATTATGACAAATAAGGAAGGAATTAAAGTCTATAGGCTTAAGTTAGGGTTGTGTCAAATTATATATCTAATAGATATTATTTATGTGCTTTACATAAGGCGTAATGTAGTTTCAATTTCTTATTTAGAGAATATGGTTATGTGTTTAAATTTGAAAATAAAAAATCTTAATATTTATTATTATTCGAATATGTTGGTACTGGCATTGTGGTTAATAACTTTTGTAAATTAGACTTGAATGTCTCATATATTTTTTCAAATTAGTTCTTTATATGAAAATGAGACTAACACTTAACAAAGCTAATTAAGAATGAAATTTCCTCCATGTTGTCACACATGTGATTGGATATATATCTCATGTGAGAATAAAAAGAGTACTTGTGCAAGAAGAAATTGTTTAGGCTCTGAATTTCATGGAATAGAGTTTATGCTAACCACATTAAGTATAAGTAAAGCATGATTCTAAAAGGGCAACTAGGAGTATAAAACTCTTAGAGTGATACATACAGACATCTATTGATCATTTTGTACTATGTCTTAGAATAGGTAGAAGTGTTTTATATATCACCTTTAGATGACTACTTTTATTATGAGTATACATATTTTATATGCGCTGAATAAGTAACCCTAGACACATTTTAAGTATTATAAAATTCCTATTATGATTGCCACATCATACACCACATATATCTTTAATTAAGTTCTGAGTAAATTTTTATTGAAAACCTTAGTTTGTGATACTTTCATGTGTGGGGACGGTTATGTAAAAGATGAGTTTTTAACCTGCAAGAAGAAAAAAGTTGAACCCAGGACAATTAATTGTTGAACACTTAGAAGTTTTTAAAAAGTTCAAGATTCTACTAGAGCTGTGGATACAAAAAACTTTAAGTTCATTAAGAATATTGAAAATAGTGAGTATCAATTCTCCAGATTGAGAGATGAATTGAAATAATGAAGGATAACTAAATTTATAATATTAGTGAATGTCCTGAAAGGATTAAGTCGTTTATTAGTAAATGAGTTTTGAAAACTAAACGGGTCTACATGAGTAATATTGATGGATATAATGAAAATATAGTCGCTAATGGATTTTAATGAGCAAAAGTATTTGTCCTAAGAAAACCTTCTCATTAGTATTAAAATAACTATTGTTCTTTTAACAAATGCACAATAAACTTTACTCACATATATTGAAGATTTGATAATTTAAAATCGATTAAATATACAGAAACAGACCTTATTAGCTCATGAATCATAAGAAGTCCACATTTTGCTATGTTTTCATAATAAAATTGCATAAAAAAAAAGAAATGAAATATTATGGCTTCCTCTAGTATAAAGAGGAATGTGTAACTTATCTTGAGGATACACATAAGGAGATATGGTTTTAAGTTTTATTTGTTACTGAATTGTCATGTGTTGTAGAACTCATCTGCACGAAGTAGATGATGACGGACAGACTTCATAAAGACCATTTTGTCATGTTACTTATGAGGTATATTTCTTATATGAGGGTTGTCGACCTGAAGAAAGTACTGGATTAGTAGAGGTTTTAGTTTAATTCGATACATATATAGATATTTAGAGTTCGCATTAATTTTTGACAATTCTGTTCTACAATTTATTTTTTCTTCTCCTTTAGTGTGTACATTTTCTTTTAGTAAGCGAGATTTGGTTTGTCTCATTGGAGATATGTAAAGCTCTTAGCATAGATAGTATGATTACTTGTAAATAACACATAATCTTATTAGATATGTAATTTTTATATCACACTTTCATATTGTTAATCTATATCATTATGGTTATTGATATTCGAATTGTTATTTGCCTTATTTTGAAAATATTAAATATTGTGATAACTACCATGATCTAAAATTAGTAGTATTGATGGACCAAATCAAAGAAGTGATGCTCATAATATTATCCAACAGTAATATTTTTCAAAATATAATAAGTACCCATTAAAAAATTTTAAAAAATATATTTTGTATGTTCATAAAGAAAGAAATATTTTGATTTCTTTAATAGATTATATGTGGCCCAAGTGGAAGAATGTAAGACTTCTAATAGGCCACACATAATTATTAGTTTTGATCTGACCATTAAATTATTCAAATTGAGCTTATTAGTGAGCCCCATGAAAGTTGTAATCAATATAGATAGGCTTACGGTGGTACACTTGGACAATAGTACCTATATACGGTAATTTAGATGAACATGAACTAGATCTAGTGTAGAGACATTATAGAAATGAATGGTTGTGATGGAAAACTATTATACACATTTCTCTATAAATATATGTTTTGGTCCCTTTACCTACACATACAGAAAAGTATAGTTTGATTGAGAGGGTTTCTAGAAGGGGTGTATGATGCAAAAGATCAAGTATGTTCTCATAACAACACCAAGAATATTTTTCATTGGAAGCAGATTTGGACACATTAAATACTTAATGCTTCGAATTAGGGGCTCTATTGGGCCCATCATGATGTATGGGTTTTATATATCCACACTGTTCATCCATTTTTTCAAATCATTTTAGGTTTTGAGTCTAAAAATTAGGCAGGTCCATCGTAATGTTTATTTGTCATCCAACCTTGTTCATAAGGTCATATAGACCCGGATAAAGGGAAAACACAAATATCAGATCAATCCAAAACTTCAGCCACTCACAAGAAGTTTTTAATGGTGGGAGTTCAATCCCCTCTGTGTGGTCCACTTGAGCCATAAAACTGCCTCATTTTTGAGTTGTCTCCTAAAAAGATTTATAAAAATGGATGGACGGTGTAGATAAAACCCATACATCACGGTGGGCCCCATAGATCCCTGTCTGGATAGATTATCGTCCAAGCGGGGGCAGGATGCAATCTGCTTCCCTTCCCATCTATGTATGAGTTTGAGATTCAGTTTTTTTAAACTCCATGATTGATGTATAAAATGATTTGTTATTCTGTGATTAAGTCTAAAACTGTAGTCATTGCCTCTAGAGTTATGTTTGAATTACCCAAACCGATTAATGACCAGCTTTGTTATGGACAGGGAAATAAGTAAAAGGAGGGAAAAAAAAAAAATCTAATTGGAATATTTCAAGCTTTAATCATTTAACTACTTTTCTATGAAAATGGCAAACTTACATTTTTCACCTAATGTTCTGGTCCATTAATAGAAACTTCTATTCTTAAAGATCTCACCCATTCGTAGTGAGGGTCATCATATTAATAGTTCGAATCATTGCATTATGACCTCAGATCCAATTATTATAGTTCCCAAAAATGTTATTCCTTTGAAATTATTTTACCTTTCAAAAAATTTAGTACCAATGCATTACCAAAGCAAACCTATGGTATAGGGTGATTCAGCTTACTTGTAAAATTACCTAAATGCCCTTGGCATGTGGGGCTTGCAACTTATGCAGGTTGAGGGACAACCCAAACCCAACTGGACCTCAAGGGGACCCAACCCCAATCCAACCCAACCGAAAGTTCAACCTGAGGTGCTCAACAACCCAACCTGAAGTCCTTTATTCTCGACCCGAATCTGAATACATGTGATTATTCCTAACCCAACCTAACGCTACCTATATTTGCTTAACCTAGCTAAACCCTACCCAAATTCAAATTGTGGGTTACCATTTTCCAACTCCAACCCGACCCAAGGACTGAAAATCCAACCCAACCTGCAGAATCGATCGAGTTTGGGTTGACTCAAACCCAAGTTATAGCCTTATTGGCATGTTTAGATATGGGAGGAATCCTTGATGCAATGGTTATTTTCCAAGGAACAATACAAATATGGATTCCATTGACAGGGTTATTAGGATAATGAAAAAGGTAGTTGATTGTTTGATAGAATCTATCATTTTTTTCTTGTCATCCTAACAATACAGAAAGTCGCATCAATAATAAAACATTTCTATTTTTCTAATTTCCATGGTTCTTATACCCAAACATGCTCTTCTCTTCCTCTTAACTAGACCTTCCATGTCTTTTAGGCCCGTTTGGATACCACCAGATAAGTTGCTTTTTCTACTTACAGCAGTAGATCGATCAGTAACTTCTTTGTGATAAGTTTGGTTCATGATCAATTATAAGTAGCTTTTTTTATTTAAAGTCACTTAAATATTACTTCAGTTTAATATGTAGAAATCAAGATAAACTACTGTAGGCATAAGTAGCTTAAGATCCAAACATGCCCTTAACAAAATATATGTAAAATAATACAATGCAGGGATACGGAGTGTCGAAAACCCTAGCAGAGAAGGCGGCATGGAAATTCGCAAAAGAAAACAGCCTCCATCTCATCACCGTTATTCCTGGTGTCATCACTGGCCCATCTCTGACACCGGAGGTCCCAGGAAGCGTGAGCTTGGCTCTATCTTTCCTCACAGGTGAGATTTACAACATGAAATATGTTGTGTCCGTACGTTCCATCAAACGGTCAGAAACATCACTACCTGTGCGAGTGTGATTTTTATGTGTGGACATGAATAATCACATACGTTCAAATGCATTGTTGTTACAAAGTGTTCAAGATATGTGGGGGCCACAGTGATGAATGGATTCAATCAATCCAATCCGTCCATGTTAGGCTTAAATTCCAAAATCCAGCTTGATTCATAACCCAGGTGGGCCACGCCAAAGGAAACAACTGGGGACATCCAGCAGGGGTGCACCCAACATAGGGAATGTGACGTGTATGTCATCCAACCCATTCATCATGTTTGCCCCACCAGGATGAACGGCAAAATTTTCAACATGATTGTATATTGTCCCTTTGGTGTATCCCATCTGATTTTTAGAATGGGATGATTCGTGGAATGTACGGTGAACATTAGAGGGGGAACCCGATGTACGGTATGGATTCCACGTTCACATCAAGGGTGGTCCCCACACAGCTTCGAACATATGGCATGTATGTGATCATTCCCAATATATCCAAGCTGGGTCATGGGTTTATTTGGACCGACCTCATTTTTTGTACTAAGGCATATAAAAGCTGGGTCCCAGATGATGGACGGTTAGATGTCCCACCACATGCACATGCGAATGAACGTACAAGATCTGAGCGGTCCATTCGTATAGGAGAGCATTTTCATGGTCTGCGGCTGGTTTTTGTAGGGAACGAATCCGGGATCAACTTTTTGAAAAGCTTGCAGCTGATGTCGGGATCGATCTCCGTTGTACACGTGGAGGATGTATGTAGGGCCCACATCTTTGTAGCGGAGAACGAATCGGCTTCTGGCCGTTACATATGCTGCGCTGGCAATACGTCTGTACCGGAGCTAGCAAAATTCCTCTCAAAACGATATCCACAGTATAATGTCCTCACTGAGTAAGCCTGTCTAATTTCTTTCATTCTCTGTTCTAATCTATGGTCTAGAAAACATCCATCAATCCAAACCTTGCAATATATGACCCACCTATCGAATGGGTCATCAGCCTTCTAATGATTTCAACGACATGGCTTACCCTACAGTTTTGCAATGTCATCTGCATGGGGTGGCCCATCTTTTGTAAGGTTTGGATTTGCTACAAATGGACTTTGATTGCCCGCGAACCCCAACCTTAGAAGTTCCTGTGGTCGAAAAGCTAAGTGGGTCTACTCATGGTTAAGTGGTAGACTCATAAGAGTTTCAACACAAAGGTCATGGGTTCAAGTACCCATCCTGGTGTGAGTGTGTAAAAAAAAAAAAGTTGCCGCAGTCGTTACTGTGGTGTTTAAGAAAAAATCCACCTTGTCGGTCCATCAGTAGGCTGCAGACAGAAAACAATAGAGATTGAACACTCACCGTTGATACATTTGTGGGGCCATAGAAGTTCTGGGTCACACTAACATTTTTGTGTTTTCAGTTTATCCAAGTGGAATGACCTTATGAACGGTTTGGATGGCATATAAACATCATGGTAGACCTCGAAAAGGGTTCAACACTAGGCATTACGCTCCCTACTGTTTCTATCATGTGGGCAAACTAGAGTTGTCCTCACTTTTCGCCTAATGTCCTGAAATGAGGTGGATAAACGGATGGACTGGGTGGATTTCTCACGAACGAAAGGTGGGCCCCACCTAGCTCTCGACCGAACTTCGGCAGTTGGGGTTGCAATTCACGTAACCTACAAGTACCTATATGTGATTTTTTCTCCCCATTCAATTTGGATTCTTCATCATCCATCTTCCCTTGGTCGATTCAGATTCATCGCCTGAAATGATTTTTCATCGTGTGATCTATTTCAGTTTTGGAGATTTTCCAGTGAATCTCAAGTCGATCATCTCCTCAGAGAAGCTGATTAAAGCTGGATTTAGCTACAACTATAGGATCGAAGAGATGTACGATGAATCGGTGGAGTACTTCAAGGCCGTTGGATTGTTGGCCAATTGAGAGCTGTCTGATCTTCTTCCATATATGCTCCTGCAAACTACAGTTTGAAAATTGGTGTAACTAATCTCTTTCACCTGATTATCTACAGTTGCATTAGTAAGATGTGACGGTCTGATTATCTATCTTCCAACCAACGAATGTGTAGTCCTGCTGTAATCACTTGTATTAGTAAGATGAATGTGTACGAACGTGTGGGTTTACCAAACCTTTGATGCCCTATTCACATTTACCCGTTAAGGCCCCTGTAATTCTCACAGCACGCTTTCCGTTGCAACATGGTAGACAGATCTGGACCATTCATCAGGTAGGGCCCACAGATAGCATACCCTAAAAAGACATGAATTAGGCAGAATAGGTACATGCAAATGAAATATGTATGTTAGTGTGTATCGACTAGTTAGGCATACCTTCAGCACCATATTCCATTATTAAACCAAGCACATTTGTGATATTTCGTCACTTGAGGAAGTATTAATGTTGGGTCATGATGGCAATTCGATTAAACGTAAAACTTTGACATTTGGCAAAATGGGGTTCAACCTGTCCAAAAACGTTCGTCCGACGAAAATCGAAGTCGGTGATATGTTTTGAATCTACATCCGACACGTGGCAAAGAGAGACAACGACATTTAATGAAACATCAGTCTTTCATCACACGCCATCTCTTCATTTTTCAAAAGAGAAATTGGGAGGATGTTATACCCTAATTTTTCCGATTTGGGTAAAAGCCAATCAGAAGAAAATACGTAAGTAGCCATGAGGTCTATATCGATCACGACGGAGTTTCTAGTGATACAGATGTCATCGGTATGAAATGCCACGACACTAAATGGAGTGAGAGAACGTGGCCAGGTCAGCGAGCAGTTATTATAAAGGAGAAATCTAGAACAAGAATAGTGTGCGAGTGGTCGAAGTAGACGGTTAGTAGTAGAAGTATCTGGATGAAGCAATTGAAGTTATAAAAGCAAAAGGAGAACGACAGTGAAAAAGGTTCAGCACCAACCAAATCAATCTATCTTTCAATTTACCAAATCCCTTACATTTCATAGTGTAATTGATCCATTTTACATTCCAAGTACTTTGTATTTCAGTAGAGCAAGTGCTCAGGTATTTATTAAGTCAAGATTACATTACCATTTCCAAGCTTATTCAGGTTCTTCAGTCGATTGTTATTTATGTTTCTTAGCGTACTCATTTCTCTTTACTTTCTTTAGCATTAATTGCACTGTTCAATTTCGATAGTATAATCTCTAAAATTACATTTTGTAACAGTAAGTTTTACGATCGGTAAAGTTCTGTTTTACAATTTTAACAAAGATCGCCCACATGATCGATTATAAATTCTTTTCCTTACATCCTTTAAAGTAATGTTAAGAGAAATCATTTCGATCAGAAGGTAAAGTTGTAACCCACTTTCTGGAGGACAAACCCCACCCTCCAAACATCGCCTGATCACTTTTTACTAAGCAACGGAGCTGAGTGGCTAGTTGGGCAATCGATCTCTACAGACTTCGGTCATATACGATCAATCACGACGTATCTTCCTTCTCTAGCACTCGGGGTCGTTGTTGTTCGGTTGGAATCGAGCTGTGAAAATCGGTTCTCGCACGCCCACACACACATCATACACGTGGTTGACGAATAACTCGACAACAAAGGTGGGTAGGGAAATTCCTACCGTTGAAACCTCCTTCAGGTCCACAGTGATGTTTATATGCTATCCTGGGCAGTGTGGATTCCCCCTAAGTACTGTTGATTCCCTCTGGTAATGTGAAATCCCCCTGAGCACTGTGGATTCCCCTGGCAATGTAGAATCTCCTTGAGCACTGTGGATTCCCTATGAGCACTGTGGATTCCCCCTGAGCACTGTGGATTCCCGCTGGCAATGTAGAATCCCCCTGAGCACTGTGGATTCCCCTTGGCAATGTAGAATCCTCGAGAGCATTGTGGATTCCCTTTGAGCACTATGAATTTCCCCTGGCAATGTGGAATCTCCCTGAGCACTGTGGATTCCCCCTTGGCAATGTGGAATCTCCTTGAGCACTATGGATTCCCCCTGGCAATGTGGAATCCCCCTGAGCACTATGGTTCCCCCCTAACAATGTAGAATCCCCCTGGGCACTATGGATTCCCCCTGGCAATGTGGAATCCCCTTGAGCATTGTGGATTCCCCCTAAGCATTGTGGATTCCCCTTGGCAATGTGGATTTCCCCTCGAACACCGTGGAATCCCCCTGAGCACTGTGGAATCCCCCTGCACACCGTAGGAATCCCCTCGAACACGGTAGATTCTCCCTTTGTCGTGGTGTGGTCCACATGGTATCCTTGGAAAGGTATAAACACTAGGCATTACTCTTCCTACAGTTTTCTATCATGTGGGTAAACTTGAGTTGCCTCATTTTTGGCCTAATGTCCTAAAATGAGTTGGACAAATGATGTAGAGGGTGAAGCTGACCTCTATATGTTCAAGATGGACCGCACGAAGGATCAACGGAAGGTCACCAAATGCGGGCCTAAGACCCCGAAGAAGGTGCCAAATTTGCTCCAACCGATCGGCCATCCGACTGGCCGGATCCTCCAGCCAACTGGCCGGACCCCTGCCCGACCAGCCGAACCCTAGGAGCCCAAAAGCCCAAAACTCCTTGGATTGTTTTTGTCGAATCCGGCTGGCTGGCCGTACCATTTAGTCCGACCTATCCCGACCGGTTGGCTGACAGGTCAGTCCCCTTCGAGAGAGAGTCAAAACTCTTTGGATTATTTTTACACTAAATTCTGACTGGCCAGGACCCCCTAGCCGGCCGGCTGGTCAGTATCCTGTGAAATCCGTGAACTTTCTAATTTCAAATTTCTTTTCGGCTTTCTTTACTTATTTTCCTTTTCTTAATGCAACTAGGACACCTAGGTTACGAGGGTTAGAACCTAGAGATTATAAATATTGTTTTAATTTTCGTCATTAGACACATTATGCAATTTTAATACAATTATCTTTGAGTTTATCTCTGTTTGGCTTGTATTCTTCAAACTGCCCCTTGAGCAATCAAGGAAGATCGAACTGTTGTTCGATTGATCCATGGATTCGGATTGGTTATCCTATGAGAGAGATGGTGCTTGATCACGTTCCGCCTACGGCTGCGCCAATTTCGTATCAAAGCGAGGCTTTTCCTCAGGTGATGGCTTCTAGCGACAATCGAGGCAACAACTCCGCTGACGGTGATCAGGGAGTTGCGTTTCTAGCAAAGAAGATAGAGCTTTTCCAAAGATCGATGACGACTTTAATGCAAGGGTTGTGGGAGTCCATTGATCAACTCGTCGTTGCATTAACACCGCAGCAAGTTCCAGCGGTTACCTAACCACCCGCTATGGTTGTTGGGGGTAATCCAGTGAATCATCCGGCCCTCTCGGCCACTATTCGACAGCATGGTTATGCATCCCCGGGTGGTAGCGATGATGAAATCGAAGAGATCCTTGCACGACCTCAGGCACATGGTTTTAACCATGAGGATCGTGATGATTATTGATACAGAGGTTAGGGAGAATTCCCTTCTTTTAATGGTATGTTGAGAATTGAGGAATTCCTCGATTGGTTAGCAGAAGTAGAAATTTTTTTCATCACATGGAAGTCCCAGAAGATTGGAAAGTTAAACTTGTTGCATACAAGTTGAAATCGGGTGCGTCGGCATGGTGGGAGCAATTACAGCTCTCCCACACCCGATAAAACAAATTACCCATCCGATCATGGCCTCGAATGCGAAAACTTATTCGGGAGCATTTCCTTCCTCGTGATTATAAGCAGAACTATTCCAGAAGTATCAGGATTGCCGTTAGGGCAACCGCACCGTTGAAGAGTATGCTGCTGAATTCCATCGGCTAGCCTCTCGTAACGACTTGACTGAAAAGGAGGCCCAGAGGACTCGATGGTTTACGGCTCAATATACGGGATCAAGTACATATGCAACAGATATGGATAGTAGGGGATGCACTACAAGCCACCAATCACGTTGAAACTTGGCTTACAAGAGTTCCTACGTGAACATATCCTCCATCCCGAGCAACTACTATCATAGTGGGACAAGAGGTTCCTCAAACCAAAGGAAAATGACCTATTCGAGAA
This sequence comes from Liriodendron chinense, assembly GCA_003013855.2. Lineage (NCBI taxonomy): Eukaryota > Viridiplantae > Streptophyta > Magnoliopsida > Magnoliales > Magnoliaceae > Liriodendron > Liriodendron chinense. The sequence goes on along the minus strand of ML058567.1, from coordinate 371,488 downwards.
TGAGTCCAACCGCCTCCTACAACCGTGACTCGAGGAGCGGGGGTCAGAACACAAAGATCGCAACGCAATGCAGCACCCACGGTTGGGTCAAGTCAAACCCCAAATCCTTATGCACGACTCCGACCTAATCATTGCTAGAAATGTGGCCAACCTGGTCACTTATCCAATACATGCCTGAATCAACCGGTGGCCAATTTGGCCATAAATGAAGGGGAGTTTGCTAAAGAAGAGCCCGAAGAGTGCAATGATCACCAAGCCGATGAAGAATACGAAGAGGAAGCTGATGTAATCGAGTAAGACCATGGGGAATCCCTGGTGGTGAGACGTCTTTGTTACACTCCAAGGGTGGAATCCCACCCCCAACGCCATAACATCTTCCGCACCCAATGCACTGTGAATGGAAAAATTTGCGATGTTATCATCGATGGTGGGAGCAGCGAGAACATAGTATCCAAGATGGTGGTGGACAAGCTCAAGTTACTGACGACAAAACATCCATCTTCGTACTCTATTGGCTGGATAAAGAAAGTTAGCGACACCAAGGTAATTGAACAATGCTTGATTTCATTTTCCATCGGTAGAGGCTACAAAGATGAGGTATTATGTGATGTTATTAACATGGAGGTGTGTCATATTCTCCTTGGTCGTCCATGGCAATCAGACCGGGATGGTACCCATCGTGGGCCTGACAACGTTTATATTTTGATAAAAGATGGGAGGAAGCGTATCCTCGCTCCCATGCCACCTGAGAGTTACCCCAAGACTTCTATAGTGGAGGGGAGCTCTCTCCTTGCCATGAGAGAGTTTGAGATAGAGGCCAAAGAGACGGGTGAAATTTATGTAATGGTGGTAAAAGGTAAAGGTTCCTAAGAACATGTTATACCCCCAAGCTTCCGTCCTTTGTTCAATGAGTTCAGCGACATGTGGCCCGAATAACTTCCTCAAGGACTTCCCCAATAGTTGTGCTACATCCAATGTCCACTCTCCTCTCTTTTGTAAATTGTGTGTGTCACACACACACACACATCACATTATACCCTAAAAAAAATAATAACTAAAAATTCAGATTAATTACATCATTAATTTTCTTCACATGATATTAGAGCTACCAAAATCTCTGGATCATTGCCCACATAAAATCACAAGTTACCATCCAACACTAATTGCTGTGGCAGCCTATCCAGCCAAGGTTATCAATCCTGCTCGACAAAGCGATTATTGCTTTGCCTCTCACCACTATATCCACTGGCATCTCAGCCACCTAGTCTGCTATCTCTTCAATGAGCCTTCCCCTGCTCCGCCTGGGAGCAGACAGCTAGTTGCATCGATAACAAAGCAGTAGTCACAACACCTACTCTAACGAATCCCTCCAAATCCAGCAAAATCCTCAAATAAGCAAAATTCCCCAAACCAGTGAAACCCTCATCCGAAGCCATTAAAACTAGTGGCCCCGTGCGCCTCTTCACCAACACATACAACAATGGAATATATATATTTGTTTGTGTTTGTGTATTATAATGGTAAGAAATAAATACAAAAGAGAAAAATTCTAGTAACTGAAGGAGCCTCAAGTAATTGGAGAAGAAACTCTTGTAACGAAAGGAAAGAGATAAAATATTACTATAATTACTGCAGCTGTACACACAGTTGTCTAATACTCCCCATCAAGTTAGAGTGTGTATGTCATGAACACTCAACTTGCGAATCAAGATCTGAAACTAAGAGGCACCAAGTGGCTTGGTAAGCACATCGGTCGGTTGGACGGAGGGGAAATGTGAACGGTACAAATGATGCCTATTTGGATCTTTTCACGAATGATATGATAATCGATTTTCATGTGTTTGGTGCTTTCTTGAAAGACCAGATTTACAACAATGTGAAATGAAACCTTATAGTCACAGAATAATAATGCTGGTTGTGTATGAGAAACATGGAGGTCATGCAAAAGATGGAGCAACCAGGTGACTTCACAACATGTAGTAGCCATTGCGTGGTACTTAGCTTCAACAAAAGAGCTTGCGATGATGCTTTGTTTCTTGGATTTCTAAGAAATGGGTGAAGAGGCGCCTATTAGGACGCAAGAGCCAGTAACAGAATGATGAGAGTCGTTGCAACTGGCCTAATCAGTGTCACGAAAAAACACGTAATTGCAAGGTGTTAGAAGCATTTAAAAAAAAAATACCATGTCCTGGAGTTTGTTTGAGATAACGAATGAGTTTATAGGTAGCAAGCATCTAGATGTGGTCGCCTCATGAATTGGCTAAGAATTTGGATAAAGAAGACTATGTCTAAGCGTGTGATAATGAGATATATTAAGCAACAATACAGTGACTGATAACCAGTAGTATCAGTGAGAAGTTCACCTTCAGACTGAGATAGCTTGAGATGCTACTCCCTAGGAAATGGAGATGGTTGAAAGCCAAGAAAACCTGCATTCGTGAATCACTTAAGTGTGTATTTACATTGAGAAAGAAAAAGGCCGCGTTTGGAACAGGCGACCTCAAGGCTAAGAAAATATTTTAGCGGTCTCAGATCCTTGAGTTTGAACTGTTGAGATACTCCTTGAGAGACGAAATAACAGATAAATCATTCCTAGTGATGATAATGTCACATAAATTAATATTCCAACAAACTAAAAGCAGAAGAGCAAACAAAGAGGGAATAGTCAAATTTAATTGGTGAAATCCGACATCAATGAGGGCACCTAAAAGTTTGGCAAACCACTGTCGAGAGTCATGTTTGAGTCTATACAAGGACTTGTTGAGTTTGCAAACTTGTTTCTCCCACTGTTGAGTACAACCTTGAGGAAGATGCATATATACTTCTTCTTCCAAATCACCATGGAGGAAAGCATTCTTCATGTCAAGTTGATGGAGATGCCAATTGGAAATAGTGATAACAACTAGAAGAACACATATAGTGATAAGTTTCGCTATAGGAGCGAAAGTCTCACTATAGTCTAGTCCTTCCTACTAGTTGTAACATTTGGAAACTAAGCATTCCTTGTAGCGCTCAATAGAACCGTCAACATTATATTTTATTTTATAGATCCACATACAGCTAATGGCATGTTTTACAAGTGGTAAAGAAGTGAGAATCTAGGTATGGTTGGCATCAAGAGCACTTATTTCAGCAGATATAGCATCACGTCATTTTGGATCCTTGATAGCCTGATGAAAAATCTAAGGTTCTGTCATAGAAGAAATAGCTACTGAGAAGGAGATGAGCGGAGGACAAATTCGAATAAGATAAAAAAAAAAAAATCAGATACAGGGTAGGGAATGCTAATAGGAGAACCGGTTGGTGAGATATGAGGTGAATTGGGAAGAGGTTGTATGGCTAAGCCAAAATGATGGTCCTAAAGATATGTAGGGGGACGAGTATGTCTAGTAGAATGTTCGATAGTATGATGAGCTAATGATGAAGGAGAGGACAGTATAGGAGATGGAAATTCTGGTGAGTCGGGAGATGGTAAGGGTAAAATGGGAGGTGACGGTATCTCAGTGATATGGTGAAAAGGAAACGTATCTTCATGAAAAATGGCATCACGAGAAACTGAAATAGAATTATTGGTCATTTCATACACTTTATATCCTTTCTAGGCATATGGATAACCAATAAAGATACATTTCCTGGCACAAGGAGTGAACTTGCGTCGATGCATATCATGAGTTGAAATATAACATAAACATCCAAAAACATTTAAGTGAGAGCATGAGGCTTTCCGGCTAAATAATTTTTCATATGGACTTTGACTAGAAAGAAGAGGAGTCGGCAAATGGTTGATCAAGTAAGCAGTTATGAGTACACATTCCCCCCATAATTTAATTAGTAGGTTGGCTTGGAAACGCAAGGCCCTGGAAACCTTTAGAAAGTGTCATTGGTTTTTTTTTTTTTTTTTTTTTTCCATGACTCCATTTTGTTGATGCGGGTGCTTTTCCCTGATTCTTTCTTTTTTTGGCCATCGAAGATGTGGGTGAAAAATATTTCGGAGATATGAAACCTTCTTAATTTGAGCGAGAACACGTCTTGATTGTCGAGTTCTCATAGATGGCACCAATCTGTTGTTACAGATTTCCGGACAATAGATGAGGTGGACAAGGATCCACCTAGAGTTGATACGCTGAGATGATTCTTTGCTAATTATCTGGCTGGATTTGTAAAGCTTGTTCTCGCGTAACACCGAGAGAAGCTACGAGGGTGGGTAGAGACCGGCTGTTGGTCCTCCGATGCCTAAGTTAGATGGGTGTGAGTAAGGAATGCAAGATAGCTCTTAGGCGGATTGTATTGCGTACCTTCAAATGGAGGTAATGCCCTCATTTTGTAGCAATCGAAGGAGTAATCGTGGACCACTAGTATGGCCATGATCGTGGCTGTAGTTGCAAGAGAGATTCCTGTCAAGGGGTACGATTCCTGGGGATGTGAATTGCGCCCAGGAAGGCTAGTGACATGTTCGTTCCTCTTAGTCATGTCCTTTGTCTTTCGCCCGCGATTATCTTAGCGATGATCCAGGTCAGTGGTTGTTGGAGAGTAGGACTGAGGCCAACCTGATGATCAGGCCCTACGTGAAAAAGCGCTAAATTCGAAGGTCCATGCCGTCGAAAAAAACCGTCGTAGATAGCCAGTCTAGAAAAAAATTCGACGGTCCATAACCGTCGGTTAAAATTCGACGGTCCTTAACCGCCGGTTAATATTCAAGGGTCCGTGATAGTCGAATTATTTCGACGGTCTGTGACGCTCGAAATATTTCGACGGTCCACACCCGTCGAACTCGTATTTGCATAATCGGCGGTTGTGAACCGTCGAAAAGAATTCGACGGTCGATAACCGCCGTCTGTGGTTCGAATATCATGGGATATTTCGATGGCTAGTAGCCGTCGCAAAAATTCGACGGTCCTAACCCACCGCTCTGGGTACAAATTATAGGAAATTTCGAGTCCTGGATGGTCGAGAAATAAATTCGACGGTCCTAACCTACCGTTTTGGGTAAAAATTATAGGAAATTTCGACGGTCCTGGACAGTCGAGAAATAAATACGACGGTTTAGAACCGTCGCATTTATTTCTACACGGAAAAAAATAACCTGTATTATGGTAGGGGTTGTGCCCCAATACATCCTGTAAACCCTGTAATTTGTAAATAATTTAGAAAGTTACAACATTCACTAACACAATATACAAGTACAATCCTCCACCTACATAACACAATACAACCACAATCCTCCGCAATCACATTACATAACCAACCAACACAATACGACTACAATCCTCCACAACTACAAACCTCCGCAACCACAATCCTCCACACCCACAATCCTCCGCACCCACAATCCTCCTCAAGTACAAACAATCCACAACAACATTCTCCACAAGTACCTGATTTATGTTCGCATGAAAATAAATACCTGATTTAATGAAGGTTGTGCCCCAATACATCCTGTAAATCTGTAATTCATAAATAATTTAGAAAACTACAACATTTACTAACACAATATACAAGTACAATCCCATCATCAAAGGCTTATCACTTCCTAGTTAGTTAAAGGCCTCAATTAATGCAGATCCTGAAACTCGGACCAATGCCTGAGGCAGTTTCTAAACACTAGTCATTTTCTTGTTTAATGGTAGTTTGAAACACAACCTGTACAAGTAGCTATTCTTTGCAATTGAGCAAAACAGATCATTTTTAGTGGTACAAACTTTATTGACATATCCAGTCGGAACAAATCAGTCACACAAAATTAGGTGCCAGACAACATGTTTCACTAAGGTGCTGATTTTTGCAACACATCCAAGAGAAGAATCATGTAGATTTTTACAGGGAATATTCTTAATATCACATGCATGAGCTATATGAAAGAAGTACATGACACCTGGTAACCTGAAAATACAACAATATAAGCTAAGCTAAGAAAAGAAAAAGAAAACCCATGGCTAAATGTCCTCATTTTCAGCCATCTTTTATATGGAGCCTGTATAAGCAACCATGAATCAAAATAGTTATGGATGAGCATGTTAGATGGAAAATACAATTGGGTTTTTTCCACTTTATTGAACTAATAATAATTTGCAATTTAATTGGATAGTGCATCCAAACACACCTTCAATTGACAAAGTTAGATAATAGACATATTTACACATTTATCCAAGTAAAAAGCTACGTACGATTAAAAACTTCGATTGTACACTTTCAGATTTTGAACACAGTTGATCCGTCAGCTCCTGTGGTTGGAGAGATGCACATGGCCACATGTTTTCTTGCATAAAAGCCACTAATCAAGGGCCCTGAAAGTCTGAAAAGAATCTACGGTTTGAAATGGATCCAAAAGCACAGTTTTTCAATTCAAAGAAATCAGGCTTTTGTTTATTCTTACTAAGAAAAGTCTCTATTTTTTCAAGGTTGCACCTAAAAGTTCACGACAATTCCATCAAGGACCATGTTCATGCAATTAGGACCACAAACCTAATCTAATCTCTCACTAATCTTTAGAGAGATTAGAGGACATGAAGAAATGTGTTGGTAGAAGTTCTCAATGTGTACCTGGTTACTGTAGCTTTAGAGTATTCTAAGGATGCTGCCTCAGATGGTTCAGTTCCTATACAAGAAGGAGAAGAATGTGATCATTCATGTTTTCTAAACGATGATTTGGGCTATGTTTGTCGTATATGTGGAGTTATCCAGAAAAGCATAGAGACGATATTTGACTACCAGTGGATTAAAGGTTCAAAGAGTACGAGGACTTACATGTCCAACTCTTGAAGTACCAGGGATGTTGATGGAGCTGCATGCAATCTGTTTTCTAGATGTTCTGATCATGATCTATGACAGAAATCACCGTTCATCCTAGGTATATGAAGCAAATGAAGCCCCATCAGCCAGAGCTCATGCCAATAACCTACAAGAAGGCCTAAAGAAAATGAAAAAGATGAAGAGATGATAGTCATCTTATCCAAATTAAAAAAAAAAGATTCCAAACCTCACTGAACAAAAATCATAATTACATCATATATGAAACTTAAATCACTGCAAGAAAATCCATATAAAAAAGTTGGCATCATGTTTTCATTAGAACAGAAACTGTAAAATAGAATTGGGCGAGACCTGGTGTCTAACTATATATAGTGCCAAACCAGTTTATGAAGCACATACAAGGTAGAGATCAACATAGTCAAGCTACAAGTCTAAAAAGTTGAAAAAATGAGGCTAAAACCTTTAGCCTCAATTTTGCTTGAGCCTCCATTACTATAACCGGGGCTTCAAGTGCCGTGGTTAAAGGCTTTAGCCTCGGTTTTGGCAACTGAGACTAAAAAGCCTTTTATAGCCTCAGTTCTTCAAGTGAGGCCAAAAGAAACTTTTTAGCTTCTATTGCATCAAACCGAGGCTAAATCAACTTCAAAAAATTGAGCAAAGCATATGTCTATCACACTTCAAAAAATCAAAAGCATATGTCTAGGATTGAGAACCCTTTAGCTACTTCTCTTCGTGGCACACACACAAACATGGCAAATGCACACAAGATCCCTTCATCAGATGAGCCCTATTACCTGACCCAAAATTGAGCAAGTTTGCCCATCAGGAAGGCTACTAACAAATGCAAGCAAGCTGACAATTTATCATAAACATCCTGCCTGCATGATGAGATTGGACTGACCAAAGAGTTCCCTCGTTCGCCCGTTGCCTTACAAACTCAAAGATTTTTTGTTTGTGCACAACTTATGCTTGCTAAAAAATTAACTGAGCAACAAAGCCATGAATATCCTACCTAGCAACAAAAAAGATATCTACTATGCCATTTCCAAACCCCAATTCCACCTGAATAGAAATAAAGATGTCACCTAAGTAACAAGCAATGGCATGTTAACAAAAAAAAAAAAAAAATCCTTCACATCCCTGATTATGGGGTTTGTTTTGGTTACCTTTTTGTTTTGGCTCGTAACATGTGAAGAGTCAAGGCTCCTTTCTAGAGCACCACACTCCACTGATAAACAAAAAATTTCTTCATTGAAACTGTTTAGCTATTACAAGAAAAAGAGGAACCAGGTGAAGGTGGTGTTTTAATAAAAAGGGCAGCAGACCGTGATATTGATGTCAAGCCCGTTGCCTGATAAATGTAGCTCTCCACGAAAGAAAGCACATGGAGGAATCTAAATACTGATTGTGGTTCATTCACATCCTTTCCATGGAACATAAAATAAGGCCTGCACTGCTATGCAAGCAAACAATCATTAAACATTCTGGATTGGAATCATCAAATCATTTAAAAATTCCGAATATCAAAGAGAACAAAAATACAATACAGAGTGAAATTTTCAGAGGAAAAAAGATGGTTTGTAATGCCACTAAAGAAGGTAACTGCTTAAGGTAAAAAAAAAACATTTATGAAGGTCATGTATATGCCATCAAGGTCGGCACACCCCTTATAAAAAAGAACATTTATGAAGGTCATGTATATGCCATCAAGGTCGGCACACCCCTCATGAACCCACAGAATGGACTAGCATAACAGGCTAGTAAGATAAGATCACTTATTAAGATGCTCAACAAAAATGGCTCCTGGAATGAATACTATGAATATGCTCTTCCCAATGCATAAAACAGGCAAGATCTAAACTGGTGAAGGTTCAATTTGCAGAAGAATCAAGAGAGCAGATCCTGCAACTTCCCCTTAATGGGAAAGAGCCAAGGAGAAAAGTCATGAGACTCAATTGCATGGTGCTACGACCCAGGGCCAGATTAAGGATTGTAGCATTTGGCTGAATGTCGCTTCCCTTTTTTCCTTTTAACATAGCAGCAATTTTCTAAACAAATTTATGGTGACAGTTCACTACCATTTTCTAAGCAATGGTGACTCATCCAGCATACCCATGGCATACATGTATGTGAATCGGGACAGTAAAAACCATCCAGAATAATGGAACACGTATGTGAATCTGATCTTAGTTGTATGTTCAGCTTGGCTGGGGTCGGAAGTATCATTCAACATTTCAAAATAATGGAACAATCTGAATACATCCATCAACTGGTTTCAAAGAAATAAAGGAAATAGTGTTATTGTGAACAAACAATACCACCTATGAAGGTGAACTACCTTGGTAAATACTTCATTTTACCTTCTTCAATGCTTGAGTTTGTGCTACCACACTAGATGGCCTCGCTAATGTGAGGAGGAGCAAATTCAGGTCCTTGAAAGATGAATTATGTCCTAGAGGAACTCCTTGCAAAAAATAAAACTAAAACCAAAAATAAATCATATTTCCCTGCTGCAAGAAATTTTGGTGATATTGTCATACATTAAATTCAAAATGAAAGATTAAGCTTATATATATAACATGTAAAATTCCTTGACATTCTTAATGGCTTTAGACCCTTCCCTGTTTTCAAATTCCCATTGATACAACTCCATTTGAAGGGGCTAACGGACAATCTATGTTTTAGAAAGCATCCATCAATCCACACCTTACAATATATGACCCACCTATTGAATGGGCGATCAGCCGTTCAATGATTTCAATGACATTGGTCACCCTACTTTTTTGTAATTCCATCTCCATGGGGTTGTAAGGTTCGGGTTTGCTACAAATGGACTTTGATTGCTTGAGATCCCAACCACAGGAAGTTCCTGTGGTCAGACTGTGATGTTTGTGAAAAATCCACCCGGTTGGTTCATCAGTTTTGCCAATTCATCTTAGTACGTGAGACCAAAAATGAGGAAGACCCAAAACTCAAGTGGGCCACACGATACGAAAAAGTAGAGATTTAATGTCCACTGTTAAACAGGTTGGATGGCATATAAACATCATGGTGGACCTCAGAAAATTTTCAACACCAAGGTGGGCCTCACTTAGCTTCTCACCGCAGGAACTTCGACGGTCGGGATCGCAATTCGCGTCCGCTACGAATGTGATAAGTAACCTGCAAGTACCTTTATGTGATCATTTCTCCCCATTTTGGATTCCTCATCATCCTAATTACATCCAAATTGATGGCCTGAAATGATTTTTCATCGTGTGATATATTCCAGTTTTGAGGATTTTTCCATGAATCTCAAGTCGATCATTTCCTCAGAGAAGCTGATTAAAGCTGGATTTAGCTACAACTATGGGATCGAAGAGATGTTTGATGAATCAGTGGAATACTTTAGGGCCATTGGATTGTTGGCCAATTGAGAGCTATCTCTTCTTCCATGCTCCTGCAAACTACAAATTGAAAATTGGTATAATCTCTCTTAAGAATGAGTGAGCTAATGTGATGTAATGCCTGATTATCTACTATTAATAATTTGAATGTGTACGAACGTGTGGGTTTAACAAACATTTGATGCCCTAATCACATTTGCCCATTTAGGCCCCTGCAATTCTCACCACACTTTTTTTTAAGGAAAGAAAACTTATTAAGGAGGATTTGAATGTGTACGAACGTGTGGGTCTAACAAACATTTGATACCCTAATCACATTTACCCATTTAGGCCCCTACGATTCTCACCACACTTCTTTTCTTTTCTTTTTTTTTATAAGGAAAGAAAACTTATTAAAGAGGAGGTGTTATCCAAGGGGAGCTTACATTCAGGCAGACCCAAGGCACAAAAAGGACCCCGACCGCCTATCATATAACCCAAGAGCCTGAAAAACCCGAAACTTGATTAGGCTACTTAGGGCCAATACTCTCCCTAAGATTGCCCAGCCCACTTGATCAAGGAGGAGGTTCTTCCAAATAGATTGGGGAAGGTCCAATATCAACAGGAAAAATCTATTCCCTTGGGTCTCGCTCATCAAATGGGTCAAACGAAGGGTTACGGACACAATGCATATATAAGCAAAAAATAAAACATAAAAATTGATTCCCATTAATTAATTGTATGAAGGGGCTTGGTTCTCCATACTGATTTTTCTTTCTTAAAAGTTGATACTGAAAATTGATCCTCATTAACTCATTGCGTGAAGGGGTTTACTTCTCCATATTGATTTTTTCTTTATCAAATGTTGACATCGAAAATTGATCCTCATTAATTCATTACATGAAAAGACTTGGTTCTTCGTATTGATTTTTTTTTCTTTCTCAAGGGTTGATTGGCACAAAGTATCGATTCCCATTAATCAATTGCATGAAGGGGCTTGATTTTTCATTGTTGGTTTTGTCATTTACAGAATGCAAGTGAGCATCCACGACATGGATAGTCGATCTCCAATACACATTGTTTATCACTGGTACACACTGTCTATCAGCAATGGTCAGTGTCACGTCGAAGATGGACATTAATTGATCAACATTGTGTATCGGCGGTAAAAATTGTATGTCGGCGATCCACAAAACAAAATACAAACTGTCATGAATACATATACAAAAAGATGACAAGAAGAGTACAAACAAAAGACATTTTAAATTTTCCTATTTCACACCCTCTCGTATTGAGAGATATTATCAGCCAAGATCACAACAGTCCGCGATGAATCCTCCCTCCACAAAACTGCTTCGAAATCTTCATTCTCATACCGGTCACCTAAAGTCACATAGAGCTCTCTACCTTGCGTAAGAAATCTTCGAACATTTCCACTAATTCGACCAAAAATAGTACTACACGTCAACCTTCTTAGAGCTCGAATCTAAGTTCATTCAATCTGTCTTCTAGTTCTTTAAGGTGGCCTACTCTTCTAATATGACGTCTCCCTATGTGTATGATCGAAGATAGTTGTCGGACAGACTGCTAAGCATTACGGTGTTCCGTACGGCAGCGATCTACAATGGCTTGGACGTAGTTAATCTCTTCTCACATTTGTGTAAGCTCTTCTTGAAAAACTTGATGATTATGCAGTCGTTGTGTCATCATGACGTAATATTGTCGAACATCTTGAAATTCTTAAAGATATCTTTAAACCAGCTATAAAATGGAAGCCATTTCCCGCACAACACTATTTATCATCTCGAAGTGATGAAGTTCATGGAGATGTGTAATAATCTCTCCATCCCTTCCTGTAAGGCTGAGATTCAACAAATCTAACTGAAAAATAGAAGCCATGCTATGAAAGTAACAACAAGACGAGCAGTAGTGGAAGACATGATTAAAGAGATTACAAAGCTGAAAGTATGGGATTCAAAGGGTGGATGGTTAGAGAGCATATAATGCAAGTCAATAAGGGCACATTTCATGTAAATCGCCAATGTCAACGTCGGAAATTGGTCAACAGATGAGAGAGCTTAATCTCCACGTTAGATGGATGAATGCTGCTGTTCTCCTTTGGATGTACGGGTTAGATCTAAACTGGAGGTCTGTTAGATCCTGTAGTACACAAGGGAAGACAAAAGAAGGGATGGCTGGGGGTCCGCTGTTAGCCCTCCGATGCCTAAGTCAGTAATATATATATATATAATGCTCTGGATTTTTGCAACCCGAGTTCTAGACCCTTGTTTCGAAGACCCGGGCCTTAGCCTATGAATAAAACTCACATTTTCACTCTATTTCCAAGTATCATTCCAAGAAGGGTATTCTCCATGGAAGAAAACAATCATGCATATAGGAAATATACAACAAACATCTCAGAGTTGTGCCCATAGGGCTTATACAAACCAAATATCTCAAATTTAAATTAGAATACACTAATGCAGCAATTACAAAATTTAAAATAGCAATCAATAGACATAGTTCTTTGATCCATGACATCAGCATAACCTGAGCATCCTGCTCCATTCTAGTAAAACCTGTACATTATTCAAATCACTTGCACCAACTATACGGTTGAAATATAACAACAAGAGTGGCCAGCTCAGTGTGAAGTCCCCTTAAGTTACACACAAACACATTAATTAAGGATAAAAAAAATGTACAAAACATCCATGATGCAGTCTTTCTTAAATGCATGAATGCATGTACATGTCCCTCAGTCTAGGGATGCATATCTAGCTGGAAAATGTGGTCTGTAAGTCACTAAGGGCACACATCAACCCCACAATCCAAATCCATCAATTGGTGATCTGAAAGTCATTAAAGACATACATCAGCCTCACCCAATGGTCTAGAAGTCACTAAGGACACACATCAGCCCCACAATGCAAATCCATCACGAGTGGCCTTCACCAGCGAAAATACTAAAGGTACGTGCTCTCAGTGAATGACGCACTCAATCTATGGTGGTCTGGAGCCAATGAAAATACCTCAAGGGTACATGCTCTCAGCAACTAGACCACCCGACGGTAATATGGCTCGTCACCACGCATCCCGTCTGTGCCATGATATGCATGATTAAACTAACCATTATTAATCCAATTTTACATCCAAACTGATTATGAAATACCCTTACAGCTAGTGGCCTTTCATTGCAATAATTCTCCAAAATATAATTTTTTTTCACCAGTCCAACTAGGGACTTAATCAATAATTCATTTCAACAGGACATTTAGTCTAACCAGTCCATATAAGGACACCATCAAAATATTCTCACATCAGTCCGACTAGGGACATAGTTAATAATTCTCTTAACAGGACATTCAGTCCAACCATCCATATAAGGACATCCCAAAAAAATTAGTCCAACTAGGGACATAATCAATAATTCATCTCAATGGGACATTCAGTCCGACTAGTCCACATAAGGATATTATAAAAATATTTCAAATATCTGCTTTTAAAGGCCACCTAGTTTAAGGTCCCATCATATATAGGTGATCACAACCATTCACATTCATAATCCACTTCCAGATTCCAAACATGAGAAGTGATAATAAAAATTCTAATATCTGTAAATAATTTACAGTTATAAGGAGAAATTTAGGTATCACAAAATTAAACATATGATCAGATAACAACATAGGTAACCATGAGACATAGTTAAAATATTAGTTATAAATAATTAAAACTATTGCTTAATTAACATGGCAACAGAAAGCTCAAAGGGAGGAATCACTACGCCAAAACAGCAAAAAACGACGCAAAAACGCTTGTTTTAACGACGAACTTGATCCGTCGTTAAAAAGGCTTAGTTTAACGACGGATATAGTCCGTCGTTAATATTAACGACGAACTATATCCGTCGTTAAGACGAAAACAGTCCGTCGCTAACTACTACCACCTCCGGCTTTGGCGTATTTAATCGACAAAATTGTACGACGGACCAGAATCCGTCGATAAATGTGAGTTAACGACGGATGTTATCCGTCGTTAATATTACGACGGATCTAATTCGTCGTAAAGTAATGTATCAAGGGGAATTTCCTTCGTCGTAAACTTCTGCGTCCGGACACGGGACGTTGGGATTGATCGACGGACCTTGTTGGATTTAACGACGGATATAGTCCATCGTAAATGGCAAATTATACATGTCGCAATTCATTTTAAATAAATTTGTTTCTTTAATAAGTTTTAAAAAAAATTGGATTTTTTGAAAAAAAGTTGACAAGTTTAATAAAAATTAACAATATTTAAGAAAAAATGGTATTTGGAAAAATTCGAGATTTTGAAAATAATATTCTTAATTTAAAAAAGAACTAGAATTTTGAAAGAAATTGACATTTTGAAATAAATTGAGACGTTCGAATGTTGTGTATAAGTTTGAAATAATGTAGACTTTGAGAAAGATTGAGGTTTTGCATTTTAAAAGATATTGACATTTTTTGATAAAAAAGAAAAAAATAGATTTTCAAAAAATTGGCATTTTGAAAACAAACATCGGAAAGTTTAAAAAATTGTGATTTTGAAAAAATGTTGAGTTAATCTTGAATAAAATTTATAAGTTTGAAAAAAATGTAATAAAATTAATAATGTTTAAGAAAAATTGAAATGTAGAAAAAATAAAAATTTTGAAAATAATTAGGATTAAAAAAGAACAAAAAATCTGAAAGAATTTTGACATAAATTAGGATTTAAAAGGATTTAAAAAAAGTTGGCATTTTGACATAAATCAAGAATTTTGAATAAAATTTATCGGTTTGAAAAAATAGATTTTCAAAAAAGAAATTGTGATTTTCAAAAAGAAATTTAGATTTTGTATTTTGTAAAAAAAATTGAGAAATTTGATAGAAAATGAAATGTTGAAAAAACAATTGACATTTTGAAAAAAGTGTTTATGTATTGAATTGCGATTTTGAGAAAAAATTAAGAAGTTTGAAAAAAAAAATTGTAATAAAATTAATAATGTTTTAGAAAAATTAAGATTTAAAATAACGAGATTTTGAAAAGAAATTCGGGATGTACAAAGAACCAAAAAGAAATTGTCATTCTTGAAAAAATTAAGATTTTGAAAAAAACTGCGAAGATAGAATAAAATTTGTAAGTGTGAAAAAAAATTGAAAAAAATTACAATTTTTAAAAATAAAATGGGATTTTGTATTTTAAAATTTTTTGAGAAATTTGATTAAAAAAAGTTTAACATTTTGAATTCTGAAAGTTGACAAGTTTATTTAAAAATGTGATTTTGAAAAATAAAATTGTATTGTTTAAAAAAAAATTAACAATTTTAGGACATTGAAGATTATACCAAAATTGATATTTTGAGAAATCTAAACCGATCCATCCACTTTGTGAGATAATTTTAGGACATTATACAAAAAAAGGTGAGAACCCGGATCCTGGTGGGTGGGAACCCTGACCGTGGGGCCACTCTGATGAATGTGACTACATCCACGCCGTACATCCATATTGAAAGTTCATTTTAGGGCGTGTTCCAAAAAATGAAGCAATTCCAAGTCCCAAATGGGACATAGTAGAGGAAATAGTGCTGATTGACCATTAAAGACTTCCTGTGGGGCCACAAAAGCTTTGGATCAAGATGATATTTTTGTGGTCTATTCATCTAGGTGTTTGTGACCTTACAAACAGGTTGGATGGAAAATAATGGCAAATAAACATTCTGGTGAAATCCATGAAGTTTTCAGGTGTAGAGATTCAATCACGATTGTTTCTATGGTGTGGTCCACCTAATATTTGACTCAGCTTCATTTTTGGTATCATACCCTAAAATGATATTTCAAAATGGTTGGATGGTGTGGATTTAAGACACATACATCACTTTAAGCCCCACAATCAAGGTGTGGACCCCACAGAGTTTACTCAATATGCAAGCCTTTTATCCAGGCGCAGTTTGGGTGGATCCTTGGATCCGTTAAGGTTGGTGGATCCCCAATTGTGGGGCGACTGTGATGTATGTACCTTACATCTACACCGTCCATGCATTTTGAAAGCTCATTTTAGGGCATTACCCAAAAAATGAGGAAGATCCAAATCTTAGGTTGACCATACCACATGAAATAGTAGAAATTGAATCCCCACCATTAAAAAATTCATGGCGACCACTGGAATGTTTATTTTCCATCCAATTTGTTTAAAAGGTCACAAAGACCTGGATGAAGATACCAAACAAATATCAGCTTGACCCAAAACTTTTGTGACCCATTATAAGCTTTTAATGGTTGAGTACCATTGTTTATTGTATTATGGTCCACCTGAGATTTGGATGTACTCCATTTTTTTAATCATGCTCTAAAATGTGTTTTCAAAATGAATGGACGGCGTGGATGTAACACACACACATCACACAATGGATGGCACGGTAAGGGATCCACCCACCTCGGTGGATACGGGGTTCAGCGAAGCCGCGCCCCTTCCAAAGGGGGCGCGGATTTCCCGTGAAAGCCTTGCACAAGAAGTTCTTGCACTGGGAACCAAGGTGGGGCCCACAGTGATGTTTTTCGATAAATCCACCTCGTCCATCCGTTTTGGGACCTCATTTTAGTACATGAAAACAGAAATGAACCGGATCCAAGACTCAAGTGGGCCTCACTAAAGGAAAAGGTGGGTAGGTAAATTACTACCATTGAAACCTCCCTGGGGTCCACAGTGATGTTTATATGACATCCATACCGTTCATAACGTTACTACTACTGGGATGAACAGGAACACAAATATTATCTTGATTTGAAACACCTATGGCTCCATAAATATTTCAACTGTGGACGTTCAATCCTCACGTTTTCGGCCCACTTGAGTCTTGGATCGGGTTCATTTTTGTTCTCATGTCCTAAAATGAGCTCCCAAAATGGATGGACGGGGTGGATTTATCAAAATAATCAATGTGGGCCCCACATTGGTTCCCAGCGCAGGAACTTCCTGCGCAAGGCTTTCGCTGGAAATCCGCGCCCTTCCAAAGGAGGGGCGAATTAGGTGTTACCCCGGGAACAACACCGTGGGTGTTACACCTACCGGCCCACATGGATAGTATTTTGTATATCCACGTCATCCATCCGCTTCTCCGGCCCATTTTAGGATGGTCTTCCAAAAATTATGCAAATCCAAATCTCAAGTGGACCATACCACTGGAAACAGTGCTAATTGAGTGCCCACCATTAAAAATTCCAAAGAGCCCATGGTAATGTTTCCATAATGTTTATTTGCAATCCAAGCTCTTGATAATGTCAGGAAGATCTGGATGAATGGAAATTTTGAAGATCTGGGTGTTACCCCTACCGTATGGCCCACGTGGATGATATTTTGTATATCCACTCCGTCCATCCGTTTATACAGATCATTTTAGGATAAGGTTCCAAAAATTATCCAAATCCAAATCTCAAGTGGACCATACCACTGGAAACAAAACTTTGGTGGCTCACTAAAAGTTTTTAATGGTTATGAATCAGTTTTTATTTTTATTTTTAAGGCCCACTTTTAATTTGGATATGCACAATCTTTTGGATTGCTTTCTAAAATAAGATGGAAGAACATATGGATGGTGTGGATAAAACACATGCATCATGGTGGGGCCCACAGAGCACCGACCACTAGCCACATAGCCATCGCCCATGAAGGGAGGGAAACCAAAATCCCTAAATCGCTATCCCGCCCAACCAAAATCCCCAAGTCGGTTCCCCCCACCCGAAAACCCTATGGCCCTCATATCTCTCTCTCTCTCTCTCTCTCTCTCTCTCTCTCTCTTCTCTCTCTCTCTCCATTGGCAACAACATTTCATTCTCACGCACTCCCATTTCTCGCTGCCCTCCGCAGCGTCACTTTCTTGCGGGTATGCCTCTCTCTCTCTCTCTCTCTCTCTCTCTCTCTATCACACACTCTCTCACTGCTTAAATTCAGCCAAGAAAGTTTACATTTTGATTGTCATGGAGGGATGTGTTTTATGCATTTGAATTTTGTTAGAAACGATAAGATTGCTATTTTTTTCCTTTTTATTTTTTTAAATTCTGGTAAACTCAATTGATACTTCTAGAGAATGTGGTTCTTATGCTTGATTATAGATGGGATTTCTGTGATTTCAGTCGTCGTGTGAAAATTCGTTGCAATTTCTACATTTGGGGTTTATATGAAATGATATGATTGAAATGGGGTTTTTCCCTTGGCTTCACATTCTGCTAATTCAGTTAGGAAATCCTAAATGAATGGTGGTTTGTTAATGCTTGGTTAGAGATGGGTTTTGTGATTTGTATCATCTCGTGAAAGTCCAAGTTGATTTGAACTGTTTGCAGCTACTGAGGTGGACCATGATTTCCTTTCTTTCTTCGATTGCTATCTACTTGAAATGTAAAGTACCAAAATCTCATGAAACACATCCAATCATCCAATACGAGAGGAATTATAGAGTTCTATGCGTCAAACATACAACAAATGTGATTAGTTGATGCCCAACATTCTGTTCATGTGGTGCCCATTGCTGTAAGAGCTAACAGATTCCATCTGGATTTGAGTAATTGGGTAAGACAAATGTTGCAGAGCACTTTCCCCAAGGGACTCATGGATGGAACTTGTGAACATGGAACAAGCACATGGGATCCAGGCTGCTCATTGAGTGGCTAGTCTATGTGGATGCAATAGGGCTTGCAAAATTGACTTTATTTTGGATTTTTTGCTAAAAATTAGCAAAACTTTATTTCGGATTATTTTACTGCGTTTGTTTAACTAATCCACACAGATTTCTATTGTGATTTGGCATATTTGTGCCCAGGAAGTCCTTGTATCTGTTTCAAAGTTCATCTCAACGTATTTTTTTCCTATAAATTTGTTTGGATTCATAATTCATAAATCTGCATTGGTTCAGTTGAGTTCCAATTCATAAATCTGCATTGGTGAACTCATGTGTGATTTGGTTTTTTTTTTTTTTTTTTTTTTTTTTTTGTCTTTTTCAGAAGTTGTATTGATAAATTATATATTTCTAAACTGAAGCTAACTTTGTCTAACAGGGTTCTTCTCGGTCTAGCCTCCTTAGTGAGGCTAACATCAACCTTGTTGATTATTCAGATGTATGTAAACAGTTTACGCCTGACATTCTTTTCAGGTTTGAAGTGTTTACAACTGAACAACTCTACAGGCATCCAAACAACACTTTAGGTGCAGGATTTGGCCATTGTTTGTGATGGGCTGTCTTCATTTGCTGTTCATTTTGCTTTGAGCTTGGCTTGCCTCAATCAAAATTAACCATCTAATATCTTACATGTGGCAGGTTGGGCAGTGGATCCTGACCGTCTATCTATCGAGACCACACTCATAAGATCCTATCCATCAGATCAAGGTCTTCAGATGGATGGTAAAGGATGAAATAGTTTGTTGTTCAATGAGAAACAATGATGGACAGGACCATCCAATTGCTGCATTTTTCAACCATGGACCATCTAAAGATAGTACAACCTGATCATCTACCTTTAAGGTACTAACAACTAAAGCACAAGGTGCATTGGTTGCAACTTAGACAAATTTTAGTTAGTTTTTGCTAATGTCTTATTCATTGCAATTTGCTAGGATGTAACTGGCTTTTGCTTTTCTCATTCCTTTTCTTGTTTCAACAACTCTAGACCAAATTATATTGATTTGTGCAATGATGTTGGGATGTAATGTTTCTTCTTTCTCTCTATTTCTGTTTTAGGATTTTAAATTTTGTTATAATGTGAAGTTTGGGAGAAAATGGGAGATTGAGTAGCAAGATGGGTTGGTGCATTGAGCTGATCAAGGATCAGTTGCCAATGGGCATTCTTCAAATACGGTGGTTATAAATGGGAATAGAAACATAAAAAACACATCTGATATGACCATTTTTAGCAGTTCTGGAGTCAGGTACACATCAAAATGATGCATACAAGTTTAGCACTTCTCTCTTTTTACATGAATGATACTCATCATGTTAACTAACCTGACTGCTATTATGTCTAGTGAGGTTAGTTAATCTTTTGTCTCAAGCATGTATGACCATGTCCATGCCTAGAACTCTAGTTCTAGTCCAGCAACTAGCCTTACCATAGCACCTTTTTAGCCAAAGAAAGAAAAAATCTAGTAAATCTAGTATTCTAGACTATCTTTGGCTAAGGATGCAAACATTTGAAGAAATTCCAGATTGGAAGATCCTTGCCATCGAATCTTTGGACATTTTTCTAAGAAACTGTTGTATTTATGCTTACTATCAATTTGTGGGGTGCCTTTAATCTGGCAGACATTTGAGAAATACCACATGCACAATACAGATCGTAAGATCAATGGTCCATCTGTGAGGTTTATCTGTTTTGGTGAGAAAGGGGTTTGATTAGATTTATCAGGATCTTTTTTTTTTGCTAAGGATAATTATCTGTTTTGGTGAGAAAGGGGTTTAATTAGATTTTTCTACTTTGTATTTCTGGTGTAAAAATTAGTGAATTTTGAGATAGGGATCACTCCGCTTTGATCAACGGACCATGTCAAGGGTCTAGATGGTCAGAGAAGACCCACACACAGTTGGTGGACCCCACAGAGATGGGCCCCACAAGATCTATTAGAACAGGTTTTCAGTTTTCAGGTTGTGCAGAAATTGGTCGGGCCCATTTTTGGGTCCGATTCACGATCACATGGGGTCCACTTTGGGCAAGAGGATGTGACCTTTTGATAGCCCTATGTATGGGTATCAAAACCCCTAATGTGGGGCCCGCTGAAAGTGTGCATGGAATTTATAGTGCAAGGCCCAATATGGGTACTTGGAATTTCTGCACAGTTTCTGCACAACTATTGCTGGCTCCAATTTTGGGCGTTGTTCACCGATCACATGGGATCCACTTTAGGGGTGTAGGAGGTCATTTATACTCTCACTTATGAGGGCTACAAAACCTCAGTGGTGGTTAACCAAATAGGTATTTGTAGGGTCTGCCACAAGGGTCTAAAAATGAAGGTTTGCCCCAAAACACAGGATTTTCAGAACTAGTGTGATTTGTTACAAGTTTTCATCTGTTTATGCGTAAAATGACATGATTTGTCCATCTTAACTTGCCTGGCTGTTCTGTCCATCTTGTATTTGAGATTTGGGATACAACGGGGCAGTAGCAGCTGCTATTGTTTACGATATAATAAATCTGGTATATGAAAAAACTTACCAATATGTAGTTGGATGTATATGTGGGCTGATTTTGTTTGGGGACTCGTTCATTTGGAAACATGCCATTTATTACTTTCTGTTTCAGTCACTCTGTTTTTGCATATTCGATTGTATAAATTTGGAAGGCATTTTATATTCTTAAATGAGTTTGTGCAGTGAAAACTGATGCTCTTGGTATGTTCGAATTTTGTTTTGGCTCAAGGTAATATACATAATAGGCTGACCAATGGCCTATATACAAACAAAAAAAGATTATAAAAAAAAACTCTCCTATTTTGCATCTTGTGGCTATTTTATTTTTATACAGGACAAGCTAGTCTGAGTTTGTAGCAAGTGTCAACAAGTATCTTGAAGCTCAGAACCACAAACTCTTTGTTGGTATGAGGTTCAAGATGAGATTTTGAGGGCGAGGAAGCTCTCTAGAGAAATAATATTGTATTGGCTGTGTTTATGGTTTTGATATTATAAGAAATATGTGCGACTTAGAAACAGTTATATAGTTCCATTTTATTGGTTTAGCTTGTGTTGATGTACCGAATTACTTTTTACCGTTTAATTTGTGACTTGGAAATGTTGGATGTGCGACGGATTCTGTTTGTCCTAGCAATCCATTTAGTCGTTTGAAAATGGATAATCACTAACAATGGTCCATAGTTAATGGTTAATTTGCTGAATGGTCAAGAACAAGCTGATTTGGGGTGTGGGTTGATATCTCTCATCCAATATGTTCAGCCAACTGATTGAGGTCTGGATCACCAATAGGTGGGCCCCCCATGAATGATATATAGGACCTTACTAATCCAATTATCATTTTTCAGCTAAACTTGAGCAGAAAAAACTATGGTTTTTTTCTTTACTTGGCCAGTCTTATAATTACAAATCTTTGTGTTATTACTCTTGACCAAACAACACAATTTCATATTCTTGTAGAAAATGTGCTTCTATGCAAGCATTTGTTGCTATTTTACTAATTATTTGCTTCATGTGCTGAAACTGCAGGATCTGATGCAAGTTCCACCAATTTACATCATTGCTATCATAATACCAGCTGTACAGCCTTTACTTTTTCAATCACAGCATAGCTTCACAGCTGGCTCAACCGGAGGTAGTTCAATATGAAAAACTCGCCTGCTTATCATTATGACATTTTATTTCTTGGGTTCATGGTATATGTCTGGTTTTAAATATTGCCAATTCATTTATGTAAACAAAATCCTTGTCGTTATTTTATCAATAGCTTAATTAGTTCTTTCAAAATCATGATTTCAGGTTCTGCTTTGCGGTTTGTTTGGAATTCCTCATTCGAATGGGGTCGTCCCGCAATTTTCCCATGCACACTAAAAGCCTTGCTGTTTTAGACAAACAGCTTAACTGGAGGGTTTCAAAAGATTTTGTTGCTGCATTATTGATTGAAAGACTAATATAGTTTCTTGCTGATGTAATCGGATATTTAAGATGTCCGCAGCTAGTTCCCAAGATGTAAGAAATTCAATATGCAATAAATGATGGATGTGTGAATTAGAAATGGTTAGTTTAGTTTATGTATTGAATTGGTTTGTAATGCTTTGATGATATCAGGTGTAAGAAATTCAAAATGCAACAAATGCGTGATGATTTATTTTTTATTTTTTAAACATTAACGACGGACCAGATCCGTCGAGGATGTAATAAGAAAACTGACAGATCCTAGTATTATCGACGGATTTGGTCCGTCGTTCCTTTTACAACGACGAATAGAATCCATTGCTGGAACGATGTTTTGGAGGTTACGACGAATAAGCTCCGTCGTTTATTTAACGACGGACTATATTCGTCGTAATTTACCGACGGATTTAGTCCGTCGTTTATGATTAACGACTTGCAAAAGAACGTGTGACCATGCGACGGACGAAGTCCTTAACGACGGACTTGGTCCGTCGGTTTTTTGCGATATTGGCATAGTGAATCATCACCTTAAGAGTCAAATCACCTACTAATGTTGATAAGAGGTGCGTGCGTCCTTAGAATCAAGTCCTGGTTTAAGAATTGTGCAATTGTACAGTTAGATCTTAATATTACACACTATTTATGGCCAGGGTTAGTCTTATAGTTCTGATGATCAGGATAGTCTCAACTTCCTATGCCCCCAAACCCTGAATAGGATAGATGGTTTGGATCGTAAGGATTTTAAGGTTTCTTGCTATAGTTTAAGCTTAGGCTTTAGGATTTAGATCCAACGTTACCTAGTAGTTCACATCCAATTTCTAGGTGGTCCATTAGATGGTTTGGATAAGTGGTGGACCCCTTGTATGGTCTCACGCAAATTACAAGTTAAATAGATTTTTAGTTCAAATTTGGTTCCGAGCCATATTTTTGTCTAATTAGAGATCACATGGGGCCCACATTTAATAAAATAAAAGAGTCATTTGGTTGACTCATATATAGGCTTCAAAAACCATCAGACATCGATCCTTCTTAGATTGGTTATATACAATTTTTGGCGATGGCCCAAAAATGAATACTTGGAAGAACTGTGTAGAAATGTAACTCAAAAATGATTTTGGCCCCACTTTAGGCTAGCTCCATGATCAAATGGGACCACCATTTTGCATTCCTCGAAGTGACCCTAGTAGACCCATGTGTGTTCTACAAAAGCCACATTATATGACGTGCTAGATGCACACAGTCAAATATGGCTACTTGAAATTTCTGTGCAGAATATTCTGCACAACAATTCCCGGCCCCATTTTGGGATCAGCTCCTCGATCGCGTGGGGTCCGCTTCGACCTAGGTGATGTGTCATTCATGTTGCCACATATACAGAATAAAAGTTTCAAGTGATGGCCCCCACATTGCTCGCACGTGGGGCCCACCAAGGACACCCAAACATGGCCCTAAAACACTAAAATCCAACATAGATTTCTGAAATAGAAATGGGCAGCAAGCACAAATGTGCATGAAACATAGATCAAAGGTGGGACCCATCTAGTTGGGCCACATTATCAAGAACTATCGGCCCTACAATGAGGTGCCAAAATAGGTGAACGGCATAGATAATACATGTACATCAAGGTGGGCCCACAGGTAATCTCCAACTGTAAGTCTATTCCCCACTGTTTCGAGTGATGAGGCCCACCAGTGAATTGGATTCATCTTGTCCTTTGAACCATACCTTAAAGTGAGTTGGTAAATGGATGGACGGTGTACATAAAACTCATTCATCATGGTGGTCCTCTTATATTTCCAACGGTGGATGTTTAAGACACTTTTTCCTCTAGAGGGGTCCACCTGGTACGTAGATCTGGTTCAAATTTCGGGCTCCAGACTTAGAATTAGCTGGCAAAATGGGAGAACGGTGTGGATAAACTATATACATCAAGGTGGACCCTAAGAGCTAGGCCCTTACTACCAACGTGCTTATGCACGCTACCTTACACGTGTCCACTCGTGTGACCCCAAGGAGCTTGGATCAGGCTGATAGTTGTATTTTTCCCTTCATCCTAGGCCACACATAGCAAGGTCATAGGTCATATGAAAGTTTCAATGGTGGACATCACTATCCCCGCTGTTTTCTATGGTATGGCCCACCTACAATCTAGACCCGCTTCAAATTTGGCCCCATAGCCTAAAATCATCTGACGAAGACGATGGACGGCTTGGATCTTACATATATATATCATGGCAGGGCCATAGTGGGCCACACTGTCCTTTGGTCAAAAAAAGGGCAGGGGACGTGTCTTTGGACTCTCCAGAGAGGATGTCACCTCCTCAATTATTGTTATTATTATTTATTTATTATTATTATTATTATTATTATTATTATATGTATGTATGTATGTATGTATGTATACTTAATTATGTGGTGTGTGCAGGGGATTTAAGCTCCTTAGTGTGGTCCACCATCTGGAGATTTTGGATCTACCTATAGACATCACAGTGGACCCATGATCCTGGTGAGGCTGATATATATGTATTGTTGGGTGCGTTTCACACAAACCTTAGGATCTTGCCCCCCAATGCACTAGAATTATGAGCTGTGATAATGCAATAATCAAGAATAAAGCATCAACCACATGACACAAGGAGTTTTTACGTGGAAAACCCTCGAAAGAGGTAAAAACCATGGGACCGTAGTCCAGATCAACAATCCACTATGAAGTAGAGCGTTACAACCAATCACAAGCACACACCGCTTGGATCAAACATTCTTCACTTACGTATGAGTGGATAAACAATAAGAGAATAATGAAAACTGGAGAGATCTCACCTGAGCATGAGGATGTTGAAGAGCCGAGACGTCGTTACACCTGTAAATCACTTTCGCGAGCAAAAGCCTTCTCTACCAACAAGCTTCCTCTCTCTCTCTTTTCTCTTTCTCTCTTCCTCTTTTTTTCTCTCTCACCTTGGACGTGAAAACACCTTAATGAGATACATTAATCACGATTTAGAACCTCTTAAATGGAAATCCGGAGGAAACAGAACTGAAATAGGAAACAACTTATAAGCAGTCCGCGTCGGGTCTAGGCGCTCGGTCAAAAGGGCCGTCGGGCGCCCGCCCGACCCAAAAACTGTCAGCGGCCTTTTGAGAGAAACTTTCCAATTTCGGGCAGCCCGGTCAACAGATCGCCGAGCTTCCAACTGTTGTAAAAATAGTTCAGCGACTAAACGCTCTTCTGGGTCAATTTCGGTTGCCTGACCACTCTTGGTCCGGGCGCCTGACCATACCCAGGCTGTATCAATCTCTCCTCCTATCCTGAGGAGGAAAACCCCATCAAATCTCGCCCTTTCCGAGTCAGGAGGAACTCGCCTTTTTCAAGCTAGCCAGGTTTCTACAGACCTCAAACTTGTCCTTGAGCAAAGTCTTGGTCATCATGTCTGACCCGTTATCATCCGTGTGGACCTTCTCAAGCTGCAGTACCTTCTGTTCTAAAGTATCCCTAATCCAATGATACCGAATTCCTATGTGCTTCGACTTGGAGTGCTTGACTTGGATTCTTGCTTAAGTGTATAGCACTTTGGCTATCACAAAAGACCACATGCTTCTCTTGCTTCAGGGTGAGTTTCTGTAGAAACCTCTTCATCTAAAGCATCTCTTTACATGCTTCTGTGACCGCGATGTACTCGGCTTCTGTCGTCGACAATGTTATGACCTTCTGTAGCTTGCTCTGCCAAGAGACCACTCCTCCTGCAAATGTGAACATGAACCCCGATGTAGACTTCCTGGAGTCTATGTCACCTACCATATCTGCATCTGTGTAACCTTCTAATACAGGTTTTCCATCACCATAGCATAGGCTCAATCTGGATGAGCCTCTCAGATACCGTAGTATCCACTTCACCACTGCCCAATGTTCTTTGCTAGGATTGGCAAGATACCGGCTGACAACACCAGCCGCATGTGCTATGTGTGGGCGCATACATACAATAGCATACATCAAACTTCCTACCGCTGATGCGTAGGTTATCTTCTGCATCTCTTCCACTTCTACCTTCGTCTCGGGACACTGCTTGTCGCTCAATTTGAAGTGACCATCCAGTGGAGTACTGACTAGCTTAGCTGCATTCATATTGAACCGCTCTTGTGACAGCCAAAGCTTCCTGCTGCTTCTGTCACAGGTTATCTCCATTACTACGATCTGTTTTGCCAGGCCTAAGTCTTTCATCGCAAACGACTTGCGCAACTCCTGTTTCAGCCTGTCAATCTTCTTGATGACTTTTCCTATGATGAGCATGTCATCAACGTATAATAGCAGAACTAAAAAGTCACCATCTGAGTACTTGCGCGTGAACACACAGTGGTCCGACTATGTTCTGTCATATCCATGCTTTAACATGAATGAGTCGAACTTCTTATACCAATGCCTAAGAGCTTGTTTCAGCCCATACAAGCTCTTTCTAAGACTATACACCATATGCTCTTTGCCCTTGACTTCGAACCCATCTAGTTGGTGCATGTAGATCTCTTCTTCTATGTCACCATGGAGAAAGGCAGTTTTCACATCTAACTGCTCTCTCTCCAGATCCATGGTAGCCGCCAACCCAAGCAACACCCGTATGGATGTCATCTTCACCACTAGTGAGAATATCTCCTCGAAGTCTATACCTTTCCTTTGACCAAAGCCTTTTACTACAAGCCTGGCCTTGAACCTCGTTTGTGAATTCTTTTGCTCATTCTTCTTTCTGAACACCTACTTGTTGCTCAAACCTTTCTTACCCTTCGACAATTTCACCATATCATAGGTGTGGTTCTTATGCAAGAATTTCATCACCTCTTGCATAGCTTTTAACAACTCCCCCTTATGCTCGTCGGCTAGGGCCTCAGAATAGTCTTCTGACTCTCCCTTATCAGTGAACACAATATACTCATGTGGCGAGTACTTCTTGGATGGATGTCTGTCCCTTGATGTCTTCCTCACCTGTGGCTCAACAGGTGGATCAAGTGGGGGCTGCTCCCCCTGTCGATCTTCTATAGGGACTCCCTCATCCTCTGCACCTTGTTGTACTCCCCCGTCATCAGGCACTACGGGAAGAGTAATCGAATCCATGTCCTTAGCTCACCTGAACTAGGTTGGCTTTTCTCTGGCTTACAAATGTCTTCTATACATTGATCTTCAAAGAAAACCACATCTCTGCTCTTGACGAGCTTCTTCTAGGTCGAATCCCATAACCTGTAACCGAACTTTTCATCACCGTACCCCAAGAACACACACTGCCTAATCTTTGTATCGAGCTTGGACCTCTTGTTTTTTGGTACGTAAACGGATGTCCCTGCATCCAAACACCATGAGATGACTATATGACATATCTCGTCCAGTCCACACCTTCTCAGGCACTTCTTCATTCAGCGGGGCTGATGGAGAATTGTTTATTAAATACATTGTCATGTGCATTGCTTCTCCCCAGAACATCTTGGGCAACTTTGCATGGGATAACATGCATCGATTCTCTTTACAATGGTGCGATTCATTCGCTCAGCCACACCATTATGCTGGGGGGTCTTTGGGAACCGTCTGTTCATGCCGTATTCTTAGTGACTTACAATACTCATGGAAGTCACTTATGTATTTACCACCATTGTCAGTGTAGATGCACTTCAATGATCTACTTGTCTCTCTCTCGATCATAGCATGAAACATTTTAAACACACCAAAGACCTCGTCCTTGGATTTCAAAGCATAAATCTAAACCCTCCTAGATGCATCATCTATAAATGTGATAAAATATAATGCCCCACCCAAGGTTTTGTCCTCATAGGACCACAAACATCAGAATAAACCAAATCTAATGCATGCATTTTATTAACATGGGAAGCAGATTTAACAAATGAAACTCTATGTTGTTTTCCTGATAAACAGTCAATACAGGTTTTGAGATGTATACATATCGCGTCTGGAAGGAGCCGCTTCTTTGCTAGTAGCTGAAGCCCTTTTTCACTCATGTGGCCTAGACGCCCGTGCCACATGTCAGTAGCTAAATCTTCCGTTGCATTTAATCTACCCTTACATACACTAACACTCACCTTGTAAAGGGTGCAATATTTCTTTCCTCTGACTGTGATCAACAAACCCTTGATGAGCTTCCAACGCCCACCAACAAATCGGCTTTCATAGCCATCATCATCCAACCTTCCCGTCGACATCAAGTTGAGGCGAAAGTCTGGAATGTGTCTCACATCCTTGAGAACTAATGTGGAGCTTACATCGGTCTTCACACAAATATCACCAACCCCTACGATCTTCGATACGCCATAATTTTCCATCTTCACTGTCCCATAGTCACCTGACTTGTAGCTCGTGAAGAAATCTTTGTATGGAATCGCATGAAACGAGGCTCCCGAGTGTATCACCCAGTCGGTGTCTTGACTCGTAGCCGTGAGACAAACATCGTGATCTACCGAATGAATAACCACAACGTCGCAATCTAAGGCGACCGCAGTGGAGTTTGATTCATCTTCGTTCTCCTTTCCTTTTCCTTTCTTATCATTCTTCTTCTTATGACATTCATGATTATAATGGCCCTTGTTGCCACAATTCCAGCATTCAACATCCTTCCTGACACTCGACTTGCTTCTTGATTTATCTCGGGCCTTCCCGCCCTTCCTGTTCTTTCCTCTCCCCCGATCTTGTGTCACAAGGGCCTCTTGTTGAGTAGACCCCTGAGACTTCCTCCTTGTCTCTTCATTAAAGAGACAACTAGTTACCTGTCCCATGGACACCTTTCTGTCCGGCGCAGAGTTACTCAAAGACATTACCAATGTCTCCCAACTGTTAGGCAATGAGCTAAGTAATAGCAAAGCCTGTAGTTCATCGTCCAAGACCATCTTCATAGCGAAGAGTTGGTTAAATATGTTGCTGACCTCATTCATGTGTTTAGCTACAGATCCATCATCTTTGAACTTGAGATTCACAAGTTGTCTTATCAGAAAAATCTTATTGCCGGCTGTCTTCCCCTCATACAGCCCTTGCAATTTCAGCTATAGGCTAGCGGTTGAGGTCTCTATAGACACATGGTAGAACACCGAATCATTTAATCATTGTCTAATGAACCCCAACTCCTTCCTGTCCAACTTCTTCCAATCATCATGTAATATATCCTTTATCTTCGTTGATACGCCTAAGATTGGAGCATGTAGGTCCTTGCAATAAAGCAAGTCCTCCATCTTAGCCTTCCATATGGTCCAGTTAGAACTATTGAGACTGATCATCCTTGATGAGCCACTTTTCATAATACAGAACCAATCCCGCTCCGTTCAACCAACCTGAACTCTCTGATACCACTTTGTTGGGTGTGTTTCACACAAACCTTAGGATCTCCCCCCCCCAATGCAATAGAATTATGGGCTATGATAATGCAATAATTAAGAATAAAGCATTAACCATACGACACAAGGATTTTTTTACATGAAAAACCCTCGAAAGAGGTAAAAACCACGGGACCTAGTCCAGATCAACAATCCACTATGAAGTAGAGCGTTACAACCGATCATAAGCACACACCGCTTGGATCAAACTTTCTTCGCTCACGTAGGAGTGGATAAACAATAAGAGAATAATGAAAACGGAGAGATCTCACCCGAGCACGTGGATGTTGAAGAGCCGAGACATCGTTGCACTGTGAATCACCTTCTCGAGCAAAGCCTCCTCTACCAACAAGCTTCCTCTCTCTCTTTTCTCTTTCTCTCTTCCTCTTTTTTTCTCTCTCTCACACCTTAGACGTGAAAACACTTTAATGAGATACCCTAATCATGATTTAGAACCTCTTAAATAGAAACCCGGAGAAAACAAAACCGAAATAGAAAACTGCTTATAAGCAGTCTGCGTCGGGTCGGGCGCCCGGTCAAAAGGGTTGTCAGGCTCCCGCCCGACCCAAAAACTGTCCAAGCGGCCTTTTGAGAGAAGCTGCCCAATTTCGAGGCGCCCGATCAACAGACCATCGGACGTCCTGACTTTTGTAAAAACAGTCCAACGACTAAACTTCAGAAACACTCTTCTGGGTCAATTTTGGTCGCCCGACCACACTTGGTCTGAGCGCCCGATCATACTAAGGCTGCACCAATCTCTCCTCCTGTCCTGAGGAGGAAAACCCCATCATGTATTCCATTCATCCAGACCCTTGTGACATGATAAATAGGTTGGATGGCCAGTAAACATCATGGTGGGGCCCACGATCAGTGGATTCCACGGATAACTGGATTATGCTAGTTCTTGTATTTTTCTCTTCATCCAAGCCATTTAGTTGTTTCGATGGCATTCAACGGTTCTAATGGCATATGAACATCAAAGTGGGGCCCACATCAGTGGATCCCACATCAACACCAACACCAACAAGAGAAAAGAAGCTCAATAAAAATGGAATGTGGGGGAGTGCAGTCACCTTGATCTCCTTGTTCAAAGATCGATCTTGACGGTTGAAGTGGATGGATGGTTGATATGGAATGGGAGGTTGATGATGGTCCACCAAAAATCGCCACACACACTCTCTGTCTCTCTATGATGTGAATGGACAAAAGGAGAAGGAAGAAGGGGGGTGAGGGTATGCACGTTCCCTCCCACTTTATAATCTCTCTCTCTCTCTCTCTCTCTCTTCTCTCTCTCTCTCTCTTATTATTGTAATTAATGAAGGCATGGAGGGGAAATGGGGTGACGACGGCGAGAGCATGGGTGTCATCATTGCACCCATTTTCTTTATTTTATTTTATTTTATTTATTTTGTTTTGTTTTATTCTCTTAATGCATTTAATGAGGATGGGAGGAATGAGTGATGCAATAATGAGGGTGGTTGCCTAGTACAACGTACAGTGGGCACCACACTTGGTGGGCCCCACACAGGTGTGTAGAAACTACGTTTTTTGAGGTGTTCGATCAAAGGGCTATAATGTTGCACTCATGTATCAGATTGATGTGCGGTTTTCGCCGATGTGACCGTAGTGACGGCGCGGTCGACATGAAAAAGATTTCAAGGTCATCCGAGATAAGTCACTACGATCCGACATTAAGTGCTCAAAGGCCCCACGTATAGGTCATTAAAGGTGTCGATCGAGATGCATGTGTGCTCTGACTGTGTTACATATGACCGATGTCTCACAACCTACCCTCCTACTAAAGGTTTCTTTCAGGTTGGGATTCCAAAAACACCGTCTCATGCGTAATTTTAAGATCTATTTGAAGAAAAGAATAATTTAATAAAAGATCAAGACAAGGTTCAGGAGTTAGGGTTTTTCTCATCATACCCTGTTTGTAGAGGAATACCTCTATTTACAGGATCATCGAACAGCAGTAAGTGAATCCGTAGATCTTGCATTTAGATCTTAACACATTCGAATTTCTTAGGATAGTCCTTATCACATCTAGATCTTATCATGTCTGGATCTGTCAAATGTTGGTTGTTATCTACGTACAACTCTGTATGGCAGTGCACGATGCATGTGTTTAGTTTCGAGGACTGGAGAGAGTGCTTAACATCCTTGGTTATTTTGCTAGAATAGGGCTCGTCCAAGGCTGATGTTGAGGCCTCAGGGGAAAAAGCGGGATGTGTCGGTAAGGCCTCGAAGCTTTGATCACTATCGAAGGCCAAGAACACGGCCTCAGAGTTTTACTTGATACTGAGGCCGAGGCTGAGGCCTCGAAGTGCTATGCCTTAACAATTTTAGATTGTCGTTGTGAGCCTCGTCCTCAGTCGTCCTCTCACTAGTCAACTCCTATGGCGTTTTGATTGCCATCTCCTGATCAGGGGAGCTCATCTTTAGGTTGAGGACTTCATTTGGGCTTATGGGCCAGGAGGACTTTGGTGGTCGATTAACATATGGGCTACGCCTATGGGTTTTCTTTTGGTCTGAAGTCGGGTCAGATTTACCCATAATAGCCTATTGATATTGTTGATCACCGATAGTCACTGCAGATCATATGAACACCAAATCCTTTTCTATTTCATAAAGTGTAATCATTTATAGAACATTAAAAACTAAAAAAAAAAAAACTAAAATAGAAACAATAATGTGGGGAATGGAACCACCACATCACATTCTCCTCCCTTCATCGGAGCTTGGACGAAGTTTTATCGATGTCATGGGGATAATGTGCTACCCGTCATACAACTACCAACCTTTAAAGAAGCTTCAACTATTGGTGTGGTCCCTTCCAAAGAAAAAAAAAAACATATGGGAAGAGCCCCACATTTTAAACCAATCCTACAGCTACGCCCATTGGCTTGACGTGGAGAGCTTTAACTCTTCGTCGCCCTCCTTCCTGTGAGGGGAAAAAAAGAGAGAAGAAAATGCCAAATGGCCTTTTCCATGCTAGGGCCTCACCTTTAGAACACACACGAGGCTCTTTGCAGGACCCACTAGATAGTCTCGGAGGAGATCCATGTTGTCCATGTGAGAGGGATTTTAATTTAAGGCTATCGAAACAAAATTTGAGAGAATAAGTCATTGTTGATGGACCACACCCGTGGAACCGTCTGAATTAACGCAAGGTTGTGGGCCAGAGACAAGGCCAAAGTTTTTTTTAAATGACTCTCCTTTGGATTTGCAGCTATGCAAATAAGGTGAACGGTTCATATCGGCCGGTGGCCCCAAATGACTCATGCGCAAAAGTAGCCTTTGATTTCGGTGCTCTGCACGCCCCTGTACGAGTCAACGGCTGTGCATTGAGGCAATTTAGTCCAAGAAAAAGATCAAAGAGACTGATAAATCAAAGGTTAAAAGGATGCTAAAGTCAAAACTACATCATATGGGCTTTATCAACTAATCATATCGCTCATGCGAGGCTGATGAAAGGGATTCGGTGGATCCCTGACTGTGGGGCCTACTGTGATGTATGTGCCTTACATCCACGCCGTCCATACATTTTGACAGCTCAGTTTAGTTCATGATCCGAAAATTGAAACAGGTATAAATCTTAGGCGGACCACAAAACTGGAGACATTGGTGATTGAATACCATCATTAAAAACCTCTTGGGGGCCACCGGAATGTTTATTAGACATCCAACCTCTTGATAAGCTAAAAAAAAAAAAAAAAAAACATGGATGGAGGGACCACACAAATATCAGCTTGATCTAAAACTCTGTTATGGTCCACCTGACAGTTGGATCTGTTTCATTTTTGGTGTGATACTCTAAAATAAGTTTTCAAAATGGATGGACGGTGTGGATATAAGGAAAATACATCAAAGTGGACCCCACGTTCAGGGATTCACACACCTCCGTGGATCCGAGGATCCACCCAAGCCGCACCGGCGCTGGGGGCATGTGGGCTGCTACAGCACATTGAAAAAGAGCGTAAGACACCTATGATAGTTCTCCATCATTTTGAACATTGTGGTGAGCCATCTTCCTCACATCCAACTCTTATGTATAGTCATCTAGACCATTCAAATTGTGGGGTATACTGTAAAAGGATCATTTGTTCAAAATCATCATTGGTCATTCAGCCCAACCAAATATCAAATGGAAAGTTAGTTAGTGGTCCAAAATTCAAAGGTCCGTAGCAAATGTTAATTATTCTTCTCTCTGTACTTTTTTCTA
Source organism: Liriodendron chinense (assembly GCA_003013855.2). Taxonomy (NCBI): domain Eukaryota; kingdom Viridiplantae; phylum Streptophyta; class Magnoliopsida; order Magnoliales; family Magnoliaceae; genus Liriodendron; species Liriodendron chinense. The sequence goes on along the minus strand of ML058567.1, from coordinate 337,166 downwards.
GGGTCCATCGACAGCTACAGCGACTTGGACGGTGTAGATTTCTGTGAACGACTATTCTATTCACGGCTGAATATTCTCTATCATTCTTAAATGGTGGTGAACTAGCATAAGAGTCTATCACCGAAAGTTTACTAGTACATAAGCCGAAGAAACCAGAAGCTGATATCAAACCAGGAGCATCTGTGTGTGGGAACGGCTCTCATCTTCTTAGGAGGAAGGACAGAAAAGGCAACGGCTAGGATGGAAAGGAAGAGAGCATGTGTAACTGGAGGGACCGGATATGTGGGGTCCATGCTCGTTAAAAGCTTGTTAGAGAAAGGATACGCCGTCAACGCCACCGTCAGAGACCCAGGTTCCTCCGCCCTCTCATTCTTTCCTTCTTCTCGCATCATAGTTCTAAAACTCGGTTGGTCGATTCGAAACTCAGACGGGTCAACTCGACTCAAAGCTGTCTTTCGAAAACTCGCTGATGAGCTTTGACAAAGTCAGGATCAATAATATTCGACCAGCCGGCTGGAAACTCGGTTGACTCAACTCGAAACTCGGCAAGATCTCAAGCTGATTCAACTCGACTCGGTGAGATTCGAGCCGAGTCTTGAGCTTGACTCTGTAAGGACTTAACAAGATTCGTCTAGTCAGCCTCCAAACCCAGTTAACTCGATATAACTCATCAAGAATATTGGAACGGATCATGACAAGGCTAGGGGATTGGTTGGAAGATAGTTATATTGATACCAGATTGAATTTATAAGGAGGGGTGTGACTTGTATTTTCATTTCCTTGGTGGGTGACACACGTTTCTATTATGACACACACTTGAGATTTAGATCTATCTCATTTTTGAGCTCACGACCTAAAATAATCTCGAAAAATTGATGGACGGAGTGGATCTAACACATACATCATGGTGGGCCCAATAGAACCTGGTGACGTCAGCACACCATTTTTCCAACCATTTTTCCGTATGGCCCACACTACGAGTGGTGTGGCTGGAGTACTTTTTGTATAGCTATCTGTGGGCGCGAATTAGGTGTTACCCGGAACAGCTTAGTGGGTGTTATCCCTAGCGTGTGGCCTACATGGATGATATTCTGTATATCCACTCCATCCATCCGTTTCTACAGCTCATTTTAGGATAAGGTTCCAAAAATTATGCAGATCCAGATCTCAAGTGGATCATACCACTAGAAACAGTGTGATTGAGAGCCTCACCATTAAAAATTCAAAAGAGTCTATTGTAAGGTTTTAATAATGTTTATTTGGAATCCAAGCTCTTGATAATGTCAATATTGTCTTGATGAAGGGAATATATAAATATTAGATTGATCCAAAACTTTTGTGGCCTACAACATGTTTTTAATGGTTATTCATCACTATTTCTAGCAGTATGGTCCACTTGAGATTTGGATCTTCTTAAGGTTTTGAATCACATCATAAAATGATATGAAAAATTAGATAGACGGCATAGATATATAAAAAATGCATCAATATGGACCCCATACGGTAGGAGTAACACCCACTAAGCTGTTCCCCGGGTAACAGCTAATTCGCAGCATCTGTGGTGAGCATACCTCCTTCGTGAATTAGTACCCTGCGGTGCACGTTAACAAATCGCTATCGGAAGCGGATTGCCCGTGTCACCCACCAAAGGATATGGCACGACGTGGCCCAAGTTATGTAGAGACCACCATGATGCATGTGTTTTATCCACGCCGTCTATCTATTTTTCCATCTCATTTTGGGGCATGAGCCCAAAAATGACGCAGATCCAAAGGTCAAGTGGATCATACCACATAAAATAGTGGGGATTGAACGCTCATCGTTGAAAAATTCCTAAGGTCTACTTTGATTTTTGTGGGACCTACCTTGAACTAATCTCATGATCCAATCCGTCCATATCCACCCCTGGTTACCAGATGAGATAAATGGCACATTATTTCCAATACATTAATACAAGGGTTCAGCCCATTTGATCATGTATAGCTTTTGGAATCGGCCATTCTCACTGGAGCCTACCATGTGACAATTGTTGATTCGAGTCTGCACAAATCAATATCGAGTTAACCAGTCAAACTCATGAGCGGGTTTTCTCGTGACTCAACTCGAAATCTCATCGAGACTCCTAGTTTTACAACTATGGCTATGTGCAATGAGAGTTCTTTACTAGATGGTGGGAGATATGGGTGCATCAATCCTCCATGCACACACTGCGTACACAAGCTTTTTCCTAATAACAGTCCCATCTGTAATGGGAGCGGATTTCCTGTGACCCCGGGCACAGAAATATCTCTGTGCCCGTGGCTGTATGGGGCCCATAGAGATGTCCATGAAAAATCCACTCCGTCCATCTGTTTTGGAAGACCATGGTAGGACAGGATTCTAACAATAATGAAGATCCAAAACTAAGTTGGGCCATATCACACGAAACAGTAGATATTGAACACTTAGCGGTGACAAAAGTTTTGCATCAGGATGATATCTTTTTCTAGAGTTTATCTGAGTGTTAATAATTCTGTGAACGGTTTGGATGGCATATAAAAATCATGGTCACCTCCAGGAAGGTTTCAATGGTGGACGTTAGTGTTTCCACTGTTTTTCTTTGGTGTGGCCCACCTGAGTTTTGAATCTTCCTTATTTTTACAATCCTAACCTATTGTTTTATTTAAAAACAGATGGACGGAGTGGATTTGTCACGGACATCTGTATGGGCCCCATACAGCTACGTGCACAGAGATATTTCTGTGCCCGGGGTCACAGGCAATCCGCTCCCGATCCACAATTTCTACCCTTCAAATAGAGATTTTGACCATGTTGGCAATTTAGTACGCTCAAATTTTCTGCGTGTACCATTGTTTCAAAAATTACCTTTGTAGCCTTTTGATGCCATTTCCCTTTTTTTCGGACCAAGATCTGCACAAAATTTGAGTGAATAAGAAGCAATGCAAGCTATGAAGCCTTCAATCTCGAGGTAGTGATGTGAATGAGACTTGCCATTGGTCCCACATTAAGATAGATCTAATCCATTCATTTTTCCTATAGCCTTCTATTTACATGTGTTAAAATTAGAAAAATGCTCGAAAATGGACAATTTTTTCTGTGTTTCATTATTTTGGGAAATTCTGAGTATAGAGATATTCATAGACAATTATAAATAATCACAAAGTGTACACAAGAGTGATATCGCAAGGCGAATTTTATTTCAGAGATTCCGAGATCTTTTACATTCCAGGCTATGAACTGGTCACGAACCTTTAATTACATCAATGGATGATCACCCTTGATTAAAAGGTAAAAGTAAATGAATGCATGATCATAGATAAGTTAAATAAAACATTAAGATAGCATAAATGTAAATAAAACAAATCACAAATAATACAAAGATTTTTACGCGAAAACCCTTGCAGGAGAAAACCACGGCACAAAGCGATAAGATTCCACTATGAATGTAGTTATACAATAGATGGAATGTTAGAGAGAAAGCCCGGATAAATTGAGCAAGTAATTTAAATAGTCAGGGATTATGGTCTTGAATGCATGGTCGTATAGACCTATTTGTTTTCTTGTTATGGATTGAGCCATGTTTTAGACAAGTCGGATGTCTATGTCTCATTTTCTTTCGGATTGTCTGGGTTGAAGGACTATTAGGATTTTATCGAGTGGTGCAACTCTGGGCCGTTGGTCGACATAACCCAAGGTCCGCCCTCATATTTTTATAACGGGTGACCTTAGGAAAGCACTCCACAACTGCCGCATCAGCTCAACCGACGGACCCGTTGTCGATGGGTAGGCATCGACTATCTTTTTCATAATGGTAATCCATAGCAGGATATTTCAAGCTATGTTAGAACTCTTTTTGTTTGTGATTTCTTGTGGTAATTATAATCCCTTAGGTTTAGCTTCGGACTTTTATCTGGGATGAATGAAGCTTTGTACAGTAAAGTAAATGTGTTTCTTCTTGGAGTCAATTGACCTGTCTTCGAGTACACTCCTTCTTCTGAGTACTTTCTGATGATCTATTTGAAATTGAATAGGCTATATCGAGCTGAGATCTTTTGAGGATTCAAATTCAATGGACTGGATCGGTTATTTCTGATGCTTGTAAGTGGCTAAGTATCGGGTCCGATGGGTGTCCGTACATGCCAATTTCTGATGAATAATGGGGATCGGTGCCTCGTAGATTTTTAAATCAACCGTTTTATAGCTTGAGTACATTAGCTTTACCTCAGCGTCTTCGAGATCGTGGTTGATTTCATTTGGCATTAGTCGATTTTCGGGCCATCAGGGCACTTACCAAGGCTGAAAATGACTAAATAGTGGACCTATTTGCGATCCGATCAGGACATTCGGTGAATACCATCGATGATCGCCCTTAAACAAGGATGGATCTTGTCCACGAGGATCGCAATGCGATTGCATTTCGATTTACTTAGCGCAAGTCGATTTCCGAACTGACAGGGCACTTCCCAAGGCTGAAAATGACTAAGTACTGGGCCTGTTGATCGCTTAATTAGGGTATTCGAGGGTCTTGAGATTGGATAGCCTCGTTGCCAATGATTATGGTGTATCATGTCATAAAAAAGAGAAGTTTCTCTCTCGGGCTTTGTCCAATTTTACTCGATTCTCCTTGATTTCGGCCGTTTCTGGCTCTTTCGGAAGGGTTTTCGGAGTTGTAAAATTGGCTTAATGTTGGTTCTTTTTTGCTAAAACATTGTTTTGGACCATTTATCGTCGACCGTTGGAGAATCCGATCCGGGGAATGGAAAGATCTCGTCGGTGTGCTTCTAGGAGAATTGGTTTGATCAAAAGCCGATCCCGATTGAAGGCGGGCCACACGATGGAAGGTCCACCCCTCCAACCAGTGTCCAGGCACATGGAGGGGTGCATGTGGGCGCATGTGGTGTTTTCATAAGGCTGGTGGGCGCATGTGGCTAGGAGGTGGGCGCATGTGCCCAACTCCGTATAAAATAGAAGGAAAGGAATGGTCCCGGGCGCATGTACTTTTGCACATGCGCCTAGACCTCACTGGTGGGTGCATGTGGCCCCTGGACTTATGCATTTTTCATGGTTTTTTGGCCAAAAAAGGGTGGGCGCATGTCCCCCCTGCGCTTGGTGCCATATGTAACTTTCTGGCAAGCAGAGGTGGGCGCATGTCCCTCTGCAAAGTGGCAAAGTTCCACTACTTAGAATTATTTCAAGATTTCTCTCCTCACTCTCCCTCTGTACTTGGTTCCGGCGGGGGAAATCCTTTTCTGATGAGGGATTCCGGTGAGGGAAACCTATCTGACGGTAGTGCAATTTTGGATTCCGATGGAGAAATCCCTTTCTAATGAGGGAAACCTTTCCGACGAGGGCATCTAGCGAGGGATAATGGAGCGCGCGCATGTTACGTTGCGTCGCTCTGAGGTCAAAAATGGGGTGATGTCGATCATTGTCATCAGGCGGACCTGCTATTTATATTAGCGCAATCGGGTTTAGGTCCGATCCGACGGGTAATTCCCAGCGCATGTGTTTCTAAAACATTTTTCGTCACACGTGCTGGGCGGAAGTGGTGAGTACAAGGGTCCAGGTGCATGTCATTTTAGGCTAGGCGCATGTGATTTTTCAGCGGGATTTTCGGACGATTTCCGAGAAGTTTTCCGGATTGTCTCCTTTCGAACATACATTGCGGGCACATGTGGTTTGGTAGTGGCACATGTCCCTCTTGGGATTTTCTCACACTTTCCACTACTTAGCCAATTTTCAGGTTCTACACTTTGTGAGAGAAAAACAGCTTCTAGACTTAGATTTTTTCAGGATTTAGTTCTGACGGGAGACCTCCAGAGGACAGCTACCTTTTCTGGTGCTGTGGTCACTAACGCCAAGCCACTTTTAGGTTGGGATCGACCTCCTGAATGAACAGGATAGGGTGTGGAGGTTCAGATGTTGCAAATTTTGGTACTTCCTAATTTGGAGCCTCCGTGTCGGCTCTTCGTATATGAACATTATTTCGGGAAGCGCACATGTGGAAATACGCGTCGCAGGAACTTCAAACTTGTTATTTAAGGGTTTTAGGGCGCTTCGAATCATTTGGCAGTAGTACGGATGTCCGGATCCACTCTAAAATGGTACCTATAGGCTTTTAGACCCTTTTTTGTCAGCTTTAGACAGGGGCGAAACGCATTTAGAGGTGCGCAGGTAAAGATACGGGCCGTGTGACTTTGAAACTTGCAGGTTAAGGGTTTTAGGACATTGTGGATCATTTGGCAGTGACCCACATGTTCGATTCCGCTCCGAAATGCTATTTACGGATTTTAATCACGACTGCGCGGGTTAGGGTTGCGCTAGCGTTTTTCGGGTCTTCTCGATCTCGAAATTGATTCAAATCGTTGTAGATGGACCGCGGGATGTTGTTTTACCATGGGTGCGAATTTGAGCCCCAACAACATGGAACCATGATAACCTCATGCTGATGTGATCCTTATGTGGCCAACAAAACCTGATAATATATAATGGTCTTCGTACAATATGATTTGTTTTCTTCTGATGCGGTCCACTTGAGTCATGGATCCATCTCAATTTTTTGTGTCATATCCTAAAATGAGCTAGCAAAGTAGATGGATGGGGTGGATTTCTCACAAACATCATAGTGAGCCCCACCTAGGACGCAATCCGCTTCCGTTCCCTCCCGCGGATCCGAATCTTGCATGAAAGCCTTCTGCGAGAACTTCACAAGGAACATAAGTGGGACCCATTGCGATGTTTGTGAGAAATCCACCCCGTTCATCCATTTTGCAAGCTCATTTTAGGACATGAGACAACAAATAAGATGGATCCAAGACTCTCAAAACCCAACAAACGATAGCAGTGGTCATTCACTATCAACTATTTGCTTGTGGCGTGGTCCACGTGATCGACGTATATTTCTCATTCTTCAAACGTGATGTCACGGACAGAGTGGATTCGACACATACCCCATGGCAGGCCCCATAGATGGTGTCCAAAGCCCTACTACCAACACATAACAACCTTGACCTTTAATACATGACAACCTCAACTTGACAAACTTAACCATTAACACATGTCAACCTCAACTGTGACTAGAGTTGGGCATCGAGTCGAGTTAGAACAAGTTAGGGTTGGCCCGATCTGACTTAGTTTTGAATTTGACCTGACCTGTGAAAGTACGTCGGTAGTCTAACACGACACCTACGTATGTGCGGAAGCTTTAAAGAGCAACTAGAATTATGGCTAAACCTATAGGAGGGGGATGATTAGGACCTTTTTGAAATTCTTTTCACCTACTTACACAATTCAACAAATTAAACTAAGTAAGCAAGAACACTTCGGCTTCCAAGCCTAAGTGGGCCCAATCACAAGACTAGCATATGGTTAAGCAATAAACAATCCTAGTCTAAGCATGCATAGGTAAATAATTGATTTAACTAATCAAGCTCCTAACCTATGCAACCTAAGTAGACTTATGAGAATGGATCAATGAGCTCAAGTCTACACACCAAGTGAAAGTACATCTTGTGTGTGGATGTGCCTATCTAGTGCCTAGCATACATTCCTATTAAGCATTCATAATTAAACAACTAAACATCCAATGCTAAGATAACAATGTGCTCAATATAATCACAAACACAAGCATGTATAGTGGTTCGACTTTGGGTCTACTCCACTCTCGGTTCAAGTACTCAACTCCTTTAAGCACACCGGCATTCACTATCGGAGGTTTTAAATGAGGTTCACCTCTCAACCTTTACACAGAGGTTTTACCGGTTTACCTCTCAACCATGATCGGAGTTTTGGACAAAAGGCTAACTCTCAACCCGAATGGACTTTTGGACATAGGCTAACTCTCAACTCGACCCACGTTCACTCCCGTGTCGAAGGCTCCCCCTTGGAGATTTAGTTTAGGCCCGGCTACCGGGCCAAGGAACGGCTAACGTCCCTAGATCGAGTTTGACAAACAAACTCTAAATGGACTCTCTAAAAGGACAACTTCACTTGTCGGATGAGCCCCTTGTTCAGCACCGGTTTGGGTTGCTTGATCTTCTCTCTCCCGTGCTTCAATCAGCTTCCCTTGCTCCCATGATCGTGTTACCGTTGCGTCGCCAATGCCTCAGCCACACTTGATCAAACACCTTGCATGTGATGCCTTTGAGATGCCCAAGGTAATAGGAGGATAGGTTTGAGAACTCTACAACTGATGGGAATGGGTTGCCTAGAGGTTCTCTCCTACAATGATCTCATCTTAGAGTTTTGGATAAGGATATGCCTATCAAGAAGGTTCCAAACTCTAGAGATCAAGAGGGGATGAAGGTCATCTTCTTCATGAGCTTGGAATGCTCCAATCTTATGTTAAAGTACAAGGAAGATACCTAGCATAGGTTGGGAATGAGCCTCAAATGGTCTCCAACAATGGTGGCTTCACTCCTCTCGAAATCTCTTTTATTGCCTCTCAAAATGAGCCAAGCCTTTTTATAGAAAAATGTGCAATGGTTTGAAAACGGGTAAAAAATGGCTAGTGCCGACCGATCACGATCATTCGGCCAGGGGTCCACGACCGGTATGGACCGGTCGGTCATAGGCCTGAAAATGGACAGGGCTGCTGACTATGGGGAATGGACTGCTCGACTGGTCGTGACCGGTCGGACCAGCCCAGCCGACCGGTCATGACCAGTCGGTACCTTGCCTACATCAACACAGCAAGCTGCTGTTGGTCTGGCAGCCTGGCCGACTGGTCTTGAACGGTCGGACAGGCCTGGGTTCAGCCCAGCTGTTTGCTGACCCACGTACTCTTCAACCCACTTACATAGGCCAAGATATAGGTGATGTTTTGGGACACCTAAGGCCAATCTATGATGACTAGAGGTTCCTTAATATGGTCAAGGTCATCAAAAAAGTTAAAGGGTTGGGTTTTGGTCAAGGTTAAGGCACATCAAGGCATCACTTTTACCTGATTCTTCTTCCTTGATGCAACGGGGCCACTTGAGTTTTCGGTCTTCATCTTCATTAAGCTCAACCGACACTAGTCTCACTGACGTAAGTGATTGACAAACAAGGTGCAGTAGTATGCCACAGAAAAGTGCACTAACAATCTCCCCATTTGTCAATTACTTACAAAAACCTAAACTACCAAAATAAAATACATGTTCAAGATATTACATTGATAAAGCATTAAATACATGACTCTTGACATGCCTAATCTAAGCTGCTCCTCTTCAGATTGCTCCCCCATAACCTGTCAATCCCTGCATCACAAAACATAGCAAACTAGTTTTGGTGGGCTTTGAACATTTTCTCCCTTTTTGTTAGCAATTAACAAACTATTCTCTCCCCCTTAATGATATATCAATAAGGTTAAGGTAAGAGTAGATAATATGTCACAGTTATAACCATAAGCACATGATAATCAGGAGAGTAAATGGTGCATGAACATAAAAACATGGAGCATGCTAAGGAACATGATTAACAAGAAAATATAACTATCTAGGCAAGGTTAATCATGTATAATTGGTCAATGATATACATTTGCAAAGCACAAGGGCTTATAGCCCAATCAACCAACCTCCCCTATTGGTATATCAAGACCAATACTAAGCAAAGATTAGCATACAATGAAGCATAAAATTCAGCAAAAATAGCTAATCTAACCATGGAGATAGTCTAGCAAGCAAATATGCAAGTTGAAAGCAAGGCTAAACTACCAAATTTAGGCTAGTGAGGTTTGAATCCTCTGATTTGCCCATACACACAAAAATGAGGTTGAAATCCTCAGATTTTTCTATAAAAGCATTTCTAGCTACCCTTACTAACTATGTTTAGTTTGATTAGCCTAAGGGTAACTAATTTCCTCAACACCCTCATAAGATGTAGCATGAGGTGAGGGGTTGGGAACACCTTCTTCTCCTAGAAGGGATAGCGGTTGGGATCCCCTCTTAGATACGCAGGAAGAGGGGTTGTGGTGAAAGTTGTGAGAGCTAGATCTTTATGTTGGCTCTCATCACCAGTGGAGTCTCCAGATTCGGACTCCTCCGTATCATCCCAAGTGGCGGCCATTGCCTTTTTACCTTTCAGTTTAGGCCCATCTGGACATTCCGGGGCAATATGGCAACGACGACCCAACCGTAACAACGGACGGATGAAGGCATGGATGATTTTCCTTTATGTTTCTCACCCTTTTTGTCCTTCTTGTCACGGCTATTCCCTCTATCAAATTTGAGGAATCTCTTGAATTTTTTTATTCAATTTCTCTTCCTCATCATCCTCATCATCACTATCTTCCTCTGACTCACTCTTAATTTTCTTATGTTTGCGAGAGGACTTAAGAGCGATGCTTTTCTTCCTATAGGGGGCCTTAAAGTGTAGTTCATGAGTTTGTAGGGAACCTATGAGTTCTTCTACTTTCATGTTATCTATGTCTCTACACTCCTTTAAGGCAACTATCTTGGAGTCAAATCTATCCAGGAGGGACCTAAGTATTTTTCTACAAATCCTACCATCCGGAACCCGATCACCCAAGACAAACATGGAGTTGCAAATATCTGATAATTTAGTATAAAATTCCATGAAAGTTTCAGACTCTTCCATCTTAATGTTTTCAAATTTGGTGGTTAAGAGTTGAAGCTTCGAGCGTCTTACTGTGCTAGTTCCCTCGTGGGTAACCTCAAGTATATCCCACACTTCTTTTGCAGTTGCGCATGTGAGAATGCGCTGAAATTCATCTGGGGAAACCGCACAGCAAATCGCATTGAGAGCTTTGGCATTCGCTATGTATTGTGCTCTCTCTGTGTCATCCCATTTGGAATCATCTTTGAGAATGACAATGCATTTCCCATCAACCTCCACTTGCACGGTGGGCAAGGTGTATCCATTTTGTGTGCTTAGCCACACCGGACGGTCCATGGATTGGAGAAAAATTCTCATTCTAGCCTTCCAATAGGCATAGTTGGACCCGTCAAAGAATGGTGGACGGTTGGTGGTACTCCCATCTCGGTTAGACATTATGCTAGTGCTCCGGTACCGGATCTTACTCTAAACGGTTACGTCCTTGAAGAGCAACCCGCTCTGATACTAATTGAAAGTATGTCGGTAGTCTAACATGACACCTACGTATGTGTGGAAGCTTTAAAGAGCAACTAGAATTATGGCTAAACCTATAGGAGGGGGGTGATTAGGACCTTTTTGAAATTCTTTTCACCTACTTACACAATTCAACAAATTAAACTAAGTAAGCAAGAACACTTCGGCTTCCAAGCCTAGGTGGGTCCAATCATAAGACTAGCATATGGTTAAGCAATAAACAATCCTAGTCTAAGCATACATAGGTAAATAATTGATTTAACTAATCAAGCTCCTAACCTATGCAACCTAAGTAGACTTATGAGAATGGATCAATGAGCTCAAGTCTACACACCTAGTGAAAGTACATATTGTGTGTGGATGTGCCTATCTAGTGCCTAACATACATTCCTATTAAGCATTCATAATTAAACAATTAAACATTCAATGCTAAGATAACAATGTGCTCAATACAATCACAAACATAAGTATGTATGGTGGTTCGACTTTGGGTCTACTCCACTCCCGGTTCAAGTACTCAACTCCTTTGAGCACATCGGCATTCACTATCGGAGGTTTTACATGAGGTTCACCTCTCAACCTTTACACGGAGGTTTTACCAGTTTACCTCTCAACCATAATCGGTGTTTTGGACAAAAGGCTAACTCTCAACTCGAACGGAGTTTTGGACATAGGCCAAGATATAGGTGATGTTTTAGGACATCTAGGGCCAATCTCTGATGACTAGAGGTTCCCTAATATGGACAAGGTCATCAAAGAGGTTAAAGGGTTGAGTTTTGGTCAAGGTTAAGGCACATCAAGACATCACTTTTACTTAGTTCTTCTTTCTTGATGCAGCGGGGCCACTTGAATCTTTGGTCTTCATTTTCATTAAGCTCAACCGACACTAGACTCACTGACGTAAGTGATTGACAAACAAGGTACACTAGCATGCCACAGAAAAGTGCACTAACAGCCTGAACTCGATCTGACTCGGTTCTGAGTCCAGTAGGGCTGACTCGATTTGAGTTCGAGTTTGGCCGGTTCTAACCCGGACAAAGTCCAACCCTATCACAGGGACCAAGCCACATCGAGTCAACTCCGAGTCGACTCAAGTTGACAGAAAAAATATAATTTTTAACAAAAAAGGTAATTTTTTTCGGTGATGGAGAGAGAGGCCCACGTAGCTAGGGCTGTAAATGGTCGGGTTCGGGGCTGGTTTAGCCAAAACTAGACCCGCCCGTTTACTAAATAGGTTTGGGTTCAAATTTTAGACCCAGACCCTTTTACTAAATGGGTGGATCCAGGTCGGGTCCGAGTCAACCCACTAGACCCATTTATAAATGGGTCCGGGTCTGGTAGAGGGAGATCCACCCAGACCCATTTATAAATGGGTCGGGTCTAATGGGTCCGGGTCTGGATCAAGTATGCAAGCATTTTACAAGGCTTTAAAATCGGGTCTGGACGGGTCTGGGCTAGACGGGTCCCTTGAAACATAGACCAAACCTGCCCACTTACTAAATGGGTTTGGGTTGGGTCGGGTCGGGTCGGATCGGGTCAGGCCTAATATAAAGGAAACCAGACCCAGACCCGTTTAGCAACCCAGACCCGTACCATTTAACAAATGGGTCGGGTCTAAATGGGTTGGGTCTGGGTACCCCGTCGGGTCCGCTGACCCATTTACAGCCCTACACGTAGCCATACCTCTGTTTTACGTCTACCGGGTGTCACTACCGGCAATGAGAATTCCTCTGTCTTGCGGTCGAAATCTGACACCATCTCTAGCCCTCAGAATCTCAAAGGGCTCGAGCAAAAGCCCTTTTCACACGGCCCGCTACCTCCCTCTCTCTCTTCCCAATCCAGCGCCCTACAGCAGCTACTGCTACTTTCGCTGGCCCAAATCTCCAAATCCATCGATTTCTCTTCGAAATCTTCAGACCATCCGCTCCTTTCGCAAGAACATGAATAACCCACCTCGAAAATCCTATTTTCTCCAATTTCCATAGCTTCTCCGCTCTTCTCCTCTGAAAATATATGTAACCTATCGAACGAATCCCATCTCAAGATATCTCTGATTGAGACTCGAATCTCTTCTCCATAGATTTTATGCTTCTTGAGCTTTTTCCTCGATGAGATTATCTTCAGGATTGAACCCAAGATCCCGAGGCTGAGGTTTTTTCGGGGTTTTGGACTTTTAAGCGGCTTTGAGAAATGGGTTTGTTGTGGGGGATTGGAAATAAAAAAGGGGGGAGTTTTTTTATGGTGTGGGAGGGAAAAAAACAGGCGTTTTTGCAAAAAATGTAGGGGAAATGAGATTTTGGAACATGGGTATTCGTTGCTTGAGGTGGAGTTGGGTTTTGGGAGGAGATTTTCGAAGCTGTGAGCATCTTTCATTGATATGGTTGGTGAGAATGAAAGGCTCTTACTCTTCATTCAAGAGCTCTTGGAGGTGCTTCTTCGCCATTGTGTAAGACTCCATTGGGTGGGCCACACATGATCATCAGTTTAGATCATGACCGTTGGATTATTCAGATTGAGCGATTCAGTGGGCCCCACTACAGTTGTGATCATTGCAAATAGGTTAGGGGCGGGATGCTTGAACCATGTTCCCTATACGTGATTATTAAGCCTGATATGGAAACCTACGGTGTGGAGACCCTAGAGGAGAGAAGTGTGATGGGTAGGCTTCTCTGGCCCTCTTTCCTATAAAAATATGTCTTGGTCCCCTCACCAACACACGAGAGAAAACCCTAGTCCCATTAAGAGTTTCTCCTAAAGGTGTAAGGTGCGGAAGACCAAGAGTTCCTCTCGGCAACACGGCGGCATCGGGAATGTCTTCCCAATCAGGTATGGCTTTAAGATTATAGTATGGAATCCCCATTATTCAATGCATAGACGATTCGATTATTCCGCATTAAGATTAAGTTTCACATGCAGTTGGTATCAGAGCCACCTATGCATCAATTTTGGTGGACTTTTAGTATTGTTCATTGTACGATGACCCAGATTTTGGATTTATCTGGACTCGTGATGAACTGCCCACCGGACCAAATTCGAAAGTCTTGTTTTGAGCTTTCCTAATCAGTGCCTCTATGGTTGTGGCTGGAACCCACCATGTTTACCAGGACCGGCAGACAACGCACCACCATTGTCGGCGACTATTGCTGCTTGGCAACCATGAAGGAAGCCCAATCTCATCAGATCTGATCAGCGGTCATTGTGCGACTGTCGTGCGGGATCAGATCTGATCAGTGGCAGTCGAGGATTCTGGTGTCGCGATTTAGGGCTTGCGACCGCAAACACCTCGATCAGGGACCGGCAGCGGCTGCACCCGCGATTCAGAGTCCGACGACCCCTGTTTCTACAGTAATAATAAAAAAAAATATTTACTGTAATCGTCGGCAGCCATGGCCGACGACCGTTAAACCCCAAACCTGTCGTTAATGGTGCCGTGGGAGCATCAGGGAGGCATCGGCTGCCACCGCCGCTATGTGGGCCTGCCGCCATGATCGACTGCAGCCATGAATTCCGTCCTCCGATTACAGCCGTTAATGGCGGTGGAAATCCCACCTCCGATTACTGAGGATGATCGGACAAAAGGCGTCCGTACGTATGCTATCAGCGACAGCCATGGCCAATAGATGGATGGTCATAAATCGATTGGCAGATCCATGGCACTACGGATTCGTAGTGTCGTTGACGGCGCTGATGAAGATGACGGCTTGGGTTTCAGCCGCCGGAGATGGTGAAAGTAGGGTTGGCGGTGGCTAGGGTTTCGTCAACCCATTTTGGAAAGGAGATGGGATCGGGCTGGCGTACAGCGCTTGCTGTTTTGGTATTAACAGCGTATTGCTGTTTTTGTGATTAATAGGGCTGAGACAGGCCCAGCTTAGTGTTCAGGCCCAATCCAATTGCAATCCATTTGGCTAGTCCTGTGTTGGGCCCATTTTCAGCTGGTCACAGCCTAGTTTTAGTGCCCCATAGCAGACCATATTGGGTCTTGCGATGGAACTGGTGTTGGCCTTCTTGAAAGATTGGAATGACCCAGGATATGGTCCTATTTTTGGAACTAAATGGCAGATTGCATGAGGCCGAATTGTGGGCCCATACCACAGTATTTCAAAGCCCAATCTTAGGGTCTATTTAATGATTCTTTTAGGGACCAACCTAAGATCCATTATTACTCTTTCCTTGGATTTATGGGCCACTTTAGTTTTGGGCCTATTGTCCATAGAATTTTTTTGTTGACCATTGGAAGTCATTTATATACTTGGGCCATAATTTAGGATACAAATAAAACCTAAATAAATAATTGATGGTTGGTAGGTTACACTTGTAAGGCAGCCCTGGTAATTCAATAAATGTGGTTATGCTTATTTAGCTCTGATTTGGCCTAAAATAGGGCCATTACCCATATGTTTAAGGCTGATATTTAGTTGTTGGCCATTAAGAATTTAATCCAACCATCACTTTAGAATATGCTTGTACATATGAGCGGTCAACATCAGCCGTATTTTAGGCCGAATCAGAATTTCTGTAGTATGGTTCGTTGTGGACAGAACCATGTAGCAATCCTTGAGCCTAGGAGTGGGATTGGAGCTGGTTGTGTTAGCCACCAAAGTGACCTCAATTGGCAAAGATTTCTACTTCTAAACTTCTGTATATGGAACTCAGTGACCCTCCATTATAGGATTGCATTAAGTTGCGTTCATACCCAGGCGAGCGGTGGTCAGAACAAAGAAGTATCATCGTTTGGCTGGATGTGAGCGGAATGAAGTGATTGGTGATGGTGATATAGGTCTGAGAGATTCATTTCACCCAAAGGTGATGGACGTCTTAGATTTATTTCACCAACGTTGGTCAGCTTCATGATTCAGTAGAGCCTCCTGTATGTTACAATTTCGCCCAAAGGAGGAATTGTGATGATATGCTGGGCTCTTGCCAGATTTTGATGATTATGGCCCATCATCATTCTGGGTCATTTGATTGAAGGCCCAAATCAATCGAATGTTCATACATGCATGATATTTGTGGTTTATGTTCATGCATTGTTATAAGGGACTTGATTATTAATGTGAGTTTTATTCTTTGAATGTCCAGCTATGACTGTTTCCAATATTCCAACACAATTCAATTCCATACCTTTACTTACTAGGTCCAACTATTCCAAATGGAAGTCGTCCGTTGAAATAGTCCTAGGTTGCATGGACTTGGACTTGGCCCTGGAGGAAGTAGAGACTCCTACTCCAACTGATTCTAGTACGGATTCAGCAAAGGCTCACTACAAGGCCTGGACCAAGTCAAATAAGATGTGTCTCAAGATCATAAAGAACTCGATTTCTGAGACCATGCAGAATGTCATGCCCGACACTGAGAAAGCTAAAGATTTCCTGACTGAAATAGGAAAACGATTTCAGAAATCGGATAAAGCTGAGCTGAGTTCACTTTTACATAAATTGACTCAAGCCACTTATAACGGTCAAGGAAATATCAGGGAGTACATTGGTGGATTGTCTGATGTGGTGGCTAAAATCCGCGCATTAGACCTTAAGATTGAGGATGAACTCCTGATTTTCTTAGTTCTGAACTCCCTCCCTCCATAATTCAGTCAATTCCAAATCAGCTACAATACTCAAAAGGAAAAGTGGACATTGAACGAGCTGATATCTCAGTGCGTTCAGGAGGAAGAGAAACTCAGAAGGTCGAGCAAGACACAAAGTGCACACCTAGTGACATCTGGTCAAGGACGAAAAGGAAATAAGAAAAGAAAGCACACTTCAGGAAAAGGTTCTACGGGTCCTGCGGGTGGTAATCAGCCTAAGTCTGGAAAGACATTTAAGAAGAAAAGGAAGGGTCCTAATGATGGCTGCTTCTTCTGCAAGAAGCCTGGTCATCAGAAGAAGGATTGTGAAGATTTTAAAGCATTGCTCGTTTCTAAGGGTAAAGACCATATTTTAGTCTGTTTTGAATCAAATTTAGCTGATATGTCCACAGACTCCTAGTGGATAGATTCTGGTGCTACTATTCACATTTGTAATTCCATGCAGGATATGCTCCAAAGCCGGATACCAAGTGATGCAGAGAGATCAGTCTATATGGGGAACGGCATTAGGGCAAACGTGGAAGCTATTGGAGTCTATAGGCTTAGGTTATCGTCAGGACACTTTCTTGATCTAGTAGATATTGTTTGTGTGCCTTCTATAAGGCGCAATTTGGTTTCCATTTCTCGTTTGGACAAATTTGGTTATGAGTTTAAATTTGCAAATGGAAAATTAAGCATTTACTATGATTCAGTTGTGATTGGTTCTGGCACTTTAGTTAATAACCTTTATCAGCTAGATTTGGATGTTTCACATGTATACAGCGTTAACTCATCACATGAAAACACTAAAGGCATCAAACGAAGTTTAGATTGTGAGAATTACTCCATGCTATGGCATAGGCGATTAGGCCATATCTCTCGTTAGAGATTGGAAGGGCTTGTACGTGAAGGAATTCTTCACTCACTAGACTTCTCAGACTTTGGGGTTTGTATTGATTGCATTAAAGGTAAACAGACTAGAATAAGGAAAAAGGGTGCCACTAGGAGCATAGGACTCTTAGAAGTGATTCATACAGACATCTGCGGACCGTTCCCTACAGCATCTTGGAATGGGCAGAAGTATTTTATCACTTTTATAGATGACTATTCTCGTTATGGGTACTTATACCTTATTAACGAAAAATCAGACGCCCTGGATACATTTAAGATCTATAAAGCTGAAGTCGAGAATCAACTCGACAAGAAGATCAAAGTCGTTAGATCCGACCGTGGTGGTGAGTACTACGGAAGGTATGACGAATCTGGGCGTAATCCAGGTCCATTCGCTAGATACCTACAAGATTGTGGCATCGTCGCCCAGTACACCATGCCTGGTACTCCAGAGCAGAATGGTGTAGCGGAAAGGCGTAATCGCACCCTAAAGGACATGGTGCGATCTATGATTAGTAATTCTACGTTGCTAGAATCTTTGTGGGGTGATGCATTAAAAATGGCTGTGCATATCCTTAATAGGGTCCCATGTAAGGCTGTAATGAAAACTCCATATGAATTGTGGACAGGGCGAAAGCTTAGTCTACGATATTTTCATGTATGGGGTTGTCCTGCAGAAGCCAAACCGTATAACCCGCATGAAAGAAAACTAGACCCTAGAACTGTTAGTTGCTTCTTTATCGGATACGCAGAAAGATCAAAAGGATTCAGATTTTATTGTCCATCATATTCCATGAGAGTCATTGAGACTGGGAATGCTAGGTTTATTGAGAACACTGAAGATAGTGGGAGCACAAATATAAGAGATATTGTATTTGAGGAAGAGCGGATTGTGATTCCCACCACAATCATTCAGAGTAGCATGGTAGTCCGTCCAGCAGTGGACCCTGAGATCCTTATGGACGACCATGTACAACCTCAAATACAACCCACTGATGAGGAAATGGAAAATCCAATTCAGAATAATGAGCCATTAAGACGATCACATAGAGAGAGAAGATCTGCAATACCAGATGATTACATCATCTATTTGCAGGAACATGAGTTTGACATTGGGGTTGAAAAGGATCATGTATCCCTTTCACAAGTCGAACAAAGTGCGGATTCTTCTCATTGGTTCGATGCCATGAAGGATGAATTGAAATCCATGAAGGACAACAAAGTTTGGGACCTTGTTGAATTGCCTGAAGGGATTAGGCCGATTGGTTGCAAATGGGTATTTAAAACCAAACGGGACTCTAAGGGCAATATCGAAAGGTATAAAGCCAGGCTAGTTGCAAAGGGTTTCACTCAGCGTGAGGGCATTGACTTTAAGGAAACTTTCTCACCTGTATCTAAGAAAGACTCCTTTAGGATCATTATGACTCTTGTGGCTCATATGGATTTAGAGCTACATCAAATGGACGTAAAAACTGCATTTCTCAATGGAGATCTAATGGAGAACGTATATATGTTGCAGCCAGAAGGTTTTAAAGCCAAAGGCTCAGAACATCTGGTCTGCAAACTTAAGAAGTCCATTTATGGGTTGAAACAGGCATCACGATAGTGGTACCTAAAGTTTCATGAAGTTGTTTCCTCATATGGTTTCATTGAAAACACTGCGGATGAGTGCATATATGTGAAAATCAGTGGGAGTAAGTTTATCATTTTAGTCTTGTATGTTGACGATATTTTATTGGCCAGTAGTGATATTGGATTGTTGCGTGAGACTAAGAAATCTCTATCTCAAAATTTTGAGATGAAAGATCTTGGTGATGCCTCCTTTGTCATCGGCATTCAGATTAGCCGGGACAGATCACATGGATTACTTGGCTTGTCGCAGAGGGCCTATATTGATAGGGTTCTCGAAAGGTTTGGCATACAAGGTTATGCTCCTGGCCAAGCACCTATTGTAAAAGGTGACAAGTTTGGTCAATTTCAGTGTCTTAAGAATGACCTAGAGAAGGACAAGATGAAAGCTATTCCGTATGCGTCAGCAGTAGGGAGCATCATATATGCTCAGGTCTGTACGCGTCCATATATTGCTTTTGTGGTTGGAATGTTGGGCAGGTACCTTAGCAATCCAGGAATGAATCATTGGATAGCTGTAAAGAAAGTGTTGCGCTACCTGCAAAGGACAAAGGACTTCGAACTCACATACAGGAGATCCGACCATTTGGAGTTCGTAGGATATACAGATGTAGATTTTGCTGGTTGTCTCGACAGCAAGAAGTCCACCTCGGGCTATGTATTCATGATGGTTGGTGGAGCCGTATCATGGAAAAGCGTGAAACAGTCAATTACGGCATCATCTACCATGGAAGCAGAGTATGTAGCTTGTCATGAAGCCACGAATCAGGCGGTCTGGCTTCAGAGTTTTTTCTCTGGTTTACGGGTTGTGCAGATGATCCCGAAACCATTGAAAATCTATTGTGATAGTTCAGCTGCAGTTAACTTCTCCAACAACAACAAGCATTCATCGAGGTCAAAGCACATTGACATCAAATATCTTGTTGTGAAGGAGAGAGTTCAGAATCGTCAAGTGTCTGTAGAACTCATCGGCACAAGGCAGATGATAGCGGATCCTCTCACTAAAGGCCTTCCTATCATGCTCTTTAAGGAGCATGTGACATCTATGGGAGTTGTTGATCCCAAGGATGTATTTCAGTAGTGGGAGTTTTCATGTATGATCCGATTATGTCCAGACATTTTTTAGAGATATCTTTTATGCATTGATGATTCTGTTTTTCAGCTTATATCTTGCTTCTCCTTCAATGTGCACATTCAGTTTTGAGTAAGCAAGACTTTGGTTTGTGTCTTGGAGACACGTTCAGTAGGACCACTTGAAGATAAACACGTATGATCACATGAGACGTGTAATCTTCATACCACACCCCATATCATTGATCCATGTCGTTAAGGCTATTGGTATTTGTGATCGTGATTCGTCACACTTCGAAAATATTAAATGTTGTGTTGACTACCATGATTCAGTATCAGTGGTCTTGATGGACCGGATCTGACAAGCGTTGCTCATAATCATCCAACGGTATTGTTTTGAAATCAGTAGGACGCCCATTAGGAACTTTTGAAACAAACATGTTTTATGAAATGTTTTTCACAAAATAAAATAAAATGTTTTGTTTTCTTTTGGTGATCAGTGTAGCCCAAGTGGGAGAATGTAAGACTTCATTGGGTGGGCCACACATGATCATCAGTTTAGATCATGACTGTTGGATTATTCAGATTGAGCGATTCAGTAGGCCCCACTACATTTGTGATCATTGCAAATAGGTTAGGGGCGGGACGCTTGAACCATGTTCCCTATACGTGGTTATTAAGCCTGATATGGAAACCTACGGTGTGAAGACCCTAGAGGAGAGAAGTGTGATGGGTAAGCTTCTCTGGCCCTCTTTCCTATAAAAATATGTCTTGGTCCCCTCACCAACACACGAGAGAAAACCCTAGTCCCATTAAGAGTTTCTCCTAAAGGTGTAAGGTGCGGAAGACCAAGAGTTCCTCTCGGCAACACGGCGGCATCGGGAATGTCTTCCCAATCAGGTATGGCTTTAAGATTATAGTATGGAATCCCCATTATTCGATGCATAGACGATCCGATTATTCCGCATTAAGATTAAGTTTCGCACATTGGTGTAAAATCGTGATCCGTTCCATTCATTACAATATTGGAAATCATTATTCGATTGGGTAGGTTATCATTTTTATCAAGCTAGGCTTGTTTGGAGAAACGTTTAAATTGATATGAGGTTGAATTTGTAAGTGGGGTGAATTGTATTTTCACTTCCCTAGTGGGTGGGGTTGGAATATCATGATCCATGTACATTCCATTCGTTACAATATTGGAAACCATGATTCAATTGGGTAGCTTATCATTTTTATCTGATTTTCCTCCCAAATATTATAATGAAATCCACTTTGGCTGATTCAGTTAATTGTGGAAACAAACGGACTATGGGAGAATGATATTATCACACCCGGGGGGGGGGGTTCAGAATAGTGGATGTGTAAAAAAAAAAAAGTTGCTTTGCTATTCTAGTCCAAAGTGATTGGATGCTCTTTAATGTTACAATATGCGGTGGCCCACTAGTTGGCCCCACTCGATGTGTTGGTTTTTATAAAGAGACAAAGCAGAAAATTAAGATATTACAAACATCAAATAATAGCAATATTATCTCAAGAGCCAAGATATGTTATGGTCGAGTGCTGTCTTAAATACAGATTTTCTCTCATAAGGAAGATCTTCGATACACTAGATCTCTACAGCTTTGCCCTAGGATACGACAACTTTCCTATAAGATGAACAACTTAGATCAGGTTCACACACAATGTAAGCCACAAGAATCCAAGCTTGCTCTTTCTGATTTGCCAAATAAATGTAGAGAGAAAACTCAAAGAAGAGAGAGAGAGAGAGAGAGAGAGAGAGAGAGAGAGAGTCATTTTTCTGTGTATGAAAAATGAGAAATGAAAGTCTTTATAAAGATATAAGAGATAGTCGTTCGGGTATGAGGCGCATGCGGGCGTATTAATGATAAGTTGGCACATGCTAGCTCATTAATTGTTTGACGGTGCACGACAACTCTTTGCCCATGCATGCATAGAAAAAAAACAAAAATGGCCAAGTCAAAGACATACCACAACGCAATGTGTCTCTCCTTAGCACCCAATACATACAATAAGCCAAAGAGTCCAATATAAAAAGGCTATAGTTTTTTTGTTCCTTTTCATTATGGGACTGAACCAACACTGAAACCAGAAGGCAAGGAAAAAATAATTTCTCCTATTTTTAATTTTTTTTTCTTTTTTTCTTTGTTTCTTTTTTCTTTTTTTCAAACAAGATATTCCCATTCCGCAACCATGGCACAGTGAAGCCATGAGAACTGGAATGTGGTAGAGGCATTGCTCCCCAGGTACATAAGGAGGGTGATATATGTGTTGGGTCATCTATCTAGTGGGTCTCATCATGGATGACCCACGTTCAGAGATTACAACTATCCAACAATCATGGCCATTAGTTTTCTTCCCTTTTGTGCACTAAATGTGGACCCTCAACCAAATTTGTTTCAAACCCGCTTTGGAGCCTGATTAATTTAGGATGGTCCAATCCATGGGTGGAAGCATTTGCGACTTACAATAGAGAAATTAGATTGACAATCCCAAAATTATGGTAAAGTAGCAAGTAGGCTTGAGAGGTGAATCGCTGCTCACATGCTAGACACTGGGGCATCACATCCTCATTCAAGTAAAATGTAGGATCAGAAAAGAAATCACCAACGACATGCAATTTAGATAGCATGCGTACCGCCTGCTCTCTATCGACATTCTCCAATTAAACCAATAACTGAATGCATTTTATTCGTTTGTGCAGAAAATAGCAAAAAGGTGTCTCACCTCTTAGATCTACAAGTCTTGGGTGATCTAAAACTTTTCAAGGCTGATCTCATGGAGGAAAGTAGCTTCGATGACGCCATTAACGGCTGTTATTTCGTCTTCCATGTGGCAAACCCAATGAACTTCGAGTCTAAAGACCCAGAGGTAATTCATCATGATGAAAATTAATTTCCTAAATAAATATTGCTTTTAAAAGAACATACAAAATATCTATAGTGCAACTCTTCTTAAATGCATGGATGCATGCACATGCGCCCTCAAACCTGGGGATGCACATCCAGCTGGAATTGTAAAATGTAATTCACATACAACTTCCAATATGCAATCACCAGCGAAAATACTCCACAAACTTATCCATTAATGGTGGACTAGAGCCAGTGAAAATACATTAAGTACGTGCTTGTAGCTACCAGATTACCACCAATATACACATATGTCATGAATGCATGGTTAAGCCACCATTTTATTAGTTCATTTGCACTCAAACCAATTATGCTAAACCCCTTAGATCAATGGCCCTTTAAGACAACATATTCCCAACATGAGTCAATCACATACTCATGTTCTCAACACATTTGAATAATTAAATCACATCGAGGACTCCACAAGGGTCCTTTCCATTCCACATACCGCCCAATCTCCAAGTTTCCTTAGGGCCAACAATCTTAAGTCCTTTCAAGAATACATTTAAGCCAACAATGCACTATTTCATGAGAGCTTATCATGCACCAGATGAAACCAAGCAAAACTAGCTCCAGTTGCATACCTGCTTCCTCAAGAGACATCAACGAGATTGTTCATATGAATTTCATGCTAATTCACTAAGCCCGCCACCACCAGCTATGCATTAAGTACTCAGCATGCATAATCTTATGCAACACCAATCATGTAGTAACTAAACATGTCCTAGCATGTTGTAATCAAGCATCTGTTACATTAGTACAAAGGAAGCATATTATTAAGCATGTCATTAGTATAAACTAACTTATCAATAATATTTAGAGTAGAGACTATGACTTAACCAACAAGTGGGTGGAAAGCCTAAGGGAAAGAATCATTGCATTACAAGTTGAATTTTGCACCAACGTCCATAAAGTTGTACGCACGCCCTCTAGAGTCACACCCTATAACTGTACTCGACTTGGTTAGATAGGTCGACCTGACTCAAATCCAACTAGCCCGCGACTCAGTAAAATCAAATCGAGAGCTCCTCAATTCTACTTCTTCCTCCTCCTCCTACTTCTCCCCTCCTTCAAATTCCTTTTTTTCCACTCCAATGCATCCAGAATGTTTTGGAACAGACCAAACCCCACTCAAACCCGGATCGACCCACCAAAACCCACTCCGATTCAACCAAGTTTAGTGAGTTGAACACAGATTAACCAAATCGAATCTCACTCTCACCTTCCTTGGTCTAGACTTCCCAACAGGACTTGGACGACCTCCAAAACTGTCCAACTCAAAGAGTTAGACCAAGCTAGCAACCAACGTTGACCCTCTAGTGAAGCGCATTCAGTTGGACAGAGTTCCTCCCACGTTATCTTCCTCCCTTGATCTCCCTAGAAGTCCAGCAATGTTCGGACCCAGCTCAGGCTCGTTGGAACTTGACTGACTCACGTTGGCAACCCGACAACCGATCACGGAGAACCGGACAACACATGAACCTCGACTCCCCCTTCCTACTCGCTACTGGGCTGTCCAGCTGGGTCTAGACTTGGCCCAGACCTGGACTTGACTCAACGAGTAACGGCAGCACCGAACTTGGACCCGAGCTTGGACTATTCGACGGTCCCTGGTCGAGGGCCAGGCTTCACTCGATCTCCCCTCCTACTTTCTTTCTTCCTTTCCGTTTTAGGCAAGGATGGTTGGAGACACACGGCAGCCAGCTGCCAGAAGAGACCGAAAACGGCACCCCGACGAATCTCTCTCTCTCTCTCTCTCTCTCTCTCTCTCTCTCTCTCTCTCTCTCCTATTCTCCCTAGGGTTTCGGGCAGGGGTTGCCCTTCCTAAAAATGTTTGGGGGCAGGACGTGGCTTCCTACGTGACTAGAGATTTGTGAGGGACACGACGTAATCCTACCAACTTGGCAGGAAATCTGCATCTGAAGCGGATTGCATCGTGTGCCCACTACAAGAAATATGTGATATACCGATAGATTATGGCGCACAAATAAATTCCGCCGCTATAACCAAAACATCTGTGGTGGTTAAGAATAACCACCGCTGTAATACAATATATAACGGCGGATATAAATATCCATCGCTATAAACCAATTTTTCGCCCCTGTCATCCTTCCCGCCATCTTTTAAGACAAACTACGACGAAAAATAGTAGCAAATATTTTTATCCATCGCTATAAATAAAATAAGTCCGCCACTATATCTTTTCTACCATATAGCGGTGGATTTTTCCTCCATTATAACTTCGAATATCCCACCCCCAATTTCGAACCCTGTGCATATGAATTATTCTATTGCTGCGTTAGTGTTTGCTGCTATTTATTATTTTAGCGGGGGATTTTAATATCCGCCACAAAAAGTTGAATAGCCCCATATTGATTTCAAATTGTTGGATAAAGATGATATTAAAATGTAGTGGCTGGATATAACTAATATAGGTTGGGTAAGCTGATATTAAAATTTGATGATTGGATTAAGCCCGTATTGAAATCTAACGGTTAGATTAAGCAGATATTGAAATCAAATGGACGGATGGATGCATGTACTGCTATTTAACGATTACATTAAATTAATACTGAAATCAAACAGTTGGATTAAGATGATATACAAATTCAATGGTTGAATTAGCCTGATATTGAGGCATATATTAAAATCCAACGGTTAGATTAAATTCATTTTGAAATCTAACGGTTAGATTAAACCGATATTAAAATTCGATGAAATCGAATTAATATAATATTAATATCTAATGGTTGGATTAAAGCAAGTCCATATTGAAACTAACGATTGTATTAACCTGATATTGAAATCTAATGGTAATATTAATCATGATATTGAGATCAATTATAAGAATAAGCTGATAATAAAATTTAACGGATTAACCTTAAATTGGACTAAAGTGTTAAATTATACTCTTTTTTTTTACAACCTAATCATTTTAGACCTCTAACTGTTGTAGATCCAACAATTAACCCGATATTAAAATCCAACGATTGGAGGAAGCTGACATTATAATCTAATAGTCTGACTAACATAGATCTAACAATTGGATTAACCTGATAATATTAATATCTAATGATTGGAGTAAAACAAACTAATATTAAAACCAACGGATGGATTAAGCTGATATTGAAACCTAATGGTAGGATTGATCATGACATTGAGATCTAAATATCGGTATAAAGTTAATAATGAAATCTAACGGTTGAATTACTAGATTGGACTAAGTTGATAAATCATGCCTTTTATTTTCAACCCAATCATTTAAGACGTAGTTGTTAGAGATCCAACCGTTGGATTAACCTAGGGCTGTTCAAAAAACCGACCGAACCAATAAAACCGACCGAACCGATCAATTTCGGTCAGTTTTCCAATCTATTTCGGGTCGGGTTGGTTTTTTAATATAAAAAACTGAAAGTATCGGTTCGGTTGTCTGTTTGTGAAAATTATAAACCGTTTTCAACCGAACCAATATATATATATATATATATATATATATATATATATATATATATATATATATATGTATATATATATGAGGCACTCTCAAGTCCAACCGGTTGGACCACAGTTTGCAGTCCACCCAGTGGATTACTCCCCATCTGTTAAGCTCTTGTAACATCCAATCCTCCTAATATGTTGGCCCCACCACGAGGAACAATGCATACAAAAATCAACTTCATCCACTAACCCAGTGTACCACACTAAAATTTTGCTATTAATCAATGGCTATATACTATTTTCTATATTGTAGCTAACATAATGATTGGATAAGGCTGATTTTTGTATTAGAAGATCATCATGGTGGGGCCAACCTACTAGGAGGATTGGATGTCACAAGCACTTAAGAGGTTTAGAGAAATCAACTGGGTGGACTGCAAAATGTGGTCCAACCGGTTGGACTTGAGAGTGACTCTATATATATATATTTGTGTGTGTGTGTGTGTGTGTGAGAGAGAGAGAGAGAGAGAGAGAGAGAGAGAGAGGTTGGCCCCACTTCAATATTTACATGAAATCCACTCTACCCAGTAAGGGTGCCACCCCAAGTTAGGCCCAAGACTGAAATATCATCTTTATCTGTAATTCAAGTAGGCCACACCAAGAAAAAGAGTTTGGAGAGTAATGTGGCTTGTTCACTATTTCCAATTGCGCGGTCCGCCTATATCAAAGATGACGCTGGTTTTTCATCTTTAGGCCTAAAATTAGGTTAGTCACCTGCTAGTTGGAGTGGATTTTCAAAATGCATGATAGCGGGGCTCATTTAAACTACATTACCAATTACCTCATGTCAAGTAAAAGAATTTTACATAGACACCGACCCTGCAGCACAGTGAGGAAGCGAATTAGGGTAACAGTTCAGTGGGTGTTATCCTAACTGTGTGGACCCACCTTGATGTATGTTTTGTATATCCATTCCGTTCATCTGTTTTCATCTATCATTTTAGGACATGATTCCAAACCTTGAGAAGATCCAAATCTCAAGTAAACAATACCATTGGAAACAATGATGAATAACCATTAGAAACATTTTATGGGCCACAAAAGTTTTAGATTGAGGCCCAAACCGATAAAAACGACAAACTGAACCAACCCAAATTTATCCGGTTCGGTTCGGTTGGTGATGATTCATCGGTTTGGTTCAGTTGTTAAATATTCAAAACCGACTAAGTCGGTTCGGTTAGATATTTTCCCTCAAAATCGAACCGACCGAACCATGTACAGCCCTAGATTAACTCAATATTGAAATCGAACGGTTGGATGAAGCTGACATTGTAATCTAATGTTCTTATTAACCTGTTTTGGAGAACCAATAGTTGGATTAATTTGATATATATTGAAATTCAACCATCTAATAAAGCCGAAAATGAAATCCAATATTTGGTTTGAATGATCTCAGTGGAACGGGTCAGATATGAGATTCATTGTGTTCTACACCTGTATAATGTGAATTTGAATCCTAAATCCAATTGATTGAATGGACCTATTTCAAATTTACATAAATAAATCTGTATCATATTCGGGTCGAATCTGAAACTAGTAGTGAGATTAAATTGAATCCTCACTATTGCAGGATTGAAGCCTTTAACCAAAACATTTTCAGAAAAAATGGTCCTGGGGCCCACCAACCAACGTCACCAAGTTATGTGGGTCCCACCATGACATATGTGTTATATCAAAACTGTCCATCTATTTTGCAAGATCATTTTAGTGCATGAGATTAAAAAAGAGGCAAATCCAATTATCAAGTGGACCACACTACAAGAAAATAGTGGTGATTGAACGCTCACCATTAAGAATTTTCAATGTCCCATTGTAATGTTTATTTACCATCCAACCTGTTGATTAGGTCACACAACCATGGATGAAGGGAAAACAAGAATATCATCTTTGATCGAAGCCTTTTGTGAGCCCAAGAAGTTTTCAATGACAAGTACTCAATTCCTACTGTTTCCTATAGTGTGGCCCACTTGAGCCTTAGATATGCTTCATTTTGTTTTTCTTATGCCCTAAAATAATATGGAAAAATGGATAGACGGTGTGGATAAAACGTATACAGTTGTCAATATGTGTTAAGGGTCGATGTTATAATGTGTTAGGGGTCGAGGTGATAATGTGTTAAGGGTCGAGGTTGGCAGGGTTGAGGCTGGCTTATGTGTTAAGGGTGGAAGTTTTCGTTTGTTAAGGGTCAAGGTTGGCAGGATATTGATAGGATCGAGGTTGCGTGGTTTCTCGTGGAAGGCTTTCAATATCTATGGGCCCCATCTTCGACTTTTAGTCAACTCTGCTCCATCCATTCTCTCCAAAATTTTGATGAAGATAACTGTCCAGAGAATGAACGACACCTTCCGATTAGGTGGACCACAACATAGGAGAATAGTATGAATTGTTCCAGCAACTGTTCAACATTTTTCCTTATTGTGGGCCATGGATTGCTCGTAAAAGCGTGAAGGTAACACATTCTTAAGAAAAATTCTTAGCCACAAACATTATCAACGGATTGGATCTATCTTTCGATGGGCCTCTTGATCAAATGGATGTAAATTTTGCATCGGGAAGCGTAACTGTCGAAACTTCTCGTGAAAGGAAGTTTCTCATGGTACCGATTAACCAAGATACATACGCACTAAGCTCTGTGGGGCTCATAATGATGTTTATATGTCATCCAACCCGTTCATAGTTTCACACATACATAGGTGAAGGGAAAACACAAATATTATATTTATCCACAATGTTCGTGGCCCACCAGTAAGTTTTCAATGGTAGCGTGCAACTTGCACTATTTCTTATGGTGTGGTCCACTTCATCTACCGATGAGCTTCAGGCTTTATATATTATAATGAGCTCATGAAACGGATGAACAGTGTGGATTGAAAACCTGACTCACAGCGGGCCCCACTGCAAAGTCTCTTACCATCTAGTGATAGGCCCTCCCGTCATTATTACCTGCAGGAGTTGGGATAAGGGTAAGGGGTAGTTTTGTCTAATAAAAATTTCAAAAAGTATCAGGAGGCTACAATCAGCAATGGTTTGAAGGGGGCGCGAATTAGGTGTTACCCCGGGACAGCTTAGTGGGTGTTACCATAACTGTGTGGGGCCCATATTGATCTATTTTTTATATATCTACGCCGTCTATCTGCTTTCCCATATCATTTTAGGATGTGATCCAAAACCCTAAGAAGATCCAAATCTCAGATGGACCATACCACTAGAAACAGTGATGAATAACCATTAAAATTTCAGATGGGCCACAAAAGTTTTGGATCAATCTTAAATTTATATTTTCCCTTAATCAAGACATTATTGACATTATCAAGAGCTTGGATTTCGAATAAAAATGACAAAAACCTTATGATGGGTTCTTTGGAATTTTTAATGGTGGGGCACTCAATCACACTGTTTCTAGTGGTATGGTCCACTTGAGATTTGAATCTGTATAATTTTTGGCATCTCATCCTAAAATGGGCTGTATAAACGGATGGACGGAGTGGATATACAAAATATCATCCGGATTTCCTGCGAAAGCCTTGCGCAGGAAGTTCCTGCGCTGAGAACCAAGGTGGGGCCCACAGTGATTTTTTTGATGAATCCACCCCGTTCATCCGTTTTGGAAGCTCATTTTAGGACGTGATAACAAAAATGAACCGGATCCAAGACTCAAGTGGGCCTCACTAAAGGAAAAGGTGGGTAGGTAAATTGCTGTGGGCCCGTTTAAAGGAGCATACACGCGGAAAATTTGGCCGTACTTTAAAGTGTCCGTACCGTCAAAATCCCCATCAAATATTCATGGGGTACTTTGATGAAATGTCCGCAGTCTGTCCAACACGTTGGCCTCACGTATGGATACCCTGTCCCAAAAATCATTCTCGTTCACTCATCACGTGGGCCACAATTTTGGAAACAACTGGACGGCTTAGAGAGACTTGGCCGAGCTAGTAACACAACAAGAAGCTTGGGATCATGAAAACACTAATTTTTTCATTATGGTAGTGTTCCATTTCCTTCCACGTTGTATATTTATTCGTTATCTATGATTGTAGAATGAAATGATAAAGCCAGCGATCAATGGGATGTTGAACGTTCTGAAATCATGTGTCAAAGCAAAGACAGTGAAGCGTGTGGTCTACACATCATCGCTGGCTGCTGTTAGTATGAAGCAGGTCAATGGGACGGGCCATGTCTTTGACGAGGAGAGCTGGTCCGACGTTGAGTACTTAACTTCTGAGAAGCCGTTCGGTTGGGTAAGCTGGTTTCTGTTTTAATTTGGGTTGGCTCGGACAGACTGAGTTTGACTCGGTGCAAATCAGGTTTGTTAATGGGGTCGGCCAGGTTTTGGGATGATCATTGAGAGACCAAGTTTTATGCCCAAAGGTAAAAATTTGAATGCTTGCTCTTAAATAGAAAGCACGCCAAGCCAACCCTGGCTGACTGATCATTTCACACGGGCTGAGCATTACCTTGGTGAACCTGGCCTGTCCCTAGAGGCGGAGCCAGGATTTTCTTTCAGGGGGGCCATAAAATGATATCTCTAAATGATTGGCCGCTATGGATACAACACATACATCATGGTAGGGCCCATTGAACTTGGTGACGTCACTTCAGTGGTGATCTCCTGCCAGTATAGCTAAAGTCGCTGCACATTCTTGTGCTGAGAAGTTACGTGGGGCCATCGTAAAGTTTTTGATCAATTCACACTGTTCATCTGTTTTGCCGGCTTATTTTAGGATGGAAGACAAAAAAATGAGGCAGATATAAAACATACACTAGTGGAAAAAGTGGGAAAAGAAATTACCACCGTTGAAACCTTCCATTCAAACCGTTTATAAGATCTTTTCTACTGGGATGAACTGAAAAAATAAAAACTTAGCCTAAAACTAAACTTCTATAGCCCTGTGAGTGTTTCAATGGTGGTTGCTCAATTCCCATTGTTTCCTCTCATCTGGTCCACTTGAGTTTTGGATCTGCTTCATTTTTTGTCACATATTCTAAAATAAGTAGACAAAATGAATGAACAGGGTGGATTGATCAAAAACATCTCGGTGGGCCCCATGTAACTTCCCTGCCCAACCCTTTTGTAGAAAATACACATCCCACCATGGCCTAGTTACAGATGGACATTCCTGTGGGGCTACCGTGATCTATATGTTTTATCCACGCCATCCATCTATTTTGACAGATCATTTTAGGGCTTGAGCCCAAAGAGGCAAATCGAAGGGTCCATTGGACCATACCTCATGAATCAATCGAGATTGAACACTTACGGTTGAAAACTAGGGATGGGGAGGGGGCCACGCCCCTCTGCCCCTGCTCATACCAAGTCTGATCTGATAGCTTATGATTCTGATTTGGTCATGTCTCACCCCGGCCCATTTATACCTTTTCTCCTTTTTATATTCAAGCGGCCAATTTTATCCTAGCTCAGTTAACTCGCTTGACTCAGCTCAAATAAGCTTGATTCGGCTCGGATCGAAGTTAGGTTTGACCTGAGCCAAGCTATTTTTGAGCTCGAAATTATTTTGAGCTCAATTTGAAACTCAACCCGATTCGAAGCTCGGCTTGAGCTCAACTCTGCCAGTTTTTAATAACCATACTCGAAAATGAAACTATTCACATGCAAGGATATTACAAAATGTATGTAAAATAAAACAATGCAGGAATATGCAGTGTCGAAGACCCTAGCGGAGAAGGCGGCATGGGAATTCACCAAAGAAAACAGCCTCGATCTCATCACCATTAATCCTGGTTTCATCACCGGCCCATCTCTAACTCCAAAGGCTCCAGGAAGCGTCCATGTGGCACTGTCTTTGATCACAGGTGAGATTTACAGCATATTACATGAAATGTGTGTTATGTGTCTGTACGTGCCATCGAACGGCCAGAAATATTACATACGTACAAATGTACTTTAATTACAATGAGTTCAAGCTACGTGGGGCGTTGATTAATGAATGCCACCATCCCAAGATCTGGGCCGTCCATTCTTATTGGAGCATTTTCCTGGTTTACGGCTGGTTTTTGTAGGGTACGAATTGGGTATCAACTATTTGAAAATCGTGCAACTGAACTTTGGATCGATTTCCCTTGTACACGTGGAGGACGTATGTAGGGCCCACATCTTTGTAGCGGAGAACAAATCGGCTTCCGGCCGTTACATATGCGGCGCTGTCAATACATCTGTACCGGAGCTTGCAAAATTCCTATCAAAACGATATCCACAGTACAATGTCCTCACTGAGTAAGCCCTCCAATTTTCTTTCATATTCTCTTCCAATCTATGTTTTAGAAAACATCTATCAATCCACACCATGCAAGATATGACCCACCTATCGAATGGGCAATCAGCCGTCCAATTCAACGACATGGCTCACCCTACTTTTTTAAAATGCCATCTCCATCGGGGTGGACCATCTTTTGTAAGTTTTGGGTTTGCCATACAAATGGACTTTGATTGCTTGAGATCCCAACCTCCGGAAGTTCTTGTGGTTGTGTTAAAGTCTCTTGATATACATTGATACGCCATCCTCTAAAAGCTCGAGCTTTTAGATCAAGTGGTGATTTGACATGGTATCAGAAGGGAAGGTCGCCCGGCTTTATGGTGTGATTGTCCCTCCACTCTTGTCAGTATGTTCCTGTGCGGAGTTGCACCCCGCATGTGTGGTGATTTGATAGTCGGAAGCTAGTTGGGGCACACTATGATGTA
Organism: Liriodendron chinense; assembly: GCA_003013855.2. Taxonomy (NCBI): domain Eukaryota; kingdom Viridiplantae; phylum Streptophyta; class Magnoliopsida; order Magnoliales; family Magnoliaceae; genus Liriodendron; species Liriodendron chinense. The sequence goes on along the minus strand of ML058567.1, from coordinate 303,823 downwards.
AAAATCCACCTAGTCGGTTCATCAATTTTGCCAATTCATCTTAGCTCATGAGACAAAAAATGAGGCAGATCCAAAACACAAGTGGACCTGCATGAAAGGAAACAGTAGAGATTAAACGCCCATGGTTGAAACATCCATGGGACAGAAGTTTTGGATCACGCTAATATGTTTTCTTCACTTTATCCATGTGGAATGACCTTATGAACGGGTTGGATGGCATATAAACATCATGGTGGACCTAAGAAAAGTTTCAACACCAGAAATTTCCCTCTCAGTTGTTTCCCATCAGGCGGCCTAAGTTTTATATCAAGGTGGGCCTCACTTAGCTTCTCACCGCAGGAACTTCCACGACCAGGGTCACAATTCGTGTCCGTTACAAATGTGATACATAACCTGCATAGTACCTTTATGTGACCATTTCTCTCCATTTTGGATTCTTCATCATCCTATTTATGGCCTGAAATGATCTTTCATTATGTGATATGATCCAGTTTTGGCGATATTTCGGTGAATCTCAAGTTGATCATTTCCTCAGAGAAGCTGATTAAAGCTGGATTTAGCTACAACTATGGGATCGAAGAGATGTTTGATGAATCAGTGGAATACTTTAGGGCCGTTGGATTGTTGGCCAATTGAGAGCTCTCTTCTTCCATGCTCCTGCAAACTACACTTTGAAAATTGGTATAATAATGTGCTGTAATGCCTAATTGTCTACCTTCCAACCAGCGAATGTTTTGCCTGCTATTATCACTTATACTAATAAGAAGAATGTGCACGAACGTATGGGTTTAACAAACATTTGATGCCCTAATCACATTTACCCATTTAGGCCCCCACAATTCTCATAACACACCTTTATTTTTTAAGGAAAGAAAATTTATTAAAGAAGAGGGGGCTATACAAGGGGAACTTACATTCAGGCAGACCCAAGGCACAAAAAGGACCCCGGGCCTGTGTATCCTATAATCCAAAAGCGCAAAAAACTCGAAACTCGATTAGGCTACTAAGGGCCAATACTCTCCCTAAGATTGTCCAGCCCCACTCAATCAAGGAGGAGGTTCCTCCTAATAGATTGGGGGAGGTTCGATATCAGCAGGAAAAACATATTCCCCTGGGTCTCACTCCCCAAGTGAGCCAAACCATCTACAACAGTAATAGCTTCTCTTGGGATATAAATTAACTATATGAACTTGGGCATTCCTCTTAAGAGTAGCGACCCTGGCCCACCAATACCAAAAGTGCCGCTCAAGTCGACTGAATAAAAACTTTAGAGTCGCTCTTCAACACTATATTGGAAAATCCGGAGATGACATAAAGGGAGAGCATTTTGACTAAAAGGCCAAAATTCTGCTTTATTGTTAGAGCCCGAACCATACCCTCTCAAGAAGGCAAAGAGGAACTCTCCTCTCGAACCTATGGCCAGATCCGGGCCATTCATCAAGTAGGGCCCACAGATAACATATCCTAAAAAATATGAATTAAGTGGTATTGATACATGCAAATGAAATATGTATGTGTGTATCAACTAATTACGCATACCTTTAGCACCATATTCCATTCTTATGTTAGACAGGAAGGGCGTACGGGCTGGATGGCCATGATGATCACCCACACGGCCCAACTGGTTCCCCTTGTATAGCCTCCTTGATTAGCTCTCCTTGTATAGCAACCATTGATTTCATATTTATCTTCTTTCCTTTTGTAGTAGGATTTGCTAGGTCATACATTCTTATATATTCACCCCATTGGAGCCATCTTCAATATGAAATATACACTAGAGGAGAATTCTCCATATCTACATTTCTTCCTTTTGTATCATGGTATCAGAGCGGTCCATCTTGTCCAGAAGTCTCTTTCCTCCGTCCAATGCATTATCGGAAGCCCATCCCATAGGCAGCTGTGTTCTTCTTCAAGTCAGGTCCCTGCCGCTGCCGCACCTCTGCCGCTGCCGTATCTCTGCTACACCAGATCCGCACCTCTGCTGCATCTCTGCTACACCTCTGCTGCACCAGATCCAGCAGCCCCAGATTTGGCAACCCTTCTCGCTTTCACACCAGATCCAGCAGCCCCAGATTCGGCCCTTGCCTATTTTCGAACTAGATCTGGCAGCAACCACCATCAACAGTTGTTCTCAACCCAAATCCATCGCAGATCTACCATCGTTGTTCCTGCAACTCAGATCCGACAGATCTGCAACTCGAAAATCTCATTACAGACTCAAATTCGGCTACCATACAGTTGTTCTTTGCATCAGATACGACAGATCTGCAACCCTGAAAATCTCATTACAGACTCAAATTCGGCCACCATACAGTTGTTATTTGCATCAGATCCGAAGTTCCTGTGATATCTTCCATCATGGTGGACCTAAGAAAAGTTTCAACACCAGAAATTTCCCTCTCAGTTGTTTCCCATCAGGTGGCCTGAGTTTTATATCAAGGTGGGCCTCACTTAGCTTCTCACCACGGGAACTTCCACGACCAGGGTCACAATTCGCGTCTGCTACAAATGTGATACGTAACTTGCATAGTACCTTTATGTGACCATTTCTCCCCATTTTGGATTCTTCATCATCCTATTTATGGCCTGAAATGATTTTTCCTCGTGTGATATAATCTAGTACTCTTGGCGATTTTTTGGTGAATCTCAGGTCGATCATTTCCTCAGAGAAGCTGATTAAAGCTGGATTTAGCTACAACTATGGGAACGAAGAGATGTTTGATATATCAGTGGAATACTTCAGGGCCATTGGATTGTTGACCAATTGAGAGCTCTCTTCTTCCATGCTCCTGCAAACTACACTTTGAAAATTAGTATAATAATGTGCTGTAATGCCTTATTATCTACCTTCTAACCAACAAATGTGTTGCCTTCTGTTATCACTTATACTAATAAGAAGAATGTGCACCAACGTATGGGTTTAACAAACATTTGATGCCCTAATCACATTTACCAATTTAGGCCCTTATAATTCTCATAACACACCTTTATTTTTGAAGGAAAGAAAATTTATTAAGGAAGAGGGGGCTATACAAGGGGAACTTACATTCACACAGACCCAAGGTACAAAAAGGACCCTGGGCCCGCCTATCCTATAACCCAAAAGCCCAAAAAACTCAAAACTCGATTAGGCTACTCAGGACCATCACTCTCCCTAAGATTGTCCCCCACTCGATCAAGGAGGAGGTTCATCCTAATAGATTGGGGGAGGTCCGATATCCAGCAGGAAAAACCTAATCCCCTGGGTCTCACTCCCCAAGTGGGCCAAACCATCTACAATAGTATTAGCTTCTCTTGGGATATAAACTATACGAACTTGGGCATTCCTCTTAAGAGTAGCGACCCTAGCCCACCAACACCAAAAGCGCCACTTCGAGTCGTCTGAACAAAAACTTTAGAGTCACACTCCAACACTATATTGGAAAATCCGCAGATGACACAAGGGGAGAACATTTTGACTAAAAGGCCAGAATTCTGCTTTATTGTTAGAGCCCGAACCATACCCTCTCGAAAAGGCAAAAAGGAACTCTCCTCTCGATCCTATGGCCAGATCCGGGCCATTCATCAAGTAGGGCCCACAGATAACATACCCTAAAAAATATGAATTAGGTGTTATAGATACATGCAAATGAAATATGTATGTGTATCAACTAATCACGCATACCTTTAGCACCATATTCGATCCATTCATAAACCCGAGCACATTTCTGCTGGGGTAGATAGTTGAAGCCAAACTCATTTACAATTATGTTAACTATGAGCTATCAACAAACCGGTGAGATGATTTCGAAACAAGAGCATCAATGATTTTCAAAACTTGAGACAAATGGTGCTTGCCAATGTTATAAAGAATATGAATGCATAATATAAAATGTATGTTTGCTTACTTCATTTTCATTACAATTTGCTTAGTGAGCACCAAGGCCAATTTTCCTCAGAATTGGCCAAACATATATAGCTACTAAAATTCTCACTCTTGCAATTTTCTTTAGTTGGACAGACAGGAACTTTAGAACTTACCTCCATAAATTCCAAAAAAGAGTTCATCACTCATCCTACTGGATTTCTAGAGATCAATCTCGACATGACCTACATTCTGAGTTTCAAGGGAGACCCAAAATGGTACAACTAAGGATAGGAACTCTCAACCTAGGAGACTTTAATATTTCCCTCTATTTTTTCATTCACCCAAAAGCATGCATTTTCACTCAACGTCTCTCAATTAATCCTCACCTACTCAATCTCATCCTTTGATTGGTACCCGCATAGCATTATAATAATGTATATTGGAATACATGTACAATTTGTAAACATTCCAAAATTAATCTTCTAAAAATAGCAGTATCGTTAGACATTGCAAATTTCTAAAAAAAAAATACTTAAATGAGAACTTTCCAAATGTGATTCAATACATGATTGCATACAAATGCTTATTTGAGTCACAGCCCTCATCATTTATATTTTTATCCTTAGGAAGGTGATCCTTCTCCAAGCGAGCTCGGCCTTTCATTTTTTGCTGATTTAGGGCTAAAGTGAGATTAAGGATCGTGCCACAAACGTTGATCATGGGTGGAGAAAACCACACCAACAACTCTCTCCTCAAATTAAATGCATGACGTTCTAAGCTGAACAGACGTAGAATTCACCCGAAACTAGCCTGTATAGACACTTGCCATCCCTGGTAAAGGCATAGAATCTCTCATTGTCAATCACCACCTGAGGAAGGAGCGACTGTAACTGAATGTGGCTGCTCAAACCTGTCGATCCCAGCACCTCATTAATGATTGCAGCTGCAAGATGATCAGGTGGGGGCTGCAATCTCCAGACGCTAAGGGGCCTAACCCAGTCCAATCATCATCCCAAAACTAACAATCCCCGCGGCCAATTATCCAGCACACGAGTAGAAATCACTAGGAGAAGTTTTCTTATGCACTTCCACATGGGAAGGGCAAAACAGGAGCCAACTCGGCCGTCTGCAGCAGATACATCCCTACTATATTTGGCGTTCAAGAAATATCCCCAACAGCTAGATGAAGTTCTGTACCCAACATTTGATGGCATCTTCTGCCGAACTGACGCAGTCGTTAGCATAGTGAGATGGAGCACCCCCTCTCTCGCAGGTTGAACAACCCGAATTCACAGATCTATTAAGAAGAACACTCAATCTTCCTTAATTGCTCAAGGGGCTACTCGAAGAACAAAAGCCAAAGAGAAGAAAATCTCCGAAGAAATTGTATTTGAATTCAATAATTCCTCCGAAATGAAAATAAAACAATATTAATATTTCCTCTAACCCTAAACCATGTAGCCTAGGTGTCCTAATAGCAAAGGAAAGAAATTCAAGCAAAAAATGAAACAAAACGATTCAAAATAGAAAGTTTGATCGCACAACTTTCTGTGCGCCCGTTGAACTGTCAGATGACCAATCGAGCGACCAATCGCAAAAGGCTGAAAACAGTCCAGAGAGTTTGGACGCTCTCTGTTGAGTCGACGACTGGTCGGATGACCCGTCTTTATCATGAGCGGTCGTAAATGACCCAAAACAGTCTAGAGAGTTAGACCATTTTTGGGTAGAAATTCGACTAGTTGTTGACAACGGGTGACCGATCGGATGACCGGTCATCAGGCACAAATTTGGCTGCCTGTTGCAGCCATCAGCTTCCTTTCTTGGGGTCTTCTGTGGGTCCTTTCGTTGTTCCATCTTCATCATGTAGAGTCGAGCAACCTCCTCGACATGAGTCGCCCCTCCTTGAAAAGAACTTGACCTCGAGTTCATGGTATTTTTTGGTTCACGGTACTCATAGAGATCGGCGATGCTGAATGTCCAAGAGATCCCAAACTCCTCGGGAAGGTCAATAACATAAGCGTTGTCATTGATTTTTCAAAGCATCAGCACGGGTCCAATCTTCTTGTACTTGAGCTTATTGTAGGTGCCGGTCGGGAAACGCTCCTTGCACAGATGAACCATGAGTTGGTCTCCGACCACAAAGACCTTGGAACAATGATGTTTGTCGACATCCAACTTGTATTTCTGATTTGCCTCTGACAACTTGTTCCGAACCTCATCATGTATCTCTGTGATCTTCTCCACCATGTGCTCAGCAGCTATCCTCTTCCCTGGGACCTTGGGTAAGGGAACCAAGTCAAACGTATGACGTGGAGTTCTTCTGTACACAATCAGGAATGGACACTTCCCTGTGGATCTGTTCAACATGTTGTTGAATGCGATCTCGACCTGAGCTAGGGCTAAGTTACATTGTTTTGGCTTATCCCTTGATATGCACTGGATGAGATTACCCAACGTTCGGTTCACAACTTCAGTCTGATTGTCCGTCTGAGGATGATAAGCACTGCTAAACTAAAGCTGAATATCTAACCTGCTCCACAAAGTTTGCCAAAAGTGGCTAACGAACTCCGTATCACGATTCAACGTGGTGGTCTTAGGAATACCATGCAATCGCACCACCTCCTTGAAGAACACATTGGCCACATTTGTTGCATCAAAGGTCATCTTGCATGGGATAAATTAAAATGTGTCATTTTTAAAAATCGATCGACTACCACGAACACTGAATCTACGCCGCATTGTGTCTGTGGAAGACCCATGATGAAGTCCATAGAAATATCCTCCCAAGGACCTTCCGGCATGGGCAATGGAGTATAGAGACTCGTATTCTGGGATTGTCCCTTCGAATCTTGACAAGTGTGACACCTCGCAATGATTCTCCCCATGTCCCGGCCTAAGTGAGGCCAAAAGTACCACTCTTCTACTAGTATCTTTGTCTTGTCACGGACCAAATGACCTCTAAGCCCGCCACCATGGAGCTCGAGTATAATTTTATCGTGTAGGGAGCACTATGGAATGCAAAATCAGTTGCCATTAAACAAGAATCCGTCTTGGACGTGGAAATCACAATGTTGTCCTTCTGTACTCTTCAGCCATGCTTCCTTGAAGTCCTCATCTTCAGCATACAAGTCCTTAAGATACTCAAATCCCACAATTTTAGTGCGCAACATAATAAGGAGGTCGGTGACTTTATTTGCTGACCGGATTTGTGTTTCGACACAAATGTGAACTCCCGCAAAAAGAAAATCCACTAAGCATGTAATCGACTAATGTTAGTATGATTATTTAGAAATTTGAGAGCTTGGTGCTTAGTGTACAAAACAAACTCCCTCTGAATAAGATATTGCTGCCAATGTCGCAGTGCCTGCACCACTACGTAAAGTTCGATCTCATAGGTAGACATTTCTTCCGAGCATCACTCAATTTCTCATCGTAGAAGGCCACGGGCTTGCCCTCTTAGGAAAACACGGACACCAACCCCAACATACAAAGAAATACCAATCAACTTTAAAGACCTTCTTAAAGTTGGGTAGGATAAGGACCGGAGCAGAGGATAGCTTATGCTTAATCTCAGCAAAACTTCAGTTAGCCTCATCGGTCCAATGGAAAGGTCCATTCTTCATGCAGTCTATGATAGGTGCGATGATCGTGCTGAAGTTCGTTACAAAACAGCGATAAAAGGTGGCCAACCCATGAAAACTGCAGGACCTCATGGATATTGGTTGGGGTAGGCCACTCACGTATGGCCCTCACCTTATCTTCATCTACTCTGATACCCGTGGAAGATACAATAAAACCCATGAAAAGGAAATGATCCGTCAGAAAATCGCACTTCTTCAAATTCAAATACAGCTTGTTGTCACGTAGTACTTGAAGTACTTCTCTGAGATGTTTCTCGTGGGCTGATTCATCTTGGCTGTAGATGAGAATGTCATCAAAGTACACTACAACAAAGCAGCCCATAAATCGCTTCAAAACTTGGTTCATGAGCCGCATGAAGGTGTTTGGTGCATTCGACAATCGAAATGGCATAACCAGCCACTCATATAGACCATCCTTGGTCTTAAATGTTGTCTTCTACTCATCGCCCGAGCGGATACGAATCTGATGGTACCTGCTCCTCAAGTCCAACTTCGAAAATACCTTGGACCCTTCCAACATGTCCAACATGTCATCTAGCTGGGGGATTGGAAACCGATATTTGATGGTGATCATGTTTATCACCTGATTGTCTATGCACATTTGCCAACTTCCATCCTTCTTGGGAGTCAAAGGAGCGGGCATAACACAGGGGCTCATATATACTTTTCCCTCAATAGACCTTTTTTCAGTAACTCCTCCACTTGGCCTTGGAGGATGTCGCTTTCCTTGGGGCTTAGCCGATAATGCAGTCGGTTGGGTAGACTCGCCCCTGGTATGAGGTCGATATGGTACTGGATGTCCCTTATTGGGGGCAATCCTTGGGGAAGATCTTCGGTCCAGGTTTTATGGAATTCATCAAGCAATGGACGAAGAGTTGGGGGTATGACATGCTCCCCGGACTCCTCACCCTTCATCACCATGGCGCATATTTCGCTAACTTCCTTAGCTTCCTCTTCGAATTCCCTTATAGCAAAGAGAGAGTTCCCCTCCACTACAAAAGTCTTAGGGCCGCTCTCTGGTGTCATGTAGGAGAGAGAATTCATTTCCTCCCATCCTTTACGAAGATATAGACGTTGTCACGACCACAATGTGTCGCATCTCTATCCGATTATCACGACCGCCCGAGTAGTAAGTGACAAGCTTCCATGTCAATCACATCACACAACACTTCATCCTTATAGCTCCTACCAACTGAAAATGAAATCAAGCACTGTTCAATTTTCTTGGTGTCGCTAACCTTCTTAATCCACCCAATTGAGTACAATGTTAGGTGTTTTATCATCGGTAGTTGGAGTTTGTCCACCATCGCCTTGGACACTATGTTCCCACTACTTCTGCTATCGATGATAACATCGCAGACCTTCCCATTCACAATGCATCGGGTGCGGAAGATATTATGGCGCTGAGGATGGGTCTCAACCCTAGGTGTGTAACACATGCGCTGAATAATCAAGGACTCTCCATGGTCTTGTTCGAGCCACTCAGCATCATCATCCCCTTCTTCACTGGTTTGTTCGTAAGTTCCCTCTTCAAGTTCTCCCTCCACGAGCTCTTCTATCGTTTCACCTTCATTTGTAGTCAAATTGGTGACTAGGCGCTAAGGGCACGCATTTGACAGATGGTCGGACTGTCCACAACGCTGAAAATGATTTGGCCGTGGTCGAGCATATGGGTTAGGGGCCCAACTTGGGCCGACGGCGATTGGAGCAGTGCACTGGGGTCTAGAGGGACCACTCCCTGAATCTCAGTTTCTGGTCATTGGGGGCTGCACACGCCCACCAATAGGCTCCTTACCCTTGATTGTCGAAGAATCCCTTATAGGGTTTAATGTAGACGTAGGAGAAGATGTGAAAGGGCGCACAGGCACTCGCGTAAGAACCGTTTCCACGTGATTGGCATAATGTATTGCACTTACAACACTCCATATTAGCAACATCTGGACACGGTCTTGAATATTCGTTCTCAACCCTTCGATAATGCTACAACCCGAAGATTGCACACGCAAGTGCAGGTAGCGAAGTAGTAAAATACTCGGTAAGATCGAGGTTGATCCATAGGGATTGGGGTTAAGAACACTCAGAGGAATTAGTTTAGGTGTGAGAGATGAAATCTGGATTATCCACGAGAGTGGAGCAAGTTGTGTGTGGTGAAAGACAAAAGTAGAAAAGGGGCTAAAGCATCAGGGATCCACCTTTGATTCATTCACAAGATTTGATTTATTGGTCCAACTATAACTCAACTGGAATTGAATAAAGATTCATTCCAATCGGAAGATGAAATAGTTAAACCATTTGCATATTTCATAAAAAATGGTGATCTGAACCGATTGATTTGACCATGAAGCACTCGTTAATTGACCGCAGGGAATTCCAAGCATCCATTGTGCCCGGAGTCGACAATGGATCAAGGAATTATACAGATCAACAACTTTGCCAACAAGTCAACCGATAAGATCACAATTCATGCGATTAAATGCATACTTACAAGATAGGAGGCTTTGATTGACCGATCCAACCGTTAAGATCTCGTCTATCGATGCAGGGAATTCAAAGCATCCAATGTGCCCGGAGTCTACAATGGATCAAGGAATTTTACAGATCGATGACTTTACCTGTACTAGCTCGATGACCGTAGGGAATCCAAAGCATCTAACGTGCCCGGAGTCGACGATGGATCAAGGGACTTTATCGATCATGAACTAGCTAATTGGTGTGCAAGGGATCCCAAGCATCTAACGTGCCCGTAGTCGACGATGGATCAAGGGGCTTGCACAACAATAGCGTCTGCCGAGGCGGATAACCAAACCAATCAACCAAAGAAAACTCCAACATTCACACACCATTGTTGAACCAAAAGAACCAAAGCTTGCAAATTTCTTCAAAGGCTTCACCCTTAGCCTTAGGTAGAGGTTTACCAACCATGCTACAATGGAAGACTAAATTCTCTACAAAAGAAAATTCTACACTACTCTACACTAAGAAAGAAAGAAAGAAAACTAAAGAAGAGAAGAGAGGAGTTGTAGAGAATGGGATTGGATTTAAGGGATGGGATGATGAGAATGAGAAGGGATTGCCTCCTTTTATAGACTTTTGAGAGGCTCCCAAGCCTCCTCCCAATCCTAGGTGGCACTCCAAACCTAAAGCAGATTTTTATTTAGGTTCGGGAATGGAGTTAGGCTTGGAGTGCCAAAAGCAAACTTTTCCTTTAGGTTTGGGCTTAGAGTTAAGCTTGGAATGACATGTGGCAAAAAAAGTAATCCAAGCCTAGGTGGCACTCCAAACCCAAAGCAGATTTTTTTTTTGTTTGGGAATGGAGTGAGGCTTGGATGATGAGGTGGCATTCCAAGCCTTACACATGTGTTGGGAAGAGAGCTAGAGAGAGAGAGAGAGAGAGAGAGAGAGAGAGAGAGAGCTTCTCTCTTGCAGCCATGTGATGGGAGTGGAGACTTCAGCTCCTTATGTGAAGGATTGGACAGCTGCTAGACTGGGAAGATGAAAGAGGGGCCACTTGCTGGACGGCTGCTGTGAATTTGGATCTGGATGCTGCTGCTAGAGATGTGGGTCCACTGGATGAAGGACGGCTGCAATGAGCATCTAGTTAGTGGAAATCAAGCCTCCATCAGCTGCACGTGTGATGGATGAAATGGATGTCAACCCAGCTTCTGGCCTTAGACGGCTAGATTGAGAGGACGGTGGAGATCAAGCTGCACGTGTGGAGGTGCTGGAGATCAGATGGACGAGTGTCCACCGTTGGACGGTCTTGATGGTTTGGATGCTGGTGGAGTCCTCCTGCTGGACGTTGATTTGCTGGTTCGTGCTGGTGCTGCAGATGGTTGACAGTTAGAAATCAGGCTGCACGTGGACTGAGATGTTACACACGTGATTGCTTGGATGGACGGATGATTGGAGCTGGTTGAACTACTAGTTGGACGTCCACTGCTGGCCCACGTGTGCTATTGGAATTGTTGAAGTTGGATCGTCCATTGTTGCATATGATGGACGGTAGATGCACGCTGGCCATGAGATGGAAGGATGAGATGAAGGTGGGTGGTACGATGGATGGACGTTCATTGATGGTCGGTCTAGATCTGGATATCCATTGGACAGCAACTGGACAGATGGAGGACAATGGTTGATGGACGAATATGAGCATCGAGACGTCCATTGTTGGACTATATGCTGGATAATGGATTGGATGGTCCAAACGTTGCACATGTGTTGTGGACGGTCCAGATGATCCAGCTGATCACACATGAGTGAGTGGAGCCGACTGAGCTGCAGTTCCTTGGCTTGTCATTTGATGCATGGCGGACCCCACATGTAGACACCAATGTTGACCGTTCAAACTCATGTGATCTCCATATCACTATCATCAAACATGCACATCCTGGACTTCCAATGAGCAGTTGTGGTGCGGTCCACCATAGAATATGATCCATAATTTGATCTTTACGGTTTAGTTTCCTTCAAGACTACCGCACACTTGATCTTGATCACTTTTAGGTCCTAAAACGCCCTGATTGGCTCGGATCTTGTCCAATCTCTCCTGAACACCTGAAGACAGAAAATTAACTTAATGAGGGATAATTAACCAGAAAAACAATGATATTGCTCTTAACAACCAAGGTTAATTATACAATATTAAGTACTTATCAGATAAACCTGGCAGTTTTCTAGGCATCAGTTTCCGATAGATTGTTGTGGGTAGCTAAATAGTTGAACTCAGCCGCGTATTCAACAACGATTTGACTGCCCTGACGACAATTTTGGAGATATTGGAACAAAAGTTGCTCGTAGTCGTGGGACAGGAATCGTTCACGAAGAAGTCTCCTCATTCGTGGCCATGACCGAATAGGAAACTTGTTCTGACGGGCCCAAGAAGCCTGAAATTGCTCTCACTATGTAAAGGCGCCCGATTTTAACTTGTACGCGACAAGTTTAACCTTCTTCTCCAGAGGGACCTCCATATGGTTAAAGAAATTATCGACTTTGACAAGCCAATCAAGAATTCTTCGATGCGCAAAAGCCAGTTAAAAACTGAAAGTTCGGCCTTACCTTTATACCCAAATTCAGCATGATCACCATGATTATTCCCACCTGCAATGTGCTGTAGGAGGGCTCCTCCAACCTCTCCTCACTGTCATCCGAGTCTCCTGTATCGGCCCGATGGTTACCCTCAGAAAGGGCATGTTGGAAGACCGAATTGTTTCAGACCGCAACTGCCGACGGTCACCTTTCATCTTAAGTTTGTCGCGAAGCCAAAGACGTCACGAGGAGTTCGAAGGACGCTTGCAGCCCATGCATAGATGTCACAAATAAACACTGGAGAGCATCCATCTTCTCCGCTAAATAGAGAATCTTCTGATCACCGTCAACGGGATTGTTGCCTTGTTCGCCGTTAGAAGCCATCACCCGAGGTTGTTCCTCACTCTGATACCAACTTGGCGTAGACGTTAGCGAAGTGAGATCGAGCACCGCCTCTCTCGTAGGTTGAACAACCCGAATCCACGGATCTATCGAGAAGAACACTCAATCTTCCTTGATTGCTCAATGGGCAACTCGAAGAACACAAACCAAAGAGAAGAAAATCTATGAAGAAATTGTATTAGAATTCAATAATCCCTCTAAAACGAAAATAAAACAATATTTATGTGTCCTCTAACACCTAAACCACATAGCCTAGGTGTCTTAATAGCAAAGGAAAGAAATCCAAGAAAAAAACGAAACAAAACGATTCAAAATAGAAAGTTCGTATGGCTTTCTACGTGCCTGTCGACCTGTCAGACGACCGGTCCTTGGTATGGGTGACTGATCGAAAAGGCCGAAAACAGTCCAAAGTGTTTGCACACTCTCTGTTGAGTCGACGACCAGTTGGACGACTGATCTTCATCATGGGCGACCGGTCATAAATGACCCAAAATAGTCCAGAGAGCTGGACTTCTTCCGGGTAGAAAATCGACTAGACGTGGGGCCAGTCGTTAACAACGTGCAATAGGTCATCAGGCACAAATTTGGCTACTTGTTACAGCCATCAGCTTCCTTTCTTGGGGTCTTCCGTGGGTCCATCTTCATCGTGTAGAGCTAAGCAACCTCCTCTACATCACGAACAGAGCTCATAACACCTTTTAAGGCTTTTGACACCAAACCACCTTCTGACTTAGGCAAGGATTGGAGGAATCCTTAGTGTAATGGTTATTTGCGAAGGAACAACCCAAATATGAATTCTATTTATAAGCGTCTTATAAGGATAGTTGTAAAAATCTTATATTTCTTTCACAATGGTCACTTGGTGTGTTGATTGTTTGGTTGAATATATCATTTTCATTATCATTTAAACAACACAAAAGATCACATTAATGATAAAATGTTTCCATTCTCTCATTTTCATGATTTTTCTTATACGTGGACATGCTTTTCTCTTCTTTTCTTGGACCTCCCATGTCTTTTAATAACCATACTCGAAAAAGAAACTAATCACATGTGGAAAATTACAAAATATATGTATACAGTGTCAAAAAAACTATAGGAGAAGGCGTATGGAAATTCGCTAAAGAAAACAGCATCGATCTCATCACCGTTATTCATGTTTGCATCATCGGCACATCTCTCACTCTGGAGGCTCTAGGAAGCATCCACGTGGCTATTTCTTTACTCACAAGTGAGATTTAGGACACGGCATGTGTGTTATGGCACATGCTATATGTGTCCATACGCACCATCAAATGGGCACAAACATAACAAGTTATGCAGGTGTGGGCTTATGTGTGGACATGAATGATCACATACGTTCAAATGTATTGTAGTTACAATGCATTCAAGTTATGTGGGACCTTATGGACGCTGGAATTCAACACGGGGGTGTTGATTCACTGCTTCCACTTGGCTCTTGCCTCTTTCGAGGGCTTTTGGATGTGGGTGTTGTAGTCAAGGAGTGTTAGAAATGGACTATATAAGACCATAGTCGTCACTAGCTAATTACTTCGAATCTAAAATCAGCTAGACCCTGTAGAAACACTTAAGAGTAGGAATTCGAAGATTCCTAGTCCTAAGAATGACTCCTTGATCAGCATCCAGAGATTCAGGGTAAGGGTCACGGTTACAGAGAGGGAAGGGGTTAGGCATCCACTCTGCCCATATAGATGTATGGTCTCTACTTCACAGGATTTCACAAATTCAGAAGATTAATTCTGGTTCTTGCACTTCGAAGATATGCAGTAGGGGGGATGACAGTGTGTTTTGATGAATCCTCACTTCCCAATAGTGTCTCAAGACAAGAGAATCAGTCCCTAACTCACGTACGTACTGGTTGGCAGTTAGAGAATGAATGCTTATGCAGTGTGTGAGAATGATGTGTGGAATGCACCCTCGATTCCCAATAGTGTCTTGGGACAAGACGAATCGGTCCCTGACTCACGTATTAATTAAAAGATAAACCAGCCAACTCGAGTTTTTGATGGGCAGGATCCGAGTTACTCAGCAAGCCTCAGAGCATACACTCAAGCTGACTAGGTGAGATGTTATGCATGAAAGCTATATGTACCAACCAAGATTTCTGATGGGCAAGATCCGATTAGATCTACAGGCCACAGAGCATACTTTCCCAAATTGGTATGTATGCAAGATGATATGCACGATGTATGAATGAGATAAGCTGGAGGGTTGAGAATAGAATAGATGTTGCACAAATGCTGATGCAATTTGAATAAAGCTGACTAAGGGTTGGACGTTGGATGGACGGAGGTGTCACAAGGATTTAATTGAGTGGCTTGGATTGTAAACTGAACGGCTCGAGAGGCTAGGGCTAGGGTTGGACTAGACCAGACTCGGGCTAGGCTCACTTCCTCACTCTCACTCTCCTTAGTGGAGGGGTGGATAGGGCTTAGGCTAAGGTTAAGGCTAAAGGATAGGCTAGGCTAGCTAGGACTAGGGCTAGGGCTAAGCTGAGGCTAAGGCTAAGGGTGAGGGGAGATGTGGAAGGCTTGGTGTGTTTGAAATGAGAAGAGGAGGGGCCTATTTATAGCCTCCAGCCCTAGTAATCTAGTAATTTCAGGTTGGATTGTGGTTAAAGGATTTCAAGGGTTGAGATTGGAGATCGCCACGTGGAGAGATCTCAACGGCTAGATGTCTTGGTAGGATTGTAAATAGTATAATGGGAGAGGGGTAACTCCAGAGGTGACTTTTCTCTCACGTACCAGAGTGGTAGAAGAGAAGGGAAATGAGGCCCACATGTGAATGTCTCGGAGGAGACAGAGGTGTCACGTAGGCGCCACCCCTCCAACTGGGGCTCAGCTTTGGCAGGGAGCTCTCCCACATGTGCGGAGAGCTCCTCCTTTAGTTTAGATCAAAAGCTTTCTCCCCACAAGCTTCGTTTGGGCCTAGTTTGGGCTCGGGCTATGGTTTTAGGTTTGGGCATGACTAGGTGAGTTGACAAGGTTGTGGGGACTGAACGGGCCGACTGGGTGAGTTTACTCAAAGGGTTAACTCAGAGAGTTGACTCAAAGAGTCAACTCAAAGGGTCGACTCAAAAAGCTAACTCAGAGAGCTAATTAAGAGGGTTAACTTAGGGAGTTGACTCATGGTCCATTTTTACTGGTTCTAGCTAGGGTTTTGGAGTTGAGTTGGCTGAGATAATTAGCTTGAGTTGAGTTGAGTTGGGCTCTAGGATTGGGTTTCTAGGCTAGGTTGAGATCTGGACAAGGGTTTAGATAAGGGTTTGGATTGGGTTTGGGACTAAGTTTGGGTTTCGATTAAGTTAGGGTTTGGATTGGGGTTAGGACTGAGTTTGGATAGTGACATGAGTATTACTGTTGGCTTGATGAGCTGTCTACTACTGAGATTTTTGAAAGAAGGCCATCAATTGACGACATTGATCAGGAGTAAATGGAAAGGTAGAAGCATTGGGTGTGGATGCATGAGGACCTTTTTCAGTGGAAACTTGAATAGCAATGTTGGTGTTGACATTTTTGTGAAATCGATGCTTAGGCGGATATCCATGAAGCTTATAACATCTGTCAATGTTATGGCCGCTCCATCCATAATGATCACAGTTTAATTACTTTCCTCCTTCCTGAGTTTTCTTGTTCGTATTGCGACTGTCAGGAGTGTCTCGGTAAGGGTTGGATCTAGCTATGAGGACTGCTTGTTCAGAAGGTTGAGACTAATCATCAGTTATTTTCCTCTGCATTTCTTCTTGTAGCACAAGACAAAGCCTTACCAACGTTCGGAACTGGATCCATGGGTAGGATTATCCATGTACAGCAGAGTAGGACTCATTTAGGCCCATAAAAAACTGCATCATTTTCTCCCGATCTTGATACTCTCTTGATACTCTCCTAATGATTTGAGGGTAAGGTTCCACAAGTATATTCTGGTAGAGAACAAAACTTATAGGTTCATCATAATCGGATTTAAGCTGAGAAAAGTATATAATAATGGGCATATGCTCTTGCAACAAGGAGATGATGTCACGTTAGATTTGAAACATATGCGATGCATTTAGTTGAGAAAAATGTTCCTTGAGATCTATCCAAATTTATTGAGCAAAGCCTGCATATATGACACTGGTTACTAATTCTTTAGACGAAGAATTTATGAGTCAAGAATATACCATGTTATTGCAGTGCGACCACTAAAGGAAATTTGGATTAGTGTCAACAGGTTTCTTTACAGTAAAACAGTAATCAATGCTAGAATCTCAAGGAACATGTTACCATGTTACAAGTATTCATTAAAATGTCACTCAGTTTAATAGGAAAGTAAAAGGGATCAATATGCACCTGGAAAGTAAACGTGTTAGAATTTTACTCTCCAAAAAACGAAAATTTTCGTGTTTTGAGTTGGGCCTTGACTAGTGGCTAACAATTATTCTTAGTGAAGTCATCATTGGGTGGACGCTCTCCTATGCACTAGGAGGACTCAAAATGAAACCATCACTTTCTCAACTTTCTCTCTATTAATCTACTTGTTGCCCGATTTGATTTATTCATTCATATTTTGTAAATATGTAGGCCCAACATATAGAGAGATCTATGTGATTGATCTTGCGCATAAGGAACCTTTATCACGTTGCATGCCCAAGATAAAAACATCCAAACATCACACACGACATTTTGGCATGTGTGGTGTCTAGAATTTCTCACCGCCTAGCCCCACTCGCACTCTTACCCACGCAGGTCGGTCCACCTTTAAGGTGATCTATGCTTTCGGTTAAATGTAGACCATTTAAAGTTTTCTTTCAAAACCGTCCGTTGATTTCATGTTGTGTTGGGCCACTTGATAAGTGGATGAGCCAGATTTTTTGTATGGCCATCTCCAAGGTAAGTCCATGTCCCATACTTGAAGAAAACTTTTGCTACACCCACGGCTTGCGTATGCTACGTACGCACGAATCCCAACCGTGGGTGAGATCCATATCCTACGGGGATTTTAATGCCAAGGAGAGCAAGCCTCTCTCATCATTTCTCTCTCTTTCGAAATTCTCTCCTTATGACAAGCAAAGAATGACTATTTTTTGCGGAAGCCTTGGGTAGGAAGTTACTGCATGGGAACTTAGGTGGGGCCCACCATGATGTTTGTAAGAAACCCACCCCATCCATCCTCTATGTGAGCTTATTTTAGGACATGAGACAAAAAATGAGCCGAATTAAAGACTTAGGTGGGCCGCACAAAGGAAAAGGTGGGTAGGAAAATTCTTACCGTTGAATTTTCTCCTAATCATATGTGCTAATGTGTACGTGTTATCTATGCCATGCAAGATATCGGGTGCACTGGTTATATCAGGCCAATACTATTGGGGTAGCCTTCAAACTATGCACGAATTGGGTGCTCAGACCAGTCGGGCGACCAATCTGGTTGTGTAACCCAGATGCACGTGGAGGCTAAAGAAGGACAATCTATGTGTGCCCAGAACGGTTGGCTGACTTGTCTGCAAGGGGCTCCGACTGGTCGGCTGTGAGGCAGAGGCGGGCGTGAATCTCCCTAGCCTGTTTTGTGTGCTGGCTGACCGGTCGGAGGTGCACACAGATTTCTTGTGCAACTCGCAATACTGCGCAAGATGTTTCTATTTTCGGAGTTTTGCTTATTTAAGGAGTTGTAATCCGGACTTAAAGGGTATCCTAAGGTGTCCAAGGTTTTCTAATTAGGTTAGGAAGAGGGGAGAGGTGTGTGTGAGAGAGAACTTGGGGGTTTTCTCTGTTTATTCCTTGCTTGTGGGCTGTCAATCTCTGTAATCTTCTGTTATTCATAGTGGATCGCTTTGTGCCGTGGTTTTTTACCTGTTGAGGCTCCATGTAAAATCAGATTCTCTTGTAGTGAATGCTTGTGTATGGTTTGATTGCATCTTGTTTACTCGTTTGATCTCGGATTGCTCTACGGGTTTCGGCTTTCGCTTCCATTGCCGGTTTTCCCAACAAGTGGTATCAAAGTTATCGTTGGGGTGGAGTAGAATTCGGATTTAAGACGAGAAAATGGGATCAGGAGCAAGGTTTGAGGTAGAGAAGTTCTTCGGAAAAAATAACTTTGAGCTATGGAAGGTGAAGGTTGAATCCTTCCTAGTTCAGCAAGGGCTTGATGAAGCTCTTCGAAAACGACCTGAGGCTATAAAAGAGGATGAGTGGATAAAGCTTGACAATAAGGCTAGAACCTCAATCCTGTTAAACCTTATGGATGATGTTCTTTATCATGTCATGAAGGAAAAGACTACGGCTGAAACGATGGCGAAGCTAGAGAAGGTTTATGCCAAGAAGTCTCTAGAGAATCGCATGTACGTGTTGATGTAGTTGTTCACCTTGATGATGGCTGAGGAACTGAGGTGGAGGACCACCTAAGCACGTTCAATAGGCCTGTTTGCAAGTTGTTGGAGATCGATTGTAATACCCCAAAAATTTATTACACAAGTAGGTACACGAGTGTTATAGTTCACACATTAGAATTTAAATTTTAGGCCGCGTCGTTCATACGCATACATACACGTCACACTTTTTTACGTATTCTGACACTTTTAAAACTCTAAAAACTTAGTGTACTTAGTTAAGTCAATAGATGGACCGTTAGAATGATCTATCATTGCTAGATAGGAATATCTAACCGTCCACCTCGATTTTGAACAAGCCGATCATAGTAAACTAAACCCATTGATCTCCATAGCCGCTCATACATAAATCAATTTAACATTCTGATCCGTTCATCTTATTTATCATACATTGATATACTTAACCTACCGTCAAAACTGTGATCTAATGAAATCTCATGAGTGGACAAGTCATTAAAGTCTGACAGAGTATACGTCTCACCAATAGGCCATCCAAAGACCATATTATAAATATGAGTTTAAGAAACTGATCGTACAATAACTCATACTTGTGCTTAAGAACATGAACATCTAATTAGAAAAAAATTAGCCTTTCATATAACCATCCACCGAATTCGTATCTGCTAATTGGGCCACCCAAATAACAAACTGAACCGATCATTTTGAAGATCATAGGATAAATACCATGGCTACCGGTTAAATTTCCTATTGAATATCTACAAATATCACTTTGGATCATGGAGTGTGATGGACCACTAAAAAGGCATCTTGGTCATCTGTAAGAGATCAAGGCCCAAACTTAACCCATATAAAGAGCGCGAAAAATGACAGGCCTTGGTGAAGTCTCACCGAAAATTGACGATGTATGCGACCGCTACAAGTGGTGGAAGTCGATACTAAAGAAAAGGGTAAACTTGGAATTATATATATATATATATATATATATATATATATATATATATATATATATATATATATATATCTTAGCCTATGTTTATGTTGTGTAACGTAAGTAATGTTTTAACGTGGCTCCTGACCCATCTCTAATATGTTGCGGTCCACTTGATCAACTGATGTATTTCAGTTTTTAGTTCATGATCAACATGACCGAGCTGAATCAGCTAGACAGAGTGGATTAGCCTACAATCATCATGGTGGACCCCACCTTAATTCGGATCCATTCCATCTTTCACGTCAATGGCTAAATATATGTTGCCGACCTGTTGAACGGATCGGGTGGTCCCGATCCACCTGAAATGGACTCTGCTTGTGAGGGAAGCGATAGTCTAGGTGTATACGTGCGAAGCACGTAATATAAGAAAAAAAAGAAAAGAAAAAGGAAGAAGTCTTCATTGCTAATTCAGTCAGCGTCCATTGCTGACAATCCATGCAGCTCACCCCGTCCATTTTTTGGCCCCACCTTGCTGATCCAAGCTGTCCATCCATCTTCTCCTCCTCATAAATTTATTTCTTTCAAACCTTGATCCTAACAATTGATCGTGTGACCCACTTCAATCAACCGTTTAAAACCAAGAACACCAAGATCCACATCATCCACATCTCCGCCTTAACTTGGATCTGCTTCATTTTTCTCATGGACAGTTAAATTCATGTTATCCACCAGTTGAACGGTGGTGACTGCCTCAAAACATTGTAAGTGGGCCCCAAATGAAAGTGAGGTATAAATTTAGTATTATCTGCGGCACACGTAACGTTTTTAATTCAAATCTCTTTCTTCACTCGACACAACAGCGGACTGCTGCTACAGCGTCCACCCACTGTAGACGCTGGGCCTTCCAAACGACTAGCAAAGGGGTCCCAGTGATTGATCCACATCGTTCATCAGTGGACCCCACTTGTGTCGGTGCTTGCAACGCAAGCTAGTTTAAAAAAAAAGAAGAAAAAAAAGCGTCTTCTTCGGACGCTGCCGCTGTAATAGCGGGCAGCGTTCGCACGACCGACTCAGTCAGCCCACACCGTCCATCACGGTGGACTCCATCTGAAAATCCACCCCGTCCATTATGTAGCCCTCTCCTAGGACTACTAAGGGGTGAATTTTTTTTTGTAAGTAGAAGCTCGAATGGACCGCATAGTTCGTTTATCTCCGGAACTTAACGAAACAAAACGCTCAAGATCACGTTCGATCCTACGCGTGGGCCCTTGAAAATTTAGGGGATTGTTTTCGTGGAACCCACCTACTATTTGAACGGTGCAAAAGAAGTTAAGTGCTGATGTATAGGGAGATTCGAATTCTTAGTCTTTTTCCTATCCTACTCAAACTCGAACCCAACCGAAACCTTCTCCCGCCTCATCACCGCCTATACATCAACCTTGGCCCTTTATATTAGGCCCTAGACGTCCGTCCTGCCTCTTCAGAAAGCTTAGAGAGAAGAGAAATCATGGGGAGGGGAGAGAGAGAGAGAGAGAGAGAGAGAGAGAGAGAGAGGCGTGCTGATGCACTCACCCCCTTGCTGCTGCTGTTGAGGCCTTGCCCAGGCCAGGAAAGGAAAAAGAAGAAAGAAAGAAAAAGAAAGAAAGAAGAAGAAATGAAGAAAGAGAAGAAGATGAAGAAAAAGTTTTCTTCTCTTTATCCGAGTCGACTCGCTGAGTCAATCCGGATTTGAGTCGATCTATTTAAAGCCTAGAGATCAACAAATCTGTGAGTGATTCATCTCAGAAACTTCTAGTTGATTTCTCTTTTCATATATGTGCTATTCTCTACGTTCAAGTTTCAATTCTCTTTATTATTTCATGTAATGAATCTTTGGTAAAGATCCCTTCATCAATTTCTTTCTAAATTGAGTTTAAAACAGTATCTTTGATCCTAGGTAAAGGATTCATCTTTCGTTTACATTCTCCTAGTCCTTCTTTCCATATTTTCTTTCTTGTTGGTTCCTTTCCTCAATTTCTCCTTCTTGTTGTGCAAACCAAATTTTTAGGAATACGCTTGACTTAGGCTACATACTTGCGATGTCAACAATGTACAACCTTAGATAGTTGTAGCATTAACCAAATTCTACGTAGTATTGTCATTACCACTTCCTAATAGACACTCACCTAGGGTTTGAATAAAGAGAACCTAACGAAGTTAATGCATGCATGGTGTGATTTGATTAAATGATGAATTGCATTATGTGCTTGATGAATGCTTCCATAAACTCATGACATGTGCATACATTTATACACTGCGACAGAACAGGAGCATGGTTTATTTGACTCCTGGCATGCATGGTTGATTTGCCGCCTCGCTGTACCGGTTAGGTGAGCATGGTTAATTTGCTACAGGTTCCTAATGTTCAGTGGCAGGGAGTTCTGGTCGTTTCACTTATTGAGCATGGTTGATTTGCTCGGTTGGATCAGTGGTGCATGGTTGATTTGCCAACTGGTGTGCATGGTTGATTTGCCGCCTCGCTGTACCGGTTAGGTGAGCATGGTTGATTTGCGACAAGTTCCTAATGTTCAGTGGCAACGAGTTCCTAGACGTTTATTGCTCTCACACGTATCATAACATACATGACATCATGATAATCATGTTTCCTTTATAATAAATCATAAAGTGTATCAATCATAACCTCATTCTCGTATATTTCATACAATTATATCCGTTGATGATTCACATCCTATCTCTTATTAACTGGAATATTACCTGTGATGGAAATGACCTCACTGGGCTTTTAGCTCACCAAAATCACCACAGTTCTTGCAGGTTTTCAGAAAGAACAAGACATAGGCAAAGGAGAGTATTCAGGGGGTCTCATCCTTCTCGAGCGTCAATCGTGCTAGATTTATTTTATTTTGTAACATTCAATGTAATAAGACATTAGTGGAAAAGAAATTTTATATTTGGGGATTTATTTTAGATATATAATTTGTAGGATGGAATCTCAAGGAATCTATGCTCGAATTTTCAATTCACACCCTAGAACTCGGGCTTTGGGTTGTTGTACTCGAGTCTCGAATTTCAGGGCGTGACATCGATGAACCGATAAAGGATGAATATCAAGCATGCATCTTGTTGAATTCTCTTTCAGATTCATATGAGTCATTCAGGGACTGTGTGCACAAGGAAGGAAACCATAAGCATCGAGACAGTTATCTCAGCCCTCCAGTCGAAGGCGATGAGAAAGAAAAGCGGTGACGTGGCTTCCCATTATTCCTCAGAGGCATTGGTTATGAGGGGAAGAAGTTCTGACCATGAAGGATATTCGAAATTGGGATCTAGGGCTAAGGGCAATGGGAAGGCTAAGGTGAAGTGCTATAATTGTGGTCAGAAGGGCTACATGAGAGGGGATTGTCAGAATCCCAAGTTGAAGCAAGAGAGGTATGGAAATTCTTTTGGAGAGGGAGCCAATACCGTAGAGGACGGTGGCGATCTTTGTGAAGTCCTGACTGTATTTGGCAAGGGATCTCACGGTAATGAGTGGATCCTAGATTCAGGGGCTTCATATCATGTATGTCCTGACCGGAGTTCATTCACGACATACAGGGAGTATGATAAAGAATCGGTGTTTGTGGGCGATGGATTTGCTCATAAGGTTGTGGGTATTGGTACGGTGCGCATCAAGATATTCGATGGGGTCGAATGAGTCCTGAAAGATGTGAAGCGCGTCCCCAAAATGAAGATGAATGTGATTTCTTTTGGTGCATTCGAGGCGAAAGGGGGCACGTTTATTGGCCGCAATCGTTGTTATGAAGTGATGAAAGGGGCACTCGTGTGTATGAAGGCACGAAGGTGTGGCCATATTTACATGTTGATCAGGAGAATGACAGTGAGATCCACGGTTGCTCGTATGTGGTAAGTGCCTAAGGGCCACATGAGAAGAGCGGTAAAGGGCGTGAATTTGTAAGGTTAGGGTCAATGGTGGCATGAGAAGTGGTGGAGCTATGATTGAAGATGAGATGACGTTTCGAGGATGGTGTTGATTCGTCGTTTGAAGCCTTAGTGAAGATTGTTGGGGTAGCCTTCAAAGTATGCACAGATTGGGTGCTCAGACCGATCTGGCTGGGTAACCCAAATGCACGTGGAGGCTGAAGAAGGACAATCTGTGTATGCCCAGACCAGTCGACTGACCGGTCTGTAGGGGGCTTCGACCAGTCGGGTGACAGGTTGGCTATGAGGCAGAGGCGGGTGTGAATCTCCTCGGAATGTTTTGTGTCCTGACCGACCGGTCGAAGGTGGACGTGAATTTCTTGCGCAGCTCACAGTACTGCGCAAGATGTTTCTATTTTCAGAGTTTTGCTTATTTAAGGAGTTGTAATCCAGACTTAGAGGGTATCCTAAAGTGTTTAACGTTTCCTAATCTTGTTAGGAAGAGGGGAGAGGTGTGTGTGAGAGAACTTGGGGGTTTTCTCTATTTATTCCTTGCTTGTGGGCTATCAATCTCTGTAATCTTCTGTTATTCATAGTGGATCGCTTTAGTGCCGTGGTTTTTTACCCGTTGAGGGGTTTTTCCATGTAAAATCGAATTCTCTTGTGGTGAATGCTTGTGTGTGGTTTGATTGCATCTTGTTTACTCATTTGATCTCGGATTGCTCCATGTGTTTCGGCTTTCGCTTCCACTGCCGGTTTTCCCAACAAGTACAATTATGAGGTGGGCTGCATTTGTATGCAGGATGAAAGGGTTGGTCGGTCTGATCTAAACGTCCTTTGTTTCTGTATAGGGTGGTCCACCTGGACAACCTTTTTCACGATGAGGCCAACATTTCTCATGGCTGAGATGTGGTGCACACTTGAGACGTTTGCACATGGATGGGTCTGTATGTTAACCTACAATTGGTTGTAGATGATCCATCACTCATTTTAATTTTCAGAAATCATTGATCAGAATGCTAGGGTTCATTGTTTAGTAATCCAAACCGTTGAAATGATGTCCCATCCAAACAATTGAAATGATGTTCCTCACCGTGAATGACCCTTGCACAAAATGATCAATGGATTGGAATGACCTTAACCATTCCATAGGTGGCCAAGAAATAGACAGCTAAGGAAGAAAACATGTTAACCGTCAAAATTCAACCAAGAGATCTTTGAACCATATCAAGTAAGATTGTTCTACTAAGTTTTAAGGCTTGAGCCAAAAAATGAAGCATATCAAAAGTTTATTTCTAGCCGTTGGTTGATAGGATTAAGAGGAGAATTGTGGGGTGGTTGGGAACATTGATTGGGCAAGCGGGTAGAATGTCGTTGATAAAACATGTGCTCAATAAAATTTTGATACACATGCTTGCTGCAACGGAAGTACCGATCAGTCTAATTGAGGAGCTTGAGAAGGCCTTTTTGGATTTTTTTCTGGCGTTGGGAAGGAGGAAAAAAACGTCTTCATTAGGTCAACTGGAAGCGTATCTCCCAACCTAGGATTGAAGGTGGGCTGGGGGGTTAGGAAGCTCAGGGAAGTGATGAAATCCTTTCGTATGAAGATGGCATGGGCAGTCAAGTTCAGACCAGAGAAGAGTTGATGGGGAAAGTATATGAGATGAGTGCTAGGTACAATAGGGATTTGAAGGGTGAAGTGGGGAACAGGGTAGTAGCAATGGCCTCCCGTTGTGGAAGAGAATCAGGGCTAGCTTTCTGGATATTTTAAATAACGGGCAGTGGATGATCGGCGTCGAGGAGCACAATTTCTAGAAAGACGACTAGACAGGCTTGGGGCCTCTCGAGATCTGGAATGTGTAGCCCATTCCTTCCCATCTTGCGTCGCTATCGGTGAAGGATGGGCTGTCCTTTGATGGCATTCGTGCGGATCATGAGCTGTGGCAATTTCTTCCTCAGGTGGTGATAGAGCATATAATCAACTAAGGTTTTTGTACTTCCAACAGGCCTGATAGATGCATCTCGACTACGTTTAGCACAGGGGAATTCATTACAAATCTGGCTTGGCATCAAAGTAGAGCAATGGGAGAAAGGAAGTCGTGGGCCAAATGGGTTTAGCACTTAAAGTTTCCCCCAAAAATTTCCCTGCTAACATGGAGAGTGATCCACAGGGCAATTCCTATTGATGATAGAATTCAGGTCCAGTGAGTTCTTATGGCATCCAAATGCGAATGCTAATGGAGTCCAGTTACTTCAGCACACCGATCGAAGATGCTGGACCACCTGTTCGCTAATATTGCATTGGCCAACCAGGTATGGTATTTCTTTGGAAAAAAATTTGACATCCCAAATAACCAACACCAGCCGGTCATGACCAAGTTGATGGTTTGGTGGAGCGCTGCTGCAGCAGCAGATGTCTTTCAAATGTTAAGACGGTTGGTGCCCAGCATCATTTTGTGGGAGCTGTGGTGTTCGCTCGCCTCAAGTGCAAGGCTGCGATGTAATAATAATTCTCGGTAAGACCAAGGTCGATCCACAGGGAATTAGAGAACTGAATTCCAAACTATTTCAGCAACTAGGATTTCAACAATTTGGAGATTCAATTGAAAGAATTATGCTAAAACAGTAACTTAAGAAAAACAGTAATTAAAGGTACTAAGGCTTTCAAGGATCCACTTGTAGTAATCCCATGTCAATCCAATTAATCCAAGCATGATACACAACTAGATTTGAAGTCCTATCTCTCACCTAGTTGGAAGATAAAGCATTAAACATATTCAATCCCATTCAACACATATAAAATTCCAAATTACAGCCTTCGGAGTAACAGCCATGCCTATGGACTATGGCATGCTCAAAGGTTACCATAATTCGAATCTAATCAAGCAACACATGATAATCTCAGAGAATTGCAAGGAATCCATGTCCGGAGCACATGAACTCTCATAAAACATCTAAAAATATCAACTTTAAGAACTAGAACATTCAAAATTCGAACTTGAAGTAAAGCTACTTGAATTAAACTGAATCAAACATGAAATTGGCTACAAGCTTCACCTCTCAGCCTTAGCTGAGAGATTCTAGCCGAGCATTGTCATACTACAACTAGAACTCATAAAAGGAAACTAGAAAACATAAAAACCCAGAGTTTGGAGGGTTGCAAACGCTCCACGACGACTTCCTTCCTATCCCACGAAGTTCCTTGGCTTCTATGATGCCCTAGGAAGAGACCCTAGGTGTCCTTTTATAGTGGGAAAGCTCTGTTGCGTCGGAATCATCCAGAAATTGTGTTAAGAATACGCAATGTACAAAGAAAATCGAAGCCCGGATTTAGAAACTACCCGTTTTTGCACATGGCCGGCCGGTCACGGCCGATCGGACTGGGCTAGCCGACTGGTCTTGACCGGTCAGACTGCTTAGTTTCAACGTCCAGCGTGCACAGGGGGTGGATCCAACCTGTTTTCCTGACCGGTCTTGACCGGTCGGGCCAATATGTATTAAGTCCAGAGAGTTTATAGAGGCCGCCGACCCATTGGCTGACCGGTCAAGACCGATCAGACCAACTGGTCCTTTGTCCAGAGATTTCCAGAGGGTGGTCAACCCTTGATTTTTTCTTCTTTTCTTTCTTCTCTTTTCTCCCTCTTCCTTCTTCCTTCTTTGGTCCTTCTTCAATCTTCATTTAATGGCTCTAAGTGGACCATTTTTGTCTCCAATTGGGTGAAGTCTGCTCTCATTCCTACAATCACAAAACATGCGTTAGATGGGCCTTTTAAACATGCAAACCATGCATATAATGTGATGTAATGGGTTATGCAATGTATAAATTGGAGGTTCAACATGTGGTTAGCTAGGAATGAGGCCCGTTTTAGTAACATTCCGATGTGGCTGGGGAAGGTAATAGTGAAGGTCAGCAATTGGATCTGTTTGATCTGCTGAGGTGCTCCAGACAAGGGTGAGCAGTCTTTGTCTAGGTCTTTGGCCTTGAACGTGCGTAGAAACCACAGTGGTGAAATGGGTTAGGCCGTAGAGTAATTGGGTGAAACTTTATGTGGACGGACCGACCAGGGGTAATTCGGGCCCCTCAAGTAGGGGAGGGGTATGTAGAGATAATTTGGGTAATTTTCTTTTTGGCTTCTCGTTAGGATATGGAGTTGGAACTAACAACAGGGTAGAGGTAAAGGCGGTAGCGGAGGGTATGCAACTTTGCAAGGATAAAGGGTTAACCAAGGTAGAGGTGGCGATGAAGATTTTCCACACGCCTAGAGAAGCGAACTACATAGCAAATGGGCTGGCTCACTTGGGTAGCACCTCGCAAGCCTACCATGTTTTCCATTCCTTGCGAGAGATTCCAACAATTGGAGGGGCCAGTTATCCACCACCACCACCACCCCCCCCCCCCCCAAGGTTGGTTTAGGTAATATTCAAATAGGGTGAGTGTGTTTAGTTGAGCCTTTGTTTTATATGATAGGCGGACCGGTGACTTTGTTTTCGTGTTGCAGGCCAGACCGAATGAGGCAGTTAAAAAAAAAAAATAGTAGCATAATAAAATTATCTTTGAAAAAAAAAAAAAAAAAAAAGAGCATATCGAAAGATTAAGGGGACCACACCACAGGAAATAATGTGAATTGAACATCTACCATTGAAAAATTCATGGGGGCCTGCACATAAATTTTGCCATTCATCCATGTCTTTGTGGTGTTATGAATAGTTTGTTTGTCAAATAAACATCACTGTGGCCTTAGGAAGGTTTCAATGGTGAAAATCATTATTCCCACCGTTTCTTGTGGTATGGTCCACTTGAGCTCTGGATATGCTTCAATTTTGGGCTCAACCCCTAAAATGAGTGGGAAAAACAGATGGACGGTGTGGATAAACTACATACATTCATATTAGTGGGCCTAACTAACTTTACTCAGTACAATAAAAGGATACCCCATTTGCAAGCAACGGACGCGATTGTTGATCGATGCCTCTGGCAGGGACGCGGATTGCCTGCTAAAGCCTTTCGCAGGCATCTCCTGCACTCGGAATCTAGGTGGGGCCAACATGATGTTTGTGAGAAATCTACGCTGTTCAACCGTTTTGTGAGATCATTTTAGGCTTTCCGGACAAAATTGAATGGGATCTAAGACTCAAGTTGGCCGCACTAAATCAAAAGGTGGGCAGGGAAATTCCTACCGTTGAAACCTCTATAGGGTCCACAGTGATGTTTATATGCCATCCATACCGTTCAAAATGTCATTCCTACTGAGATGAACTGAAAACATAAATATTATCCTGATTCAAAACTTCTGTGGCCCCAAGAATATTTCAACGGTGGAAGTTCAATCGTCATGTTTTTGGCCCACTTGAGTCTTGGATACCGTTCATTTTCTGTTGCAACGGCTAAAATGAGCTCACAAAACGGTTGGACGGCCTAGATTTTTCACAAACATCATCATGGGCCCCACTTAGATTCCGAGCGCAGGGCCTGCGAAAGGCTTTCGCAGGCAATCCGTGTCCCTCTAGCATGAAGTTCCTGTGATGAGAACTTAGGTAGGCCACCATGATGCTTGTGAGAAATCCACCCCGTCCATCCGTTTTTTGAGATCATTTTAGGACGGGGCGACCAAAAAATGACCCTGATCAAAGATTCAAGTGAGCTTAAAACGTGGGGATTAAATGTTTACAGATGAAATATTCGTGGGGCCACGAACATTTTTGAATCAGGCTAATATTTGTGTTTTTAGGTTCATCTCAGTAAAAATGACATTATGATCGGTATGGATGGTATATAGACATCACTGTGGACCCATGGATGTTTCAATGGTTGGAATTTCCCTACTCACCTTTTCCTTTAGTGCGGCCCATTTGGATCTTGAATCTGGCTCATTTTTTCCCTCACGTCCTAAAATGAGCTCACATAGAAGATGGACGGGGTGGATTTCTCACAAACATCACGGTAGCCCACCTAAGTTCTGGCACAGTAACATCCTGCCAAAGGATTCAGCAAAAAAAAAAAACCGCGTCTTGCTTGCCATTCGTAGAGATTGTCGCAAACTCGAACAGAGAGAGAAACGAGGAGGGCTCGCTCTCGCTTACTCTGGCAGCATTAAATTTCCGTCCTGATACGGATTCACCCACTGCTGAAATTGGGCGCGGATTTCATGCGAAAGCCTTGCGCAGGAAGCTCCTCCGCTGGGAACCAAGGTGGGGCCATAGTGATTTTTTTGATAAATCCACCCCGTCCATCCGTTTTGAGAGATCATTTTAGGACACGAGAAAAAAAAATGAACCGGATCCAAGATTCAAGTGGGCCGAAAACGTGAGGATTGAATGTCCACAGTTGAAATATTTGTAGAGCGAATCAGGATAATATTTGTGTTTCCAGTTCATCCCAGTAGTAGTGACGTTATGAACGGTATGGATGTCACAAAAACATCACTGTGGACCCCAGTGAGGTTTCAACGGTAGTAATTTACCTACCCACCTTTTCATTTAGTGAGGCCCACTTGAGTCTTGGATCCGGTTCATTTTTGTTCTCATGTCCTAAAATGAGCTCCCAAAACAGATGGACGGGATGGATTTATCAAAATAAATCACTAGGAGCCCCACCTTGGTTCCCAGGGAACTTCCTGCGCAAGGCTTTCGCAAGAAATCCGCGCCCGCTGAAATTTGCGCCTATGCAGCGTAGGTGTAGCAAAAAATTTCTCCATACTCACCAAGTTGGCACATGTGTTGTATGTGAAGATGCGTGTGGATAGTTTGGGTGGATCCCTAATTATGGGGCCCACTGTGATGTATATGTCTTACATCAACACTGTCCATCCATTTTGAAAGCTCATTGTAGCGATAATCTCAAAAATTAAGAGATAAAAAAATCTTAGATGGATCACACTACAAAAAGCAGTCGTGATTGAATCTCTACCATTAAAAACTTCATGAGGCCACCGGAATGCTTATTTCCCATACAAGCTGTTGATAAGGTCATAAATACCTGTATGAAGAGACTACGAAAATATCAGCTTGATCCAAAGCTTTTGTGGCCCATAAAAAGTTTTTAATTATAGATTACCATTTTCTTCTCTATTATTGTCCACCTGACAGTTGGATCTGTTTCATTTTTGGCATGAGACCCTTAAATAAGTTTTAAAAATAGATGGACGGTGTGGATATAAGGAATATACATCAAAGTGGACCCCACGTTCAGGGATACACACACCTCCGAGGATCCACCGAAGCCGCGCCGGCGGTGGGCGCATGTGGGCTTCCAGAAGACAATGAAAAAGAGCGTAAGACGCCTATGCTAGTTATCCATCAGTTTGAAAATTGTGGTGAGCCATCTTACGAGCACATCCAACTCTTACGTATAGTCATCCAGACCATTCAAATTGTGGGGTATACTGTAAAAGGGTCACATCTTCAAAATCATCATTGATCGTGCAGCCCAACCAACTATCAGTTGGAAAGTCAGTGGTCCAAAATTCCAAGGCCCGAAGCAAATGTTAATATATTCTTCTCTCTGTACTTTTTTTTTCTAGGGTCCATCGACGGCTAAAGTGATTTGGACGGTGTGGATTTCTGTGAAAGACTATTCTATTCACAGCGGAAGATTTACTATCATTCTTAAATGGTGGTGAACTAGCATAAGAGTCTACACCGAAAGTTTACTAGTACATAAGCAGCCGAAGAAACCAGGAGCTGAGAACAAACCAGGAGCGTCTGTGTGTGGGGACGTCTCTCCTCATCTTCGTAGGAGGAAGGACAGAAAAGGCAACGGCTACGATGGAAAGGAAGAGGGCATGTGTAACTGGAGGGAACGGATATGTGGGGTCCATGCTCGTTAAAAGCTTGTTAGAGAAAGGATACGCCGTCAACGCCACCGTCAGAGACCCAGGTTCCCCCACCCTCTCATTCTTTCCTTCTTCTCGCATCATAGTTCTAAAACTCGGTTTGGTCGATTCGAAACTCAGACGGGTCAACTCGGCTCAGAGCTGTCTTTCTAAAACTCGCTGATGAGCTTTGACTAGGTCAGGATCAATAATATTCGACCAGCCGGCTGGAAACTCGGTTGACTCAACTCGAAACTCGGCAGATCTCAAGCTGATTCACCTCGACTCGGTGGGATTCGAGCCGAGTATAGAGCTTGAATCTGTCAGGACTTAACAAGATTCGTCTAGTCAGCCTCAAAACCCAGTTGACTCGATACAACTCGTCAAGAATGGAACGGATCATGATAAGGCTAAGGGCTCGGTTGGAAGATAGTTATATGGATACCAGGTTGAATTTGTAAGGAGGGTGTGACTTGTATTTGGATTTCCTTGATGGGTGGAAAACCATGATCCGTTCCATTCATTACAATATTGGAAATCGTTATTCGATTGTGTAGGTTATCATTTTTATCAGGTTAGGATTGTTTGGAGACACGGTTAAATTGATATGAGGTTGAATTTGTAAGTGGGTGAATCGTATTTTCACTTCCCTGGTGGGTGGGGTGGAATATCATGATCCGTTTACACTCCATTCGTTACAGTATTGGAAACCATGATTCAATTGGGTAACCTATCATTTTTATCTGATTTTCCTCCCAAATATTGTTATCAATCCACTTCGGCTGATTCGGTTAATGGTGGAAACAAACGGACTATGGTAGAAGGATATTATCACACCCTAGTTTTGTTACATACTTACAATGGCTTTTGGTGCCTTTCATATTTTTTTTTGGTCCAAAATATCGGATGTGTAAAAAAAAAAAAAGGGATTTCTAGCATACTAGAGCCGTGGAGTGGCCGAATTCCCTCAGTGGCCTTTTCCATTTTTGACTATTTTTTTAAAAAAAACTTTAAACCAAAATAACCGTGTGCTTTGAGTTCAGTACTTGTAGAGTAATGATGATGGCCATGTACACTATTAAGTCATGAGTTCGCTGACTTTGCACATATGTTTGGGGCCCATTGTGATGTCACTATTCGAACCACACTGTCCATCCGTTTTCCTAGCTCAGTATAAAACATTAGTCCTAAATTTGAAGTAATATATATATATATATATATATATATATATATATATATATAGATAGAGAGAGAGAGAGAGAGAGAGAGAGAGGAATGCTTACCTGGGCACCTCTGGTGAGAGAGATTCATGAGCACTTTTTCATGGCTCATCGCACATGATGTGAGCTCAGAATCTGAGCCGTCCATGTGATGCAGCACCCTAAAAATCCCTAGGGCCCATCTTTCAACCTGATCCAAAACTCTGGTGGGTCGCAGCAGAAAGCAAGAGGCAAATCAAGGGAGGAAATTGTTTCCTTCTTTCATGGCCCACCAAAGTTCTGGAACAAGTTGAAAGATGGGCCCTAAGGGTTTTTTAGGGTGCAGCATCACATGGACGGCTCAGATTTTGGGCTCACATCCTGTGCGATGAGCCATGAAAAAGTGCTCACGAGTGTCTCTCACGAGAAGTGCCCAGGTGAGCATTCCTCTCTCTCTCTCTCTCTCTCTCTATATATATATATATATATCTCTCTCTCTCTCTCTCTCTCTCTCTCTCTCTCTCTCTCTCTCTATATATATATATATATATATATATATATATATAGAGAGAGAGAGAGAGAGAGAGAGAGAGAGGAATGCTCACCTGGGCACTTTTCTCACGAGACACTAATGAGCACTTTGTCATGGCTCATTGCACATGATGTGAGCTCAAAATCTGAGCCGTCCATGTAATGGTGCACTCCAAGAAACCTCTAAGACCCATCTTTCAACAGAACTCTGGTGGGCCGCAACAGAAATCCAGAACTCTAGTGGGCCGCAACAGAAAGCAAGAGGCAAATCAAGGGAGGAAAATGTTTCCTTCTTTCATGGCCCACTAAAGTTCTGGAACAAGTTGAAAGATGGGCCCTAGGAATTTTTTAGGGTGCTACAACATGTGAAAGGCTCAAATTTTAGGCTCATGTCATGTGCGATGAGCCATGAAAAAGTGCTCATGAGTTTTCGGGAGAGAAGTGCACACGTGAGGATTCCTCTCTCTCTCTCTCTCTCTCTCTCTCTCTCTCTCTATATATATATATATATATATATATATATATATATATATATATGAAGTGTACCACACCATGAAGTGTACCACACCACAAGAAATGGTGTGAGTTTCACACTACCGTTGATAACCAAATTGTTGGTCGAAGAACTTTTGAATAAAGATTATATTTCTATTTATCTTTCAAACATGTATCTTTGAAATTATGAATAGGTTGGATGACACATAAACTTCACTGTGGGTCCCATAGAGTATAGTATGTACTGATCTTGGTTAGTCGCAAGTTTGTATGGCAAAAAATGTGGTTTTTTACAGTTACGCTTCCTAATGCATAATTTACATCGTTTAATCAAGTGGCCCATCGAAAGGTAGATCCAATCCGTTAGTAATGCTCGTGGCCCACGATTTACATGAGAATGTGCTTCCTACACACTAATACGAGCTCTATATAGCTCACAACAACCAATAACGGCGACCGTTCACTCACAACTATTTTCTTGTGGAGTGGTTCACCTTATCTGTGGAGATGACTCATTCTTTAGCCCATGACCTTAAATTAAATTTTAAATCCAATGAGTGGAGTGGATTAGACACATGCCTCATGGTGGACCCCACAAACCTAAAAATAGACAACCTAGGGCCCATGTTTGTGGATTGAGGTTATCATGTATACAGGGTCGAGATTGTCATGTGTACAGGGTCGAGATTATGTAGTATACAAGGTCGAGATTATCATATGTATAGGGTCAAGATTGTGTTCAGTGTTTATAGGGTTGACATTGTCATGTGTACAGAGTCGAGATTGTCATGTGTACAGGATTATATGGCTTCATCAATGAATTGGGTGGCAAGCATGGTGGGCCCCAGGAAGGTTTCAGCGGGAGTAGTTCGCTCCCTACAATGGGCCCCACACACTAGCCAGATGGACCGCCCAGAAGTGGACTGTGTCCACTATCCAGGGTGTGGTCCACCGAGATTTGGACTTGGCCCATCGTAAATGATTTGAAAAAAATGGAGGGGTGGCATGGGAGACGCACATACTCATGGTGCCACCACTAGATCAGTGGGCCAACAGTATAAACACACATCACGGTGTATACAGCAACTAGATGGACAGAGTGGATAATGCATATACATCATGGTGGTCCACAGGACCCAATCAAGCTGATATCAGTGTTTTGCCTTCATCCAAGCACTTATGGCATCACACGTGCCAGTTGGATGCGACAAACATCAGGGTGAGGCCTTAGAAAGGTTGCAACAGCGGCCATCATTGTCACCACCGTTTCCTTTAGTGTGGCCCACCTAAGACCTATGCCTGACTAATTTTTGGGCTCTGCCCCTAAAATGATCTGGCAAAATAGATCGACGGCTTGGATTGAACATATACATCATGGTGGGGCCCAAGAGTGGGGTCCATCACCAACGCCCAAAAGGGCTTACACCCTTCAATGACGCTGCAGCAAGCTTTCCAACCCTTTTCTTCTTTTGTTTTCTCCTTTTTCTTTTTCATTTAAGTGGGGCCCACGAGTGGACGATCCGCTCCATCCATCTGTTCCGCCACCTTGTGGTGGGCCCAAAAAGCCTTGGATCAAGCTTAAATTTATTTTCTCCTTCGTCTAGATCATTAATCTAATCAATGAGTTAGATGGAAAATTAACATCAAGGCGGGTCACACAAGATGTGGGCCCGTGATGTTAATTTTCCATCACAATCTCAACCATGTACACATGACAACACAATCTCGACTTTGTACACATGACAATCTCGTCCTTGTACATAATCTCGAACCTGTACACTATACAATTTCGACTCTGTACACTACACAATCTTGACCCTATATGACAAACTCAACCTTGTACACATGGGCCTTGGGTTGTCTATTTTAGGATTTGTGGGGCCCACCATGAGGCATGTGTCAAATCCACTCCGCCGAGTAGATTTAAAATTTAATTTAAGTTCAAGGGCCAAAAAATGAGTCACATCCATGGATAAGGTGAATCACACCACAAGGAAACAATTGTGAGTGAATGGTCACCGTTATTGGTTGTTGTGGGCCACATGGAGCTCATATCAGTGTGTAGGAAGCACGTTCTCATGCAAATCGTGGGCCACAAACATTACTAATGTATTGGATCTACCTTCCGATGGGCCCCTTGATCAAACGATGCAAATTAGTGCATCGGAAAGCGTACCTGTCAAAAACCACACTTTTAGTCGTACTAACTTGCTACTAACCAATATTAGTACATACTATACTCTGTGGGACCCACAGTGAAGTTTATGTGTCATCTAACCAGTTCATAATATCAAAGATACATGTTTGAAAGATAAAAAGAAATATAATATTTATCCAAAAGTTCTTTGGCCCACCATTCAGTTATCAACGGTAGTGTGAAACTCACACTATTTCTTATGGTGTGGTCCATTTCATCTATATATAACTTTAAGTTTATGACTAATGTTTTATAATGAGCTGGAAAAACAGATGGACGATGTGAATCAAACAGTGACATCACAATGGGCCCCCGACAGAGGTGCAAATTTGGCAGCCCATGACTTACTAGTGCACATTGTCATCATCATTACTCTACATGTGCCGAGCTCAAAGAAAAAGGGTATTTTGGTCGATTTTTTTTTTCAAAAAGTGGTCAGATGGTCAGAAGGCCACTGAGGGAATTCGATTATTCCATGGCTCCAGTACAGTCAAAATCCTAAAAAAAAATAAAAGTTACTTTGCCATTCTAGTCCAAAATGATTGGATGCTCTTTAATGCTACAATATGCAGTGGCCCACTAGTGGGCCCCATTGGATGTGTTGGTTTTGATAAAGAGATAAAGCAGAAAATTAAGATATTACAAACAAGAAATAATTAGGGTTGAAAGTCGGGTGGGTTGGGTTAGGTTGGGTCGGGTTGATGCTCAACCCTATCCCAACCCAAGGTTTCTATACCTCAACCCTAACCCAACCCAACCCAATCTCAGGTTGGGAATTCTCAACCCTAGACAAACCCAAGCTGGTTCGGTTGAGTTGATCGAGTTGGCCAGGTTGATGCATGCTAATATTTTCGTGATTACATTAGTATATTATGTTTCAATACACGTCTTTTTTTATACCCATGACTTTATTAATTATATATGTAGTTATTTATTGTAAAGAACTTCACTTTTTCTAAACAAACAAGCTAAATTATTCGATAACTACTCCTTTAACACTTAAGCATATCAAATTTCAAACATTATAAGTTTATTTACTAAAGTAATATAAACTAATAAGTTTACTTAATTAACTATAGTATAATAAAATGATAAGTAACTTGTATATAGATCGTGTTCTGGTTGAGTTTGGCAACCTGAGACCTTAACCCAAGCCCGACCCAAGCTTTATCAGGTTGGTATTTGCATAGCTCAAGCTTGAGATCAGATCCAATACTTCTTGCCCAAGCACAACCCAATGTCGGGTCAATCACGAGTTGGTCGTGTTGAACCCGCCTGACTTTCAGCCATAGAAATAATAGCAATATTATCTCGAGAGCCAAGATATGTTATAGTCGAGTGCTGTCTTAGATACAAATTTTCTCTCTTTAAGGAAGATCTTTAATATACTAGATCTCTACAACTCTGCCCCTAGGATACGGCAACTTTTCTCTAAGATGAACAACTTGGATTAAGTGCACACATGATGTTAGTCACACGAACTGAAGCTTGCTCTTTCTTGTTGAGTGTGGAGACAAAACTCCACTGAACATGGTCGGGCGCCCGGACGGTCTGTGGACCGGGGGCCCGAAATTCAGGCCATTTGCTCTCTAGTCCACTAGACTGTTTTGTGGGCAGCTGGGCGCCCGGCGGTCATAGTGACCGGGCGCCCGAAATTAGACTGTTTTATGTTTTTTGTTGCTGGACGGTTTTTTGCATTGGCCGGGCGCCCGATGGTCAAAGTGACCGGGCGCCCGACCGGCCGCGGGCTTAAGACGCGGGTTTCCTATTTAGAGTTCTAATTGCAGGGTTTACTAAAAAAGGGGTGTAAATCGGGATTAGAAAAAGAGGGATTAGGGCCTCTATACGTCCAAGGTGAGAAAAAGGCGAGAGGATTAGCAAAAGGGCCATCTCTGTGCATGTGAGCATAGGAGAAGGTAAGTGCATTGCTTGTAACTTCGTTCTTTCTTCATAGTGAAGTTTGCACCCGTGGTTTTTTACCCTTGTTGGGGTTTTTCCACGTAAATCTCTGTCTTGTGGATTGTTGGTTTGTGTTGTTCTCTTCTAGCTATTATTTTCTTCCTGTTTATCGTTTGTGGGTGAGACCGGAGATTGGATCTCGGTTCACCGGCGTTGTTGGCGTGCTGCGCAACAACTGGTATCAGAGCTATTGGTTTAGTTCAACTGGGAGCGATGGCGGAAGATGGAAAAACTAGAATTGAGAAGTTTGATGGTTCAAACTTTGCCTTCTGGAAGATGTAGATGGAGGATTATCTGTATCAGAAGGACCTCTACATTCCTCTAGAAGGAAAAGAGAAGAAACCAGAGAAGATGATAGATGATGAATGGGCTTTAATGGATCAGAAGGCTTTAGGAATGATCCGACTCTCTTTGTCTAAGAGCGTCGCCTTCAACATATCCAAAGTAAAGACCACAAAAGAATTAATGCAGGCTTTGGCTACGATGTATGAGAAACCCTCGGCATCAAATAAGGTTCATCTTATGAAACGGCTATTCAACATGAAGATGTCAGATAGTGGAGGCGTAGCTGAACATCTAAACGAGTTCAATACAGTCACGAGCCAATTGGAATCCGTTGGTATCACTTTTGATGACAAGGTCAGGGCGCTATTGATCTTGTCCAGTTTGCCAGACAGTTGGGATGGTTTGGTGATTGCCGTGAGCAATTCTTCAGGATCTACAAAGTTGAAATTCGATGATGTGGCCGGTCTAATTCTAAGCGAAGAATCTAGAAGGAAGGCATCAAGAACTTCAGGGGATTCAGGAAATGCTCTAAACGTTAAAGGAAGAGGAAGATCTTCAAACAAAGGTAGCAATAAACATGGGCGTTCTAAGTCGAGGAATAAGTCAAAGGGACCGAAAGACAAGGACGGGTATTGGCATTGCGGGAAGAAGGGACACATGAAGCGTGATTGTAGGGCACTTAAGAAACAAGAAGGAAGCTCTCAAGGTGGGAAGGATTCAGTGAATCTATCTGAGGAGAGCGACACAGAGGCGTTAATCTTGTCTCTTGATGCGCGTAATGAGTCTTGGGTTTTAGACTCGGGTGCTTCGTTTCATGCCACTTCATCAAAAGAAGTTCTTCGTGATTATGTCTCAGGTAACTTTGGAAGAGTCTACCTGGGTGATGATGAGCCATGCAGTATTGTTGGCAAAGGAGACGTTCATTTAAGTCAGAAAGACGGAACGGTCTTGAAGCTGAAGGATGTCAGACATGTACCGAGTTTGAGACGGAATTTGATCTCAGTGGGGCAGTTGGCCGATACCGGATATGTGACGACATTCATGAACGATGCATGGAAGGTCACAAAAGGTACCTTGGTAATATCTCGAGGCAAAAAGGAAGGTACCTTATACGTGACTTCTGGATCGTATAGTTCACTCACAGTCGCATCAACTGGAGTGAATGGGCAGTTATGGCATTAGAGGTTGGGACATATGAGTGAGACAACTGGAGTGAATGGGCAGTTATGGCATTAGAGGTTGGGACATATGAGTGAGAAGGGGTGAAAGTGCTATTGTCAAAGGGGAAGCTACCAGGATTGAAGGCAATCAATCTGAAATTCTGCGAGGACTGCGTGTATGGCAAGCAGAAGAAAGTTAGCTTCAAGAAGACAGGACGCGCTCCAAAGACGCATCTATTGGAGCTTGTACACACTGATGTGTGGGGACCAGCACAGGTATCATCTCTTGGTGGCTCACGTTATTTTGTTTCCTTTATTGATGATGCTAGTAGAAAACTGTGGGTCTACTTCTTAAAACACAAATCAGATGTATTTGATGTATTTAAGAAGTGAAAGGTTATGGTAGAAAATGAGACCGATAAAACTGTGAAGTGTTTCAGATCAGATAATGGGGTGGAATATTGTGATAAGAGGTTTGAGGAGTATTGTGCAGCAAATGGAATCAAACATTAGAAAACGATTCCAGGGACACTGCAGCAGAACGGTGTGGTCGAGCGCATTAACAGGACCATCCTTGAGCGCGCTAGGAGCATGAGGCTACATGCAGGGTTGCCCAAGACCTTTTGGGCAGATGCTGTGAATACTGCTGTATATTTCATCAATAGAAGTCCCTCAGCACCATTGGATGGTGACCTACCAGAAGAAACGTGGACTGGGAAAGAGGTGAACCTTGCACATCTCAGAGTGTTTGGTTGCACTTCTTATGTTTACATTGATGCAGAGCACAGAAACAAGCTGGATGCGAAGTCCAGGAGGTGCACGTTTATAGGCTACGGGCAGAATGATTTTGGCTACCGGTTTTGGGATATTGAGAACCGAAAAATCATCAGAAGCAATGATGTAGTCTTCAATGAAAAGGTGATGCATAAGGACAGTGTGCAGCAAAAGCAGAACAAGGCCGATGAGAAGGAATTCATAGAGTTGGAAGAGTTACCGGACACGGGTGTTACAGTGCCACAGGATGAGCATGCACAGGAGCATGATGAGGCAGAGCCACAGACACCGGTTGTGAGGAGGTCTACTCGGGAGAGGAGACCCAAGGTCCGATACTCACCCTCCTTACATTATCTACTGCTGAAAGATAATGGTGAGCTAGAGTGTTTTGAAGAGGCGTTACGGTCAGATATGCGGGTTAAGTGGGAGCAAGCCATGGAAGATGAGATGGACTCTCTTGAGTCTAATCGTACGTGGGAACTAGTCACTCTACCCAAGGGCAAGAAAGCTCTTCATAACAAGTGGGTTTACAGACTGAAGGAGGAGCATGATGGTTCGAAAAGATACAAGGCTAGACTGGTTATGAAAGGGTTCCAACAAAAGGCATGTATCGATTTCACAGAGATATTTTCACCTGTGGTGAAGATGTTTACGATTCGCATGGTCTTGAGTATAGTGGCTACAGAGGACTTACATCTAGAGCAGCTAGATGTTAAGACAACCTTTCTTCATGGAGACCTTGAAGAAGAGATATATATGCATCAGCCGACAGGATACGTGGCGGCCAGGAAAGGAGAACAAGGTGTGTAAACTGAAGAAGAGTCTATATGGTCTGAAGCAGGCCCCAAGGCAGTGGTACAAGAAGTTCGACAGTTTCATGTCGGGAAAACGGGTACAGGAGATGTCATGCAAACCACTGTTGCTACTTGAAGAAGTTTGATACGTCGTATATCATCCTTCTTCTGTATGTTGATGATATGCTTGTGACCGGATCAAGCATGAAGGACATCTCAGATCTTAAAAGACAACTGTCTAGAGAGTTTGCCATGAAGGATTTAGGAGCTGCAAAACAAATCCTAGGCATGAGGATAAAGCATGACAGGAAAAACAAGAAGCTGGTTTTGTCACAGGCAGAGTACATAGCCAAGGTACTTGATCGATTCAGCATGGGAGGTGCTAAGCCGGTTAGCACTCCATTAGCCAACCACTTCAAGCTTTCTAAGGAGCAAGGAGCTAAGACACAGGAGGAACGGGACTACATGGCTAAAGTCTCTTATGCGTCAGCCATAGGGAGCCTCATGTATGCTATGGTTAGCACGAGGCCAGACATTGCTCAAGCAGTGGGAGTTGTTAGCAGGTACATGAACAACCCCGGGAAGGAACATTGGGAAGCTGTGAAGTGGATCCTCAGATACCTAGCAGGTACTGTGGATGTAGGGCTATGTTATGGAGGATCGGAAATCAAGCTACAAGGCTACGTCGACTCAGATTTGGCAGGGGATATCGATAGCAGAAGGAGCACTACAGGGTATGTCTTTACCCTGGGTAGTGCTGCGGTCAGTTGGATCTCTCAGTTACAGAAGATAGTATCCATCAGTACAATGGAAGCATAATATGTTGCAGCTACAGAAGCGTGCAAGGAGATGGTGTGGATGCAAGGTTTTATGGAAGAGTTGGGGAAGAAGCAAGCAGATTGCAAGTTGTACAGTGACAGTCAGAGTGCAATACACTTGGCTAAGAATTCAGCCTTTCATTCAAGGACCAAGCATATTGACATCAGATATCACTTCATACGTTCGTTACTGGAAGATGGATCGATTGCTTTGGAGAAGATTCATACAAGTGAGAATCCTGCAGATATGTTGACCAAGGCGGTCACACGAGAGAAGCTGAAGCTCTGTTCAGCTTTGGTTGGTCTTCAGGCTTGAAGATTGGGAGGTGGTGCACTCCGGATGTAGAAGATGAAGGATCATGTGGTGATTGTCTCCAAGTGGGAGATTGTTGAGTGTGGAGACAAAACTCCACTGAACATGGTCGGGCGCCCGGACGGTCTGTGGACCGGGCGCCCGAAATTCAGGCCATTTGCTCTCTAGTCCACTGGACTGTTTTGTGGGCAGCCGGGCGCCCGGCGGTCATAGTGATCGGGCGCCCGAAATTAGACTGTTTTATGTTTTTTGTTGCTGGACGGTTTTTTGCATTGGCCGGGCGCCCGATGGTCAAAGTGACCGGGCGCCCGACCGACTGCGGGCTTAAGACGCGGGTTTCCTATTTAGAGTTCTAATTGCGGGGTTTACTAAAAAAGGGGTGTAAACCGGGATTAGAAAAATGGGGATTAGGGCTTCTATACGTCCAAGGTGAGAAAAAAGCGAGAGGATTAGCAAAAGGGCCATCTCTGTGCATGGGAGCATAGGAGAAGGTAAGTACATTGCTTGTAACTTCGTTCTTTCTTCATAGTGAAGTTTGCACCCGTGGTTTTTTACCCTTGTTGGGGTTTTTCCACGTAAATCTCTGTCTTGTGGATTGTTGGTTTGTGTTATTCTCTTCTAATTATTATTTTCTTCCTGTTTATCGTTTGTGGGTGAGACCGGAGATTGGATCTCGGTTCACCGGCGTTGTTGGCGTGCTGCACAACATTTCTAATTTGCCAAATGAATGTAGAAAGAAAACTCAAAGAAAAACGAGAGAGAGAGAGAGAGAGAGAGAGAGAGAGAGAGAGAGAGTCTTTTTCTGTGTATGAAAAATGAGAAATGAAAGTCTTTATAAAAATATAAGAGATAGTCGCTCGAGCATGAGGCGCATATGCATTAATGATAAGTGCATGCTAGCTCATTAATTATTTGATGGTGCATGGCAACTCTTTGCCCAAGCATGAATTAAAAAAAAAAAAAATAATAAAAAAAATCCAAGTCAAACAGATACCACAATGCAATGTGCCTCGACTTAACATGACTTATGAGAGTGCCCTCCTTAGTCCCCAATACATATAATAAGCCAAAAAGTCCAATATAAAAAGGCTCTAATTTTTTTTTATTTTTTTTATTTTTAATCTCCTTTCCAATATGGGATTGAACCAACACTAAAACCACAAGACAAGGAAAACTAATTTTCCTATTTTTAATTTTTTTTTCAAACAAGATATTTCCATTTAGGGCTATCCACGGCACGGATCATGATCCGTATCCGATCCAGATCCGCTTCGATTTAATCGGATTCGGATCAATAATCGGATCATTTGGTCGGATTCGGATACCCAAAGACGATCCGTTTAATATTCGGGTCAGATTGATCTGGCCCGTTAATGACCTGATTAAAAATAAAAATAAAAAAAAACGGCCGTCTTCTTCGTCTCTACTCTCCACGCATGAGCTGTATCATATTTGGATATCGGTTCGGATCATATTCGGATCAGAAATGGATTTCAAAATATTTAAACGGGTAGGGTTCAGATCATATACTTGTGATCCGAATCGTATTCAGGTTGGATTCGGGTCGGATATATCCTTAATCGAATCGGATACGGATCATCACTGATCCGACCCGTATCCGACCCGTTGACAGCCGTATTCCCATTTTGCAACCATGACACAGTGAAGCCATGAGAACCAGAATGTGGTAGAGGCATCGCTCCCAGGTACATAAGGAGGGTGATGTATGTGTTGGGTCATCTATCAAGTGGGCCCCATCATGGATGGCCCACGTTCAGAAATTACACCTATCCAACAATCATAGCCATTAGTTTTCTTCCCTTTTGTGCATTAAATATGGACTCTCAA
Organism: Liriodendron chinense; assembly: GCA_003013855.2. Lineage (NCBI taxonomy): Eukaryota > Viridiplantae > Streptophyta > Magnoliopsida > Magnoliales > Magnoliaceae > Liriodendron > Liriodendron chinense. The sequence continues at coordinate 259,532 of ML058567.1, read as the reverse complement.
CCAATTTTGTTTCAAACCCACTTTGGAGCCTGATTAATTTAGGATGGTCCAATCCATGGGTGGAAGCATTTGTGACTTACAATAGAGAAATTAGATTAAAAGTCCCAAACTATGGTAAAGTTGCACGTAGGCTTGAGAGGTGAACCTCCGCTCACATGCTAGATTGCATGTGTCTATTGACATTCTTCAATTAAACCAATAACTGAATGCATTTTATTCGTTTGTGCAGCAAATAGCAAAAAGGTGTCCCACCTCTTAGATCTACAAGCCTTGGGTGAGCTAAAACTTTTCAAGGCAGATCTCACAGAAGAAGGTAGCTTTGATGACGCCATCAACGGCTGTTATTTCGTCTTCCATGTGGCAACACCAATGAGCTCCGAGTCTAAAGACCCAGAGGTAATTAATCATCAGTGATGAAAATTAATTTCTTAAATAAATATTTCTTTTAGAAAAGTAAATAAACATATTATATATGGTTACTTCTAAAAAAATCATACGCTTGGGAGGAATGGCCCATACGATTCAAATTATTGATACTATGGTAACAACTAGAGATGGAGAAATGGCCCTATTCTCCTATATTGGAATATCTCTAACAGTGGACCAATCGTAGGAAACTGTGGTGATTGAATCTTTGGTCAATTGCTACTATTTTCTATACTATGGTCCATCTGAGATTTGGATCTACTTCATTGTCTAGATCATGCGCTAAAATGCGTTTTCAATCTAGATGGGCAGCATGATGTAGTCACATATACCAAGGTTGACCTACAGTCGGGGTCTCATGCACATCGGTGGATTCGGGTTCTCACCTAACCCACTCCCACACGTTCCCCCAAATCTCACCTAACCCACTCCCACACGTTCCCCCAAATCTCACCTAACCCACTTCTAAAGCCTTTCGTAGGACGGTCCTACGCTGGGAATAGGTGGGGCCCACTGTGATGTTTGTGACAAGTCCACTCCATCCATTCGTTTGGTGAGCTCATTTTTAGATATGCAACAAAAAAAATGAGCCAGATCCAAGAGCCAAGTGGGCCGAGAACATGAGGATTGAATGTCCGCAGTTGAAATATTCATGTGACCATAGAAGTTTTGAATGAGGCTAATATTTAGATCTGCCTCATTTTTTGGGCTCATGCCTTAAAATGATGTGAGAAAAGGAATGAACGGTGTGGATAAACAGACACATCACACTGGGGCTAGAGACGTGTGGGGGCAGCACGTGGATTCCTACGTGATGTGTGGGGGGCAGCACGCAATCCTACCAACTTGGCAGGAAATCCGCATCTGAAGTGGATTGCATGGTGTGCCACACGCCACCGACCAATGTCACCAAGTTATGTGGGACCCACCATGACATATGTGTTATATCAAAACCGTCCATCTATTTTGTGAGATCATTTGTGTATACGGCTAAAAAAGAGGCAAATCCAATTATCAAGTGGACCACACCATAAGAAAATAGTGGTGATTGAACGCTCACCATTAAAAGTTTCCAACGTCCCATTGTAATGTTTATTTACCATCCAACCTGTTGATTAGGTCACACAAACATGGATGAACGGAAAACACGAATATCATCTTAGATCAGAGCCTTATGTGAGCCTAAGAAGTTTTCAATGATAGGCATTCAATTCCTACTGTTTCCTATAGTGTGGCCCACTTGAGCCTTAGGTATGCTTCATTTTTTTCTCTTATGCCCTAAAATAGTATGGAAAAATGGATAGACGATGTGGATAAAATGTACACGGCTGTCAATATGTGTTGAGGGTCCAGGTTATAATGTATTAGGGTCCCGGTGATAACGTGTTAAGGGTCTAGGTTACCAGGGCCGAGGTTGGCATGTGTTGAGGGCAGAGGTTTTGGTTTGTTAAGGGTGGAGGTGTTGATCAATTTCTGATCTTTAAAAATAAATAAATTGAAAAAACCGAGAATAAGGACAGGCTAAAGCACGTGAAAAACACGCTGTCCTTAAAGCGTAATTCGCCCCTACTCAAATTATTTTGAGTCTGCTGATAGGTTGCAGGCGGATTGCTTCCAGGATACGACGAGCCTTATGTGGTTCTGCGTTCAGCAAAAAACGAAGAAACCACTATGGAACTCAGTAACACACTTTGGCAGATGAAGAAAAGAAAGAGAGAACAAGAATGGAGGTCTTTTTCTTATAGCAGTAGACCACTACACTGGTCTAAGTGGCTTGGTTTTAGTTAACCAAACCGAGAGGCTAATCGTTTCAGATGGGTGCTGGTTCAGTAGTGATAGTTGCGTTTGCAGTTGTTGTGTTGGAATGAACCAGACCTGTCCGGTTTATATAGGTAAGGGTGGCTGGCAGTTTTGGTCCAGAGCCATAATGGCACTAGCTGTTTTCTGGCTGTTGTGAGAAACTAGCCGTTTATGGCAGTTTCTGACTGTTGTGCATGTGGGAGTTATGCACCTGCATGCTGACCGTTTAGACTCAATGGCTAGCCGTTTCTGACTGTTGGGCTAGCCACATGCAGCTGTTACTGCATGGTCTGGACCGTTACTGCATGAGCAGTTACACAAGTCCCTCTAATTGGCCTTGCAACTCTTTATAAAAAGCAGAGAGGTCTCTCTGTCAGACCTCCCACCCACAGCACCTCCTCTGTTCAGAACCCAGCCACCTGACCTATTACCTAGCCTCTGTCGCACCGCGACTCGCACCAGTCTCGCTCCGGTCCGCGAGGTCGTGACCCATCTGCGACACGATGCGCACGTGCGAAGTGCCAAGTGCGCCACTAGCGCCTCTACAGCTACACTGCCTCACGTGCCCACGCCCTCGCACCTAGCCCGAGCCCGAGCCCGAGCCCATGCCCGTGCCCGAGCCCGAGACCGAGACGGAGACCGAGCCCGTGCGCGTGCGCGTGCGCGTGCGCGTGTGCGTGCGCGTGCGCGTGCGCGGTGTTCCAGTGCTTCGCACTGGAACACGCAAGCCACCATTCTCCCTCTCTTCCACCATAAATAAGTAAGGTGCACAACACCCTACTTATAAAGAGGTAAAAATCCTTTCTCCCATCCGATATGGGACAAAAACAAAACTCCCTTTTTTTCTTTTAAAGTTATTTTCAAAACAAACTTTTCAACAATCCCCCACTTGTTTTAAAATAATTTAAAACATAAAAACGATGTTTGCCAGAGTATAAAAGATTATATGCATAAAGAAAGATATCTTTCGATTTGAATCCTTCCTTAGTGTAAGTATTTCAAAGACCCATCGAAATTACTGGTAGCCGCAGCTTTGAACCAGTTATTTTTAGATAACAGGACCGGAAATACCACACACATACTTTCTTAGTGTTATTTGAGTTCCCACAATTCTTGCTCAGCACATTTAATGGCCTTGTGCTTATCCTGTTTCATGAACGATCCCGAGAAAACTCTCATTCTCATGAGAGGCGGCACCACCTCTACGTTCATATAGGTGAAGTCCTTCCAGTGTCTCCGTTACTTTCAGACACTTGTCCTTAAGACTGGACTACATTAAGAGTTTCTGAGACTCAACCCTCTTTCTGTAACGGCCAGCACTATAATCCTGGATGAGGTATATATCTATAATTTAGTGCTGAAACTTTTCACGTATCAGTGACTTGTTTTTACCCATTGAACCCTTATATAGAGATTTTCTAATTTTAGGTTGGGTTTCCATCACTGGTGAAATCTTTTGAAAAGAGTTTCAACCCCATCCCTCTGGATGTTGTCCTTACTACCTCTCTCGTTAGAGGTTTAGTGAAAGGATCAGCTAAGTTATTACTTGACTTTACATAAGATATTGCAATGATTCCATCTTGAATTAGTTGTCTTACATAGTCATGTCTCAGACTTATATGTCTGGATTTCCCATTATACGTGCCGCTGTAGGCTCTAGCTAATGTGGCTTCACTATCGCAATGTAGCGAAACAGCCGGTATCGGCTTCGCATAGAATGGAATTTCTAAAAGAAGATCCTTAAGCCACTCAGCCTCTTTACCTGTTGCAGCAAGGGCTATGAACTCAGACTCCATAGTTGAGTGAGTTATGCAGGTTTGTTTCTTGGATCCCCAAGATACAGCTGCACCTCCTAAGGTGAAAACCCATCCAGTAGTGGATTTGTTATCACCTGCACTCGATATCCAACTTGCATCGGTATATCCTTCCAGTACAACTGAAAATTCTAAGTAAAATAACCCTAAGTCTTTGGTTGCTTTTAAATAACCAAGTACTCTTCTTATTGCCTTCCAGTGTTCTACACTGGGATTACTAGTAAACCTACTTAGTTTACTCACAGCATATGCGATGTCTGGTCTAGTGCATTGCATTGCATACATTAGACTTCCAATAACACTTGCATACTCTAATTGTGCAACTGTTCTTCCAGTATTTTCATTTAACTTGATACTTGGATCGAATGGGGTTTTCGCTTCTTTAATATTCAGGTGTTTAAACTTGTTTATAATTTTCTCAATATAATGAGATTGGCATAGCGCATAACCCCCACTATGAGTTTTAACTTTAATACCTAGAATGGTATCAACTTGTCCAAGATCCTTCATTTTAAATACGGAAGACAGAAACTTCTTTGTTTCAGTTACATCTTCCATCTTGTTACTTATTATTAACAAGTCATCAACGTATAAACAAATAACAATTATATAGTTACTACTTGTTTTGGAATATATGCATTTGTCTGCTACATTATGCATGAAACCATGAGAAAGTATTTTAGAATCAAACTTCTCATGCCACTGTTTAGGTGCTTGTTTTAGTCCATACAATGATTTAATTAGTTTACAGACTTTCTTCTCATTTCCTGGTAGAACGAACCCTTCAGGTTGTTCCATGTATACCTCCTCGTCGAGGTCTCCATTCAGGAAAGCAGTCTTTACATCCATCTGATGTATATACAGTTGATGTATGGATGCTAAAGCAAACATAATTCTAATAGATGTTATTCTTGCCACAGGTGAGTATGTGTCAAAATAATCTATTCCTTCTTTTTGTCTAAATCCTTTGGCTACTAGTCTAGCTTTAAAGGTTTGAATAGTCCCATCAGTGTGATATTTCTTTCTAAATACCCACTTACACCCTATGGGTTTAGAAGCTGGAGGTAGATCCACCAGTTCCCAGGTTTGGTTTGACATAATCGAGTCCATCTCATCATTGATAGCTTCTTTCCAAAAAGCTGAATCTCTAGAAGTTACAGCTTCTCTATAGGTTGTTGGATCATCTTCTATAGTCATAACTATAGGTATCTTTCTAATGACATTTTCTCTATCTCCTTCTATGAGATGAAAAGAGATACGTTGAGAGTCTATCTGTTCAGGATCAAGACTCTTTTCTACTCTTATCCTTTGACTCCTACGTGGTTCTATTGGAGCTTCAACTTCATGTTGAGCTTCTACCATAGGTTTCTCTGTTGGAGTTTGGATTTCATTATCCTTTGACTCTAAGGATAGTGAGTTTTCAAAGAACTCAACGTCTCTAGACTCTATGATGGTATTAGACTCTAAGTCTAGGAGTCTATATGCTTTGCTATTTTGTGCATACCCTACAAAGGCGCACTTAATAGCTTTGGATCCTAATTTAGTTCTTTTGGGATCAGGCATTCTACAATATGCGAGGCACCCCCACACTTTAAGATATCCTAGATTAGGTTTTCTACCTTTCCATACCTTATATGGTGAAGTGTTAAACTTCTTAGAAGGAACCCTATTTAGGATGTGGCACGCTGCGAGAAGTACTTCTCCCCAAAGTCCTAATGGCAACTTTGCTTGTATTAGCATTGAGTTGACCATTTCTACTAAGGTTCTATTTTTTCGTTCAGCTATACCATTTTGTTGTGGTGTGTACGGCGCAGTGCATTGATGTATTATGCCATGTTCTTCACAGAAGTTAGAGAATTCATTTGAAAAATACTCTCCTCCTCTATCGCTACGAAGAACTTTTATTTTCTTGTTTAGTTGATTTTCCACTTCTGCTTTATATATCTTGAACATGCTGAGTGCTTCATCTTTGTTCTTTAGAAGATGTACTTGTACATATCTGGAGTAATCATCAATAAAGGTTATAAAGTATCTTCTTCCTCCACGTGTAAGAATGCCATTTAACTCATAGATATCAGTGTGTATTAGGTCCAATATTTGAGATGATCTCTCAACACTTGGAAAAGGTTTCTTTGTAAATTTGGACCTTATGCATACTTCACATTTGTCATTTTGACTATCTGTGTATGAGATTAAGCCATTCTTAGATATGAATTTTAAGGTACTATAACCTATGTGTGCTAATCTACCATGCCACAATGCTACAGATTCAATCATATACGCAGAAGAGTTACTTTCATTCAAGGAAAATTTTATCATCCCATTACAAGCATATCCCTTACCAACGAAATTCCCGTTTTTGGATAGAATCAGTTTTCCCGACTCAAACACTACCCGTATGCCAGGTTTTCCCAAAAGATCCCCAGAAACTAAGTTTCGTCTCATGTCAGGGACATGCAGTACATTAGTTAGGATCACTTTCTTTCCAGAGGTAAAGACTAGTTCCACGGTTCCTTTACCTACGACCTTCGATCGGACTTCATTACCTATTTGGACCTCTTGACCATCGGTCACGTCCTCATAAGTTTTAAAGGCTGATCTGTCATAGCTTACATGGACTGTGGCTGCTGTATCATACCACCAACCGGGTACTTTGCCTTGGATCATGTTTACCTCAGTGATCATGGCAACTATGTCTTCTTCAACTGCACTTGCCTCATTCTTCGATTTTCGAAGACGGCATACTCGAGCATAATGCCCGGTTTTCCCACAAACATGGCAAGGGCCTTTGAACTTTTCGTTCTTCTTCTGTGATTTCTTGAATTTCCCTTTATTGGGTTTCAGGGAACCGTTCTTCTCGGGATTCTTGTTTTGGGTACTTTCTACTGCTTGCACCTTGGATGAGGAATTCCCATTTCCATTTTTCTTCTCACGGTTTCGGGATTCTTCCTCTATTCGGATATGTTTCTGGATTTGTTCCAGTGAATAATCCTCGGTTTTATGTAGCAGTTTTTTCCTGTATTCTGTCCAACTCGGAGGCAATTTTGCGATAATAGCCCCGACTTGGAAAGCTTCAGGGATATCAATTTTTAGGGCACTAATTTTGCCAACAATTAGCTGTAGTTCTTCGATTTGGGCTAACAGCGATTTGTTATCTACCATGGTGTAGTCGAAATAGCTAGCTATCAAATATTTATTCGTACCTTCTTCTTCGGTCTTGAATTTGAACTTGAGAGCGGTCCAAATTTCTTTGGCAAATTCAGTTCTGGTGTATTGATCATACAAATGATCAGATAGCGTGTTCAGAATGTGTCCTCGACACAGCAGATTATCTTCTTCTCTCTTGATGCGTGCGTTGATCTGCTCAGTCGTGTCTGTATCAGTAGCTGGAGGAAGCGGCTTCAAGTTCGGGTCTAAGATATAGAATATCTTCAACGCCGTAAGCAGGAACTTTATCTTATCCTGCCATCTGGTGAAATTGGTTCCATCGAACCGGTCCAGGCGAATCAGATCCTGGTTCATCAGTTTGATAGATGATACCCCTTTGGCTTCCATATAAAAAATTACGCTTTAAGATTGTTGATCAATTTCTGATCTTTAAAAATAAATAAATTGGAAAAACCGAGAATAAGGACAGGCTGAAGCACATGAAAAACACGCTGTCCTTAAAGCGTAATTCGCCCCTACTCAGATTATTTTGAGTCTGCTGATAGGTTGCAGGCGGATTGCTTCCAGGATACGACGAGCCTTATGTGGTTCTGCGTTCAGCAAAAAATGAAGAAACCACTATGGAACTCAGTAACACACTTTGGCAGATGAAGAAAAGAAAGAGAGAACAAGAATGGAGGTCTTTTTCTTATAGCAGTAGACCACTACACTGGTCTAAGTGGCTTGGTTTTAGTTAACCAAACCGAGAGGCTAATCGTTTCAGATGGGTGCTGGTTCAGTAGTGATAGTTGCGTTTGCAGTTGTTGTGTTGGAATGAACTAGACCTGTCCGGTTTATATAGGTAAGGGTGGCTGGCAGTTTTGGTCTAGAGCCATAATGGCACTAGCCGTTTTCTGGCTGTTGTGAGAAACTAGCCGTTTATGGCAGTTTCTGACTGTTGTGCATGTGGGAGTTATGCACCTGCATGCTGACCGTTTAGACTCAATGGCTAGCCGTTTCTGACTGTTGGGCTAGCCACATGCAGCTGTTACTGCATGGTCTGGACCGTTACTGCATGAGCAGTTACACAAGTCCCTCTAATTGGCCCTGCAGCTCTTTATAAAAAGCAGAGAGGTCTCTCTGTCAGACCTCCCACCCACAGCACCTCCTCTGTTCCGAACCCAGCCACATGACCTATTACCTAGCCTCTATCGCACCGCGACTCGCACCAGTCTCGCTCCGGTCCGCGAGGTCGCGACCCATCTGCGCACGTGAGAAGTGCCAAGTGCGCCACTAGCGCCTCTACAGCCACACTGCCTCACGTGCCCACGCCCTCGCACCTAGCCCGAGCCTGAGCCCGTGCCCGAGCCCGAGCCCGAGACCGAGCCCGAGCCCGTGCGCGTGCGCGTGTGCGTGCGCGTGCGCGGTGTTCCAGTGCTTCACACTGGAACATGCAAGCCACCATTCTCCCTCTCTTCCACCATAAATAAGTAAGGTGCACAACACCCTACTTATAAAGAGGTAAAAATCCTTTCTCCCATCTGATATGGGACAAAAACAAAACTCCCTTTTTTTCTTTTAAAGTTATTTTCAAAACAAACTTTTCAACTGGAGGTAGGCGGGATGTTGATAGGGTCGATGTTTGCCAGGTTGCCTACTGAATGCTTTCTGGGCCTCATCTTTGGCTTTTAGTCAAATCCACTCTATCCATTCTCTCCAAAATTTCGATGAAGATAACTATCCAGAGAATATGGACGACACCTTCTGATCAAGTGACCCACAACATAGGAAAACAGTAAGAATTGTTCCAGCAACAGTTCATAATTTTTCCTCGTTGTGGGCCACATATTACTCATATAAGTGTGAAGGTACACATTTTAAAGAAAAATTCTTAGCCACAAACATTATCAACCGATTGAATCTACCTTTCAATAGGCCTCTCGATGAAATGAATGTAAATTTTACATGTAACTATCGAAACTTCTAGTGAAAGGAAGTTTTTTGTGCTACCAACTTCCCATTAACTAAGACACATACGCACTAAGCTTTCTGAAGCTCACAATGATGTTTATATGTCATCAAACCCATTCATAGTATCACCCATACATGGGTGAAGGGAAAACATAAAAATCATATTTATCCAAAAGGTTTGTTGCCCACCAATATGTTTTCAATGCTAGTGTGCAACTTGCACTGTTTCTTGTGGTGTGGTCCACTTCATCTACTAATGAGCTTCAATTTTGGCTTTATATATTATAATGAGCTTGTGAAACGGATGGCTGGTATGGATTGAAATCCTGACTCAAAGCGGGCCCTACTGCAAAGTCTCTTACCATCCAAGTCAGGCCCCCTCTCCCATCATTATTACCGGCAGGCGATGGACTCAAGAGAAATGGGTGGTTTCGTCTAACAAAAATTTCAAAAAACCTCAAGAGTTTACAATCGGCAATAGTTTGAAAGAGCGGACAGGCAGGAAAATTTGGCCATACTATAGTGTCAATACGGTCAAAATTCCATTCAAATATTCATGAGGTTCGATGAAATGTCCGCAGTCTGTCCAACAAGTTGGCCTCACGTATGGATACCCTATCCCAAAAATCATTCTCGTTCACTCATCACATGGGCCACAATTTTGGAAACAACTGGACAGATCAGAGAGACTTGGCCGAGTTAGCTCTCCGATCCTTCATTTGTTTCATAAACCTTAGCCCACCCAATCATCAGACTGGCCTAACTTTAAGAAATGGGTGTGGGTCACCTAATAGATGGTGTAGATCTCAAGCTAATGTGGGATCATGAAAACACTAATTTTGTCATTATGGTAGTGTTCCATTTCCTTCCACATTGTATATTTATTCGTTGTTTATGAATATAGAATGACATGATAAAGCCAGCGATCAATGGGATGTTGAACGTTCTGAAATCATGTGTCAAAGTGAAGACAGTGAAGCGTGTGGTCTACACATCAACAGCGGCTGCTGTTAATATGAAGCAGGTCAATGGGACGGGCCATGTCCTTGACGAGGAGAGCTGGTCCGACGTTGAGTATGTGACTTCTGAGAAGCCGTTCAGTTGGGTAAGCTGGTTTCTGTTTTAATTTGTGTTGGCTCGGACAGACTGAGTTTCACTCGGTGCAAATCAGGTTTGTTAATGGAGTGGGCCAGGTTTCCGGCTGAGCCCAAGACCAAGTTTTAAGCTCAATGGTGGAAATTTGAAGGCTTGCTCTTGAGTAGAAAGCACGCCAAGCCAACTCCGGCTGACTGATTTCACACAGGCTGAGTATTACCGTGGGGAACCTGGCCCGTCCTCAGATGCTGAGCCAAGATTTTCTTCCAGGGGAGCCATAAAATGACTCTCTAAATGGTTGGACGGTGTGGATACAACACATATATCATGGTGGGGTCCATTGAACTTGGTGACGTCACTTCAGTAGCCATCTCCTGTCAGTATAGCTGATCCGCGTCTCAGATTTCCTGCTAAAGCCCGCTCACATTCTTATGCGTGGAGCCCACTGTAATGTTTTCGTTCAATCCACACCATCCATCCATTTTTTCCTGATTATTTTAGGACGGAAGACTAAAAATAAGGCTGATACAAAACTCACACTAGTGGAAAAGGTGGAAAAAGAAATTTCCACCATTGAAACCTTGCTAGGGTCCACCTTGATGTTTATATGCCATCCAAACTGTTTATAAGATCTTTTTTTATTGAGATAACTGAAAAAACAAAAGCTTAGCTTAATACTAAACTTTTATAGCCATACGAGTGTTTCAATGGTGGTTGCTCCATTCCTATTGTTTCCTCTCATCTGGCCCATTTGAGTTTTGGATCTGCTTCATTTTTTGTCACATGTTCTAAAATAAGTAGACAAAATGAATGAACAGAGTGGATTGATAAAAAAAAAAACATCTCGGTGGGCCCCATGTCTTTCCATCCAACCCTTTTATAGGAAATACGCATGGGATGCGACCTAGCTAGAGACGGACGTTCCTGTCAGAGGCTCTATGGTGCGTTATCTATGTATGTTTTATCTACCCGTCCATCTATTTTAACAGATCATTTTAAGGCTTGAGCCCAAAGAGGCAAATCGAAGGGTCCACTGGACCATACCTCATGAATCAATCGAGATTGGACACTTAAGAGTTGAAAACTCAGGGGAGGTGAAGTGGGCCATGCCCCTACGTGGCTCCTCCCCAACCCTTCCCAAGTCTGATACGATAGCTTATGATTCTGATTTGGTTATGCCTCAGCCCGGCTCATTTATACCTTTTCTCCTTTTTATATTCAATCAGCCAATCCTATCCTAACTCAGTTAACTCGCTCGACTCAGCTCTAACAGGCTCGATTCGGCTCGGATCGTAGCTAGGTTCGAGGCAAAGCCAAGCTATTTTTTTAAACTCAAATAAGTTTTGAGCCGAGTTCGAGCTAAATTGAGTTCAATTCAACCCAGTTTGAAGCCCGGCTTGAACTCAACTCGGCCAGTTTTTAATAACCATATTCCAAAATGAAACCATTAGGGAAATTACAAAATATATGTAAAATAAAACAATGCAGGTATATACAGTTTTCCTGTCGAAGACATTAGCGGAGAAGGCGGCCTGGAAATTCGCCAAAGAAAACAGCCTTGATCTCATCACCATTAATCCTGCTTTCATCACCGGCCCATCTCTAACTCCGGAGGCCCCAGGAAGCGTCCAGTTGGCACTGTCTTTTCTCACAGGTGAGATTTAGAGCATGAAATGCATGTGTGTTATGTGTCTGTACGAGCCATCAAATGGCCAGAAATATTACAAGCTATGCAGGGATGGCTTAATGCATAATCACATACGTTCAATGCGATCAAGCTATGTGGGGGCGTTGATTAATGAATTCCATCAACCCAACATGGCCTAAATCCCAAAATCCAGCAGTTTGATTCATGGAATGTGGGGTCCATCATGTCGCATGTATGTCATCCAACCCAGTCATCATGTCTTCCCGACCAGGATGAAGGGATAAAGAGAAACTCAGGGCATTAAAAGAACCAAAGTGGGCAACAAAATTTTCGGCATGGTTTGAATTCCACATCCATATCAAGGGTATGTGATCATTCTCATTGGACCGACCCCATTTCTTGTACTAAAGCATATAGAAGTTGGGTCCCACCTGATGGACGGTTAGATGTCCCACCACATGCACATGCGAATGAACTTACAAGATCTGGGCCATCCATTCGTATTGGAGCATTTTCATGGTTTACGTACGGCTGGCTGGCTTTTGTAGGGAACGAATCGGGTATCAACTTTTTGAAAAGCTCGCAAACGAACTTCGGATCGATAACCCTTGTACACGTGGTGGACGTATGTAGGGCCCACATCTTTGTAGCGGAAAACGAATCGGCTTCTGGCCGTTACATATGCTGCGCTGTCAATACATCTGTACCGGAACTTGCCAATTTCCTCTCAAAACGATATCCACAGTACAATGTCCTCACTGAGTAAGCTCTCCAATTTGCTTTCATATTCTCTTCCAATCAATGTTTTAGAAAACATCTATCAATCCACACCATGAAATATAAGAATGGGCGATCAGCCGTCCAATGATTTCAACGGCATGGCTCACCCTACTCTTTTACAATGCCATCTTCATGGGGTGGACCATCTTTTGTAAGGTTTGGGTTTGCTACAAATGTACCTTGCTTGCCTGAGATCCCAACTGCAGGAAGTTCATGTGGTTGTGTTAAAGTCCCTTGACATACATTGATACGCCATCCTCTAAAAGCTTGAGCTTTTAGATCAAGTGGTGATTTAACATGGTATCAGAAGGGAAGGTCGCCCAGATTGTTTATGGTGTGAGTGACCCTTTACCCTCGTTAGTATGTTCCCATGTGGAGTTGCACCCTGCACTCGGGGTGATTTGATAGTTGGAAGCTAGTTGGGGCACACCGTGATGCATGTTTGTGAAAAATCCACTAGTTGGTTCATCAATTTTGCCAATTCATCTGAGTTGGTGAGACCAAAAATGAGGCAGATCCAAAACACAAGTGGACCACACGACAGGAAACAGTAGAGATTGAACACCCACGGTTGAAACATCCATGGGACACGGAAGTTTTGGATCACGCTAATATGTTTTCTTCACTTTATCCAAGTGGAATGACCTTACTGAATGGGTTGGCTGGCATATAAACATCATGGTGGACCTAAGAAAAGTTTCAACACCAGACATTTTCCTCCCTGCTGTTTCCCATCAGGTGGCCTGAGTTTTATATCAAGGTGGGCCTCACTTAGCTTCTCACCGAGGAACTTTGACGACCAGGGTCACAATTCGCTTCCGCTACAAATGTAATACATAACCTGCATAGTACCTTTATATGACCATTTCTCTTCATTTTGGATTCTTCATCATCCTATTTATGGCCGGAAATGATCTTTCATTGTGTGATATAATCCAGTTTTGGCGATTTTTCGGTGAATCTCAAGTCGATCATTTCTTCAGAGAAGCTGATTAAAGCTGGATTTAGCTACAACTATGGGATCGAAGAGATGTTTGATGAATCAGTGGAATACTTCAGGGCCGTTGGATTGTTGGCCAATTGAGAGCTCTCTTCTTCCATGCTCCTGCAAACTACACTTTGAAAATTGGTATAATAATGTGTTGTAATGCCTGATTATCTACCTTCCAACCAATGAATTTGTTGCCCGCTGTTATCACTTATACTAATAAGATGAATGTGCACGATAGTACATTTGCTGCCCTAATCACATTTACCCATTTAGGCCTCTGCAATTCTCATAACACCTTTAGTTTTTATGGAAAGAAAATTTATTAAGGAAGAGGGTGCTATACAAGGGGAACTTATATTCACGCAGACCCAAGGAACGGAAAGGACCCCGGGCCGCCTATCCTATAACCCAAAAGCCAGAAAAACTCGAAACTCAGGGCTAATACTCTCCCTAAGGTTGCCCAGCCCCACTCAATCAAGGAGGACGTTCCTCCGAATAGATTGGGGGAGGTCCAATATCAGCAGGAAAAACCCATTCCCCTGAGTCTCACTCGCCGAGCGGGCCAAACCTTCTACAACAGTATTAGCTTCTCTTGGGATATAAACGATACGAACTTGGGCATTCATCTTAAGAGTAGCGACCCTGGCCCACCAATACCAAAAGCGCTGCTTCAAGTCCACTGAACAAAAACTTTAGAGTCGCTCTCCAACACCATATTGGAAAATCAGCAGATCACACAAAGGGAGAACATTTTGACTAAAAGGCCAGAACTGCCTTATTGTTAGAGCCCGAACCACACCCTCTGGAGAAGGCAAAGAGGAACTCTCCTCTCGAACCTATGGCCAGATCCGGGTCATTCATCAAGTAGGGCCCACAGATAACATACCCTAAAAAATATGTATTGGGTGGTATAGATACATGCAAATGAAATATGTATGTGTGTATCAACTAATTATGCATACATTTAGCACCATATTCCATTCTTAAACCCGAGCACATTTGTGATGGGCTGGATAGTTCAAGCCAAACTCATTTACGATCATGTTAACTATGAGCTATCAACAGCCTGGTGAGATGATTTCAAAATAAGAGCATCAATGATTTTCAAAACTTAAGATAAATGGTGCTTACCAATGTTATAAAGAATATGAATGCATGATATAAAATGCATATTTGCTTACTTCATTTTCAGTACAATTTGCTTAGTGAGCACCAAGGCCAATTTTCCTCACAATTGGCCAATCATAGGTACTTAAATTCTCATTCTTGCAATTTTCTTTAGTTGGATAGACAGGAACTTTAGAACTTACCTCCATAAATTTCAAAAAGGAGTTCATCACTCATCCTATTGGACATCTAGAGGTCAATCTCAACATGACCTACATTCTAAGTTTCAAGGGAGACCCAAAATGGTACAACTAAGAATAGGGACTCTCAACCTCAGAGACTCTTTAATATTTCCCTCTATTTTTTCATTCACTCAAAAGCATTTTCACTCAAAGTCTCTCAATTAATCCTCACCTACACAATCTCATCCTTTGACTGGTACCCACATAACATTATAACAATGTATATTGGAATACATGTACAATCTGTAACATTCCAAAATTAATCTTCTAAAAATAGCAGTTTCCTTGCACATTGCAAATTTCTAAAAAAAAAAAAAAACACTTAACTAAAATGAGAACTTTCCAAATATGATTCAATACATGATTGCATATGCTTATTTGAGTTAGAACCCTCATCATATATATTTTTATCCTTAGGAAGGTGATCCTTCTCCAAGTGATCTCGACCTTTCATTTTTTGCTGATTTAGGGCTAAAGTGAAATTAATGATTGTGCCACAAGCGTTGATCACGGGTGGAGAAAACCACACCAACAACTCTCTCGCCTCAAATTAAATACATGATGTTCTAATCTGAACTGACGTCGAATTCACCTGAAACTAGCCTGTCCAGAGACACTTGTCAATCACCACCTAAGGAAGGAGCGGCTGTAACTGAATGTGGTTGCGCAAACCTTCCGATCCCAGCACCTCATTAATGATTGCAGCTGCAAGATGATTAGGGCGGGGCTGCAATCTCCAGACGCTAAGGGCCCTAATCCAATCTAATCATCATCCCAGAACTAACAATCCCCGCGTCCAATTATCCAGCACACATGAGAAGAAATCACTAGGAGAAGTTTTCTTATGCACTTCCACATGGGAGGGGCAAAACAGGAGATAACTCGGCTGTTTGCAGCAGATAAATCCCTACTATATTTGGCGTTGTCACTACAAGAAATATGACTTTTACCGAGGAAATTTTTCCTGGCTAAATGTCATAATTTCCTCAATAAAAGTTATTCCCAACGAAAATGTTCGTCGAAATATCATCCTCGGGAAAAAGATTCACCGATGAAATTAAATTTTTTGTCGGTAAATAGTTGACCATTTCCAACAAAAAATTTCCTCGGTAAAAGTCAACAATTTCGTGGCTATTGTTTAATTCGTTGGTAATTATGCGACTTTTATTGAGGAAAATTTTCCTTGAAAAAACTCTATGACCAAGGAATGTTTCCTAAGAAAAGGTAGTAGAATTACCTTTTCATTGCCAACGAAATATTTCTTTGGAACATCCACTATCCCTACCACACCTGAAAGCATTCAACATTTCTTTGGAACATTCAATATCCCTACCACCTAAAAGCATTCAATATTCAATATCCCAATCACCTGATAGAACATTCAATGTTCAATATCCCAATCACTTGATTGAACATTCAATCGTATACCAATCAAAATGACCATTCAACCATAATAATGCTTTGAATAAAATCGAAATGTCAATCCCACCAGTGCATACAAATATTTCTTTGGAACATCCAATATCCCTACCATTCAATATAATGCTTTGAATACAATCGAAATATCAATTCCACCGGTACATACAAATATTTCTTTGGAACATCCAATATCCCTACCATTCAATATTTCTTTGGAACATTTAATATCCCTGCCACCTGAAAGCATTCAATATTTCTTTGGAACATTCAATATCCCAATCACCTGATAGAACATTCAATATTCAATATCCCAATCACCTGATTGAACATTCAATCGTATACCAATCAAAATGACCATTCAACCGTAATAATGTTTTGAATAAAATCGAAATGTCAATCTCACCGGTACATACAACCAATACAAAAAAAAAAAAAAAAAAAAAAAAAAAAAAAATCAATCAGCACGAACATCCCCACTATCACCAACAAACAATCTGCCAAATAAAACAACTACAATATTAGTAATTAAAATTTGTAAATAAAATATGCAATTAGGTGTTCATACAAGTAATTATGATCCAAAGTTTGGGCTAGGTTGTCAAGGTCCTCGGATTGGGTTTGGATTGGGTTGGGTTTGGGTTGAGCAAATTCGGGTCGGGTTTGGTCAGGCTGGCAATAGTCACATGTTGGACAGCGGTCCAAATCCAGCCATCACTATCAGACGATTTTCAATATCCCAATCACCTGTTGAGCAAAATTACACTGATTGAATGATCCAACCATCCAACTCGTGCCCACAAGTTGGACAGCGGTCCAAATCCAGCCAGCAAATCAGACGGTTCAGACAATCTGATCAGTCTAATTATCATGTTTTGGAAGCACTAGATTGCTATGCCTGCACAGCAGATGAATTGCCACAATAGGGCAAATTCAGATCAGATCTTAATTGGACCACACCACAGAAAGAAGCCAAAACTTCTATATATAGCCCCTGAGAAGTTTTGTTACACTAAATGATTTTTGCATTTATCCTTTATTCATGTCTGTGTGACCTTATCAACATGCATGTTATATCACAAATAAACATCATGGTTGGAACTAGGAAGTTTTCAACATTAGGCATCAATATCCTACTATTTGATTTGGTGTAGTCCACCAGTGCTTCGGATAGGCTTCATTTTTGGGCTCATGGCCTAAAATGAGTTAGCAAAGTGGATGGACAGTGTCCATCATACACGTCGATCACGGTGGGCCTTAAAAGGTTTCAACAGTGGACGAAAAAACAGAAGTGACTTGTGAGTCAAGAGGAATTACAGGATACGCAACCTACGCTTTACACCCGCTACACTTGTCCTCAGTTCTGACAAGTGGGCCCAAAATGATTTGTGTTACATCTATACCATCCATTCATTTTTCCAGATCATTTTAGGGAATGAAGCCAAAAATAGGGCAGATTCAGATCTTAATTGGACGACCACAGAAAGAAGTAGTGATTGAATGCCTAACGTTGAAAACTTCTCAGGGGCTATATATAGAAGTTTTGGCTCAAGTTGTATGCGTGTCACACACGGAAGTCAAAAGAACCCTTCAAAGTGTGCTCCTTACAATGATTTGATTTTTTTTAATTAATTGATTAGTTAATAGTTATTAGATGGTTAAATAAAAGTGTATAATTTATGTTGAACCTATATACAATCTAGGTCAATCAACTGGATTGTCTAAGTCATCCATCATATCTACCAGAGTAAGGGTAGACCATTATGAATTCATAGGGAGTTGAATCAAGCATTATATAATTTTGGTTTCTAATAAGCTTGGGTGGGACAAAAGATCTTTACCATGAAGCTAGAGGAAGAGGGGCCTCGGGACCCTGAAAGCGCGCAACGAAACTCTGAAACATCTCTTGCATCTGTCTCTCCTGTTGCACCCATATCTCCTCCGTTCGTTTCGCTATCTCCACCTCCATCCGTCTTGCTATCTCCACCTCCATTATAACCTGACCCATCATCACTGTCTCTCCAAGCTCGTCGATTTGTGCTCGTAGTTGTTGATTCTCTCTTTCGGCTGCATCAACCTTCCGTCTAATATCGTTGACTGCACCACGACTGGAGGCCGATCTAGCGGGTGCCATGAGCTTAGCCCCATGCCCTAGACCACGCACGTATCCCGATCTCGTCCCAAGGACCTCACTCATAATATTTAACTCACTCCGCTATGTACCATCTAGTGTAGGCTGACTTCGCCTAATCTTCATCTCCTCCTGTACCAACATAATTAAAGTGTTAGTGAAGAAAGAAACTTAATTAACAAAATAAAATTAATTTGTAGTCCAGTTATTACCCAATGTTCCCCTGCCAATGGGTGAACCCATTCTTCCTTCTGTGGCCGATAATGAACATCCTTGTAGTGCTCTATCGCACCACGCTCATGCCCAGTCTCAGGATCTCGCTGTGTAATTTAGAGTACAATAGAATTATTACGAATGAAAAGTAATTAAGAGATATGGAATAAGTTTTTACTGAGAACTCGTATCTTACCATCTCATATCGACATTGCAAAAATGACTTGGAACCTGCAACATGGTTCACTATCAGCTTTGCCCTATTTTCAGAATTTTTTTTGCTCCTCTTTTGAACACAAAAATTAAAGAACATTATAAATTGCAAGGAAAAATATATGAAAAGACTATTCTATAAGAGAAATATATACAGATCACCTGAAATTTCTCTGAACGAAATCGCTCACAAAGAATCTGCCACTCATCCATCGTGATGCCTTCTGGTGCGTGATGCACTGCCTCCTCATGCATGCCGAACTGCTTGTAGTGTTGGTGTAACTCCCCACGATACCCTTGCAGTCGGTCCTTCATCATATCATTCATGGCGTATTGAATACGAGCATCACTCATGTCTATCTCAAATTTGTCCTGCAAAGCAATAAATGACAAGTTGACCCATTAAACATATCAATATCACATTTCAACTCTAAATGAACAAATATAATAAAAATATAATTAATTAAAAGTTACCTCCAGACGTTGATAGATGTGCTTCCTATCAACATCCGTGACAGCAAACCATGTCGGAGTCGATGCTGGGATCATGGATCGACATAAAATCCCAACCTCTGTCGTGAATTCTTTGGCATTATCCCCAACAGGTCTAATGCACTCCTCGGGAAAAACCACAGGCACCTTGACACCCCCACGTGTCAGCCTTTGTAGGTATAATCCTCGTGTCCGACCACGACCTCGTTTAGTCGTCGAAGAAGCTGCCACAACAAATATATATGTGTGATTGCACATTATGCAATTAACATTAAGTTTAAATATTACAGTACTTACATGCGGTGGTAGTTGTGGTCTGATGGATAGAAGGCTCCGACACTGACTGTGACGGATTCTGAGACTATGGGGGAGGCTGAGACTCTGACGGATGCTTTGACCCAACCTGTGAGGTACTGGTGGATCCCGCATAAGATCGTTTCTTGATCAAGAAATATCCCAAACAGCTAGATGAAGCTTTGTACCCAACATTCGACGTCATCTTCAGTTGAACTGGTATAGACATAAGCTAACCGAGATCAAGCACCGCCTCTCTCGGAGGTTGAACGACTCGAATCCACGGATATATCAAGAAGAACACTCGATCTTCCTTGATTGCTCAAGGGACAGCTCGAAGAACACAAGCCAAAGAGACGAAAATCTCTGAAGAAATTGTATTAGAATTCAATAATCCCTCCAAAACGAAAATAAAACAACAATTATATATCCTCTAACCCTGAACCACGTAGCACGTGTTCTAATAGAAAAGGAAAGAAATCCATGCAAAAAACAAAACAAAATGATTCAAAGTAAAAAGTTCGTGTGGCTTTCTGCGCGCTCGTTGACCTGTCATGACCAGTCGAAAAAGTCTGAAAACAGTCTAGAGAGTTTGGACGCTCTCTATTGAGTTAGTGACCGGTCAGACGACCAGTCTTTATCATGGGCAACCGATCATAAATGACCCAAAATAATCCAGAGAGTTAGACCGCTTCTGGGTAGAAATTCGACCAATCATGGGGCCGTTCGTTGACAACAAGCGACCGATCGGACGACTGGTCGTCAGGCACAAATTTGGCTGCATGTCGCAGCCATCAAGTTCCTTTCTTTGGGTCTTTAGTGGGTCCTTCCATTGGTCCATCTTCATCATGTAAAGTTGAGCAACCTCCTCTACATCAGTCGCCCCTCCTTGAAAAGAACTCGACCCCAAGTGCACGATATTTTCTGATTCATGGTACTCATAGAAATCGGCGACGTTGAATGTCTGAGAGATCCCAAACTCCTCTGGAAGGTCAACAACATAAGTGTTGTCATTGATTTTTCAGAGGATCGGCACAGGCCCAATATTCTTGTACTTGAGCTTATTGTAGGTGCTAGCCGAAAAACGCTCTTTGCGTAGATGAACCATGAATTGATCTCCAACCTCAAATACCTTAGAATGGCAATTTTTGTTGACATCCAACTTATATTTCTGATTCGCCTTTGACAACTTGTTCCGGACCTCAGCATATATCTCTATTTCTTCTCCACTATGTGCTCAACAACTATATATACTCTTCCTTGGGACCTTGGGTAAGAAAACCAAGTTAAGCATATGACATGGAGTTCGCATGTATACAATATGGAATGGAAACTTCCTTGTGGATCAATTCACCATGTTGTCGAATGTGAACTCGACCTGAGCTAGGGCTAAGTCTCATTGTTTTCAGCTTGTCCCCTAATATGTTCTGGATGAGATTACCCAGCGTCTGGTTCACAATTTCAGTCAGACCGTCCGTCTGAGGATGATAAGCATTGCTAAACTGAAGCTGAGTATGGAACCTGCTCCACAAAGTTCGCCAAAAGTGGTTAACGAACTTCTATCATGATCTAACATGATGGTCTTAGGAATACCATGCAATCGCACCACCTCCCTAAAGAACAAATTGGCCACACTCATTGCATCAAAGCTCTTCCTACATGGGATAAAATGTGCCATTTTCAAAAATCAATCGACCACCACGAACACTGAATCTGCGCGGCGTTGTGTCCGTGGAAGACCCATGACAAAGTCTATAGAAATATCCTCCCAAGAACCTTCCAACATGGGCAATGGAGTGTAGAGGCTCGTATTCTAAGATTGTCCCTTGGAATCCTGACAAGTGTGGCACCTCACAACGATTATCCCCACGTCTCGGCCTTGGTGAGGCCAAAAGTACCACTCTTCTACTAGTATCTTCATCTTGTTACAGCCTAAATGACCTCCAAACCCGCAACCATGGAGCTCGAGTATAATTTTATTGTGTAGGGAGCACTATGGAATGTACAACCGGTTGTTATAGAAAAAGAATCAGTCTTGGACCTGGAATTCACTACGCTATCCTTCTGTACTTGTTGAGCTTCCATTTTATACATTTTCTAACCCATTACATCACATTACATGCATGGTTTGCATGCTTAAAAGACCCGTCTAATGCTTGTTTTGTGTATGTACGGATGAGAGAGAGAAGTCATGAATTTGTTGAAAAAAGGGTCCTTTGGAATCACATTGAAGACATTGAAAAGAAGTCCTAAAGAATCACATTAGAAAGACCTGGATCGGCCAGAAGAAAGAAGAGTCTAGCATACATGTCAGAAGGCCACCGGACGCCTGACCAAATTGTGGTCGGGCGCCCGAAATTGAAAAATAATCTGTTGAATATACTGGACAAATCTGAAGCTAGTCGGGCGCCCGATATTCAATAGGGATTTCACTTAAAAGCTGCTGACTGAGTTGAAGCAAGGTCGGGCGCCCGACCACTACCTGACCGAGCGCCTGACCAACGTCTGACACCGACGTAAGTGCATAAGTTTTTACGCAATCTGAGGTGGCTCGTGGTTTTTCCTATAAAAGGACTACCTTGATATCCTTACTAAGGTATCCTAGAAAAGTTCTAAGTTCGTATGGAGCAAGGGAGATCATCGTGGAGTGACCGCAACTCCTCCAATTAAGTTTTTTCTCTCTAGTTTTTCATATTTTTGTGTAGTTTTTCTTTGAATTCTAGTTGAAGCATAATAATGCTCGCTAGATCCTCTTAGCTAAAGCTAAGAGGTGAAGCTTGTGAGTAGTTATCATGTTGGATTCGTTCTAATTCAAGTACTTTGATTTGAAGTTGGGTTTTTAAGTTCTAGTTTGAATAAAAGTGATATTTTTGGATGTTTTATGAGAGTTCATATGCTTTGGACATGAGTTCCTTGCAATTCTCTGAGATTATCATGTTTGGATTGATTAGATTCGAATTGTAGTAACCCTAGAGCATACCATAGTCCATTGGCATGGTTGTTACTTCGAAGGCTATATATTCGACTTCTATGGGCTTCATTGGAACGAGAACCATGTTCTTCAACTTGAGTAGAGATTGTTTGTGTTTGAATGCCATATCTTCCAACCAAAAGAGAGATAGAACTTCAATTCTAGTTGTGTTATGCTTGGATGAATGAATTCACACGAGGGCTATCACAAGTGGATCCTCAAAAGCCTTAGTTCCCTTTAATTACCAGATTTTTACAATTACTGTTTTAAGTTAGTTTATCAACCTGAAATCATTAATTCATTGAACTTGAAGTTGCTGGAACAATTTGAATTAGTTTACCTAATTACCTGTGGATCGACCTTGGTCTTACCGAAAATTATTACTACACAGCAGCCTTGCACTTGAGGCGAGCGAACAATACTCTTCAGTCATGCTTCCTTAAAGTCCTCATCTTCAAGATACAAGTCCTTAAGACACTCAAAACCCACAATCTGGATCGACCTCGGTCTTACCGAAAATTATTACTACATCGTAGCCTTGCACTTGAGGCGAGCGAACAATACTCTTCAGTCATGCTTCCTTAAAGTCCTCATCTTCAATATACAAGTCCTTAAGACACTCAAAACCCACAATTTCAGTGCGCAACAAAACAAGGAGGTGGGCTCGGCGGCTAAGGGCATCTGTGACTTTATTTGCTAACCGGATTTGTGTTTTAACACAAATGTGAACTCTTGTAAAAAGAAAATCCACCGAGCATGTACCCGACTAATAGTCTGGTTATTGAGAAATTTGAAAACTTCGTGGTCAGTGTACAAAATAAACTCCCTCTGAATAAGATAGTGCCACCAATGTCGCAGTGCCTGCACCACTACGTAAAGTTTGATCTCATAAGAAGATCACTTCTTCCGAGCATTACTCAATTTCTCATTGTAGAAGGCCACGGGCTTGCCCTCTTAGGATAACACAACACCAACCCCAACATACGACGCATCACAATCAACTTCAAAGACCTTCTCAAAGTTGGGTAGGACTAGAGCTGGGCACGGTATTGAGCCATGAATATTACATATTCCAGCCCCAATTCATCACATATATTGCATGGTTTCTATGTTTAAATACCTATCTAATGCATGGTTTTGTGTTTATAGGAATGAGAGAGTGATTGTACGAATGGATGCTTAAAAGACACCTTTCTAACACTATTGAAGATCAAAGGAAAGGAAGAACAAAAGAGGGAAGAAGAAATGAAAGAAGAGAAAGAAGGAAAGAATGGAAAAGGAGCCCCACAAGGTGGTCCGATCGGTCAAGACCGGTCAGCCACTATGGCAGCCACTTCCAGAACACGCTGGACCAGTCAACAGACGGGTCAGACCGGTCAAGATCGGTTAGCCATGCACTTTCTAAATTTAGATTTCAAACAGCAAGGCTATTCCCATTTTGGAATTTTTGGCCCCGTTCGTGGGGCTCATCTTGATGATTATTGTAAATTCTATCCATCCATATTGAAGATTAGCTCGACGCCGAAAAAATTCAAGTCATTTTGTATCGATCGGAGCTATGGATTGACCGTGACGGCCAAAATAATACGAACTGTCCAGAAAGTTTCCTGATTCTACTGCTCAACTCTGGAATAGTCCAGGTGGCCCATCATTAATGAAATGAAGAATATAATTTGACCATCTTCTAGACCACATCTATATATGAATAATCATAAAGTTTCAGGTTAAAAGGATGTGTGGTTTGATCGTACCGGTTGAAGAAAGATGGACCATCCAAAAAGATTCAACTGCGCAGATTTTATAAAAAACTTGAACTGTTCTAATTTTTTAACCCAATTTTGAAATTGATTTGGAAAATCTAAGTCATCTATCATCTAGAGGAGGAACATTTCTACTAATGTGCAAAATTTGAGACCAATCCGACCTCTGTGCACTTCGTAACATTGAAAGCAAGATGACTGATTTTAGAGGTACCCAAATTGCATGATTTTAAGAGGCGGTCATTGATCTGATTGGCGGACCTATTCAAAAGATAATCTTGGAAATCTAAACCATCTATGAGGAAGATCATGTTCCAGCGAAGCTACCAATCAAATTTGAAGACAATCCGATTCATTGGTTAAGCCGTACAAAGTAAAACAAAATCTGTTATGTTGTTGTACTCTTACTATATTATAAAAGGAGGTGCTCTCTTCTCTTCTAAGGCAGTCAAGGACATAGGGAGCAAGGAGTTCAAGTCCTAGGAGGCTTCCTAGCCTCCTACAGCTAGTTTTTCTTTCTTTTCTTAGTTCTAGTTCTAGTTTGTTTTATGCTTTCTTCTAGTTAACTCTCAGCTAGAGTTGAGAGGTGAATCTTCTTAGTTTTTAATCATGCTTTGATACATTGATTTTGGTTTATGCTTTAAGTATTAAACAATTTATTATGGTTTGAATCAAGTTGATAGTTTTAGATGATTCATGGAGTTTGTGTGTCAAGTACATGAGTTCTTGTTGGATTTCTAAGATTAATCAGAATGGCTTATGGGTTGTTGATTGATGGAAGCTTTTAATTCAAATTCTCTATGGATCAAAATAATGGGATTTCTATTAAAACTATGATGAAAAGTTCATGTATCTTGTGTAGAATTTGAGATAGTTGGTGTTACTTATTAAAGTTGGTTTAATTAGAGTTTTAATCATTAGTCGTAGTCAAGTCTAGTGACAAAATTTGATGAAAGTTATGGTTGTGAATCTCAACTAGATTAGAAAGAGACTTGGGCTATACAATTGAGTGTGCCCAAGACCTGAGCTTTATTGAGGGAATCAAATCAGTAAACACCTATCTATTTCAGATTATTTGTGTGCTTTGATTGTTATATCTCCCAATTGGATAGAGATAGAACTTCAATTCCAGTTGTGATAAGATTGAATCATTGGATTAAGCATGATTACGACTAGAAGTGGATCCTTGATGCTTTAGTCTCCTTTATTTCTCAGATTTTCCCTGTTTTATGTTAAAATTTTATTTTTTTAAACTTCTTAGATTCTAGTTATTAGAGTAGTTAGAAGTGTTTACCTCTTTCCCTATAGATTGACCTCGGTCTTGCCAAGAATTATTACTACATTACAGCCTTGCATTTGAGGCGAGTGAACACACAGGTCGGTTGACTCGACTCGTTCGAACTGATCCGACCGGCACAACGGACCCGAATCGAATATTCTGAATAGGATTTGAATCCAAATCGATTAATCAAGTTTGGATTCCACCTTAATCGAATCGACTCAACTCGAAATCTGATTCAAAATGGATCCGATTAGATCTGAAACTCGATCCGAACCAGGTTTAAGTATAAGTTTAAAAAAAATTAATATTTTTTTGCCATTTTTCAAAATTTTTTAAATTAATTGACAAACTCGATCCGACTCGGTTATGACTCGATCAGACTTGGTCCCTATGATCGGGTCGGACTCGGATTGGATCAGACCTGGCTGACTCGGTTCGGATCAATTTAGTGTTGGCTGACTCGGTACCAAATCCGATCCGACTTAGTTGAGGCCTGTCCTTAACCGGATCGAACCGAGACAACCCAAACTCGGTCCGACTCGACTCGATGCCCACCTCTAGGTAGGACAAGGACCAGAGCAGAGGATAGATTATGCTTGATCTTAGCAAAACTTCAGTCAACCTCATTGGTCCAATGGAAAAGTCCATTCTTCATGCAGTCTGTGATAGGTGCGACGATCGCGCTGAAGTTCGTCACAAAACGACGATAAAAGGTGGCCAACCAATGAAAAATAAGGACCTCATGGATGTTGGTTGGGGTAGGCCACTCACGTATGGCCCTCACCTTATCTTCATCTACTCTGATACCCGTGGAAGATACAATAAAACCCAGGAAAAGGAAACGGTCCATCAAAAAATTGCACTTCTTCAAATTTAAATACAGCTTGTTATCACAGAGTACTTGAAGTACTTCTCTGAGATGCTTCCTATGGGCCGATTCATCTTGGCAATAGATTATAACGTCATTCAAGTACACTACAATAAAGCGGCCTATAAATGGCTTCAAAACTTGGTTCATAAGCCGCATGAAGGTGCTCGGTGAATTTGACAATCCAAATGGCATAACTAGCCACTCATATAGACCCTCCTTGGTCTTAAATGTTGTCTTCCACTCATCACCTGAGCGGATACGATCTAATGGTACCCGCTCCTCAAGTCAAACTTGGAAAATACCTTGGACCCTTCAAACATGTTCAAATGTTCAACATGCCATCAAGCTGGGGGATTGGAAACCGATATTTAATGGTGATCTTGTTTATCGCATGACTGTCTACGCACACACCAACTTCCATCCTTCTTGGGAGTCAGAAGAATCAACACAGCACAAGGGCTCATACTTTCCCTCGATAAACCTTTCTTCAGTAACTCCTCCACTTGGCCTTGGAGGATGTCTCTTTCCTTGGGGCTCAGCCGATAATGCAGTCGACTGGGTAGACTCGCCCTTGGGATGAGGTCGATATGGTGCTGGATGTTCCTCATTGGGGGCAATTCTTAAGGAAGATCTTCGATCCAGGTTTCATGGAATTCATCAAGCAATGGACGAAGGGTTAGGGGTATGACATGCTCCCCAGAGTCCTCACCCTTCATCACCATGGCATATATTTCACCAACTTCCTTAACTTCCTCCTTGAATTACCTTATAGCAAGGAGAGAGTTCCCCTCCACTACAGAAGTCTTGGGAGCGCTCTCCGGTGCCATCGGAGAGACAATTTGTTTCCTTCCATCCTTTACGAACATGTAAACATTGTCATGACCACGATGTGTCGCATCCCTATCCGATTGTGACAGCCGCCCAAGTAGTAAGTGACAGGCTTCCATGTCAATCACATTGCACAACACTTCATCCTTATAGTTCCTACCAACTGAAAGTGAAATCAAGCACTATTCAATTTCCTTGGTGTCGCTAACCTTCTTAATCCACCGAATAGAGTACGGTGATAGGTGTTTTGTTGTCGGTAGCCGAAGTTTGTACACCATCATCTTGGACACTATGTTCCCACAGCTTCTGATATCGATGATAACATCGCAGACCTTCACATTCACAGTACATCAGGTGTAGAAGATATTATGGCGTTGAGGATGGGTCTCGACCCTAGGTGTGTAACACATGCGTCGAATAATCAAGGACTCTCCATGGTCCTATTCGAGCCACTCAGCATCATCGTCCCCTTCTTCACCGGTTTGCTCGTAACCTCCCTCTTCAGGTTCTCCCTCTACAGGCTCTTCTATCGCTTCACCTTCATCTGTAATCAAATTGGCGGTCGAGTGTTGAGGGCACGCATTTAACAGATGGTCGGGCTATCCACAACTCTAAGGATGATTCGATCATGGCCAAGCATACGGGTTAGGAGCTTGACTTGGGCCGGCTGCAGTTGGAGTAGTGCACTGGGGTCTAGAGGGACCATTCCCTGAATCTCAGTTTGTGGTCATTGGGGGTTGTACGCGCCCACCAATAGGCTCCTTATCCTTGATTGTCAAAGAATCCATCGCAAGGTTCGGTGTAGACGTATGAGAAGATGTGAAAGGGCGGGCGGGCACTCGCATGAGAATCATTTCGGCGCGATTGGCATAATGTATCACATCTTTAACACTCCATATTGGCAACATCTGGACACAGTTCTGAATATTCATTCTCAGCCCTCCGATAAACCTTGCAGTTTTCTTGGCATCCGTTTCCGATAGATTGTTGTGGGTGGCTAAACGGTTGAACTCGGCAGCGTATTTAACAACGGTTCGACTGCCCTGACGGTAATTTTGAAGTTGTTGGAACAAAACTTGCTCGTAGTCGTGGGCAGGAATCGTTCACGAAGAAGTCTCCTCATCCGTGGCCATGACCGAATGGGAAACTTATTCTTACGGGCCCAAGAAGCCTACAATTGCTCCCACCATGCGGAGGCGCCTGATTTCAACTGAATCACGACAAGTTTAACCTTCTTCTCCTCAGGGACCTCCATATGGTTAAAGAAATTCTTGATTTCAACAAGCCAATCTTAGAATTCTTCAATGCTTAAAAGCTCGTTAAAAGCTAAGAGTTTGGCCTTACCTCTATACCCAAATTCGACGTGATCACCACGATTGTTCCCGCCTGCGACATGCTCTATGAGGGCTCCTCCAACCTCTTCCTCGGTATCATCCAAGTCTCCTGCATCGGCCCGGCGGTTACCCATAGGAAGGGCCTATTGGAAGTCCAGATTGTTTTGGACTGCAACTGTCAATGGTCATGCTTCATCTTGAGTCTGTCGCGAAGCCAAAGACGCCGCGAGGAGTTCAAAGGACACTTGCAACCCTTGCGTAGACGTCTTAAACAAATGCTAGAGAACATTCATCTTCTCCGCTAGATAGAGAATCCCTTAATCACTGTCAGCGGGATTGTTACCTTGTCCACCGTTAGAAGCCATCACCCGAGGTTGTTCCTCGCTTTAATACCAACTTGGCGCAGACGTTAGCGAAGCGAGATCGAGCACTGCCTCTCTTGCAGGTTAAACGACCCGAATCCACAGATCTATAGAGAAGAACACTCGATCTTCCTTGATTGGTCAAGGGGCGGTTCGAAGAACACAAGCCAATGAGAAGAAAATCTCTGAAGAAATTGTATTAGAATTCAATAATCCCTCCAAAACGAAAATAAAACAATATTAATTTATATGCCCTCTAACCCTAAACCACATAGCCTAAGTGTCCTAATAGCAAAGGAAAGAAATCCAAGCAAAAAATGAAATAAAACGATTCGAAATAGAAAGTTCGCATGACTTTCTACGTTCATGTCGACCTGTCAGACAATCAATCCATGGTATGGGCGATCGGTCACAAAAGGTCAAAAATAGTCTAGAGAGTTTGGACGCTCTCTGTGGAGTCGGCAACCGGTGTTCATCATGGGCGACTTGTCATAAATGACCTAAAACAGTCTAGAGAGTTGGACCGCTTCCGGGTAGAAATTCGACCGGTCATGAGGCCGGTTGTTAACAACGGGTAACCAGTCGTCAGGCACAAATTTGGCTACCTATTGCAGCCATCAGGGTTCTTAGGGTCTTCCATGGGTCCTTTCGTTGGTTCATCTTCATAATGTAGAGCTGAGCAACCTCCTCTATATCACGAACAGAGCTCATAACACCTTTTAAGGCTTTTGACACCAATCCACCTTGTAACTTAGGCAAGGATTGGAGGAATCATTGTTGTAATGGTTATTTTCCAAGGAACAATGCAAATATGAATTCCATTTATAGGGGTCTTATAAGGATAGTTGTACAAATCTTATATTTCTTTCACAATGGTCACTTGGTGTGTTGATTGTTTGGTAAAATCTATCATTTTCTTTGGCATTTAAACAACACAAAAGATCACATCAATCATAAAATGTTTCCATTTCTCTCATTTTCATGATTTTTCTTGTATGCGGACATGTCCTTATGTCTTTTAATAACCACACTCGAAAAAGAAACTAATCACATGTGGGAAAATTACAAAATATATGTAAAATAAAACAATGTAGGTCTATACAATGTCAAAGAAACTATCGGAGAAGGCGTATGGAAATTCACTAAAGAAAACAACGTCGATCTCATCATCGTTATTCCTATTTGCATCATTGGCACATCTCTCACTCTGGAGGCTCCAGGAAGCATCCACGTGGCTGTTTCTTTGCTCACAAGTGAGATTTAGGACACGATATGCGTGTTATGGCACATGCTATATGTGTCCATATGCGCCATCAAATTGGCACAAACATAATAAGCTATGCGGGTTTGGCTTATGTGTGGACATGAATGATCACGTACATTCAAATGTATTATAGTTACAATGCATTCAAGTTATGTGGAATCTATGGACACTGAGATTTAGCACGGGGGTGTCGAATCGCGGCTTCCACTTGGCTCTTGCCGCTTCCGAGGGCTTTTGGATGCGGGCGTTGTAGTCGATGAATGTTAGAAATGGACTATATGAGATCAGAGTCTCCATTAGCCAATTACTTCAAATCTACAATCGGCTAGATCCTGTAGAAACACTTAAGAGTAGGAATCCAAAGATTCCTAGTCCTAAGAATGAATCCTTAATCATCAGTCCAGAGATTCAGGGTAAGTGTCATGGTTACAGAGAGGGAAGGGGTTAGGCACCCACGATGTACTCTCTACTTCACTGAATTTCACAAATTCAGAGGATTAGTTCTGGTTCTTGCACTTTGATTAAATGCAACGCAGGGGGGGGGGGGGGGGGGGGGGGGGGGGGGGGGGTGGTGACAGTGTATTTTGATGAATCCTCGCTTCCCAATAGTGCCTCAGGATAAGAGAATCAATCCCTGACTCATGTACTGGTTGGCAGTTAGAGAATGAATGCTTATGCAATGTATGGAAATGATGTGTGGAATGCACCCTCGGTTCCCAATAGTATTTCAAGACAAGACGAATCGGTCCCTGACGCATGTATTGGTTGGAAGATAAACCAGTCAACTCAAGTTTTTAATGGGCATGATTCGAGTTACTTAGTAAGCCTTAGTGTAACGCCCTGAAATTTAATGCCTGAATATATCGTTCGAGCACGAATTCCCAAGCGTTACTAAGGGAAATAAATGCAAAATCTAATCGATTATCTACTCAACTAATCAAGTTGGAAATCATGTATTTGTTTTAAGCATAAATCAGAATGTTTAAGTCTAAAACTAAAATCCTTAAATCTCTAATAATCAAAGACTACATAAGCGCCCAGTAATCCCAACATAAACATAATCTAAAAATAGATAAAAGCATCTTCACTAGAGTTGGCATTCTCCTCCTCCTAGATTTTCACCATGTCCTCAGCTTGTGCCTCGTCCTCGAAAGATTCCATGTCACCTCCTAAACTTACGGTTCCCTAAGAAGGGTGAGTAAAACAATGCCCAGCGAATAGGGACACTTACTCGACTCCATAATATGATTAAGCATTCATACAATATGTAAATACAATTATAACAGTAGCCAAATAATAACAAGTAAAAATGTATTTCATGCGCACACGTTCCATCTCGTGACAACACACAACAGATACTGAACCAACCTCCCATAATGAAAGTCCATGCATCACGTGTAAATCAACCATACACGTGGCCTTTAATACAAGGTCTTTAGTCTGGCATCAAATTGGCAAATTAATCACAAACTATTCCACATCCAAAGGGGTACAGCAATGCCCCAATCCTGACGTGGTACATCCGATCCTGATACGGTACACATTCCTTATAGAGACAACGTTGGAATGCAACGCTCCGATCCTGACACGGGTCACAATCTCCATAAAGACAACGTTAACCACCCCTAGTCATGTGTGGTAACCCCCGATCCTGACACAGTACGTCCGATCCTGACACAGTACGTCCGATCCTGACACGGTATGCATTTCCTATGGAGATAACGTTGGAATACAACGCTCCGATCCTGACACGGTATGCCCGATCCTGACACGGTCGCAATCTCCATAAAGACAACATTACCACACACAACTTCTACAAAAGAATAATCACCATAAAACCATGCATGCTTAGCTCAATCCATAAAACCACAACCATATCTATCCCACACAGACCATACACAGTCCATACTTAACTATACTTAGATAACTATGGGTAAGGACCATTCACATACCTCTACTCTGACTCAACCCCGTCGAATCAACCTCGCGATGTACCACCCTATGCATAGGTGCATCATATGTGATCATATAAGCATGAACATGTCATAATGAGAAATTATTACATGTTAACACAATTTAATAAATCATATAACACAAGTATTTAAGAAATAAATCAAGTATATGTATGGGGTGCATCATATGTGATCATATAAGCATGAACATGTTATAATGAGAAATTATTGCATATTAACATATTTTAATAAATCATATAACACAAGTATTTAAGAAATAAATCAAGTACACATATGTCAAGATGGCAAGAATACATCCACATTATGAAATAAAATATCTTTGAAGGCCTTAAGAAGTTTAGACTACATTATAACCACACATTCAAAGTATATGAATAGGTATTATCCCCATAATTTCACTTAATCTAACTGTTTGGGAGGTCTGGTGTGTACAAAACTTACTTTACATGTTTAAGACTTGCTGGTCTAAGCATTGGACGGCTTAGATTGGGCAAAACATTTCCCAGTGGGACCCAAAAGCTTGATTCCAATTAGATTCAGATTCTGTTATTTTTCAGGGTGTTAGTCTCATTGTTTCAAGTGGTGTGGGCTACCTGGAACTCCGTTCTGCCTAATATTTTTATGGTGAGTCCTACACAACCCAACAAACAGTGTGGACGAGGTAGATTTCTCCAAAAGCTCACATGTGGGACCCATGAGTGGCCTGTTGTCCCCGCTTAAAATCTGCTCACCTTCATATTTATATTTTATTATACTATCCACTGTTTGAGGTGGTGTGGCCCACTCAATTATCGAAACCCTCTGAAATTTTGTTTCTAACTTCCTAACATAGTAATGTAATAAGAGAATGGTATAGATTGGACATAAAGTTTAAAGTGGGGCCCACGGATCACCCACTGTCCATAAGAGACAAATTTGAAATTTTCTGCACAGTTGCAGAAAATTCAGCAGGATAGCCCAAGTTGTTGAAGATGGTGTGGTCACTCGAGTCTTGGATCAAGCTGAAATTTTGTGGGCTATCATACCACATGATTAAGTAAATGATGGACGGAGTGGATAAAAAAATACATCAAGGTGGGGGACCCCCAGCTGATAGCCCGTTCGCCCGCCCGCCATAGCTGGGCGTTGGTGACGTTGCTGGCCAGCAGCGTCCTTTTGGGGGCAGGCTGGATAGCATCTCCTTTTTCCTTTTTTTTTTTTTATTCTTCTTCTCTCTTATGGGGTCCATTTTAGAAATCTACTCCATCCATCTTGTGATGGATGGGTCCATTAATAAGCTTTTGAATTTATGTACTTTTTCATAAGTTACTATACGCACAAAATGATTTACCAAGTAACCATGCTCCATATGTAATGTATTAAATGTGAACATACTGCAAACAAGATCTACACCATCCATTCCTTTATCCACCAATAACTAATAGTCAGGACATAGATCACATGGTCCAGATCATCCACATTACTAATACTTTTTAAAAGAACGGAATTAAACTATAAAATGCAACATTCATAAAAGGAAGTAGAGTGAGAAATTCCTTGAACTCATTATTTAGATGGTCTAAACCCAAAATCTGACGGTTAAGATGATATGAAAACCCGATTGACCACTGATCTCATAGTTAAAATCTTTGATCCACAAGCTTTACACTACGATCCACCGGTTCACACACAAATTGTCTGTCCTCCCCGATCAAACAATAGAAAAGAATATGGACGGTCGTGATGATGAAGATGAATGGTTTGATGGAGTGGGTCAGCTAATGGATGGTCCAGATGAGATATGGGAGGGAGTGGTTGATTCGTATAGGATTCTCGTGTGTTCCTCTCTCGTGAGAGATAATTTAAATAGTATTTGAACTAAAATACAATTCTAGAATAGAACAAATGATAGTGAAGATAGGTGCGATTAATCTATAGTCTACCTGGGGTTCTTCTATTAAATCTGAAGCGTACATCACATAGACATCAAAATTATCAAGTTATGGTTGAAGTTTGGGATTAAGGGATTATTAGATGGACAGATATTGATCTGAACAACGTTACACTTAATGGACGTTCTAAATTAAATATGTAATATCTCGAAATCGAGACCACCTTTCACAATTCAGACACCGTCATGACGATGGACTCGAAAAGTTGTTAAAATATGGTAAGTTTGAGAAGTAAAAGTGATGTCTAAACCCTCAATCTAATAAGGACACAACAATGGTTTAAATGGTGGTAAACACCACAACTTAAGGTGGTTAGATTCTAAAGATAAGCTTGACCACTTCAAGGCAAGATTAAATCACAACCGTTGAGTATTGTTTAAAGTGGTCCGCACTATAAGTTGGGGTGGTCATGGATTAGATAATGAACCATTAACTTTTCATTTCTCCTGGCGGTTTAAGAGCAATTGTCCAAAAATGCGATGGACAGTGGACTCACCTCGGTTTAATATTCTGAAAATATGGAGACATGGGCCATTCTAGAAAACCTAAAATGAACAAAATCTAGACATACACCGATCTCCATGCACAAAGATGGACGGTTCACAATGATGATAGATATCTCTTATTCTTATCTGCAGAAGCGGAAGAGATAAGAATTAGAATTGATATGTCGCATCGAATGGAACTTCAGTACATCTCAGTCCACATGTATACATCTAGGACACTACGATGAAATCTAATCCAATAGGTCACCTAAAAATATGAAAAAGGTCATCCATAAGTGATTTTACCTTGATTGGTGGTCCACATGGCCCTACACAGTAAATCTTCAATTAAACGGTCTTGGAAGATCATCCAGTGATGAAATTTCACATGGCTAAAATGCTATAACAAAGGTGTGGAGAAAATTCCATACCTAACTGATATACCAATTGAAATAAATCACGGGGGTTCACTTTCACCGCTGGTTTGGTGCTATGATAAGTTTTTATAGCTTGATCAAAGTCCAATGAGAATTTCAATAGTCATGAAGGTTCTTCTAAGGGACACTCTATGACTCCAACAGAACAAAACTCGGTTAGATCAATTCAGTGGGCTACGGTGATCAAAATAAGATTAAATGGCCACGATCGAAGGATTTATGATTGGATCTGGGTCGATCAAACTATATTATTGGATTCTACATGATTTAATATATCAGTCTATGGCTTAGATCAATTCCACAGATAATACAAAATATTTAAAATGAATTACTAAAGTTTATGTACATGGAATGTAGTTTATAATTCCACTTTTCTACCCAATTATTTCATGGGAAACATACATCAAACATGTTATCAACTTTACATACATCAAATTATTATTATTTTAATTTCATAAATTCAAATCCAAGTTTTTAAATGAAATAATAAATTATAAAAAAATCACAGATATTACACTTAGAGCCAAGTAGGTGAGATGTTATGCATGAAAGTTATACATACCGACCGAGATTTCTGATGGGCAAGATCTGATTAGATTGGCAGGCCATCGAGCATACTTTCTTAAATGGGCATGAATGCAAGATGATATGCACTATGTATGAATGAGATAAGTAGGAGACTTAAGAAGGGAGTAGATGTTGCACAAATGCTTATGCAAGGTTGAATAAAGCTGACTAAGGGTTGGACATTGGATGTATGGAGGTGTCGCAAGAAGTTGATCGAGTGGCTTGGATTGTAATTAACTGGACAGCTTGAGAGGCTAGGGCTAGGGTTGGACTAGACCAGACCCGGGCTAGGCTTACTTTCACTCTCACTCTCCTTGGTGGAGGGATGGCTAGGGCTTAGGCTAAGGTTAAGGCCAAGGGGTAGGCTATGCTTGGACCAGGGCTAAGGCTAAGCTAAGGCTAAGGCTAAGGGAGAGGGGAGATGTGGAAGGCTTGGTGTATTTGAAATGAAAAGGGAATGGGGCTATTTATAGCCTCCACCCCTCCAACTGGGGCTCAACTATGGCAGGGAGCTCTCCCACATGTGCGGAGAGCCCCTCCTTCAGTTTAAATCAAAAGCCTTCTCCCCACACACTTTGTTTGGGCCTAGTTTGGGCTCAGGCTATGGTTTTAGGTTTGCACTTGAATAGGTGAGTTAATAGGGTTTAGGGGGTTGAACGGGCTGACCGGGTGAGTTGACTCAAAGGGTTAATTCAGACAGTTGACTCAAAGAGTTAACTCGAAGGGTTGACTCAAAAAGATGACTCAGAGAATTAATTAAGAGGGTTAACTCAGGGAGTTGACTCATGGTCGATTTTTACTAGTTATAGAGTTTTGGGGTTCAGTTGGCCAAGCTAATTGGCTTAAGTTGAGTTGAGTTGGGCTCTAGGATTAGGTTTCTAGGCTGGGTTGAGATCTGGTCAAGGGTTTGGATAAGGGTTTGGATTGGGTTTGGATAGTGACATGAGTATTACCACTGGCTTGATGAGTTATCTACTGAGATTTTTGTAACAAGGCCATCAATTGACGACAATGATCGGGAGTACGTGGAAAGGTAGAAGCATTGGGTGTGGATGCCTGAGGACCTTCTTTAATGGAAACTTGAATAGTAGTGTTGGTGTTGACATTTTTGTGAAATCGATGCCTAGGTGGATATCCATGAAGCTTATAACATCTATCAATGTTATGGCCGTTCCATCCACAATGATCACAGTTTAAATCCTTTCCTCCTTTCTGAGTTTTCTTGTTCGTATTGTGACTGTTAGGAGTGTCATGGTCAGGGTTGGATCTAGCTATGAGGGCTGCTTGTTCAGAAGGTTGAGACTAATTATCAGTTATTTTCCTCTGCATTTCTTCTTGTAGCACAAGAGAGTGTTAAAGGTTTGTTTGGATAAATGTTGAATAAGTTGTGGTTGTCCTATTCTATAGGAAGTCTGTTGAAATGGGTTGGTGTATCCCATTTCTTTAGGAGTACTCCAATTGTGGAACTAGTTGGTTCCTATTTCTTTGGTCAGTTTGGTTATGCTTTTCTATTTAAGATGTAATCAGATCTTTAAATTAATTAATTGAATTCCTCCTCCAAAATATTCATTGTGCATTTATCTCTTTCAAGACTCTACATTTGGTATCAGAGATCGGTTGAGGTAAAAAGAAGCAACGGTCTTCTTACTTGCAGCAGCAAAATCAATGGCGTCTGACAAGGTGGTCGATAACTATATTCAGCTAACCATACCTCGCTTCGATGACCACTACGATCATTGGAGCATGTTAATGGAGAATTTCCTGAGATCCAAGGAGTACTAGCATCTCATTGAAACTGGAATCTCAGAATCAGTAATTGAGGCAGCGGCGAGAGCATTGACGGATGCTTAAAAGAAGGCATTGGAAGAGCAAAGATTGAAGGACTTGAAAGTAAAGAATTATCCTTTCCAAGCAATTGACCGTTCAATCTTGAAAATTATTTTCTCTGAAGATACTTCTAAACAGATTTGGGATTCTCTA
The DNA here is from genome assembly GCA_003013855.2 of Liriodendron chinense. Taxonomy (NCBI): domain Eukaryota; kingdom Viridiplantae; phylum Streptophyta; class Magnoliopsida; order Magnoliales; family Magnoliaceae; genus Liriodendron; species Liriodendron chinense. The sequence continues at coordinate 221,707 of ML058567.1, read as the reverse complement.
AAAAAAGAAGTATCAAAGCACAGTGAAAGTGAAACGTGCACAACTCCAAGCACTTTGCGCAGAATTCGAGACTCTTTGTATGAAATAAGGAGAATGTGTTTCCGATTATTTCTCAAGAACTATGGCAATTACAAATAAGATGCGCATCCATGGCGACAAGATGGAAGATGTCACCATAATCGAAAAAATTCTGCACTCGATGACCTTGAAGTTTGACTATGTCATTTGTTCGATTGAAGAATCAAATGACATTGATGGACTTTCCATTGATGAGCTGTAGAGTTCTTTCACTACGCCAAAATGGTGTAATAAGGACACAAAAATTCTTGGTTTAACAACAGATTTCAACCGTCGCACAAATGGCTTGGTTTAACGACGAATATAGTCCGTTGTTAATGTTTACGACGAATCCTATCCGTCGTAATTACTGAAAGAGTTCGTGGTAAATCCTGAAACGTCCCCGTTTTTGCGGCTTAAAAGTTGGGATTTTACGACGGACCAAAAGTCGTCGTTATGTGTTTATTAACGACGGATTATATACGTCGGACATTTTACAACGGATAGGATTCGTTGTAAAGTAATAGTTTGCAACTGATTCCGGTCCGTTGTATTAATTCTTCATCCGACACCTGGCAGACGGAATTAAGTAATCACCGACGGACTTTTCCACGATATAGTGACGGATATTGTCCGTTGTAAATCTAAAATTATACTAAGGTAATTTTAGTTTGAAAAAAAATAGTTTTCGAAAAAAAGCTGACATTTTAGAAATGAAAGTTGAAAAGTGTAAAAAACATTGTGATTTTGAGAAAAAATTTGAGAGGTTTAAAAAATTTGGGGTTTAAAAAATTTGAAATTTTGAAAGAAACTAACATTCTTAAAAAAAATGGCATTTTGAAAAAAAATTGAGAAGTATGAATAAGATTTATAAGATTGAAAAAAATAGATCTTGAAAAAATTATGAGTTTCAAAAAGAAATTGAGATTTTGTATTTTGAGGAAAAAAAAATTTAGTTCGATAAAAAAAAAAAAGATTTTGCAAAAAAAAAAGACTTTTTGAAAAACGAAAATTGAGAAGTTTAAAAAATTATATTTTTGAAAAAAGAAATTGAAAAGTATGAAAAAATTAACAATGTTTGAGAAAAATTGAGATTTAAAAAAAAATCGTAATTTTGAAAGAAATTGATATTTTTAAAAAAAATTGTCATGTTTAAGAAAAAATTGAGAAGTTTGAATAAAATTGTTAAGTTTGAAAAAGATTGCGATTTTTAAAAAGAAATTGAGATTTTCTATTTTGAAAAAAAAAAAATTTGAGAAGTTTGATAAAAAATAAGATTTTGAAAAAAAAAAAATTGACATTTTCAAAACGAAAATTGAGAACTTTAAGAAGAATTATGAATTTTGAAAAAAAAAAAAGAGTCGAGAAGTTTTTGAAAAAATTAAGAATGCTAGAGAAAAATTGGGATTTTGGAAAATTGAGATTTTGAAAAAAAAAATTAAGATTTAAAAAAAATCTAAGATTTTGAAAGAAATTGACATTTTGAGAAAGAAAATGGAGAAGTTTGAAAAAACACTTAAAAATCAATAAGAATCGAAATTTTGAAAAAAAAAAAATTGGTAAGTTTGTATATCCATGCCGTCCATCTATTTCTCCAGCCCATTTTAGGGCGAAGTACCAAAAATTGTTCAAATCCAAGTCTAAGGTGGACCACACCATAGGAATCAGTGGTAATTGAGTGTGTCGCTATTAAAATTACAATAAGGTAATTGTGGAGATCCAACCTATTGATAATGTTAAGATCTAGATAATTGCTCCAAAGGTATGGCCCACCTAAGATTTAGATCTAATACTTTTGTGGCCCGAAAAGTTTTTTATTGCTTATTCATCATTGTTTTTAATTTGTAGGCCCCACCATGATGTATGTGTTTCATCTATGCTGTCTATCCAATTTTCCATATCAATTTATGATATAAGCCAAAAACGAGGTAGATCAAGTGGACCACAATACAAGAAATAGTGTTGATTGAACTCCCACCATTAAAATCTTCTTGGGGCCACAAAAGTTTTGGATCAAGCTTATTTTTGTTTTTTCCCTTGACCCAGGTTTGTATGACATAATCAACAGGTTGGATATCAAATAAACATTACAATGGGCCCTAGGAGGTTTTTAATGGTGGACACAATTATCCTGTGGTGTGGTCCACCTAAGATTTATATCTGCTTCATTTTTGGGATCAATCCTTAAAATGATCTAAAAAATGAATGGACGGTATGAATAAAACACATACATCATGGTGGGGTCCACAAACCATCGCAATGTCACTGGCCGAAAGAAAATTGGATTGCAGACTTTTTCAGTGCCCTCTTATCGTACTAAGTAAATTCTATTGGGTCCATTGTGAATGTATGTGGTTTATCCACATCGTCCATCCGATTTTCTCACTCATTTTAGTAGTTGAGCCTAAAATTAAAGCATATCCTCAGCTCAAGTGGACCCCACCATAGGAAATAATGGGAATAATGATTTCCACTGGTGAAACCTTCCTAGGGCCCACAGTAATGTTTATTTGCCATCCAACCTGTTCATAAGATCAAACAGACATGTATGAAGGGAAAACAAAAGTATTAGCTTAATGTAAAACTTCTATGGCCCCCAAAAAAATTTCAGCAATAAATGTTCAAGTCACACGATTTCTTGTGGTGTGGTCCTCTTGAGCTTTGAATATGCTTCATTATTGGGTTCAAATTTGAAAATTATGGAATAAAATGTATGAACGGAGTGGATAAAATATATAAATCACGGTGTCCCCCACACATAAGAGCACGAATTAGGTGTTAGGTGTCACCATGTAACAGCTTAGGGGGGTTACCCTTATAGTACTACCCACCTTGATGATTTTTTTTTTGCATATCCGCACCGTTCGTCCGTTTCTTCGGACCAATTTAGAATGGGGTCATAAAAATTATGCCGATCCAAATATCAGGTGGACCATACTACAGGAAACCGTGGTGATTGAGTGCCTCACCATTAAAAATTTCAAAGAGGCTATTGTAAGGGTTTAATAATTTGTATTTGCAATCTAACTTGTTGATAATGTCAGGGAGATACAGATGAAGGTACAATACATATATTAGTTTCATACAAAACTTTTGTGACCCATGAAAAGCTTTTAATTTTTAATCATCACTGTTTCTAGGGGTATGGTCCACCGGATATTTGTATCTTCTTAATCTTTGGGATCGAGGCTTAAAATGATATTAAAAATAGATGGATGGTATGGATATATAGAAAGTACATCAAGGTGGGCCCCACATGGTTAGCGTAACACCCACTAAGCTGTTACCCCGATAATAGAGCTCTTAGCGTACTGAGTTAATATGCAATCTGATTCAACCTCCCCCCCCCCCCCCCCCCCCCCCCCCCCCCCGGGCGTCAAACTACCCCCCTCACTCCTCTCATCTCTCCTAATGGACACGACAGCCCCCTCTCGCAATCTAATTCCCCCTCCCTGCAGCAGGTTTGCCTCTCTCTCTCTCTCTCTCTCTCTCTCTCTCTTGTGTGTGTGTGTGTGTGTGTGTGTGTGTGTGTTCCAACATGTGGGTGTACAATGACTGCCTCTCTCTCCTTCTCTACTCACTCCGCCAGGTAAAAAACCCTAACCTGGACTTCTTTTTTGTTTTGATTTGTATTGTTGAACCTCTTACGTAGGGATTTGTATTGTTGAATCCCAAATTAGGGATTTGTATTGTAGATTCCCAAATTAAGGATTTGTATTGTCGAATCTCTAATTAGGGATTTGTACGGTTGAATCTCTAATTAGAGATTTAAATTGTCAAATCCCTAATTGGGAATTATGATAGGTACAATGGAGTGGTTGGACAAGAGATGTGAATATTTTCTTCCAATGTTTATGCATGAAATTAGGGCATTTTGTTGTTTTTCGATGTGCCTTGTTTGATAGTATGATGCAACAAAGGGTTTCATTAATTGACCATTGTTCGAAAACAAGCTAATAGAAGCAATACAAAATTCATTGTTTTTCTTTTTCAAAATGGCAGCAATTGGATAGGTTATAGGTACTTTCTTTTGGCTAATTTTTCGATGCGTATTTGCCAAGATGTTCCTACAAGGGCGATTCTGTATTTGATCCAATCCTTGATTTTACTGCTAGATTGACGATGACAAGTGTGTATGTTTCATCAGTTTTGCAGAGACCATGGCACACCTCTTATTAGTAGACCAGCCTGATTTTCAGTAAAGCCATACAATCCTCTAGTAGCAGTAGCGGCAGCAGCTTATAGTACTCCTAATTTTTTTGTGTTTTTTTGAACCAGGTGCACGAAAGCTTGCAGAGAATATGGGAAAGAAATCTAGTTAATTCATTGAATAGGCCCTGCAAGCATTCAAGTTTCCACTAGATGAAAGTCTAAAATTAATTATTGTCAATATGTCTGTGTTTCTTTGGAGTTCATGATTTTACTTTTTTGCAGGTTGCCTTGTCTAGGAAGTCACCATATGTTCAAACTGCTCATAGAGTAAAATCTCCTTCTGGTTACCTTTTAAGTTTGATTTCTGTTTTTATCAATCTGCATTCAATTCTTCTGATTGTTTTTTTTTTTCTTTTGTGAATTTCTGAACTATATTCATTTGCAAAATTAGGTATCGCAATTCCTGCATCTGATGCTTCTTCCATCTCAAGTGATTCTTCCATCTCAAGTGGAGTCTGGGCTGTTGTGATGTCTCTGCCCGTTTTGTCCATACCACAGATATCAATACAATTCTTTTTGTTAAAAAAATGATTCTTATTTAACTTTCAACATAGAGTACCAAATTTTCCTGTTTGTTGATAGAGGTTTGCTAAGCCCATGCATGTGCATAAGGCAACTCATGTACCACCACCACCATGTGTACCAGAATGTTACATAGACCGAGATCTAATCCATCTATTGTGTGGGTCCTACTTATTTAAATATCCTGGATCAAAAGTCAGGTCATTCCACTTATCACGAGGGCCACTGTTTAAGAAATAGATATGCAGCTGATAAAAAACTTGGCCAAAGTTTTCTAATATGTCCATTAGCTTCTTATATTGTGACAGCCTCAGTTTTAGGCTAGATCATCTGCACGTCATATCCACCTCATGAATGGTTGGATCCTTTACCCTTGTGCCACACTGGTGCCTGTGGTGGGGTTGTGTAGATGGGATGCCTTCTACTCGTGTGGGCAGAGCAAATCCCTCTCTTATAGTTTGTCTTTGATGGCTGGAGGAGCCTCTCTAAACGTGGTCATGAACTGTACTTTGCAGAGATCGTGTCTCATCTTCGAACAATAGAAGCTAGTTGTTGCTCCTTGAAGATTTAGGATTTGTTACTTGCGTTTCTTAGATTTGTCTAATGGATCTGTTTCTGTATTTTACAATTAATAGTAGTTGGGCTTCGTGATTTCATAGCTGAAGTGAATTTCAGTTTTTTTTTCTTCAGTCAAGTGTTGGCTTAGCAATCCTTTAGTTAAGTGTGGGTGGATAGGGCTCCATGGATGTGGCCTTAGAAGCCTCTGCTAAAGGGGCGCGTAGATGGGTAGGCTCCTCTAATGGTCGGCTTAACAAACCTCTACTGAAGGGTATGGTTGGTGGCAATTCCACAATGTTTTTCAAGGGTTCAGATAGCTGCTCAGTTCAACTAAATTAGTATGATACAATTCTATATAGTGAAAATGTTGAAAGTGGGTTGGTGGTCATCAATTTAATAATAAAGACCATACTATTAATTTGCAATGGCAAGCATTTAAAGTTGGACCAGAAGCATTTGTAAGTTCAATATTGGGGCTGAATCCTTGAATCTTGAATTTGGAAGTATTCTAACACGACCAGAAGCACTCCAACGGTTTAACATAGATCACTGTTTTTTTATTGTAGGTGGTCAGGTGTCTATAGAGAGAGCCATTACCAAAATCATCTCTAAATGAACAGGCCGACAAGATGTTGCTCGAGAACTACAAGGAATACGCAAAGCATGTCAGGTGAGTTGTTTTATTTTCTTAGAGGCTTGCCTCAGTTTGTGTGTTCTTTTTAGGAAGGTTACTATGGACCTTTGATTTTTGTCCTGATCATTGGATCAATGGGAGATCATGATACATATGGTGGGCTGCACATGCCAATTTGTAGGTTAAGCTTATCTTAAAGAAGTTAGTATTGGATCTACCCTCTTAAATTATTGTTATCTCCACTGATGGAACAACCTTCGCTATTTTCAATTGGGCTTCTCTGTTTCTGATTTATTTTGAGAATAGCAAACACTTTTACAAGTAAGGATTTAGGTATTCATCATGTTTCAATGGAACCGGCATATACTTGTCTGGGGAGGGTCCTAGGTTATTGCTCTTTCGTTCTCTTTTAGTTATTCATGGAAACACCTGTTATACACCTGGATGTCATAAAGTAGCACATCACCTGACTACAGAGAAAGTCACAAGTTCCATTTAACCATTTATAGTAGATGCCTTGCATGAGTGAGCACATTCAAACATCATTCTTTGTGGTAAGCCTTCAGGCTAGACAACTAAATCTCTATATCTGGTTTAAATAATACATGGAATTTTTTTGTACACAGCTTTAATTGGGCCTTGATGATTTTGAGAATTTAGCCGAATGTTTCAATAGTGTTAAATGTGTTGTGCCGTTCAAAAAAAAAAGAAGGAAAGGATAGAATGTGTTGTGTATCCTCACCTCAAATTACGCATGTCGTATGAGTTGTGGATTTGATTGGGTATAAATGTAGAGGAAGAGAGGTGCTTCATGCTTACTAGTCTACTTAGGCATAGAAATGGAATATGGTTCCTTGATAGCAATAATCTTTTTTTTTTTATAACACTAGTTAGGATCTGTCAATCCAGGATATACTTGATTTTTCCATCCACAGCGTGCCCCATCAGATCAATGGTCTAAATCACTAACCATGGGATGATACTGTTTTCCATCCATGGTAATTTCCACCAAAATAACCGGTCTAGATTCACGAGCTGTACAACCATGCATTATAGGCTAGAATCAGTCTCCTCATGCGAACATATCAGATTTCGGTCCAAACACTATTCTGTAAAATATAACATCCTGATTTAGTTAGTCCTCTCCCAACATTGGAAGCTTAGGAAAAGATGACCAATTTGCATCTGTTGAACATGTCCAAGTGTTGAATTGTACATTCACTGGAACTTTAAATGAGGCCAGGACCAAGACATGGCAGGAAATTGAGCTCTAAGAAAATCACCTAGCCAAGTTAGTTTTTCACAACAGTACATTGAAATTTCCATATACAAGAAATGAACCGAGTTCTAGTGCACCCATTTTGAATTATAAAACAGTAGAACATGAATATGGTAGAATTTCTCTTCAAGGTACGTGTGGCCACTTGTGTCATTATTTGGAACCATCCATCCAGTTGTCCCTATTCTTGGATTAACCAACAGTTCAAATTACATATAGAGTAGATGATCCTATCCAATGGGTCAATGGCCAACAAAAAAAAAATGGTAAACCAAAAATTATGAATGGGGAATACGAAGTCAGAGAGTGAAGAACAGCGATGGAGATGATTGATTGCTTAATTGGGTTGGTTTTTCAAACACAAGCCATCCATGATAGGGCCCACTATCCAAGTGTACCATGTAAAGATGTCCCCACCATATTATGATTTTACCAGCTCCATTGCACAATCTCCAAATTGGAGCAAGTCCACCTTGCGTTTGCATTCCTCTCGAGTTGAAGCTGAAAGAAATGCAATCATGATTTTTTGAAGGGTGCATTTGGTTGTATCAGATATCATGAAATTTCATCATATTTTGCTCCAAACTAGACTGATTAATCATTAAATATCATGAAGTTTAGTGATATTTGGTGCCACCAAATGCACCTTAATTAAGACGGGTAACTACATTTTTTGTCATTTCCACTTGAACGAAGTACTACAATGCAATTTAATAATGCATTACAATGTGAACTAAGTTGTGAACAGAAATTTCATTTATTTCAAGTTGGACAAATGGATTTGAGATTGGTACCAAGATAGTCCCTTTTTATCTATTGCAATTCATTTCAACTTAGCATCCAAATGCGCCCTAAACATTTATTTTCATATAAATGTGTAGTTTTCTGTTTTTTTCCCCTATTCCCTTGTATATTTTATCGTCTACAGGGAGGGTTTGGGTATGCTAAAGGGATCTCATTTGAAGACATTCATATCAATGATGCCGATTATCTGATCATCAACAACCAATACTATTGTCATGATGGTTACAACTACAATCAAGTAAGCATGCTCTTTTCTATTTGTGCGTGCCTATGTTTTTGGACTTGAAAAATAACACAATTGTTGCAAAATGAGATTCTCCTTAGATCTGTACTCCTTGTTTTCCCCTTTTTATGTTATCAAAACAGTGAATTTTGACCATGACCAATTCAAATATAGATGTATCAAAACAATGCAAAAGAAGTTTATTTTATTTTTTAACCTTAGCAATTCTACTTGGATTTATATCCTCGTTTTATTTTGCTTGAATATTTTTTTCATAACAGGCGAAATAAGCAAAATAATTAATTTTTTTTTAATACAAGAAATTTTCCGACGGTTCCAGTCGGTCTCTATTTTCTCCCTTACCGACGGCCGAGCAACGCAATCGACAACGATTAATGATAGTTGATTGCCGTCCGAGAAGTGTAAAAAGCACTTCCAAGGACGGTTAGGGACCGTCTGATTTTGGGACGGTTCATAACCGTCTTTTTGTAACAACGGTGATGGACCGTCGTTTAAGTTTTACGACACAGCAAAATAAGACGGCCCCTACGACGGTCCAGAACCGTCGAGAATCACAGTTTAAGACGGTTTTCGACCGTCTTTTTAATGCTGTTTTGGCGTAGTGTTTGCTAGTCCATGGGTAAAAGGTGAACCGGTGCAGCAACACCACCATCGAAGAGCAAGCATTGAAAGCTTCAACCTTGGTTGAATCCTCAAGTTCAAGAGGTAGAGGCTGAGGAAGATATAGAGGAAGAGGACGAGGAGGTCGAGGAAATAGAGATGGAAGCAGGCAACAACCTAATGATCATTACACCCCGAATTCTTAAAGGAGAGGCAGCGGCCGTGACAAAAAAATATGACAAGTCCAATATTGAGTGCTTCAAGTGTCATAATTTTGGTCATTACAGTTCCGAATGCTACACCAAATTGCCGAAAAAAAAGAGAAGGAAATGTCTAATTTTACTGAGAACAGGGAAGAAAAAACACTCTTGATGGCATCCCATGTCAAGGAAGAACCAAAACCAAACATATGGTATTTGGACACAGGCTACAGCAATCATATGTGTGGTAATAAGTCATTCTTTTCCCATTTAAATGAAGAATTTCATACTATTGTTAGTTTTGGTGATCATTCTACAGTTAATGTTATGAGAAAGGGTGATGTTCGAATCAGGACTAAAGAAGATAATATTGAGACTATCTCAAATGTCTTTTATACTCCTGAACTGAAAAGCAATTTGTTGAGTGTGGGACAGTTGCAAGATAAGGGATATGTAGCTACAATAAAAGAAGGTTCTTATGAAATCTATGATCCAAAAAGGGGTCTAATTGTTCATGTTAAGATGGTACCAAACAGGTTGTTTTCGCTAAGACTCACGAGCATCCAGATTTGCCTTATGACCAAAGTGAATGATCCAACATGGCTTTGGCATTTTCGCTATGGCCATTTAAATTTTAATGGATTGAAGACGCTTTCTCAGAAGAACATGGTGATCGGCCTTCCTTGGATCATTCCTCCCTCCAACGTATGTGAAGAGTGTATTATTAGCAAACAACATTGTGAGCCATTCCCCAAAAGAAAAGCATGGAGAGCATAAAGACCATTGGAGTTAATCCACTCTGATATATGTGGTCCTATTAATCCGATATCCAATAGCAAAAAGAAATATTTTATTTCATTTATTAATGACTTTTGCCGAAAAACTTAGGTCTATTTTTTGCAGGAGAAATCTGAACGTTTTGAAGCATTTAAAAGTTTCAAAGCTCATGTGGAAAATGAAGTTGGGAGAGCCATTAAAACCCTCCATACTGATTGCTACAACCCGAAGATTGCACACCTAAGTGCAGGTAGTGAAGTAGTAAAATACTGGGTGGGACCGAGGTCGAACCACAGGGATTGAGGTTAAGAACACTTAGAGGAATTAGTTTAGGTGAGTGAGATGAAATCTGGTTTAATCCATAAGAGTAGAGCAAGTTGTGTGTGATGAAAGATAGAAATAGAAAAGGGGTTAAGGCATTAGGGATCCACCTTTGATTTATCCAGAAGGTTTGATTCATTGGTCCAACTATAACTCAACCGGAATCGAATAAAGATTCATTCTAATCGGAAGATGAAACGGTTAAACCACTTGCATATTGATTTGACCATGAAGCACTCGTTAGTTGATCGTAGGGAATTTCAAGCATTTAATGTGCCCGGAGTCGACAATAGATCAAGGAATTGTACAGATTAACAACTTTGTTAACAAGTCAACCGATAAGATCATAAATCATATGATCAAATGCATACTCACAAGATAAAAGGCTTTGATTAACCGATCCAACCGTTAAGATCTTGTATATCGATTGTAGGGAATCCAAAGCATCCAATGTGCCCAGAGTCTACAATGGATCGAGGAATTTTACAGATCAATGACTTTACCTGCACTAGCTCAATGACCATAGAAAATCCAAAGCATCCATCGTGCCCGAAGTCGACGATGGATCAAGGGACTTTATCGATCATGAACTAGCTAATTGGTGTGCAAGGGATCCCAATCATCCACGTGCCCGGAGTCGACGATGGATCAAGGGGCTTACACAACAATAGCGTTTGCCGAGGTGGATAACCAAACCAATCAACCAAAGAGAACTCCAAGATTCAAGCACAACTGTTGAATCGAAAGAACTAAAGCTTACAAATTTCTTCAAAGGCTTCACCCCTAACCTTAGCTAGAAGTTTAGCTAACCATGCTACAATGGAAGACTAAAACTTCTACAAAAGGAAAAACTACTCTACACTATAAAAAAAAAAAAGAAAGAAAGAAAGAAAACTAAAGAAGAGAAGAGTTGTAGAGAGGAATTTGGATTGTGGGGGATGGGATATTTGAAATGAGAAGGGATGGCCTCCTTTTATAGCTTTTTGGGAGGCTCTAAGCCTAGGTGACACTCCAAGCTTAAACCAAAAGTTTCTTTAGGTTTGGGAATGGAATTAGGCTTGGATGATGAGGTGGCACTTCCAAGCTAATAGTTTTGCTTTTTAGGTTTGGGTTAGGAGTTAGGCTTGGAATGCCCAAAGAAAACTTTTATTTTTGGTTTAGAGCTCATGGATGGAAGAGGATGGAGAGAGCATTTGCTTGGCCCAAGGATGGAAGGTAACTAGGTGAGTTAACTGGGTCCACATGAGTTGGAGTTGACTGGGTCCACAAGATGGACATGGAGAATCTGAACCGTCTGTTGTTGTTGGACGTGCGTACATTGGATGGACAGTGGAAATGTTGCATGTGTGGAGCCCATCTTGATAGACGGCTGGATGGACAGTGAAGATGCCCCTGCCCGTTGGATGGTGGAGAGTCCATCTCCTTCAGCTTTTTTCTTGAAAATGAAGGTGGGCCAGTTGCTTGGACGGAGTGGAGATTGCAAATGTGATTGCTTGGATGGACGGCTGATGGAGCTGGTTGAGTGGACGGCTGGATTGAGACGGTCCAATGGCTGGACTACTAGCCATTGATGGATGGAGAGTGAAGCTGGACCGTTGATGGGATAAGAGAATGGTTGATGAGCTGCATGTGTGAAGTAGTAGTGGGGTCCACAGTGCTGGACAGACGTCCACTGATGGACGCTGAAGATTTGGTGGACGGACGTGAGGTCCACTGGACGGTGATGAAGGTTGAAGGAAGGTTGTACATGCTACTGAAAGTTGGATGCTTTGCACGTGTGGTGACTGGAGGTCGTCCACCTTTACTAGACGGCTGAGATGAAGCTGGACCGTTGATGAATGGGTCCACATCTGGATGGCTACAGAATCTTGTGATCTGCTGAAATGTATGGTCCACTTGATTAGTTGGATGATGGATGTGCACATGTTGTATTGGCCCGCCGTGAGGTCCATCTTGATGCATGCTCTTCATATATTCATGAATGCTCAATCTTGACCGTCACCTAGATCTCCAAATTGCATTATCCTGACATGGTCTTCTTAAACTTCAGATCTGCCATATTCATGAATGCTCAATCTTGACCGTCACCTAGATCTCCAAATTGCATTATCCTGACATGGTCTTCTTAAACTTCAGATCTGCCATAGAGTATGGTCTAGTCTCTAATTTCCATGGTCTAATTTCCTTCAGGGTTGCCCTGATGGTTGATCTTGCTCTCTTTTGGGCCTTTAAACGCCCTGATTGGCTTGGATTTCCTTCAACCTTCATTAATCACCTAAATGGTAAAAGCACATCTAATGAGAGATAATTAACCGAGAAAACAATGATAATATTACACTAAATATCTAGGGTTAATTATACAATATTAGACACTTATCACTGATCGCGGTGGAGAATTCATGTCACAAGGATTTCTAAATTTTTGTGATACGCATGGTATCCGAAGGCAATTAATGACAGCCTACACACCGCAGCAAAATGGTGTATTGGAGAGGAATAACCGAACTATCTTGACCATGGTGCGAAGCATGTTGGCAAACGGGAAAATTTCAAAAAGGTCTTTGCCAGAAGCAGTGAATTGGAACATCCATATTCTGAATCGGAGTCCCACGTTAGCCATTCAAAACATGACACCGGAGGAAGCTTGGAGTGAACGGAAGCCAGCCGTTGATCACTTCAAAATCTTTGGGTGCATTGCATATGCACACATTCCAAATGAGAAAAGGAAGAACCTCAATGACAAAGCCGAAAAATGTGTCTTTCTTGAGGTCAGCGACCAATCGAAACCTTACAAGTTGTTCAATCGTATTACAAAGAAGATAGTCATCAGTCGAGATGTTGTTTTTGATGAGGAGAGCACATGGAATTGGACTGAAAAAGGCACAGGATAACAGTAAATACCTATGAGTTTCGACGAAGAAGAAGTAGAAAAAGCAATTGATGAGTAGCAAGCCCAACTAACAGATTCGCCAGGTCCAGGAACAAGAAAGAGACCAGCCTGGATGAACGATTATGTAAGTGGCGATGAACTTTCTTCTGATGATCCAATTGTTCACTTTGCTTTATTTGCAGGCAGTACTCCTCTAACATTACAAGAAGCAATCAAAGTAACAAAGTGGCAAAAAGCTATGGAAAAGGAGATCACATCGATTGAAAAGAACAATACCTGGGAGCTAACAAATCTTCCCAAAGGGCAAAAATCCATTGGTGTCAAATGGGTTTATAAAACAAAGCTAAAGAAAGATGGCGACATTGACAAGTATAAAGCCTAGCTCATTGCAAACGGGTACAAGCAAAAATTTTGTGTTGATTACAAATAGGTGTTTGCTCCAGTTGCAAGGCTAGATACTATTCAATTAGTGCTATTCATTACTGCTCAGAATTCCTGGCCTATCTATCAATTGGATGTGAAGTCAGCATTTTTGCATGGCGAATTGGTAGAAGAGGTGTACGTTGATCAACCTCTTGGATATGTGAAACATGGTCATGAGAATCAGGTATACAAGTTAAAGAAAGCTTTATATGGACTGAAACAAGCACCAAGAGCTTGGTATAGTCGTATAGATGCTTACTTTTCCAAAATTTGGTTTTCTTAAATGTCCTTATGAGCACACACTCTATATTAAACTTGGAGATGAAAGTGAGATACTTGTTGTGTGCTTATATGTTGATGACCTTATCTATACCGGTAATGATAGAGCCCTGTTTGATGATTTTAAGCAATCAATGATGAATGAATTCGACATGATAGATTTGGGGTTGATGCACTATTTCCTTGGTATCGAAGTAGTGCAATCATCTGCCGGTGTCTTTATTTCACAACAAAAATATGTTCTGGAGATCTTGGATAGGTTCAAAATGAAGAATTGCAATTCAGTTTCCATCCCAGGTTTGAAGCTCACAAAGAATGCGTCAGGGAAGAAGGTGGATGCTACCCTTTATAAGCAAATTGTTGGGAGTCTTATGTATTTGACTTCAACAAGGCCAAATATCATGCATGCTGTCAATTTAATCAGTCGATACATGGATAACCCAATTGAAGTTCATCTCTTAGCTACAAAGAGAATTTTTCGCTACTTTAAAGGTATTGCAGAGTTTGGAATTTTATATAAAAAAGGTGGAAAGTCAAGCTTAATCGGGTTTTCAGATAGTGATTATGCTAGAGATCTTGATGATAGAAAGAGTACATCCTGATTGGTGTTCATGATGAGTTCTGGAGTTATCTCATGGTCGTCTAAGAAGCAACAAATAGTGACTTTGTTGACTACTGAAGCTGAGTTTGTTGCTGCAGCATCAAGCTCTTGTCAAGCTATTTGGTTATGACGGTTAGTTAGCGTTCTACACAATCAGCAGCAAGGTCCCACTTTAATATATTATGATAATGTTTCTGCCATAAAGCTTTCAAAAAATCCAGTTCTACATGGGAGAAGCAAGTATATTGATGTGAGGTACCATTTCTTATGTGATTTATATAAGGATGGTGTTATCGATTTGGTGTACTGTAAGAGTGAGAATCAGATTACAGACATTATGACTAAGCCCCTCAAGCCTGTTGTGTTTTTGAAGCTTCGAGATATGCTCGGTGTCAGTTCAAGGAATTGGAAGCAATTTGTGATGGTGCTAATGAAGAAGAAATAAGCTGCTGAAGTTGTTTTAAACTGATGTCTTTAGGACATTCAGTTTAAGGAAGGGTCTTAAAGATTTGTTTGGATAAATGTTAAATAAGTCTTGGTTGTCTTATTCTATAGGAAGTCTGTTAACATGGGTTAGTGTATCCCATTTCTTTAGGAGTACTCCAATCATGGAACTAGTTGGTTCCTATTGTAGTGCGACCATTGACGGAAATCTGGATAAGTGTCAACAGGTTTCTTCTCAGTCAAACAGTATTCATTGTTATTGCAGAGCAAACACTAAAGGAAATCTGGATCAGTGTCAACAGTTACCATGTTACAAGTGTTCGTTAAAATGATAATCAGTTTAACAGGAAAGTAAAAGAGGTCAATATTCACCAGAGGGAAAGTGAATGTGCCAAAATTTTATATCAAAATTTTAGAATCTCCAAAAATCATAAATTTCCGTGTTTTGAGTATGGTCTTGATTAGTGGCAAACAATTATTGGCAGTGAAGTCATCATTCAGTGGACGCTCTCCACTAGCAGGACACAAAATGAAACCCTCACTTTCTCAACTTTCTCTTTATTCATCACTTCACTTCTTGCCTGATTTGATTTATTCATTTGTATTTTGTAAATATGTAGCCCAAAATATAAAGGGATGTGATTGATCTTGCGCATAAAGAACCTTTATCACGTTGCATGGCCAAGATATAAACATCCAAACATCACACACATGACATTTTGGCATGTGTGGTGTCTAGAATTTCTCGCCGCCTGGCCCCACTCGCACTCTTAACCACGAAGGTCGGTCCACCTTTAATGTGGACCATTGAAAGTTTTCTTTCAAAACCGTCCATTGATTTCATTTTGTGTTGGGCCACTTGATAAGTGGACGAGCCAGATTTTTTGCATGGCCATCTCCAATGTAAGTCCATGTCCCATACTCGCGAGGTTGGTACATGTGTTGCGTGTGGAGATGCGTGTGGATTGTTTGCCAATGGGACCAGCAAACCACAAACTCATATCTATGAAAGAAAGGGGAAATGGTCACGTTCTAGGACGGTTAGGATCATCCGATCGGCCCTACCATATCAAACAGTTTGGATGACTAACGTTGTGATGGCCACTTGGAAGTTTTTAATGGTGAATGTTCAATCTCCAATTTTTCCCATAATGTGGTCCACATGAGATTTGGGTCTGCTCCATTTTTGTGTTCATACTTTATAATAATATGGAAAAACGGATCGATGGCATGGATATACAATAAATACATCGAGGTGGGCCCCATGGTCAGTGCCGCACCGACTAAGCTGAGGCCGGGACCTCGCTTAATCCGCACCTTAAGGGTGTGGTGGGTGGTCGCGGTTTGGGTGGATACCGGATCCACCGAGGTCCGTGGATTCCTAATTGTGGGGCCCACTGTGATGTATTTGTCTTACATCCACACTGTTCATCCATTTTGACAAATCATTTTAGGCATAATCTAAAAAATTAAGAAGATCAACAATCTTAGATGGACACACTACAAAAAAAAACAGTAGTGATTGAATATCTATGATTAAAAACTTCACGGTGCCACCGGAATGCTTATTTTCCATCCAAGCTGTTGATAAGGTCACAAATACCTGTATGAAGAGACAATGAAAATATCAGCTTGATCCAAAACTTTTGTAGCTCGTGAAAAGTTTTTAACTGTAGATTACCACTTTCTTCTCTATTATAGTAAACTTGACAATTGGATCTGTTTCATTTTTGGCATGATACCTTAAAATAAGTTTTCAAAAAGGATGGACGGTGTGGATATAAGGAACATACATCAAAATGAACCCCACGTTCAGAGATCCACACACCTCTGTGGATCCGGGTATCCACCCAAGCCGCGCCTCCGGTGGGCTGCTAGAACACAATGAAAAAGACGTTAAGACACGTATGATAGCTCTCCATCATTTTGAAAATTGTGGTGAGCCATCTTCCTCACATCCAACTATTCTACTCTTATGTATAGTCATCCAGACTATTCAAATTGTGGGGTATACTGCAAAAGGATCACATCTTCAAAATCATCATTGATCCGTAGCAAATATCAATTGGAAAGTTAGTGGTCCAAAATTCAAAGGTCCGTAGCAAATGTTAATATATTCTTCTCTCCGTACTTTTTTTCTAGGGTCCATCGACGGCTTCAGCGATTTGGACGATGTAGATTCTGTGAAAGACTATTCTATTCAGCCGGCTGAATATTCTCTATCATTCTTAAATGGTGTTGAACTAGCATAAGAGTCTATCACCGAAAGTTTACTACTACATAAGCCGAAGAAACCAGAAGCTGAGATCAAACCAGGAGCGTCTGTGTGTGGGGACGGCTCTCATCTTCTTAGGAGGAAGGACGGAAATGGCAACGGCTACGATGGAAAGGAAGAGGGCATGTGTAACTGGAGGGACTGGATATGTGGGGTCCATGCTCGTTAAAAGCTTGTTAGAGAAAGGATACGCCGTCAACGCCACTGTCAGAGACCCAGGTTCCTCCACCCTCTCATTCTTTCCTTCTTCTCGCATGATAGTCCTAAAACTTGGTTGGTCGATTCGAAACTCAGACGGGTCAACTCGACTCAGAGCTGTCTTTCTAAAACTCGCTAATGAGCTTTGACAAGGTCAGGATCAATAACAATCGACCAGCCGGGTGTAAACTCGGTTGACTCAACTCGAAACTCGGCAAGATCTCAAACTGATTCAACTCGACTCAGTGGGATTTGAGCCGAGTCTTGAGCTTGGCTCTGTCCGGACTTTAACAAGATTCGTCTAGTCAGCCTCAAAACCCAGTTGACTCGATACAACTCGTCAAGAATATTGGAATGGATCATGACAAGGCTAAGGGCTTGGTTGGAAGAGGGTGTGACTTGTATTTTCATTTCCTTGATGGGTGGAAAACCATGATCCGTCCTATTCATTACAATATTGGAAATCGTTATCCGATTGGGTAGGTTATTATTTTTATCAAGATAGGCTTATTTAGAGACACGGTTAAATTGATATGAGGCTGAATTTGTAAGTGGGTGAATTGTATTTTCACTTCCCTAGTGGGTGGGGTGGAATATCATGATTCGTTTACATTCCATTCGTTATAATATTGGAAACCATGATTCAATTGGGAAGCATATCATTTTTATCTGATTTTCCTCCCAAATATTGTTATCGAATCCACTTCGGCTGATTCGATTAATGGTGGAAACAAACGGACTATGGGAGATTGATATTATCACACCCTAGTTTTGTTACATACATGCAATGGCTTTATGTGCCAATTTTTTGTCAAAATAGTGGATGTGTAAAAAAAAAAAAGGGATTTTGACTGTATTGAAGCCGTGGAATGGCCGAATTCCCTAAGTGGCCATCTGACTTTCTAACCACTTTTTTTTAAAAAAAAAAACTTTGGACCAAAATAACCTTGTGCTTTAAGCTCGGTGACTGCAGAATAATGATGATGGCCATGTGCACTGTTAAGTCGTGGACTGGCCGAATTTGCACATTTGTGTGGGGCTTATTGTGATGTCACTATTTGATCCACACCGTTCATTCGCTTTCCCAGCTCATTATAAAACATTAGTCCTAAACTTAAAGTTATATATACATGAAGTGGACCACACCACCAGAAACAGTGTAAGTTTCACACTACCGTTGATAACCGAATGGTGGGCCAAAGAACTTTTGGATAAATATTATATTTTTGTTTATCTTTCAAACATGTATCTTTGATATTATGAACGGGTTAGATGACACATAAACTTCATTGCAGGTCCCACAGAGTATAATGTCTACTGATCTTGGTTAGTCGCAAGTTGGTACGGCTAAAAGTGTGATTTTTGACAGTTACACTTCCCGATACATTAATTTACATTGTTTGATCAAGGGTCTCATCAGAAGGTAGATCTAATCCGTTGGTAATATTCGTGGCCCACGATTTGCATGAGAAGTGCTTCCTATACACTGATATGACCTCCATATGGCCCACAACAACCAATAATGGTGATCATTCACTCACAACTATTCCCTTGTGGTGTGGTCCACCTTATCCGTGGACGTGATTCATTCTTTGGCCTATGACCTTAAATTAAAATTTAAATACAGTGGGCAGAGTGGATTCGACACATGCCTCATGGTGGGCCCCACAAACCTTAAAATATACAACCCAGGGCCCATGTGTTATGGATCAAGGTTATCATGTGTACAGGGTCGAGATTGTGTACGGTGTGTCCAGGGTCAAGATTGTCATGTGCTCATGGTCGAGATTGTCATGTGTACAGGCCTACAGGGTCAAGACTGTCATGTGTACAGGATTATGTGGCTTCATCAACGGATTGGGTGACAAGCATGGTGGGCCCCAGGAAGGTTTCAATGGCAGCAGTTCACTCCCTACAATGGGCCCCACACACTAGACAGATGGACCATCCAGAAGTGGACTGCATCCACTGTCCAGGGTGTGGTCCACCGAGATTTGGACCTAGCCCATCTCAACTGATTTGAAAAAATGGAGGGGTGGCATGGGAGATGGAAATACTCATGGTGCCACCACTTATCAATGGGCCACCAGTATAACACACATCACGGTGTGTACAACAGCTGGATGGACAGAGTGGATTCGGTCGGGTTGATCGGGTTAGTCAGCTTGATACATGCTAATATTTTCGTTATTACATTAGTCTATTATATTACAATACAAGTCTTATTTTTTATACCCATGACTTTATTAATTATATATGTAGTTATTTATTGTAAAGAACTTCACTTTTTCTAAACAAATAAGCTAAATTACACGATAACTATTCAAGCATATCAAATTTCATACATTATAAGTTTATTTACTAAAATAATATAAACTAATAAGTTTACTTAACTATAATATAATAAAATGATAAGTAATTTGTATATAGACCGGTTAGCTGCTTGAAGGGGAGTGTAGAGATGGAGCAAGATTAATAACATATATCAGATGGGAGGAGCAAGTTGTTCGGGCGCCTTCACTTGCTGCCTCCGTTTGCTTGATTAAAAATCTTCCAAGCTGTTTAGGAAGGGTTTCGTTTACTAAGGCTTCACTGAATCTATCCCGGGAAAGTGATCCAAACCTTAACTCGCATGAATTTAAGATTACGACAGGGCCGCCTGTTCGATCATTTTACTTGTTGGTTTGCTTATAAAGTGGGAAGGGCTACTTTTCGAGTTGGGTCAGGCAACCCAAGACCTTAACCCAACCTCAATCCAAGCTTTATCGGGTTGGTGTTTGCATAGTCCAAGCTCGAGATCGGATCCAATACTTCTTGTCCAAGCCCAACCCAATGTCGGGTCAGTCATGGATCGTGTTGAACCCGCTCGACTTTCAGCCCTAGAAATAATAACAATATTATCTCGAGAGCGAAGATATGTTATAGTTGAGTGCTGTCTTAAATACAAATTTTCTCTCATAAGGAAGATCTTTGATATACTTAGATCTCTATAGCTCTGCCTCTGGGATACGACAACTTTCCTCTAAGATGAACAACTTGGATCAGGTGCACACACGATGTTAGTAATACGAACCCAAGCTTGGTCTTTCTGATTTGCCAATTGAATGTAGAGAGAAAACTCAAAGAAAAATGAGAGAGAGAGAGAGAGAGAGAGAGAGAGAGAGAGTCAGTCTTTTTCTGTGTATCAAAAATGAGAAATGAAAGTCTTTATAAAAATATAAAAGATAGTCATTCCGGCATGACGCGCATGCGGCCGTATTAATGATAAGTAGGCGTATGCTAGCTCATTAATTATTTGACTATGCATGGCGACTCTTTGCCCATGGATGCGTTGAAAAAAACAAAAATGGCCAAGTCAAAGACATACCACAACACAATGTGCCTCAACTTAACATGACTTGTGGGAGTGCCCTCCTTAGACCCCAATGCATATAATAAGCTAAAGAGTCCAATATAAGAAGGCTCTAGTTTTTTTTTTTTTTTTTTTAATCTCCTTTACAATGTGGGAATTTTTTTTTAAAAACAAGATATTCCCATTTGGAACCCATGGCGCAGTGAACCCATGATAACCGGAATGTGGCAGAGGCATTGCCCCCTAGGTACATAAGGAGGATGATGTATGTGTTGGGGTCATCTATTTAGTGGGCCCCATCATGGATGACCCACGTTCAGAGATTACACCTATCCAACAATCATAGCCATTAGTTTTCTTCCCTCTTGTGCACTAAATGTGGACCCTAAACTAATTTTGTTTCAAACCCACTTTGGAGCCTGATTAGTTTAGGATGGTCCAATCCATGGGTGGAAGCATTTGCAACTTACAAAAGAGAAATTAGATTGACAGTCCCAAATTATGGAAAAGTAGCAAGTAGGCTTGAGAGGTGAATTGCTGCTCACATGCTAGATACTGGGGCATCACATCCTCATTCAAGTAAAATGTATGCTCCGAAGAGAAATCACCAACGACATGCAATTTAGATAGCATGTGTCCCACCGGATGATTTAACTAATATGGCTCTGGGTACGAGGACATCCCTATGAGCATGTCAACGTGGACTTTTTGCGGAATCCCATTTTGAATGCGTGTGGGGATTCCCGCCTGCTCTCTATTGACATTCTCCAACTAAACCAATAACTGAATGTATTTTATTCGTTTGTGCAGCAAATAGCAAAAAGGTGTCGTACCTCTTAGATCTACAAGTCTTGGGTGATCTAAAACTTTTCAAGGCAGATCTCACGGAGGAAGGTAGCTTTGATGACGCCATCAACGACTGTTATTTCGTCTTCCATGTTGCAACCCCAACGAACTTCGAGTCTAAAGACCCAGAGGTAATTATTCATCATGATGAAAATTAATTTCCTAAATAAATATTGCTTTTAAGAAAATATACAAAACATCCATAGTGCAACCCTTTCTAAATGCATGGATGCATGCACATGCACCCTCAAACCTGGAGATGCATATCTAGCTGGAATGGTAGAATGTAATTCACATACAACATCCAATATGCAATCACCAGCGAAAATACCCGAAGGTACGTGCTCACAGGGATTAGTCTCCACAAACTTATCCATTAATGGTGGATTGGAGCTAGAGAAAATACATTAAGGGCCTATTTGAATTTTTGGGTTGACCGTAATTACCATGTAAATGGGTAATAATTATTTACCTAGATAATTACTGCATATTTCCCAATGCAGAAAGTGACATCTACTTTTTCAATGTTAAAATCGAAGAATTTGTGGGCTAAATGTGGGGCCCACTATGATATATGTTGCTTATCCACACCGTCCATCTACTATGCCAGCTGAATTTAGGGCATAAGGAGAAAAATGAGGCAGATCCCAAGTTCAAGTGGACGACACCACATAAAACAATGGGAATATAGCGTCTACCGTTAATAACCTCTTGAGGCCCACAAAAGTTTTGGATTAAGGTAATATTTGTGTTTTCCCCTTATCCATGTCTATGTGACCTTATGAACTGGGTTAGATGATAAATAAACATCAATGTGGGCCTTGTGTAGGGAACAACTTTCAATGGTGGACGTCATGTGGCCAATGATTCAGTTGGTGTGGGTCATTCTAACATTGTATCTGCTTCATTTTTCAGCTTATTCCCTAAAATGTTATGATAAAATGGATGGACGGTGCAGATATGTCATATGCATCACAGTAGGACCCACAAATTAAAACCACTATTTTTGGACCAATTTTCGAGAAAGAAATACACCAGCATTTTCAAACTAAGTAAAAAAAAGTAATAATTACTTATTTACAAAGATTTACATGTAATACGAAAAGTCAAATGAGCCCTAAGTACGTTCTCGCAGCTACAGATTACCACCAATATGCACATGTGTCATGAATGCATGGTTAGGCCACCCTTTTATTACTTCATTTGCACTTAAACCAATTATGCTGAACCCCTTAGATTAGTGGCCCTTTAAGACAACATATTCCCAACATGAGTTAATCACATACTCATGTTCTCAACGCATTTGAATAATTAAATCACAACAAGGACTCCACAAGATTCCTTTACATTCCACATATCGCCCAATCTCCAAGTTTCCTTAGGGCCAACAATCTTAAGTCCTTTCTATAATACATTTAAGCCAACAATGCACTATTTCATGAGAGCTTGTCATGCACAAGATGAAACCAAGCAAAACTAGCTCTAGTTGCATACCTGCTTCCTCAAGAGACATCAACGAGATTGTTCATATGAATTTCATGCTATTCCACTAAGCATGCCACCACTAGCTATGCATTAAGTACTCAGCATGCATCATCTTATGCAACAACAATCATGTAGTAACTAAACATGTTCTTGCATGTTACAACCAAGCAAGCATCTGTTACATTGGTACAAATGAAGCATATTATTAAGCATGACATTAGTATAAACTAACTTATCAATAATATTTAGAGTAGAGACTATGACTTAACCAACAAGTGGGTGGAAAGCCCAAGGGAAAGAATCATCACCTTACAAGTCAAATTTCGTCCCAACGTCTATAAAGTTGTACACCCTCTAGAGTCAAACCCTATCCATATGATCCATACTCGACTTGGTCAAATAGGTCGATCCAACTCAAATCCAACTAGCCCGCAACTCAGTAAAATTAAATCGAGAGCTCCTCCAATATTCTACTTCTTCCTCCTCCCTCCTTCAAATTCCTTTTATTTTTTTTCCACTCCAATCCATCCAGCATGTTTTGGAACAGACCAAACCCCACTCAAACCTGGATCGACCCACCAGAACCCAGTCCGATTCAACCAAGTTTAGTAAGTTGAACACAGATGAACCAAATCGAATCTCACTCTCACCTTTCCTCTCCTCCTCTGCCTTCCTTGGTCTGGACTGCCCAACAGGACTTGAACGACCTCCAAAACTGTCCAACTCAAAGAGTTAGACCAAGCCAGCAACCAACCTTGACCCGCTAGTGAAGCGCATTCAGCTGGACAGAGTTCCACCCACGCTATTATGGTAGTGTTCCATTTCCTTCCACGTTGTATATTTATTCTTTGTTTATGATTGTAGAATGAAATGATAAAGCCAGCGATCAATGGGATGTTGAACGTTCTGAAATCATGTGTCAAAGCGAAGACTGTGAAGCGTGTGGTCTACACATCATCCACTGCTGCTGTTGGTATGAAGCAGGCCAATGGGACGGGCCATATCGTTGACGAGGAGAACTGGCCAGACGTTGAGGATTTGACTTCTGAGAAGCCGTTCAGTTGGGTAAGTTGGTTTCTGCTTTAATTTGGGTTGGCTCGGATAGACTGAGTTTGACTCGGGGCAAATCAGGGTTGTTAATGGGGTGGGCCAGGTTTTGGGCTGATCATTGAGGTCCATGGGTTGGGCCCAACACCAAGTTCTAAGCCCAATAGTAAAAATTTGAAGGCTTGCTCTTGAATAGAAAGCACGCCAATGCTAAAGCTGCTAGCATTCTTGTGATGGGAAGCTACGTGGTGGGGTCATTGTAATGTTTTCGATCAATCCACATTGTCCATCTGTTTTGCCTGCTCATTTTAGGACAGAAGGCAAAAAATGAGGTAGATGCAAAACTCACACTAGTGAAAAAAGTGGGAAAAGAAATTTCCACTGTTGAAACCTTCCTAGGGTCCACCTTGATGTTTATATGCCATCCAAACCATTTATAAGATCTTTTTTACTGGGATGAACTGAAAAAAACAAAAACTTAACCTAATAGTAAACTTCTGTAGCCATACAAGTGTTTCAATGGTGGTCGCTCAATTCCCATTGTTTCCTCTCATCTGGTCCACTTGAGTTTTGGATCTGCTTCATTTTTTTTCACACGTTCTAAAATAAGTAGACAAAATGAATAAACATGGTGGATTGATCAAAAACATCTCCGTGGGCCCCATCTAGCATCCCTGACCAACCCTTTTGTAGGAAATACACATCCCACCAGGACCTAGTTACATATGGACATTCCTGTCAGAGGCTCTGTGGGGCAACCGTGATCTATATGTTTTGTCCACACCGTCCATCTATTTTGACATATCAGTTTAGGGCTTGAGCCCAAAGAGGCAGATCGAAGGGTCCATTGGACCATATATCATGAATCAATCGAGATTGAACACTTAATGCTTGAAAACTCAGGGGTGGGGAGGGGGCCACGCCCCTCCACCCCCACCCATAACAAGTCCGATCCGATAGCTTGTGACTCTTATTTGGTTATGCCTCAGGCCGGCCCATTTATACCTTTTCTCTTATTTATATTCAAGCAGCCAATCCTATCCTAGCTCGGTTAACTCTCTTGACTCATCTCGAATAAGCTTGATTCGGCTCGAATTGAAGTTAGGTTCGAGCTGAGCCAAGCTATTTTTTTGAGCTCGAAATTATTTTGAGCTCAATTTGAAGCTCGGCTCATCCCAGTTCAAAACTCAACTGGGCTAGTTTTTAATAACCATACTCGAAAATGAAACTATATATTCACATGTAGAGATATTACAAAATGTGTGTAAAATAAAACAATGCAGGAATATGCAGTGTCGAAGACCCTAGCAGAGAAGGCGGCATGGAAATTCGCCAAAGAAAACAGCCTCAATCTCATCACCATTAATCCTGGTTTCATCATCGGCCCATCTCTTACTCTAGAGGCCCCAGTAAGCGTCGACGTGGTACTGTCATTGCTCACAGGTGAGATTTACATAATGAAATGCGTGTTATGTGTCTGTACGTGGCATCAAAAGGCCAGAAATAATACAAGCTATGCGGGGATAGCTTATGTGTGGACATGAATAATCACATACGTTCATGGCCTAAATCCCAAAATCCAGCAGTTTGATTCATAACCCAACTGGGTCCATTCATGGAATGTGGGGTCCATCATGTCGCATTTATGTCATCCAACCCAGTCATCATGTCTGCTCGACAGGATGAAGGGATAAAGAGAAACTCAGGGAATCGAAAGAACCAAAGTGGGCCACAAAATTTTCAGCATGATTGTACATTGTCCTTTTGATGTATCCCATTTGAGTTTTTGATCGGAATGTACGGTGAACATGAGAAGGGGTACGCGATGCACGGTTTGGATTCCACATCCATATCAAGGGTATGTGATCATTCTCATTGGACCGACCCCATTTCTTGTACTAAGGCAAATAGAAGCTGGGTCCCACCTGATGGACGGTTAGATGTCCCACCACATGCACATGCGAATGAACGTACAAGATCTGGACCATCCATTCGTATTGGAGCATTTTCATGGTTTACGTACGGCTGGCCGGCTTTTGTAGGGAACGAATTGGGTATCAACATTTTGAAAAGCTCGCAACTGAACTTGGGATCGATAGCCCTTGCACACGTGGAGGACGTATGTAGGGCCCACATCTTTGTAGCGGAGAACGAATCGGCTTCTGGCCGTTACATATGCTGCGCTGTCAATACATCTGTACCGGAGCTTGCCAATTTCCTCTCGAAACGATATCCACAGTACAATGTCCTCACTGAGTAAGCTCTCCAATTTTCTTTCATATTCTCTTCCAGTTAATGTTTTAGAAAACATCTATCAATCCACACCATGCAATATAAGAATGGGCGATCAGCCGTCCAATGATTTCAACGGCACGGCTCACCCTACTTATTGACAATGCCATCTTCATGGGGTGGACCATCTTTTGTAAGGTTTGGGTTTGCTACAAATGGACCTTGATTGCCTGAGATCCCAACCGCAGGATGTTCATGTGGCCGTGTTAAAGTCCCTTGATATACATTGATACGCCATCCTCTAAAAGCTCCAGCCTTTAGATCAAGTGGTGATTTAACATGGTATCGGAAGGGAAGGTCGCCCGGCCTCTTTTTGCTGTGAGTGTCCCTTTACCCTTGTCAGTGTGTTCCTGTGTGGAGTTACACTCGGCACTTGTGGTAATTTGACAGTTGGAAGCTAGTTGGGGCATACCGTGATGTTTGTGAAAAATCCACTTAGTTGGTTCATCAATTTTGCCAATTCACCTGAGTTGGTGAGACAAAAAATGAGGCAGATCCAAAACACAAGTGGACTGCACGACAGGAAACAGTAGAGATTGAGCGCCCACGGTTGAAACATTTATGGGACACGGAAGTTTTGGATCACGCTAAAATGTTTTCTTCACTTTATCCAAGTGGAATGACCTTATGAACGGGTTGGATGGCATATAAACATCATGGTGGACCTAAGAAAAGTTTCAACACCAGACATTTCCCTCCCTGCTGTTTCCCATCAGGTGGCCTGAGTTTTATATCAAGGTGGGCCTCACTTAGCTTCTCTACGAGTAACTTCGACGACCAGGGTCACAATTCGCGTCCACCACAAATGTGATACAAAACCTGCATAGTACCTTTATATGACCATTTCTCTCCATTTTGGATTCTTCATCATCCTATTTATGGCCTGAACTGATCTTTCATCGTGTGATATAATCCAGTTTTGGTGATTTTTCGGTGAATCTCAAGTCGATCACTTCTTCAGAGAAGTTGATTAAAGCTGGATTTAGCTACAACTATGGGATCGAAGAGATGTTTGATGAATCAGTGGAATACTTCAGGGCCGTTGGATTGTTGGCCAATTGAGAGCTCCCTTCTTCCATGCTCCTGCAAACTTCACTTTGAAAATTGGTATAATAATGTGCTGTAATGCCTGATTATCTATCTACCTTCCAACCAACGAATGTGTTGCACGCTGTTATCACTGATACTAATAAGATGAATGTGCACGAACGTACATTTGATGCCCTAATCACATTTACCCATTTAGGCCTCTGCAATTCTCATAACACACCTTTATTTTTTATGGAAAGAAAATTTATTAAGGAAGAGGGGGCTATACAAGGGGAACTTACATTTATGCAGACCCAAGGAACAAAAAGGACCCGGGCCGCCTATCCTATTGTTGTAGAATAAAGTTGGCCGTCGAAGAAGTATAAAAGATATATAACCAGCGAGCATCTCTACATAAAAGCCACATCCAAACCATCTGACTAGCGAGCCTTCCTGCTCACGTCTTGTTTATCACTTAAACCTGCGACCGCCTATACACCCCCATTATGTGAGCAGCTCCCGTCATATGAGCAGCTCCCGACATATGAGCAGCTCCCATCATTTGAACAGCTCTGTTCTTGGTCGTTGAGTGGGAAGGCTCCCGTCATATGAGCAGCTCTGCTCTTGGTCATTGAGTGGGGAGGCCCACATCATATGAGCAGGTCCCGTCATATGAGCAGCTCCCGACATATGAGCAACTCGCATCATATAAGCAGCTCTACTCTTGGTTGTTAAGTGGGGAGGCCCCCGTCATATGAGCAGCTCCCGTCATATGAGTAGCTCCCATCATATGAGCAGCTCTGCCCTTGGTCGTTGAGTGGGGAGGTCCCCATCATATGAGCAGCTCCCGTCATATGAGCAGCTCCTAACATATGAGCAGCTCCCGACATATGAGCAGCTCCCATCATATGAGTAGCTATGCTCTTGGTCGTTGAGTGGAGAGGCCCCCGTCATATGAGCAGCTCCCGTCATATGAGCAGCTCTGCTCTTGGTCGTTAAGTGGGAAGGCCCCCGTCATATGAGCAGCTCCAGTCATATGAGCAGTTCCCATCATGTGAGCATCTCCCGTCATGTGAGCAGCTCCCGTCATATGAGCAACTCCAGTCATATGAGCAGCTCCCATCATGTGAGCATCTCCCGTCATGTGAGTAGCCCCCGTCATGTGAGCTGCCTTGGTCTCTGGTCTCTGGTCTCTGGCAAGGACGTCCCTCGTCTCATAGTATCAGCAGCCTATATAAGCCAGTTTTGGCTCGTTTCGATTTGTAGCTCCGAATCATGGGAGATATCCATCAAGAGACGTAATCAGCTAGACGTCTAGAGTGGTTAGGCCATCCCCTTATCTAAGGATTAACAGGATAAGTTCCTTATCCCCTGAAATCTGCAGTGATCTTAACGGCTTGCGTAATAGACTGGATCACCTAGATCTGCATAAAAAAAATGACCCTACATATGATAAAGGTACACAATCTCTAAGCCTACGTTTCATACTTCATCTTACTATCAAGTCACCTCTGACTTAAGCTTCAGAGGGCAAATGGCTAAGTGTCGGCCACCCTTAGTTTTCTTCTTTGGCTTTCAGGTTTGGAGGGGAGCTTACTTCGAGAAGAGCATAAGCTTGGGAGGGACTTGTTACCAGAATCTGACATCAACAAATTGACGCCGTCTGTGGGAACGAGTATTCAATTCGTTCTCATTACAAATTGTCACCTCCTGCTATGCCTCCTAAGAAAACAATTCATTGTTCCACCTCAAAGCAAACATTACCGCAACCAGACATCCCTGAGCTAACTCCCACCCTCCCTCAGGCTGCTTCAACAGGGATTCCTCCTGTAGAGCCCAACCTTCCTGCACAGAATCCGTTCCAAGATATATTTGGTGGTTTCGATAGTATTATGCATTTCATTGGGGATACACTCCTTACTCTCCAGGCTGGATTTCAAACCTTATCTAATCGGTTTGACCAACATTTTCCCGAATCACAGCACCCTCCAGAAGGACCGCTGTTACAACCTGTGCCTGCAGCTTCTAGACAATCTCTAGATGAACCACAAGTTCAGGCCAACCCTCCTTCAAATCGTATTTCTCACGGTAATCAAGTTTCTAATCAACGCTCACAATCTATCTGCTCCAGTGCTTCCCAACAACATCAACCTGAAGAACAACTTGATGTCGAGACATCCAGTTATACTCTGCCTTGGAAAGGGGATCTCAGAAAAATTGAAGACCGTTTCGCTGATATTGAACAACGATATCAGTCTAACCGCCCGACATCCACTCTGGCGATAATTCGACGATCTGAACCTCCCTTTATTCGCGAAGTAATGGAGGATCCTTTACCTAAAAAATATCGAACGACCAGCGTTGTTCCATATACCGTTATCGGTGATCCCCTCAAGCATCTGGAGACGTACAAATCTCTTATGGAGCTAGAAGGATATAGCTCGAAAATTATGTGCAGGGCCTTTTCTTTAACTCTAAAGGATGCAGCGCGTACTTGGTTTCACGGTCTGAAACCTCGGTCCATAGTGTCTTTCTCTCAATTATCGGATCTTTTCCTTTCTCAGTTTATGGGAAGCATCCGTACCAAAAAAACCTGCATCTCATCTATCAGATTTGAAGCAGCAGCATGAAGAGACAATTAAAGAATTCACAGTTCGATTTATGGCAGAAGCAATTCAAACCGAAGGTTATACTTAAAATAAGGGTCTCACGGCCCTTATAGCAGGCATTACAAGCGAAAAATTTCAATTCGCCTTGGATAAAAATCCTCCTAAAACAATGACCGAGTTCCAAGCTAAAGCTCAAAAATATATTAACGTTGAAGAAGTAGCCTTGGCTCGTCATGATATTCAGGGAAAGAAGCGAAAGTTTGAAGAAATTTTTCCAACGGACAGAAAGTATCGGTGTGATCAACGAGACCGCTCTCCAGAGAAGTCTTATCCTGGGAAATACGCAATTATACGCCTCTCAATCAGTCACCAAAAAAGGGTACTGATGTAGATCAAACACAAGTTGTATGTTAAATGGCCTCCGAAGATCAAATCAGATTCCGAAAGAAGAGACAAAAGAAAGTTTTGTTACTTCCATAAAGAGCATGGGCATAACACCCAAGATTGTATATCTCTTAAAGACCAGATTGAAGCCCTCATTCGAAAGGGACACCTCTGAGACTGTCGCACGGTAATATTGTTCGCCCAAATGATCCGATCCCCCAGCGCATCGTGAACATCAAGTGAGAAGGAAGAAGTTACCGCAGTGTCGTCCTTCACAGGAAGATGCTGAACCTACGGGCGAAATTCGAACCATCGCAAGTGGTCCGACTTATGGAGGAGATTCCCAAGCCTCAAGAAAAGCAGATACTCGAAAGGCATGTCAGAAGCCTTAGCATATTTACTAGGTGGAGAAATCATCCAGCACGTTAAGTTTTGAGCCATCATCCAATCTCTCTCTCTCTCACGAAGATGCTAAAAGAATCCATTTTCCTCATAAGGATTCCATCGTCATAGCGTTAAAGCTTTCGTGCCTCAAATAACGAAACGAAATATGAAGCCTTAATTGTCGACCTCGAATTAGCAAATATACTCGCAATAAGGAACCTGCTCATTCACAATGACTCTCAGCTCGTCGTATATCAAGTGCTCAACAAATTCGAGGCAAAGGAAGAGCGGATAGCTTCGTACAAATCTCAAGTACTCATCTTGCTCGTTCAAATTAAACAAATATGAAATAAGTCATATTCCTCAAGAGGAGAACAAGCTCGCAGATTCTTTGACAAAATTATCTTCTGCACCTGAGTCCAATCTGACGCAAGCTGTTCTTATCGAGCATCTATCTACCCCGAGTATCGATTAAGTTGCTCTAGAGCAGGTCGTCACATTGCTTTTATCTTCATGTTAGATAGACCCCATCATCCTTTACCTCCAAAGCGGACGGCTCATAGATGATAAAAAATCAGCCCGACAAATTCGCTATCGTGCTGCCAGGTACATCTTACAAAATGAAAAATTGTTATATAAAAGTTTTACTTTACCGTATTTAAGGTGTCTCTATCCAAAACAGACATACCGTATTCTAGATGAAATACACCAGGGGGCATGCGGTAATCATCCCAAAAGACGGTCTCTAGCATACAAAGCAATGAGGCAATGATACTATTGGCCCACTATGAAGGCGGATGCTATCGAATTCTCAAAGAATGTGACAAATGTCAACGATATTCTCCAGTCCCTTATTTACCGTCTAAGGAAATGACGCCGATGGACTACCCTTGGCCTTTCGCTCAATGGGGAATCAGTATAATCAGACCACTACCTATGGGAAAAGGACGTGGCAGTCGATTACTTCACCTCAATCTCCTAGAAGAGAAAATGGACATATCTCGTTTTCGAGTAAGGGCTTATCAACAAAGTATAGCCCGTTGTCATAATTCAAAGGTCAAATTCAGGGTTTTTCAGCTTGGTAACTTGGTGCTTAGGCAAAACATCAGAACAACCACTCAGTCGTTGGATCCTAACTAGGAAGGCCCGTATCGAGTCATCGAGATTGCTCGACCAGGTACATATTATCTGGAAGACATGCGAGAAAGACCCATACGTCACCCTTGGCACGTGGAACATTTACTCCAATATTTTTCATAAAGCATGTGAATATTGGACCATTCCCAAATAAAGAAGATCTCTTTCATTCCAGCTATTCAGCTAGGGAATCTATAACTTGGTCGCTACTCCATTTTTTGGACCTGAATAGCCTTGAAGAGAATATAAACATTCTCTTGACTAAGTCTTCTTCTCACAGCAGAGCCAAAAACTCAATTGATAGGCTAGCCTATCTCTATGCGGACATGGTCGCCAAGACCTCCCTAATTGAGCCCAACTCATTTTCATGAGTTGAGTAAAACATTCTAGCACGAATTAACTAAGTCCTCTGCTCACCGCAGGGCCAAAGACTCAGTTGATAGTTCAGTCTATCTCTATGCAAAAAGCTAGCACTCATAAATGAATGCTCAATCATGTACGGCTTCTCCTCTGAAAATAGGCTGTTACATATACAAACAAGTCATTCGCGTAGCTCCTCAACACTAAGGACTTGGGGGGCATCTGTTGTAGAATAAAGTTAGTCGTCGAAGAAGTATAGAAGATATGCGACCAGCAAGCGTCTCGCCATAAAAGTCAGGACCAAACCATCTGACTAGCGAGCCTTCCTGCTCACGTCTTGTATATCATTCAAACCTGCGACCGCCTATACACCCCCGTTATGTGAGCAGCTCCAGTCATATGAGCAGCTCCCGACATATGAGCAGCTCCCATCAAATGAGCAGCTCTGCTCTTGGTCGTTGAGTGGGGAGGCCCCCGTCATATAAGCAGCTCCCGTCCTATGAGCAACTCCCAACATATGAGCAGCTCTTATCATATGAGCAGCTCTGCTCTTGGTCGTTGAGTGGGGAGACCCCCGTCATATGAGCAGCTCCCGTCATATGAGTAGCTCCCGTCATGTGAGCATCTCCCGTCATGTGAGCAGCCCTAGTCTCTGGTCTCTGGCAAGGACGTCCCTCGTCTCATAGTATCAGCAGCCTATATAGGATAGTTTTGGGTCGTTTCTATTTGTAGCACCGAACCATGGGAGATCTCCATCAAGAGACGTAATTAGCTAGATGTCTAGAGTGGTTAGGCCATCCCTTTATCTAAGGATTAATAGGATAAGCGCCTTATCCCCTGAAATCAGCAGTGATCTTAACGGCTTCCGTAATAGACTGGATCACTCGAATCTGCATAAATAGATGACCCCACAGATGATAAAAGTACACAATCTCTAAGCTTACGTTTCACACTTCATCTTACTATCAAGTCACCTCTGACTTAAGCTTCGGAGGGCCAATGGTCAAGCGCCGGCCACCTTTAGTTTTCTTCTTTAGCTTTCAGGTTTGGAGGGGAGCTCACTTTGAGAAGAGCATAAGCTTGGGAGGGACCTGTTACCAGAATCTGATGTCAACACCTATAACCCAAAAGCCCGAAAAACTCGAAACTCAAGGCCAATGCTCTCCCTAAGATTGCCCAGCCCCACTCAATCAAGGAGGACGTTTGTTCGAGTAGAATGGGGGAGGTCCGATATCAGCAAGAAAAACCTATTCCCCTGAGTCTCGCTCCCCAAGAGGGCCAAACCATCTCCAACAGTATTGGCTTCTCTTGGGATATAAACTATACGAACTTGGGCATTCCTCTTAAGAGTAGCGACCCTGGCCCACCAATAACAAAAGCCCCACTTCGAGTCGACTAAACAAAAACTTTAGAGTCGCTCTCCAACATTATATTGGAAAATCTGCAGATCAAGCAAAGGGAGAGCATTTTGACTAAAAGGCCAGAACTTCTGCTTCATTGTTAGAGCCCGAACCACACCCTCTCAAGAAGGCAAAGAGGAACTCTCCTCTCGAACCTATTGCCAAATCCGGGCCATTCATTAAGTAGGGCCCACAGATAACATACCCTAAAAAATATGTATTGGGTGGTATAGGTACATGCAAATGAAATATGTATGTGTGTATCAACTAATTATGCATATGTTTATCACCATATTCCATTCTTAAACCCGAGCACATTTGTGATGGGCTGGATAGTTCAAGCCAAACTCATTTACGATTATGTTAACTATGAGCTATCAACAGCCCGGTGAGATGATTTCAAAACAAGAGCATCAATGATTTTCAAAACTTAAGATAAATGGTGCTTACGAATGCTATAAAGAATATGAATGCATAATATAAAATGTATGTTTGCCTACTTCGTTTTCAGTACGATTTGCTTAGTGAGCACCAAGGCCAATTTTCCTCACAATTGGCCAAACATAGCTACTTTAAGTTCTCATTCTTACAATTTTCTTTAGTTAGACCGACAGAAACTTTAGAACTTACCTCCATAAATTCCAAAAAGGAGTTCATCACTCATCCTATTGGATATGTAAAGGTCAATCTCAACATGACCTACATTATGGGTTTCAAGGGAGACCCAAAATGGTTCAACTAAGAATAGGGACTCTCAACCTCAGAGACTCTTTAATATTTCCCTCTATTTTTTCATTAACTCAAAGGCATTCATTTTCACTCAAAGTCTCTCAATTAATCCTCACCTACACAATCTCATCCTTTGACTGGTACACACATAACATTCTAATAATGTATATTGGAATACATGTACAATTCTGTAAACATTCTAAAATTAATCTTCTAAAAATAGCAGTTTCCTTCCACATTGCAAATTTCTAAAAAAAAAATACTTACTAAAATGAGAACTTCCCAAATATGATTCAATACATGATTGCAT
Organism: Liriodendron chinense; assembly: GCA_003013855.2. NCBI lineage: Eukaryota > Viridiplantae > Streptophyta > Magnoliopsida > Magnoliales > Magnoliaceae > Liriodendron > Liriodendron chinense. The sequence goes on along the minus strand of ML058567.1, from coordinate 187,025 downwards.
ATGTTTATTTGAGTCAGAACCCTCATCATATATATTTTTATCCTTAGGAAGGTGATCCTTCTCCGAGATCAAGTGATCTCGGCCTTTCATTTTTTGCTCATTTAGGGCTAAAGTGAGATTAAGGATCGTGCCACAAACGTTGATCACGGGTGGAGAAAACCACACCAACAACTCTCTCTCCTCAAATTAAATGCATGATGTTCTAATCTGAACTGACGTCGAATTCACCCGAAACTAGCCTGTCCAGAGACACTTGTCATCCTTGCTAAAGGTATAGAATCTCTCATACTAGTCAATCACCACCTAAGGAGCGGCTGTAGCTGAATGTGGTTGCGCAAACCTTCCGATCCCAGAACCTCATTAATCATTGCATCTGCAAGATGATTAGGGAGGGGCTGCAATCTCCAGACGCTAAGGGCCCTAACCCAGTCCAATCATCATCTCAAAACTAACAATCCCCGCGTCCAATTATCCAGCACACAATTGAAGAAATCACTAGGAGAAGTTTTCTGATGCACTTCCACACGGGAGGGGCAAAACAGGAGACAACTCGGCCGTCTGCAGTAGATAAATCCCTACTATATTTGGCATTCAAGAAATATCCCCAACAGCTAGATGAAGCTCTGTACCCAACATTCGACGCCATCTTCAACCGAATTGGCACAGATGTTAGCAAACCGAGATCAAGCACTGCCACTCTCACAGGTTGAACGACCCGAATCCACGGATCTATCAATAAGAACACTCGATCTTCCTTGATTGCTCAAGGGACAGCTTGAAGAACACAAGCCAAAGAGATAAAAATCTCTGAAGAAATTGTATTAGAATTTAATAATCCCTCCAAAACGAAAATAAAACAACAGTTATATGTCCTCTAACCCTAGACCACGTAGCCTAGGTGTTCTAATAGAAAAGGAAAGAAATCCAAGCAAAAAACAAAACAAAACGATTCAAAATAGAAAGTTTGCGTGGCTTTCTGTGCGCTCGTTGACCTAGCAGATGACCAGTAGAAAAAGTTTGAAAACAGTCTAGAGAGTTTGGACGCTCTCTGTCGAGTCGGTGACCGGTCGGACGACCAGTCTTTATCATGGGCGACCGGTCGTAAATGACCCAAAACAGTCCAGAGAGTTGGACCGCTTCTGGGTAGAAATTCGACTGATTGTGGGGCCGGTCATTGATAACAGGTGACCGATCGGACGATCGGTTGTCAGGCACAAATTTGGCTGCCTGTTGCAACCATCAAGTTCCTTTCTTGGGGTCTTCCGTGGGTTCTTCCATTGGTCCATCTTCATCATGTAGAGTTGAGCAACCTCCTCTACATCATTCGCCCCTCCTTGAAAAGAACTCGACCCCAAGTTCATGATATTTTCTGATTCATGGTACTCATAGAGATCGGCAACGTTGAATGTCCGAGAGATCCCAAACTCCTCGGGAAGGTCAACAACATAGGCGTTGTCATTGATTTTTCAGAGGATCGGCACGGGCCCAATCTTCTTGTACTTGAGCTTATTGTAGGTGCTATCCGGAAAACAGTCTTTGCGCAGATGAACCATGAATTGATCTCCAACCCCAAAGACCTTGAAACGACGATGTTTGTCGGCATCCAACTTATATTTCTAATTTGCCTCTGACAACTTGTTCCGGACTTCAGCATGTATCTCTGTGATCTTCTCCGTCATGTGCTCAACAACTATACTCTTTCCTAGGACCTTGGGTAAGAGAACCAAGTCAAGCATATGACATGGAGTTCGTCTGTATACAATATGGAATGAAGACTTCCCTGTGGATCGATTCACCATGTTGTCGAATACGAACTCGACCTGAGTTAGGGCTAAGTCCCATTGTTTTGGCTTATCCCCTGATATGCTCTAGATGAGATTACCCAACGTCCAGTTCATAACTTTAGTCAGACCTTCCGTCTGAGGATGATAAGCACTGCTAAACTGGAGCTGAGTATCGAACCTGCTCCATAAAGTTCGCCAAAAGTGATTAATGAACTTCATATCACGATCCGACATGATGGTCTTAGGAATACCATGCAATCGCACCACCTCCCTGAAGAACAAATTGGCCACATCATTGCATCAAAGCTCTTCCTACATGGGATAAAATGTGCCATTTTCAAAAATCGATCGACCACCACGAACACTGAATCTGCGTTGCGTTGTGTCCGTGGAAGACCCATGACGAAGTCTATAGAAATATCCTCCCAAGGACCTTCCAACATGGGCAATGGAGTGTAGAGGCCCGTATTCTAGGATTGTCCCTTGGAATCCTGACAAGTGTGGCACCTCGCAACAATTATCCCCACGTCTCGGCCTTAGTGAGGCCAAAAGTACCGCTCTTCTACTAGTATCTTCATCTTGTTACAGCCCACGACCTCCATGCCCGCCACCATGGAGCTCGAGTATAATTTTATCGTGTAGGGAGCACTGTGGAATGCACAACTAGTTGTCATGGAATAAGAATCCATCTTGGACATGGAAATCACTACGCTGTCCTTCTGTACTCTTCAGCCATGTTTCCTTAAAGTCCTCATCTTCAGCATACAAGTCCTTAAGACACTCAAAACCCACAATTTCATTGCGCAACAAAACAAGGAGGTCGGCTCGGCGGCTGAGGGCATTTGTGACTTTATTTGCTGACCGGATTTGTGTTTCAACTCAAATGTGAACTCTTGCAAAAAGGAAATCCATCGAGCATGTACCTGACTAATAGTCTGGTTATTGAGAAATTTGAGAGCTTGGTGGTCAGTATACAAAATAAACTCCCTCTGAATAAGATAGTGCCACCAATGTTGTAGTGCCTGCACCACTACGTATAGTTTGATCTCATAAGTATACCACTTCTTCCGTGCATTACTCAATTTCTCATTGTAGAAGGCCACGAGCTTGCCCTCTTAGGATAACATGGCACCAACCCCAACATACGATGCATCACAATCAACTCCAAAGACCTTCTCAAAGTTAGGTAGGACTTGATCTGGGCATGGTGTTGAGCCATGAATATTACATATTCCAGCCCTAATTCATCACATATATTGCATGATTTCTATGTTTAAATACCTATGTAATGCATGGTTTTGTGTTTGTAGGAATGAGAGAGTGATTGTATGAATGAATGCTTAAAAGACACATTTCTAACACCATTGAAGATCAAAGGAAAGGAAGAACAAAAGAGGGAAGAAGAAAGAAAAGAAGAGAAAGAAAGAAAGAATGGAAAAGGAGCCCCGCAAGGTGGTCCGACCTGTCGGCCATTATAGCAACCACCTCCAGAACACGCTGGACCAGTCCACAAATGGGTTAGACCGGTCAAGACCGGTCAGCCATGCACTTTCTAAATTCAGATTTCAAACAGCAAGGCTATTCCCGTTTTGGAATTTTCGGCCCCGTTCTGAAAGTACGTCAGTGATCTAACACGACACCTTCGTATATGCGAAAGCTTAAAGAGCAACTAGAGTTATGGCTAAGTCCTATAGGGGGGGTGATTAGGACCTTTTGAAATTATTTTCACCTACTTACACAATTTAACAAATTACACTAAGCAAGCAAAAACACTTTGGCTTCCAAGCCTAAGTAGGTCCAATCACATGACTGGCATATGGTTTAAGCAATAAACAACCTAGTCTAAGCATGCATAGGTAAACAAATGATTTAACTAATCAAGCTCCTAACATATGTAACCTATGTAGACTTATGAGAATGGATCAATGAGCTCAAGTCTACACAACTAGTAAAAGTACATCTTGTGTGTGGATGTGCCTATCTAGAGCCCAACATACATTCCTATCAAGCATTCATAATTAAACAATTAAACATACATTGATAAGATAACAATGTGCTCAATTCAATCACAAACACAAGGATATATATTGGTTCGACTTTGGGTCTACTCCACTCGCGGTTTAAGTACTCAACTCCTTTGAGTACACTGGCATTCACTATCGGAGGTTTTAAATGAGGTTCACCTTTCAACCTTTACATAGAGGTTTTACTTGTTCACCTCTCAATCATAACCAGAGTTTTGGACAAATGGCTAACTCTCAACCCGAACGGAGTTTTGGACATAGGCTAACTTTCAATCCGACGCACGTTCACTCCAGTGTCGGAGGCTCCCCCATGGAGACTTTGTTTACGCCCGGCAAACGGTCCAAGGAGTGTCAAACAACCCCTAGTCTCTAGGCCGACAAACAGGCCAAGGAACGGCCAACATCCCTAGTTCGAGTTTGACAAAAAAATTCTACACTCAACTCCCAAAGGGAATTGAGTGGATGGACTCTCAATAAAGACAACCTTACTTGTCGGATGAGCCCCTTGTTCAGCGCCGATTTGGGTTGCTTGATCTCCGCTCTCCCGTGCTTCAATTAGCTTCCTTTGCTCCCTCGATCGTGTTGCCATTGCATTGCCAATGCCCCAGCTACACTTGATCAATCACCTTGCTTGTGATGCCTTTAAGATGCCCAAGGTGATAGGAGGATGGTTGAATCTCCTACATGGGATATGTAGCTATTTCTAAGTAGGTGATTCACCTAGAGGATCTTCTAGAGGTCTTGAACAAGAGATATGACTATTTGGTATAGTGTCTCGCCTCTAGAATTGAGAGAGGAATCAAGTCATCTCTATGTTTGCATTTGAATGCCCTCACTTGTGATTAAACATAAGGGATATGACTTGAAACTCCTCCTCCTTGAGGCCCCATATGATGTACAAAAGGTGTGGGTAATAGGCTCACAAAATCCTATGACTAATACCCAAAACCTAAGCTCCATAAAGAAAGAGAGCTCCAACGCATATAAGCGGGCAAAAACCAGCTATCTGCTGACCTGTCCCGACCGGTTGTGACCGGTCGGCCAATGGCCTGATGAAGACAGAGGCTTGCTGTCTTGTCTGGGGTCTGTCCTACCAATCAAGACCGGTCGGCCCACAAGCCTGATGTGGTACAGCAATGCTATCACTGGACTGGATCTGTCCGACCTGTCGTGATCGGTCGGTCAGGCTATGCACAGTGCTGAAAGGTTTGGGCATGGATTTCTCAGCACATGCAACCTCAAAGGCCAATCTTTTAGTGATCTTTTGGGACACCTAAGGCCAATCTATGATGACTAAAGGGATTCCTAATATGGTCAAGGTCATCAAGAGGTTAAGGGTTAGGTTTTGGTTAAGGTTAAGGCACACCAAGGCATCACTTTTACCTGTTTATTCTTCCTTGATATAGCATGGCCACTTGAGTCTTCAGTCTTCGTCTTCATTAGGCTCAACCAACACTAGACTCACTGACCTAAGTGATTGACAAACAAGGTGCACTAGTATGCCACAGAAAAGTGCACTAACATATTTGTGGGGCCCATCTTAATGATTATTGTAAATCCAATCCATCTATATTGAAGATTAGCTCGATGCCGAAAAAACTCAAGTTATTTCGTGTCGATCGAAGCTATGGATTGACCGTGATGGCCAAAACAATACGAATTGTCCAGAAAGTTTCCTAATTCTGCTGCTCAACTTTGGAATAGTCTAGGTGGCCCATCATTGATGATATGAAGAATCTAATTTGACCATCTTCTAGACCACATCTATATATGAATAACCATAAAGTTTCAGGTTAAAAGGATGTGTAGTTTGATCGCACTAGTTGAAGAAAGATGGACCATCCAGAAAGATTGAACTGAGCAAATTTTATAAAAAGCTTGAAGTGTTCTAATTTTTGCACCAATTCTGGAATTGATTTGGACAATCTAAGCCGTTTATCATCTAGAGGAGGAACGTTTCTACTAATGTTCAAAATTTGAGACAAATCCGACCTCTGTACACTTCATAACATTGAAAGCAAGATGACTGGTTCTGGAAGTACCCGAATTGTACGATTTTGAGAGGCGGTCATTGATCTGATTGGTGGGCCCATTCAAAAGATAATCTTAAAAATCTAAACCATTTATGACGAAGATCAAGTTCCAGGGAAGCTACAAATCAAATTTGAAGGTAATCCGATCATTGGTTAAGCCGTACGAAGCGAAACAAAATCTGTTATGTTGTTGTACTCTTGCTGTATTATAAAAGGAGGTGCTCTCTTCTCTTTTAAGGGAGTCAAGGACGTGGGGAGCAAGGAGTTCAAGTCCTAGGAGGCTTTTTAGCCTCCTACAGCTAGTTTTTCTTTCTTTTCTTAGCTCTAGTTCTAGTTTGTTTTATGCTTTCTTCTAGTTAACTCTCAGCTAGAGCTGAGAGGTGAATCTTCTTAGTTTTTAATCATGCTTTGATACATTGATTTTGGTTTATACTTTAAGTATTGAACTATTTATTATGGTTTGAATCAAGTTGATAGTTTTAGATGATTCAGGGAGTTTGTGTGTCAAGTACATTAGTTATTGTTGGATTTCTGAGATTAATCAGAATGGCTTATGGGTTGTTGATTGATGGAAGCTTTTGATTCGAGTTCTCCATGGATCAAAACAATGGGATTTCTATTAGAACTATGATGAAAAGTTCATGTATCTTGTGTAGAATTTGAGATAGTTGGTGTTGCTTATTGAAGTAGTTTTAATTACAATTTTAATCATTGGTTGTAGTCAAGTCTAGTGACAGGATTTGATGAAAGCTATGGTTGTGAATCTCAACTAGATTGGAAAGAGGCTTGGGCTATACAATTGAGTGTGCCCAAGACCTGAGCTTTATTGAGGGAATCAAATAAGTAAACACCCATCTATTTCAGATTATTTGTGTGCTTTGATTGTTATATCTCCCGACTGGATAGAGATAAAACTTCGATTCTATTTGTGATAAGATCGAATCATTGGACTGAGCATGATTACGACTAGAAGTGGATCCTTGATGCTCTAGTCTCCTTTATTTCTTAAATTTTTCTATTTTATGTTAAAATTATGTTTTCCTAAACTTCTTAGATTCTAGTTATTAGAATTGTTAGAAGTGTTTACCTCTTTCCCTATGGATTGACCTCGGTCTTACTGTGGACCCTCGACGTTCCGCGATCCCACACGACGTTCTCCCTTTTCCTTTCGGAAAAAGAAGAAGAGGATGCGTGAGTGCGAATCGCCATTTTTGCCACTGGCTTGCCTCGTTCTCGAGGGCTTTGTTTGGTTGTCGTGTTAAGCTGGATGTGTTAAATGAGTTTATATAAGACCAGAGTCGCCACTAACCAGTTACTTCGAATCTACAGTCGGCTAGACCCCGTAGAAACATTAGAGAAGGGGATCCGAAGATTCCTTCCTCTAAAATGACTCCTTTTGATCTGCGGCCAAAGATTCGAGGTAAGGGATCATGGTTACAGGGTGGGAAGAGGTTAAGCACCCCACACACTGCCCGTATCGAAGTACGGTCTCTACTTCACAGAATCGAACTAATACTTGAAAGTCTGTTTTAATCCTCGTATATTCTCATAAATGACATGATGCATGAATGCAGGTCTGAATGGTAAGAGTTTCTGATGGGTAGGTTTCCATTAACAGGCAAGCCCAGAGCATACGCTCGAACTAACAGGTGCTTTATGCGAGATGCATGCTGTGTGTTTGAATAATCAAAGTGCACATAGTGACTATGTATGAATGCAGGTCTGAACAGTAAGAGTTTCTGATGGGCAGGTTTCCACTAACAGGCAAGCCCAGAGCATACGCTCGAACTGACAGGTGCTTTATGCAGGATGCATGTCGTGTGCTTGAATAATCAAAGTGTTTGTGGTGAAGCAGGGGGGTTGGAAGAAAAGTAAATGTTGCACTTATGCTAGATGCAAATGAGATGATGCTGGAAAAAGAGTAGCTAGACGGACGGAGGTGTCGCAAGGATTGGCTTCGAGTGGCTGGATCAAGACTTAGATGGCTTGGGAGACTTGGACCAGTGGTCAGGCTAGGCTGGACCAGGGCTAGGCTCTCCTCACTCGGGCTCTCCTTGGTGGAAAAATGGGCTAAAATGGTGGAGGAGGACTCAGACGGACAGGATCTCTCTAGGCTTGGTCGTCTGCTGAAATGAGAAGGGGAGGGGAGTATTTATAACAGAGGGCAGTGGCAGTTTGCGTAAATAATTTTGGGCGGCCCCCTGAGGGCCGCCTGTACGGACACTCCTCGGTTTCCAGCTCTTGGTATGGTCATGTCTCGGGGCTGCTGTTTTGACTCGGTGGGTTGACTCAGTGGGTCGACTCGGTGATTTGACTCGGTGGGTTGACTCGGCGGGTTGACTCGGTGATTTGACTCGACGGGTTGACTCAGCGGGTTGACTCAACGGTTTGACTTTTTTAGGATTTTTTGACTGGCTTTTCTTATGGGGGGTTTTTCAGGCTGATGTTTAGGGGCGAGTTAACTGGGTTCAGGCTTGAGTTAGGCTATGGATTAGGGCTTACAAGGGTGAGCTTGGCTGAGTTTGGACATGGGATTTGGGGGTATGGTCTTCCATTCATCCAGTTATCTCTACCAACAGTGTAGCCGAAGGTGGGGTGTCTACAGATGCCCCTCTTTGGCAGAGGTTGCGTGCAACCGAATGCAAAAGCGAGTGGACACCCCACTTCTGACCCGGTCATTCATGGATCATGGTCTGAAATCTTTGCTTGCTTTTGCATCTGTGCCAGTTGATGGCCTGAAAATCGATCACTCGCACATATCGCGGAAGTTTGGAGAAAACGTTGCGATTGTCCCTACAGTTTGCTGCAACCTGGTTACCCAATCGCAACCCTTCCATTCCCGATCGATACTAACATCAGAAAGGTACAGCAGAGCCTCTACGTCGCTAGTCTTACGAGATTACTGACCCTGTGATTGATTGTAATGTTTGATGTTTTTCCGGATCACTCCAGGAGTATTTGTTTCGCTTGACTGTCAAAGTGGTTAGATGCCCTGCGTCATGTAGTCTTACAGGATTCTACTACGCCGACTTGGACTTAGTCAAGGTACTTCACGCATCCACGCTTAGGTATGTGCGGGTGAACTCTTTCCACCCGATTTGCTGGTTTTGATGCTTGGTTTGCAATTCATTCTTTCCTAGATAGAGGTCTGGAATCTTTGTTGTCCTTTGTATCTGAGTTAGTTGATTGTTTGGAGATTGATAACTCCCACATACCGCGGGAGTTTGGAGAAAACGTTGCGATTGTCCCTGCATGCGCTGCAACCTTGGTACCCAATCGCAACCCTTCCATTCCCGATCGGTACAAACATCGGAAAGGTACAGCAAAGCCTCTGCGTCGCTAGTCTTACGAGGTTGCTGACCCTGAGATTGATTGTGTGATGCTTGATGTTTTCCCAGATCACTCCAGGGGTACTTGTTTCACTTGACTGTCAAAGTGGTTAGATGCCCTGCGTCATGTAGTCTTACGGGATTCTACTACGCCGACTTGGACTGAGTCAAGGTACTTCAGGCATCCGCGCTTAGGTATGTGCGGGTGAACTCTTTCCACCTAATCTGCTGATTTTGATACTTGGGTTACAATTCATCGTTTCCACCTGTTCAAATGGTTTCTTTGACCGAGCCTTTTGGCTTTCATTTTTTCGTATCTTGGCATATGGTACGACTGCACTGACACTGGAGTTCAGTTCGACCGTACTTTGAGTGCATTGGATCCGATGGTCTCCGGGAAAACCGTGAGACATTGGATCTTATTTTATTTTTGCGTCGGCTCCTACCTAGAGATATGGAAGATCTCCTGGTGTTTGGAGGCAGAACGCTCTACTGGGAAAATATTTTTTTGGATTTTTGAAAAGATACCCACTCTGGGGAGTGATACTCCGTGGGGTTTTTATTTGCAAATAGAAATATTTTTTTTTGTCCTTTTGAAATGGAAATCTGGTTTGTATGCGCCTCCACTAAGGATGCCTGTGGGGTCTTTGGCTAACCGGCTTTTATTTTGAAAGCAGGTAAACATGATGATTGATGCAATGGATGCTGATGTATGGAGATGCATGATGAATGCATGGTTTGGTTCATTCTCTTTCAGTTTGATGATTTTGCTTTTGTTGGAGATGTAGAGAATTTTGAGCTTATTGCTTGCAGGGTTGTGCTTCCCTGGGGATTTTCTTTTTAATGCGGATGCTTGGTCAGCGGGTTGGTCAAGATCCCGACCTGTGGTCGATCAGGTCCATCGTCCCAAGATGCTGTTTCTTTGCTAATGAGAATGTACGAGGATGTTATCCAACTTCAAGATGTTCTTCTGGGCATAAATGCGATTGAGACGGTGCTTGGTCGCCAATTTTGGTCAAGATTCCAATTTGCGGGCGATTGGATCCGTCATCCTAAATTGTGAAGAGAGTGGAGTTCAAGACTCCTGAAGTGTAGTGTTGGGGGATAGTGACAATTTTTGTGATTTTTGCAAATATGTGGTCCGAATCTTTACCTGAGTAGTCAGGATAGAGATCGGTTATTGAAAACAAAAAAAAAAATATTTTTTGTGATTTTTGAAATATTTTCTTTGAAAGCAAGAGAAATATTTTTGTGATTTTTGACAACATTTTGTTTGAAAGTAAGGGAAATATTTTGTGATTTTGAAAGGTGATTTTGTAATGTTTTGGTATTTTGATGGATTTTTCTGAAATGCAGGGAAAAGGTATGGAATTTTCATCCATTTTCAGCTTCTACTGCTGGTAAGGCACCATATCTATTTTACGTCAACGAGCAAGACGAGTCTCACACAGTTAAGTACCGTAGTTTTACATCTTCGGATGAGGAGATTTTGAGGGTTTTCAGTCAACACACCCACAAAGTTGCCTGTTCCTCACGTGCAATGCACATAGACCACGTATTGTCCGACGAATTTCTTCGGCCACAAAATGAGCCACATCCTCAAATTTCCCTTTGTCAATCCAGTTTGGGGCCTTACGTTGCTCACAATTCCGCGAGGGTGTGCTCCACCTCCTAACAGCCTTAATCCCCTTCATGAGTTCTAGGAACCGGGAACATCCGTCAGATTCAACAACGACTTCCAAATCAAGGTTTTCTATCACGGTGCGTTCAACACGAACAGGATTGCGGGGCTCTGCCCGCCTCAGCTTTTACCTGTTTAAAAGATTCCGGTCACCCGTACGATCAACTGTCAACCATGTACAGAACAGGTTGAGAAAGAAAGCCCCCGAGAAGTTAAACCTAGTGTAGTTTTAGGTCTTCGGACCACTGGGGATGAATTTGTGAAATTGATGGCGAATTTTTTTTTTTTTGAGAAAGTTTCAGTTTTCAACTCAAGAAATCGAGGTTGATGCTGGTTTTTATGGAAAGCTTGAAACCTTTTTGGTATTTTTGAAAATGATTCGGGTTATCGAACCTTGATCCCAGCGGTTGAGGCCGATGCCGGTTTTTAATTGAAAGCAGAAAATGGTCCCCCGAGAACTTAATCCCAATGTAGTTTAAGGTCTTCGAACTAAAATATGTACATGTTGAAAATACATTCTTTTTGTGAATTTTTTTTGAAATGTTCCAGGCTGTTAAATCTCAATTTGAGCGATCAAGATTAACACTGGTTTTTATTGAAAATCTCTCGAAATTTTGTTCCCGATATAGTTTAAGGTCTTCGGACCACAAAACTGTACAGAACAGGGCAAACATATATATATATATATATATATATATATATATATATATATATATATATATATATATATATATATATATATATATATATATATATATATATATATATATATATATATATATATTTTGGAGAATGTCCGGTACCAGCGGATCTTGATTCGAACGATCCAGAATATTATCGATTTTTATTTAAAAAGTCCCTCGGGATCTTGATCCCGACGTAGTTTAAGGCCTTCGGACCCAGTTGATGGGGTTGGGCATACTTACCTTGCTTCGTTTGGCTTCTGACGGGGCTGATTGTGATTTGAGTGGTCCGAATTGCTTGAATTGGCCCTGTGGGCCCTTTCCAAACTTCAGCTTTGCTTTGGAGCACATATCCTTGATGTTTTGTGAGGCTAAGAAGGCTTTTCATAGCGGATGATGACTTGAACGGCTCAGATTGCTCTTTTCAGCCTTGTGGGCACTCTTGATGATCAGATCTTGGACTCTGGCCCTCTTTCTTAATGATCAAACCCTTGATCTTGCTATTTGGTGACTCCTGTGAGCTTTTTCATGGTTTAGATCATGATAATCTAGCCTTTGAGTGGCATAGATTGCTTGTGGGCCTCTCTTGATCCATTTTTCTTCTCTTTGACTTGATCAAACCCATGTTGGCCGTAATACTTCATGATTGGACAAGTGAGGTAGCTTCCAGATGATTCAGATCAACCTCAAACGAAATGTGGAGTTGATTGGAGCTTGGGCGGCCCTCAGGGTGCCATTTGCTGACATGGACTGTCAGCCTCACCTACCAACGACTGTGGAGCCAATCCCGCGGAGAGAGAGGGAGCGCGTCCGTACGGGTGGCCCACAGGGGGCCGCTCGAACCTCTCTTCTTCTGCGGTCTGGGCTGTCTCGTATTCGGACATTCTCAGCAGTCCACTGTCCCTGTCTCCTTAATTCGGTGCACACGAGGTTTCGATCTAACCATGAATCCTTCTTTTGGCTTTACTTTTCTTCCCTTTTTATTTTCTTCTCACTTTATCCTTTCCCAAGCAATGGATGGTGGAGATATAGGGGCTGTGGGGGCTGTCCATGGTGGGTCCCACATTCCAGATTTTCTTTTGAGCTTTGATGGAGAGGAGATGCCTTTAGTAGATGGGGTAGATGGGGCTTTAAGAGGGAGCATTGATGGAAGCTCAAGCTTGGTGGTTGATGGAGCTTTTTATGACTCCATTAATGGTGGGATGGCTGGAATTTCAGATTTGGATGGGTCTTTGGATGATGGAATTTTGGATGGTATGGATGAGATGGGGAGATGGGACACATGTGAGGCTATGCATCCTTGGAGTGTGGGTCGCATAGATCGTGTGATTGATGATGGAGATGGGGCCATGATGGACATTGATGGGCTGATCTTAGATTGCCTTCTGGTACCTGTGAGGAGAGAAAATACTTTAGCAAAATGATTGAAGCATTAAAGCAGGAAGAGAGATACTTACCTTTTGGGAGGAATGATCGAGAGAAAGACGCTTGTACGAGGCACTCTGTGAATTGGTTGGGGGATGTTTATTTTGAAAGCCTTGTAAGATTTTTTTTTTTTTAAATATATGTAAATCATGAAGTAAAAATTTGTGTCAAATGCTTATCTGTCTGTGCGTGATTTGGACATGTGCTTTTAGACATAGGAATCAGAATATTTGACTCAGCCTGATGTCATACTTGATTTTCTTAATTATTCACCAAGGGTCCCGGTCCCCTTAAGATAGTGCGCAATAGTATCCTGCTCCGAAAATTTGGGCAGATCCTGAAAGAATTCTTGACTCATAGCCGTCATCCTTGCTTCCATTGAATCTTCATGTCGTTTGGATCTCTCATGTACCTGCTTTTTTTTTTCTTCTTTTTTCTTAGCCATTATTACCCGCAACACCCTTTTGGGTTTTCGTTGCGTCTAGCTTGCCCGTTATTTTTGCCTGTGGCACTCTTTCGGGTTTTCACCACGTCCCGGGTATTTGATCTTGCTTGCCCCTTGGCAGCTATGCTGTTTTTACCCTCGGCGCCCTTTCGAGTTTTCACCAAGTCCGCTGTGGGCCCACTGTTTTTACTCGGAGTGCCCTATCGGGTTTTCACTCCGCCCTCTTTATTTAGGCACACATCTCTTTTCTTTCTTTTTTTTCTTTTTATTTTTTTGGATAACTGTGGCGGCTAGAGATCGAGAATCCGTCGTTGCCAGCCGATGGCAGTCTTTCAGCCCTTATCCTAAGTTACGATGATAGAGCTGTTGGTCTTAGTTAAAGACCCTTTTGAGATGGATGGATGGATGACTGTGTTTTTTCTTGGGTTGATTTTTCTCGGGTGCCTTACTTTGGCTTCCCTTTTTTCTTTTTCTCTTTTTTTTTTCTTTTGTATTCTTTTTTTCTCTTTTTTTTGTATTCCCACTTTTCTTTTTTTTATATTCTTTTTTCTTTTTCCTTTTGGATCCCCTTATTTGAAACACTTGTTGGTGGACGGAAAGGGATTCTCAGAGTTCTAAGCCTTGACCTCTTGACTTCAGCTCTATTAAAGTAACTCTTGACAAAGTCAAAATGACTTACCCGTGAAAGATCTTCACTTTGTCGGCGTTGATTGGCTCAGGAAGATCCTTACCCCTCAGGTTGGTGAGTTGAACGGTGACTCCCAGAAGAACTTCTCTGATTCTCAGGGCTTGCCCCTTGAGTCTAACAGATGCAGCAGTGCTTGTTGTAAACCCGATATGACTTTTCATTCTTCGGCTTCATTCTTCATCAGCACTCACGGTGACATGATTTTGACTCGAACTCGTAAGTCTGTCGTCTGATTTTAAGCTTCTCGAGGAACTCCTCCATCCTTAGATTTCGAAGGACGTCCCATTGCCAATGTTGATAGCATGTGGGAACCCTTAACAATTGATGATGTTATTCTTCATGAGAATTATTGTGCGAGATCAGAATGTTACCTCCTTCCACTTTGTGCTGTAATTGACTGCCACAAGTATATGCGTATGATCGCTAGATGATGTCGAGTCGATCTTTCTTCTGATATAGATACCTCATACAGGAAATAGCTGGAGCGTTGTCAGGTTGAAGCGCACACATGGATTCGATGTGCATGCTGCTGACACTTGAAGTATATGCTGACATATTGGCAACAATCTTGTCTTCATTGAGCTGCGAGATTTCTCTGATCATTCGTCTGGTCGCATACTCCAGCATGGAATGCAAGCATAGTCTTGGCAGTATCCTCTTGATTGGCTTGATGAGTTTTTGATCGAGTCTGGATAAGTCTTTATAGGACGCAAGATTGGGAAGTCATGACTTCAAAAATTCGATCATTCTCTGCTTATTTTTCGGGGGCAAGGATTCTCAATGCCCACTTCCTTACGGGTCTCAGGAGATCCTGAGTATATAATTTTGAAGTTTTTTTAATATGTCATCGGCTTTTGGTTCGAACTTTCGAGGAGACCCTCTAAGTTTGGGAGTCAGCTCATCATTTTCCATACCATTTGGCTTTGTCCAGACCCTTAAGTTTGAAGTCCAACTCTAGATCGAAATCTTATGAGTCAACTCCATACTCAAGTGCTTTGACAGATAGACTTGACACTTTATTGCTTGGGATTTTTGAAAGATCTCTGAATTTTTTAGAATTTTGTGAATATCTGGATTTTTTTGAACTTTTGAATTTTGTGAAATTTTGATTTTTTTTTTTTTGAAATTTTAAAATATTTGGTGTTTTGGGTTTTTGAATCTTCTGATTTTTTTTCTTTTTGAAATTTTTTTTGTAAAGGACACGAGCAAGACGGCGATGTGAACCAGGTGTTGCCTGATTCGACTCGTGGAGCCGAGCACTGTCAGCTTTTATTGTACCGTCATGGGGACTACAAACCTGTTACTGCCCTGCACTCCTTCCCCTCAGGAGGCAGGGCCAAAGGGATCAGTAGGCCAACCCTCATTGTTGTGCCCAAACGTCATGGTAGATCTGAAATTGGGCTCCGAGTCGGTGTCGGATGCGATTTCTCCTGGCTCATCCTCGATGTATTGCAGCTCTTCGGGTTCATCTAGCTGAGGTGGGACCAGAACAGTAGTCCAGTCAGTCGGCAGAAATTCCTGCCCCTTGCTTGAGTCTTCTTTGGGCAACTCTATCGGACTCGATCTCCTCGCTTGATCATCAAAGGTGGAATCCAGCCCATCATCAGGATAGATAATCCCTGCATTGATAAACTGGATTGGTGTGACGATGCAGAGGTTCCCTTTTTCTTGATGACCCCGTCTTCTTCTGATACTTCTGTGCCTAATCCGAGTAGGCCGATATCGCAGTCTTTCTCTATCCACATTCTCTTGAACTCCCATGATTTGGGTCGAGTCTTGATATTCGAGCTGATAGTAGAAGGTTTGAAGCTCGACAGGACGGAAGACGTAGTTCGATCCAATGGGACATGCGCGAGGGAAGTAATTTGCATTATGATGGTATGAGACCTCCCCATTAGAGCGTTGTACGTCCATGGCTGAGATGATAGGCTCTCGGAGGTTGGATGCTTCTACCATGGGAAATTGTCCGGGATCGGTAATGATGGTGATCGCCCTATCTCCGAAGATGTGCTTGACCCTTTGGTGAAGATTTGAAGAGATGGCACCGATTCTATGAAACCAGGTCCGATCAAAAAGGAGATGAAATGAAGCTGAGATGTCCAAGACCTGAAGAGTGATGGTTGATGTTTTTGGATCGATCAGAACCTGGACATCAATCTCCCCTTCGACCTCCTCGATAGTGGCCACATAATTGAAGCTGGGCCCCAATTCTGCTAGGGCATGTGGCACGCTGTCCAAGGAAGGGTCTTCTTCTTGGAGGACGATGGTTGAAGTAGAAGCCAAATAGACAGGTGCGGTGGGCAAGTTGTGCCCCTGGTTGTTTGCTGGAGAAACAGGCAGGCTTTGCCCCTGGTAAGCTGGAGTGGGCAAGCTGTGCCCCTGACTGACTATTGCTGAGACGGGCAGGTTGTGGCCCTGGTTTGCTGATGCTGTGTTAGGGAGATTGTCCCCTTGGTTGACTGAGATGGCCTGATTGTGCCCATGGTTAGAAATGGGTGCGAAGAATGAATCGAATGAAGGTGCCCCTTGCATGATGATGGGATCTGGGATCGAAATAGTTGAGGGTGCCCCTTGCAGGATGAGAGGTTCGAACTCTAAACTAGATTCGATGGCACGGATAAACTGGAGAGGAGGCTTTTCTTGGCTGATGAAAGCTGGATAGGCAGGAGGTGCCCCTTGCATTGCGGAGACTGGATCGACTGGAGATGCCCCTTGCAGGATGAGGGGTTCTGAAACTAGACTGGTTAGGGGTGCCCCTTGCCAACCTTGATTAGGGAACTGTGAGTTCCATCTTGACTGTTGCTGTTGCTGCGGTTGTCCATGCTGAGGGAGGAATAGTGCACCTTCGGTAGAGGCGACAAGATCATCCTCTTCCATTGGATGGGAGATGGGAACACTACCATTATCGCTCTCGTATCCGGTAGGCTCACCTTCCACTATCGGTTGTACTGGAGAGGCTTGCTGAGGCCACCAAGGGGAGATCATCCCAGCCCTTATTCCGGCTTCGACTTGTTCCCCGGCGCAGATGAGTTGGCTGAAGTTCGCATATGGATGTGAGACAAGGTATCCAGAGATATTTGGATTTGCCGAGTGGACGATCATGGAGATTTGCTCCTCGTCGTCGAGGGGAGTCTTCATTCTAGCGGCCATGGCCCGCCACCGTCCAACGTAAGCTGACAATGTTTCATCACTTCTTTGTCTGAGAGCTGCAAGGTCCGCTCTCCTGGGTGTCATGTTAAGATTGTATGCGAACCTGTCGACGAAAGCCTGGGAGAGCTGCTCCCAAGTCCTGATGCGATGGCAGTCCAATGATGTGTACCAGTCTAGGGCATCGTCTTTCAGGGACTTTTGAAACAGACGGATCAACGCTCCGTCGTTGCTTGCCACAGCATCTAGCTCACCACAAAATGATCTCAAGTGGTCTATAGGACACCCTGTCCCATCATATCTTTTAAATTTTGGTACCTAAAAGCCTTGAGGTACCATTGCATCGGAAAATGGACAAAGGTCCCTGAACTTTGTGGATGGAAGATCCACCCCTTGCTGCTTCTGCAACTTTCTCTTCATCTCTTGCACCTGTTCTCGGAGTTGTTCGATTTCAGAGGGACCAGATGAAGGAGATCTTGCCCCTTGCCAGGACTGAGCTGGCCCCCTTTCGTAATAATTGGTGTCATTGATGCTCCTATGATTCCTGCTTGAAGGAGGTTGGGCCTGATAATTACTCCCATTATAGGGACTTTGTTGGATTGGAGTTGAGAAGGGAGACTGTAAAGAAATTCCAGTCACAGGAGAATAATGAAATTGGTTGGAACTCCTATTAGGGAGAGGATATTGGAATTGGCTCGGAGTTCTGGTTGTGGGATGTGACTGAAAATGGCTCTCATTTGCAGGAGGATACTAAAAGAAATACCCTGAGGTTGAGAGTTGTTCTGATTGAAGGCCTCTGTTAGGAGGGTATCGAAAGTCCTGAGTGATCCCTAGCGGTTGTGGTTGGGATGAACTGGAGGCCGGGAGTGCCTTCGATGGTTGTTGAGGTTGTTGAACTAGACCAGCTTGATTGCTGGCTGCTGAAACCTGGGCTTGTGTGAATCGGAGAAGCATTTCCTACATGGCCTTCATGCTTTGTTGTAGCTCTTGGATGCCAGGAATTGACATGGATTCACTCGAGTTTAACAATGGAGAGGAAGCCTCAGGTATAGGGAATGGGAGAGCCATGTCGATTTTGTACTGGACGTGGCAGGGTGATTTGGTTTGGAGGAGTAATGGTGGGAAGTATGCACTACTTTTTTTTGGGTCTTGGGATTTTCTTTTCTTTTTTCTTTTTCTTTTTTTTTTTGGTTTTGGGTAGAATGCTATGCAGATAAGATTGTATGAGGACTAATGACTTTCAAGTGTAGGAGGATTTTATTTTTCAAGTCGGATCACGACTAGTGGGATTAGAAATCCCCAGCGGAGTCGCCATTCTGTGGACCCTCGCCGTTCCGCGCTCCCATACGACATTCTCCCTTTCCCTTTCGGAAAAAGGAAGGAAGAGGTGTATGAGTGTGAATCGCAGTTTGTGCCACTGGCTTGCCTCGTCCTCGAGGGCTTGTTTGGTTGTCGTGTTAAGCTGGATGTGTTAAATGAGTTTATATAAGACCAGAGTCGCCACTAGCCAGTTACTTCGAATCTACAGTCGGCTAGACCCCGTAGAAACGTTAGAGAAGGGGATCCGAAGATTCCTTCCTCTAAAATGACACATTTTGATCTGCGGCCAAAGATTCGAGGTAAGGGATCACGGTTACAGGGTGGGAAGAGGTTAAGCACCCCACACACTGCCCGTACCGAAGTACGGTCTCTACTTCACAGAATCGAACTAATACTTGAAAGTCTGTTTTAATCCTCGTATATTCTCATAGATGACATGATGCATGAATGCAGGTCTGAACAGTAAGAGTTTCTGATGGGCAGGTTTCCATTAACAGGCAAGCCCAGAGCATACGTTCGAACTGACAAGTGCTTTATGCGAGATGCATGCTGTGTGTTTGAATAATCAAAGTGCACGTAGTGACTATGTATGAATGCAGGTCTGAACAGTAAGAGTTTCTGATGGGCAGGTTTCCATTAACAGGCAAGCCCAGAGCATACGCTCGAACTGACAGGTGCTTTATGCGGGATGCATGTCGTGTGCTTGAATAATCAAAGTGTTTGTGGTGAAGTAGGGGGGTTGGAAGAAAAGTAAATGTTGCACTTATGCTAGATGCAAATGAGATGATGCTGGAAAAAGAGTAGCTAGACAGACGGAGGTGTTGCAAGGATTGGCTTCGAGTGGCTGGATCAAGACTTGGATGGCTTGGGAGACTTGGACCAGTGGTCAGGCTAGGCTGGACCAGGGCTAGGCTCTCCTCACTCGGGCTCTCCTTGGTGGAAAAATGGGCTAAAATGGTGGAGGAGGACTCGGACGGACAGGATCTCTCTGGGCTTGGTCGTCTGCTGAAATGAGAAGGGGAGGGGAGTATTTATAGCAGAGGGCAGTGGCAGTTTGCATAAATAATTTGGCCGCCCGTACGGACACTCCTCGGTTTCCAGCGCGTGGTATGGTCATGTCTCGAGGCTGCTGTTTTGACTCAGTGGGTTGACTCGGTGGGTTGACTCAGCGGGTCGACTCGGTGATTTGACTCGACGGGTTGACTAAGGGAGTTGACTCAGCGAGTTTGACTTTTTTAGGATTTTTTGACTGGCTTTTCTTATGGGGGGTTTTTCAGGCTGATGTTTAGGGGCGAGTTGACTGGGTTCAGGCTTGAGTTAGGCTATCGATTGGGGCTTACAAGGGTGAGCTTGGCTGAGTTTGGACATGGGATTTGGGGGTATGGTCTTCCATTCATCCAGCTATCTCTACCAACAGTGTAGCCGAAGGTGGGGTGTCTACACTTACCAAGAATTATTACTACATCGCAGCCTTGCATTTAAGGTGAGCGAACACACGGGTCGGTTGACTCGACTCGTTCGAACCGATCCGACAGGCACAACGGACCCTAATCGAATATTCTGGATTGGATCCGAATCCAAATCGATTAATCAAGTTCGGATTCCACCTAAATCGAATCGACTTGACTCGAATTCGGATCCAAAATGGATCCAATTCGATTTGAAATCATATCCAAATCGGGTTTAAGTATAAGTTTTAAAAAATTAATTTTTTTGCCATTTTTCAAATTTTTTTAATTAATTAACAAACTCGATTCGACTCAGCTATGACTCGATCTGACTTGGTCCCTACGACCGGGTCAGACTCGGATTGGATTAGACCTGGCTGACTCGGTTCGGATCAATTTAGTCTTGGCTGACTCTGTACCGAATCCGATTCGACTCATTTAAGGCATGTCCTTGACCGGATCGGACCAAGACAACCCAAACTCGGTCCGACTCGACTCGATGCCCACCGCTAGGTAGGACAAGGACCGGAGCAGAGGATAGATTAAACTTGATCTCAACAAAACTTCAGTCAGCCACATCGGTCCGATGGAAAGGTCCATTCTTCATACAGTCTGTGATAGGTGCGATGATCGCGCTGAAGTTCGTCACGAAACGACGATAAAAGGTGGCCAACCAATGAAAAATGCAGACCTCATGGATGTTGGTTAGGGTAAGCCACTCACGTATGGCCCTCACCTTATCTTCATCTACTTTGATACTCATGGAAGATATAATAAAACCTAGGAAAAGGAAACAGTCCATCAAAAAATTGCACTTCTTTAAATTCAAATACAACTTATTGTCACAGAGAACTTGAAGTACTTCTCTGAGATGCTTCCTGTGGGCTGATTCATCTTGGCTGTAGATGAGAATGTCATTGAAGTACACTACAACAAAGCGGCCTATAAATGGCTTCAAAACTTGGTTTATAAGCCACATGAAGGTGCTCGGTGAATTTGACAATCCAAATGGCATAACCAGCCACTCATATATACCCTCCTTGGTCTTAAATGTTGTCTTCCACTCATCGCCTAGGCAGATACAAATCTGATGGTACCCACTCCTCAAGTCAAACTTGGAAAATACCTTGGACCCTTCAAACATGTCAACATGTCATCAAGCTGGGGGATTGGAAATCGATATTTGATGGTGATCTTATTTATCGCCTGACTGTCTACGCACATCCGCCAACTTTCATCCTTCTTGGGAGTTAGAAGAGCCGACACAGCATAGGGGCTCATACTTTCTCTCAATAGACCTTTCTTCAGTAACTCCTCCACTTGGCCTTAGAGGATGTCTCTTTCCATGGGGCTCAGCCGATAATGCGGTCGATTGGGTATACTAGCCCCTGGGATGAGGTTGATATGGTGCTGGATGTCCCTCATTGGGGGCAATTCTTGAGGAAGATCTTCAGGCCAGGTTTCATGGAATTCATCAAGCAATGGACGAAGGGTTGGGGGTATGACATGCTCCCCAGAGTCCTCACCCTTCATCACCATGGCGTATATTTCGCCAACTTCCTCCTCGAATTACCTTATAGCAAGGAGAGAGTTCCCCTCCTCTACGGAAGTCTTGGGAGCGCTCTCCGATGTCATAGGAGAGAGAATTCATTTCCTCCCATCCTTTACGAACATTTAGACATTGTCACAACCACGATGTGTTGCATCTCTACCCGATTGCCACAGCCACCCAAGTAGTAAGTGACAAGCTTCCATGTCAATCACATCACACAACACTTCATCCTTATAGCTCCTACCAACTGAAAATGAAATCAAGCACTATTCAGTTTCCTTGGTATCACTAACCTTCTTAATCCACCGAATAGAGTACGGTGCTAGGTGTTTTGTCATTGGTAGCCAAAGTTTGTCCACCATGATCTTGGACACTATGTTCCCACAGCTTCTGCTATTGATGATAACATCGCGGACCTTCCCATTCATAGTGCATCGGGTGCAAAAGATATTATGGCGTTGAGGATGGGTCTCGACCCTAGGTGTGTAACACATGCGCCGAATAATCAAGGACACTCCATGGTCCTGTTCAAGCCACTCAGCATCATCGTCCCCTTCTTCACTGGTTTGCCCGTAAGTTCCCTCTTCAGGTTCTCCCTCCATGGGCTCTTTTATCGTTTCACCTTCATGTGTAGTCAAATTGGCAGTCGGGTGCTGAGGGCACGCATTTGACAGATGGTCGGGCTGTCCACAACTCTAAGGATGATTCTGCTATTGCCAAGCATACGGGTTAGGGGCTCGACTTGGGCCAGCTGCGATTGGAGTAGTGCGCTGGGGTCTAGAGGGACCATTCCCTAAATCTCGGTTTATGGTCATTGGGGGGTTACACAAGCCCACCAATAGGCTCCTTACCCTTGATTGTCAAAGCATCCATTGCAAGGTTCAGTGTAGACGTACGAGAAGATGTGAAAGGGCGCGCGGGCACTCATGTGAGAATCATTTTCGTGCGATTGGCATAATGTATCACATCTTCAACACTCCATATTGGCAACATCTGGATACGGTTCTGAATATTCATTCCCAGCCCTCTGATAAACCTTGCGGTTTTCTAGGCATCCGTTTCCGATAGATTGTTGTGGGTGGTTAAACAGTTGAACTCGGAAGCATATTTAACAATGGTTCAATTGCCAGGACGACGATTTTGAAGCTGTTGGAACAAAACTTGGTCATAGTCGTGGGGCAGGAATCGTTCACGAAGAAGTCTCCTCATCCGTGGCCATGACCGAATGGGAAACTTGTTCTGACGGGCCCAAGAAGCTTGCAATTGCTCCCACCATGCGGAGGCGCTTGATTTCAACTGGCACGCGACAAGTTTAACCTTCCTCTCCTTAGGGGCCTCCATATGGTTAAAGAAATTCTCAACTTCAACAAGCTAATCTTAGAATTCTTTGATGCTCAAAAGCTCGTTAAAAGCTGGAAGTTCGGCCTTACCGCTATACCCAAATTCGGCATGATGATCACCACGATTGTTCTTGCCTGCGGCATGCTGCATGAGGGCTCCTCCAACCTCTTCCTCACTATCATCCAAGTATCCTGCATCGGCCCGGCGGTTACCCATAGAAAGGGCCTGTTAGAAGACGAGATTGTTTTGGACCACAACTGTCGACGGTCGTGCTTCATCTTAAGTCTATCGCGGAGCCAAAGATGTCGCGAGGAGTTCGAAGGACACTTGCAACCCTTGCATAGACATCTCAAACAAATGCTAGAGAACATCCATCTTCTCCCGCTAGATGGAGAATCCCATGATCACTGTCAGTGGGATTGTTGCCTTGTCCACTGTTAGAAGCCATCATCCGAGGTTGTTCCTCACTTTGATACCAACTTGGCGCAGATATTAGCGAAGCGAGATCGAGCACCGCCTCTCTTGCAGGTTGAACGACCTGAATCCATGGATCTATAGAGAAGAACACTCGATCTTCCTTGATTGGTCAAGGGGCGGCTCGAAGAACACAAGCCAATAAGCAGAAAATCTCTGAAGAAATTGTATTAGAATTCAATAATCCCTCCAAAATGAAAATAAAACAATATTAATTTATATGCCCTCTAACCCTAAACCACATAGCCTAGGTGTCCTAATAGCAAAGGAAAGAAATCCAAGCAAAAAATGAAATAAAATGATTTAAAATAGAAAGTTCGCGTGACTTTCTACGTGCCTGTCGACCTATCAGACAACCAATCCATGCTATGGGCGACCAGTCGCAAAAGGTCGAAAACAGTCTAGAGAGTTTGGACGCTCTCTGTTGAGTCGGCAACCAGTGTTCATCATGGGCGACCGGTCAAAAATGACCCAAAACAGTCTAGAGAGTTGGACCACTTCCTGGTAGAAATTCGACCGGTCGTGGGGCCGACGTTAACAACAGGTAACCAGTCGTCAAGCACAAATTTGGCTACCTGTTGCAGCCATCAAGTTCCTTTCTTATGGTCTTCCATGGGTCCTTTCATCTTCATAATGTAGAGCTGAGCAACCTCCTCTATATCACGAACAGAGCTCATAACACCTTGTAAGGCTTTTGACACCCAACCACCTTGTAACTTAGGCAAGGATTGGAGGAATCCTTAGTGTAATGGTTATTTTCCAAGGAACAATGTAAATATGAATTCCATTTATAGGGGTCTTATAAGGATAGTTGTAAAAATCTTATATTTCTTTCACAATGGTCACTTGGCGTGTTGATTGTTTGGTAGAATCTATCATTTTCTTTGGCATTTAAACAACACAAAAGATCACATCAATCATAAAATGTTTCCATTTCTCTCATTTTCATGATTTTTCTTGTACGCAGACATGCCCTTCTCTTCTTTTCTTGGACCTCCCATGTCTTTTAATAACCATACTCGAAAAAGAAACTAATCACATGTGGGAAAATTACAAAATATATGTAAAATAAAATAATGTAGGTCTATACAATGTCAAAAAAACTATCGAAGAAGACGTATGAAAATTCGCCAAAGAAAACAACGTCGATCTCATCATCATTATTCCTGTTTGCATCATTGGCACATCTCTCACTCCGGAGGCTCCAGGAAGCATCCACGTGGTTGTTTCTTTGCTCACAAGTGAGATTTAGGACACGATATGTGTGTTACGGCACATGCTATATGTGTCCATATGCGCCATCAAATAGGCACAAACATAACAAGCTATGCGGGTTTGGCTTATGCGTGGACATGAATGATCACATACGTTCAAATGTATTGTAGTTACAATGCATTCAATTTATGTGGGACCTACGAACGCTGAGATTTAGCACGGGGGCGTCGAAGATGGTGTGGTCCACTCGAGTCTCGGATCAAGCTAAAATTTTGTGGGCTATCATACCACATGATTAAGTAAATGATGGACGGAGTGGATAAAAATATACGTCAAGGCGGGGTCCACGAGTGGACCCCTAGTTGACAGCCCGTCTGCCCGCCCGCCATAGCTGGGCGTTGGTGACGTTGCTGGCCAGCAGCGTCCTTTTGGGCGCTGGCTGGACAGCGTCTCCTTTTCCTTTTTTTTAATTCTTCTTCTCTCTCATGGGGTCCATTTTAGAAATCCACTCCATCCATCTTGTGATGGATGGGTCTATTAATAAGCTCTTGAATTTATGTACTTTTTTATAAGTTACTGTACACACAAATCATGGTCCATATGTAATGCATTAAATGTGAACATGCTGCAAACAAGATCTACACCATCCATTCCTTTATCCACCAATAACTAATAGTCAGGACATGGATCCCATGGTCCAGATCATCCACATTACTAATACTTTTTAAAAGAACAGAATTAAACTATAAAATCAACATTCATAAAAGGAAGTAGAGTGAGAAATTCCTTGAACTCACTGTTTAGATGGTCTAAATCCAAAATTTGACGGTTAAGATGATAATAAAACCCGATTGACCACAATCCCACGGTTAAAATCTCTGATCCACAAGCTTTATACTACAATCCACCGATTCACACACAAATCGTCTCTCCTCCCCGATCAAACAATAGAAAAGAATATGGACAGTCGTGATGATAAAGATGAATAGTTTGATGGAGTGGGCCTGCTAATGGATGGTCTAGAGAGATATGGGAGGGAATGGTTTATTCGTATAGGATTCTCGTGTTTCCTCTCTCGTAAGAGATAGTCTAAATAGTATTTGAACTAAAATACAATTTTAGAATAGAACAAATGATATAGTGGAGATAGGTGCTGTTGGGGTCCCAAAAGGTAGGGGCCCCAAAAGGTAGGGGCCCTTAAAATAAGCGGGCCCCGCGAATTACCGTGATCAGAACCATCCGGAATCGGACCCATAACTTCATTATCATTTATGAAGAACAGTGCAAGTGATTTCAAGATAAAATGGGCCCCACAAACCCTCCAAAATTCAAAACCCAAATAGTGGAGCTTCTATTAACGTGTCCACACACCCATAAATTCAGGTACCCCACGCGCCCGAAAAATCACTAAAAACAAGAATTCATTTAAAGGCATTTCGGCGTCCCACGTAACCGAAAAATGCCCCACGCACCCTTTAAATTGACCAATTTTGGAATTGTCATATAAAGGGATTTTGGTGCCCCACGCACCCCAAAAATGGGTCCACGCACCCTTAAATTCGACTCATTTGATATCCGTCATTATAAAGGCAATACGGAGTCCCACGCACCTGAAAAATGACCCACGCATTCACAAATTCGACTAAAATCAGGGACTTAATTTTTAGGTGCGTTGAGGCCCACGCACCCATAAAATAAGTCCCACGCACCCAAAAAATCAGATATTTTCATAAATCATTTCCGGGTGCGCCGGACCTCCGCACGCCAATTTTAAAGGTGCGTGGAGGGTATTTAGGAGTGCGTGGCACGTGGCAGCCCCTCATTGGCCGATTTTTTAATTCTTCGGCTATAAATACCCCGCCCACGGGTCATGTGGGACGATTTTGAGAAAGAGAGAGAGCTGATGCCCGCTGGGAATCCGAAATCCCCGCCGAAAACCCTAGCCGGAATACTTTTCCGACCGCCAGAAACCTCTCCCGGTCGCCGGAATACCCTTTCCGATCACTGATACTCCACCGCAGGTTTGAATCCTAAAAATCATAAGTGTGGCCACGCATCTTGAAAACGGTCCCACGCACCCAAAAATGGCCCACGCGTCCATAAATTCGTGTCCCACGCGTCCATAAATTCAACAAATTTCAAATTTGTAAATTCGGTCCCACGCACCCGAAAAATGTCCCACGCACCCCTAAATTCGTAAAAAATCTGGCACTTGATTTTTAGGTGCGTTAAGGCCCACGCATCCGTAAAATAAGTCCCACGCACCCAAAAAATCAGCCAATTGCAGAACATGTTCGCAGGTGCACCGGACTCAATTTTAAGTGTTTTCAAGGTCCGTTTGAACCTATTTTGGGTATTTCGAGCATTCCGGATGCAATGGAATAGTCAAATGGTTGGTCCAATAAATCTAAATGAATAAAATTGCTCATCTTCGAGGTTCAACCCGATTCGACTCGACGAATGAAGTGACTTCTCGGAAAGGAGCCGCCAGCATCTAGAACTATGCACATATGCCAATCATTTATATCTACTATAAAGATGTGACCCGATTTGGGTAGAAAGATAGGCAAACAGGGTTATGGTTATCACGATAAACCATATCAAAGAGTTTCAATACTCTACAAACCAATTGCTATGAACTGCCATAGCACAACAGTCGATGCCCTACCCATTCAAATGGTATCCGTCGGTTGGGCTACGCAGGTACACACAACTGTCGAATGGACTTCCCAAGGTCACCTGTCCCTACATTGACAGGCGCGGGCCCAGAGTCGTCCTTCTCAGTCATAAACCCTGATAGTCTCAGCCCAAATATCCGGCCAAAACATGGGACATAGACATTTGACTAATACAAAGGTGGTTCAGTCCGTAACAAAACAAATACAGGTCTCTACGACCACAAACTCTAAGACTATAGTCCCCGCTAACTAGTCTTTTGCCTTTTAATCAAGGGTCATCGATCATTCGATGTAATTAAGGGTTCGTGCCAAACCACGGCCTGGAATATACAAGATCTCAAGATCTCTGAAATAAAATTCGCCTTGCAATATCTCTTCTTGTGTACCTTTCATGAATGCTTGTGATCATCTATGAATGTTTCCATTACTCAGAACCCCAAAACAATAAAACACAAGGAAACTGCGTCCGAGCATTTTCTAGTTCCAACAAACTGGCGACTCTGCTGGGGATCTAACAATACCAGAATCTTTGGTTAGCCCTGAGTATAAAAACGCTCTAAGATCAATCATTTGCAGACACGAATGTGTATGTAAGAGATATATCACAAGACGTAATGTTTCGGCGCCCTCGGGCGCCAAACTAGTGACTCTCAACGGGAATGTTCTTCCCTTCATCTTTAAGGCAATAGACGATAAATCAAAGGTTTTCAAAACCACAAACTTCCACAACTATACGTATTTGTCTTCTTCTTGCTTATTCCTGGTAGTCTATGTACCGCGATCGATGGGTTCACGCTCCCGGCCACGTTTATAAACTGTTCTAATGATTTTCTGACACCCAGAATTAGCAAGATAATAGAGCAGACAGAGGAAATGGCATGCTCGATGACCAGTTCGTGTACCTTCCTTGTCACCGGAGGCTCAGAGTGGCAGTTGGTTGAAACCCTAAGGCAGAAGAAGGAACAGAAGAAAGCTGCCATCATAGCAACATATAGGAAGGCGAACATTGCAAGACCTTGCCCTGTGATCACGAAACAGTGGCAGCCAAAGCAGGGGCAGAAGATCCTTGTCAACAGGCAAGTCACATCGGCCAAGCCTGCAGCGCCCGCAATGAAAGTCGAACAGTTCCCGCCATTATCCAAAGCCGTTCGCACCTCGCGAAAGACTACTAAGCCCACACATGCAAAACCCGAGCCCGTGATGACCCCTGACCAGAAATAAAGGCCGGCTCGAAGAATCTCGTTGGCACAGGTAGTAATGGTCCAAGTGGCCGTAGAAGAAGAAGAACCTCGAGGCAGAAGAATTACCTCCATTATAAGATCAGATCGACGGATTAGTTGAGGCTAACCGCGAGACAAACGATCGAATGAAGGCTATCTAGGAAGCCTTGACCACTCTGATAGCACAGAATGCCACCAGAAGTATCGCGCCGCCCACCCGTCAGTCAGCAGAGGAGTCTCAAGGGGCGGCAGAAGGTCCGGTTGAGCCTGAACCGCCCGTCCAACTCAGAGTCGCGCTAATAGGACGTACGCCGCCTTCCACATCCCACATATCACGAGAAGAGTTATCCCAAACAATAACCCATATGATGCAGCAAGAAAAAGAGAAAGAGAGGAGAGGCAGCTACAAATATCGGGTCCCATACCCGCCTAAGGTAGAAGAGGTGCCGTTCCCAGCCAATTTCAGCTGCCCCGACTTCGGAAAGTTTGATGGCAGAGGATCGCCGGAAGAACACATCACCCACTTCTTGACCACGTTAGGAAACTGGTCCGCAGTCCTGCAGTATTGCATGCCGCTATTCGGATCTACCCTGACAGGGAAAGCTTTTCAATGGTATATGTCGCTACCGGTCGACTCTGTAAGGACATGGGAGCAAATGCAGGACGCCTTCATCTCAAAGTTCTTCGTGACAGAGAGAGAGATCTCGTTAACAGACCTTGCAATGGTCAGACGGAGAAATGGTGAACCAATCGAGAAGTTCATCGACCGATGGGGAACCACAGTGGCTCAATGTCGCGAATTACCCAGCGAAAGCGAGATGTGTCTAAGGGCCCTAAACCCGATGATCTCGTATGGCTTATCAGGCAATACCTTCAACTCCTTCCGCGAGTTGGAGACAAAAGCGCATCTGGTAGAGGAAGCAGCATCCTGGGTAAACTTCAGACCGATGAGACAGAAGAGAGAGATAAGAAGAGTAGTAGAGACTCATCAGGTCGACAAAAGTAGAGACCAGAAGGACCGCAAACGTCCCACTGCCGATCATGGGCCGGAGATAAAGACGACAGTTATACAAGACAAGAGTAAAAAGCCCTATGTACCCAAACGTATATCGATAGCCGAGCGAGAAAGGGCGAACGGCCCATATACATTCGATATGGCCGATCTCATTTCGATCATGGAACAATTGATTGAAGAAGGCATGATACGCCTACCAGAACCTATCCGCCCCTATGAAGTCGGGCGAACAAATGATCCCAAATACTGTAAATATCACCGATGCATCAGCCACCAGACGGAAGATTGCTTCTCCCTGAAAGGAAGGATACAGCGATTAATTAATCAAGGGGTCATCAGCATGAAGGTACTGGAGACAACAAAGGAGACAGCTGGGATGATGTCAGCAATCCCGATAGAAGATGACACCAGCCGATCGACCTCGTTCCTTGAGCTGACGGAACCATGGACTCTAGTCAATAGCAAGAAAAGACTCGAGAACAGACAAAGACTCGGTAACCGAAGAAAGAACAGGGGAAGAGGAAGGAGAGAAATGTTGCAGGGGCAAACGCAATTCGTGACAAACATGACATATTGCGGAATGGTGTCATTTGTCGAGCAAGCACCGACCGAAGAAATCCCGCAGGCAGTCGAGGAAGAAGTCGACGTGGTCATCTTACAACCAGAAAAGCAAATGCCTGACCGTACCACTTCAAGACCAGATGACCCGATGCCAGAAGACGATACCCCCGACAGGCCACAAGAGAGACCTCGCATGCAAAAACCTAAAGAAAAGGTCGTCGAAGCCACAACCAGTCACTCGAACCCAAGACCAGTGGCGTATGACGTCGTGTCACACTTATAAAAGGTTCCTGCCCGCCTAAATGTATACGATGCTTTATGTCTCTCGAAAGTGTACAAGGAAATGTTAATTAATGCCTTACTTGACAGTGAAGTCAGGGAAGTCACAATGATAGAGATAGAAGAAGAAATAAATAATACAGATAAATTTTGGGAGGGGTATATGCCGATGTCACAAGTCATGCCTGTCAACCATCCTTCAACCATCACTTTCTCAGAAGAAGACCGCACGATCGAATCAATAGACCACAATCGCCAGTTAATGGTCACAGGAATGATCAGGGACACCGAGGTCAAGAGGTGCATGTTGGACGATGGGTCTGTTGTAAATATTATGCCATTGAAAACACTGCAGAGGCTGGGTTATAGGCAATCGGCATTACGCCCGAGTCTCATGATGATTCAAGGTTTCAATCAAGACAGTTAGCGTACGCTTGGATCAATCGCAGTGATGCTAGAAATCGAAGAGCTGACAACGAAGGTAACATGCCAGGTGATCGATGCAGTGACAACATACAACCTTCTTTTAGGAAGGCCCTGGCTCCATCAGAATCGCATTATCCCTTCAACATATCATCAATGCTTCAAATACAACAGAAACGGGGTCCAGTACATGGTCGCGGCAAATCTGAAACCATACACAATAGGCGAGTCATTTTTTGCCGACGCAAAGTATTACAACTTGCTCAGTAGCAGTGAAACCAGTAAGAAGCCCGATGTAGTGAAGAGAGGGCAAGGGGCAAAACTCCAAATTGAGAAGTTCGTGCAGAAAAGTAAACCTCAGCCCATCACCCAGGGGAGACCCCGATATCAGTTGGAAAATCACCCTCAGCCGATTACGAAGAAGTTCTATATAGTACCGCAACATTTAAGGCAGCCAGGGCAGTCCGTGTTAAAGTTAATCTAAGATCAACACATGAGCATGCTCAAGTCTAGCTTCAATATGCTAGTACCTAAGATAGGAATAACCAAGCCATTTCCGAAGGTCCTCAGCCAATTCATCGTGCCGTCAAAAGATATCATCCAGAAAGATATCAAGTTTCACTCAGGGCCAAGCCAGCCAGTACCATCAGAAGAGAGAGAGGAGGGAAGCGGATCCGCCCAACCACGATTGATAGAAGAGGAGATATAGTAGGGTCAGCCGAAAGATTATGAGGAATATGGGATTCCTCGGTCAAGGTTCAGATACAAAGAAAAGACTGCTAGCTCCATTTGAAGAATATAAGCAAGTATACAGAAACGGAGAAGGTCTTGGAGCCCAGGCAAGCGTAAACATGGTGACCATTAGCCCGGTAGAAGAAGTTCAGTCACAAGATTCTATCGACATGATCCAGCTAAGTGTCGCACCCGTACAACTAGAAAACGGTGAACAACCGACGATTGATGAACTTGAAGAGGTGAATTTGGGCACCCTAGAAGAACCCAGGAACACGTATTTGAGCAGAAATGTTTCCAAAAAAGAAAGAGAGAGATACATGCAGCTATTGAAGGAGAATAAGGACGTCTTTGCCTGGACATATTCAGAAATGCCTGGGCTCAGTCCGGCGATCGCCATGCACAAGCTGAGTATCATGAAGGAAAAGAAGCCAGTGAAGCAACCTCAACGACGATTTCATCCTGACATTATACCCAGATTGAAGAAGAAATCAAGAGACTGATTCAGGCTGGGTTCGTTCGAGAGGTGAAATACCCCCGATGGATATCAAACATCGTGCCGGTCAAGAAGAAGAGCTGACAAATCCGAGTTTGCGTTGACTTCCGGAACCTTAATGAAGCCTGCCCTAAGGACGACTTTCCTTTACCGATTCCAGAATTATTGATTGATAGCACAATAGGATATGCAGTAATGTCCTTCATGGACGGATATTCGGGATACAATCAAATTCGCATAGCCCCAGAAGATGAAGAAGCTATAGCTTTCTGCACAACTCTCGGCATCTACTGTTATCGCGTAATGCCTTTCGGATTGAAGAACGCAGGGGCAACGTATCAGTGCGCAATGCACGTTATATTCCAGGATATGATTCACAGGCACGTCGAATGCTATGTGGATGATTTGGTCGTGAGGTCTGCCGATCATGAACAGCACAGAGAGCACTTAAGGCAGGTATTCCAGCGGTTGCGCAAGAAGAGTCTCCGTATGAATCCGCTAAAGTGCACGTTTGGGGTCGCGTCTGGCAAATTCTTGGGCTTTGTCATCAGACATAGGGGCATAGAGATCGACCCCGCCAAGATTAAGGCTATCAGAGAAATGCCACCACCGAAAAACCTAAAACAGTTGAAGAGTTTTCAAGGCCGCGTGGCGTATCTAAGGAGATTCATTTCGAATCTAGCTAGTCGTTGTCAGCCATTCTCCCGCCTCAACAAGAAAGATGTTAAGTTTGAATGGGATAACGCTTGCCAAAAAGCTTTCGATTCGCTAAAAGAAATGCTCGGGAATTCTCTAGTCCTCGCCGCCCCAATCAAAGGAAAGTCGCTGATTCTATACATCGCAATAGGTGATAACTCACTGGGGGCACTCTTGGCGCAAAAGAACGAGGAAGGAAAGGAAAACGCACTATACTACTTGAGCTACACATTAGTGGGGGCCAAATTTAACTACTCGGCAATCGAGAAGATATATCTTGCTCTCATTTTCACTATGAAGAAACTTAGGCATTACCGCCTCTTACACCAAGTAACGTTGATATCCAAGGTGGACCCGATCAAATTCCTTATGAACCGGCCTATGCTGTCTGGGCGCTTCGCTAAGTGGGCCCTTCTCCTCTCCGAATTCGACATCACATACGTCCCAGCCCAAGCTATTAAAGGACAAGCGATTGCAGATTTTCTCGCTGCGCACCGTCCCGAGCTGCGAAGAAATGGAATGTGACCTCCCGGATGACCAGGTTATGATGATCGAAAAACCACGACTATGGCAGATGTACTTTGACGGAGCCTCTAGGTCAACAGGGGCAGGAGCAGGAGTTATATTTATCAGCCCGCAGGGGGACTTGCTGCCCTACTCATTTACGATCGTGCCAGGTTGTACCAACAACGAAGCAGAGTATCACGCCCTCATTATCGGACTACAGCTCGCCCTCGAGATGCGTATCAAGGCAATACAGATCTATGACGACTCCAGGCTAGTCATTGGACAGCTGACAATAGAATATGAGGTTCGCAAACCTGAGTTGTCACCTTTCTGCCACCAAGCGCAATCACTGTTCGACCAGTTTTACAATAGCAGCATTTCACATATACCGAGGAAGAAAAACGTACAGGCCGATGCGTTGGCTAGCCTAGCTGCTGCTCTAGCTAATCCCGGAGGCAGCCCCCTTCAAGTAACGATTGAAGAAAGGAGGATCCTGCCAACCACCATATTACGTGGCGGTGAATCAAGCATAAATCCCATCAGTTGCTTCGAAATCACAGAAGAAAATGACTGGAGAAGGCCATTCATCGACTACTTGAAGTATGGATTTTTACCAGAAGAGCCCAAGATGTGCACGCAGGTCAGGAGACCCGCTGGTTCATTCATAATACAGAATGACGTCCTTTACAAGCGCTCGTATGAGGGAGTGTTGTTGTGCTGCTTGGACCAAGATGAAGCATATGCCACACTGAAAGAAGCTCACGGAGGAGAGTATGGTGCCCACCAAGGGGGCAAGAACTTACATCATCGTGTCCGACACATGGGGTATTATTGGCCCACGATGACAAAAGATGCGATAGAATATGTCAAGAAGTGTCATCAATGCCAGATTCATGTAAATATAATACACTCGCCACCAGAAGAGTTACATCAATCAGTAATATCTTGGCCTTTCGCCGCCTGGGGCATGGACATGATAGGGCCGATTAGTCCGCCATCCTCTCAGGGACACTAGTACATTCTCGCTGCAACCGATTATTTCTCTAAGTGGCCTGAAGCAATTGCCCAGAGAAATGTGAAGGCCAGACAAGTCGAAAGTTCGTTCGTCATGTCATATTATATCGACATGGTATTCCCGAAAGAATCACCACCGATAACGGAACGCCCTTTAAAAATGCCACTATTGATAAGCTGTGCGCAAAGTTCAAGATCAAGCACTGCTATTCATCGCCTTATTATCCTCCCATGAATGGGCTGGCTGAGGCATTCAACAAGACTATCGTGAAGATCCTGAAGAAGACAGTGGCGGAGAATAAGAAAGACTGGGACAGACGATTACCCGAAGCATTATGGGCATATAGGACCACATACCGAATAGCCACTCGAGCTACACCCTACTTATTGGTGTACGATATAGAAGCTATGACCCCGATGGAGATACAGGTGGAGTCACTACGGGTCACGCTTCGACACTCCTTGACGACCGAGTACAATGCTAAGATCAGAATGACCGAGCTGGATGATCTAGATGAAAAGAGGCTCGCCGCTCAACAGAGGCTCGAAATGTATCAGAAACAAATCTCAGCCTCATACGATAAACGAGTCCACGGTAGGTCGTTCAAAAGGAGCGACTTGGTGCTAATGATGAAACGTCCAGCACTGGCTCAAGGTCTCAAGAGCAAATTCGATCCGAAATGGGATCCGGTGTGTATCGTCGATGAGGTATATTCTAATGGAGCCTATCGGGTGATAGATTACAAAGGACAGGGCATCAGTTCACTGGTGAATGGTCAATTTTTGAAAAGATATTATACTTAACACAAACTTATCGTTGTAATTTGTAAACACCCCATTAGAGGAAAGGAGTAACGAAGCAGATACCGAAAAAAATGACACCATATAATGGTTAAATCAAAATACTAATCATCTATCTTTGTGCTTCCACAGGTATCAGAAAGTCGTTGAGACTCAAGACATGTCAAGTATGGCACCCCGCCCTTTTCGAGACCATCAAGAATGCGGATAAGCCCCTAACTAAGGCTCGATTATACCCTTGTTCACATAAGCATAGGTTTGGGTCCTAACAGGGGGACGCTCTTTCCCAAATAGCTCAATCAGTTTGCATTCAAAACTCAAAAATTGCAAATAAGCTAGAGACACAATCTGAATACAAAATGACAATAGTACACATATCATTACAATATCCATTACAACGTGTTTTAAAGTTACAAACAAAAACTATCACTATTCAGCCATCTAAGTTCTTCATACATTGTTCTAACATATCGATCGCAGAACTTTGGATACCCCTTTGTGCCGCCTCTGCTTCTGCCAAAACTTGCACAGGGTCAGAGACATTCTGAACAAGCTACTGCAGTTCTGTGACCTGGGCCTCTATGTCATTGCACCTCGCCTCGTGTTGATTAATAGACAACTGCAAGCGAGCCTTCTGACTGGTAAACTTGGAAAAGTTCAGGTGAACAATCGAACGCTCAGCCTACAGCCGTGCCATTTCACTATTAATCTCCTCTAGACGCTTTGTGGCCCCTTGACATTCGGTACTAGCCACTTGCCAATCTTGCCTCGCCGCGGCCACATCTGCCCTGTGAAGTTCTAGCTTCGGAAGAAGAGACTGCAGCTGACCACGC
Source organism: Liriodendron chinense (assembly GCA_003013855.2). Classification (NCBI taxonomy): domain Eukaryota; kingdom Viridiplantae; phylum Streptophyta; class Magnoliopsida; order Magnoliales; family Magnoliaceae; genus Liriodendron; species Liriodendron chinense. The sequence continues at coordinate 151,181 of ML058567.1, read as the reverse complement.
TTCTCCTCAATGGAAGGATCAGGTCTGAGATGCTTTGCGTCAACGACACGAGCCATCCCCTCCTTGAACCGGACCACGTGATCGACCATCGAAGAGACGCCAATCCCAAGCCATGTAGCGTTATGCTCAAGTGCTTGCAGCCCTTCATCCAGAATACACCATTCATCCTCGTTCTTCAAGGAATCGGTGATAGTCATCAAGAGATTCTTCAAAAGGTTCGCCTTTATCTTCAATAAACCTCGAAGAGAAGAAGTGAGTGCTTCAGGCAAAACCACAGGGGCAGGGGCACAGGTCGGAACTGCTGCTGACAAAACAAACGATAAACACCAGTACAGGGAAATCACCATCAGAAAGAAAGCAGTCAAGGCAGTAAAGGCAAGTGATATACCAGCAGCTTCAGGAACGTCAACAGCAAGAGCACTGGATGAGGCAGTGGGCACAGATGACGCTGGGGCAGGTTCCGTTGCTCCCTCGGTCAATGGTTCAGGTAATTCTGGAGAAAATAGCACCACGACCTCGGGAATATCGGCGTCAGACGCTGGCCCAACGGTAGGAAGAAGTTCAGTGGCAGGCCCGACTGATGATGGTATGAAGGCAGGAGGAACTTCAGTGACAAGTTCAGTTGATGACGGCTCAGCAGAAGGAGGGGCTCCCACAGCGGGTTCAGGCGCACCTGATTCGACGGTAGGGACTGCAATCTCTTCCGCTGCGGCAGTGACAATCGCCTCAGGAATCGTGCCGCGACTAGCTTCAGCCTCTGCCGTAGGAGGATTTGGGGGAAGGACAGGGTCGGCAGGTGCTTCATCATCTAGGTCCATGAAGATCGCTCCCATGTTCTCCTCGGGGACAGACCTCTCATACACTGGCTCGCTCTCGTTGCTCTCCCCGGTATGGCGGTCTCCACTTAAGTTGGCCTGAGAACTCAATTCACCCTCCTCCCTAGCCTCTACTGCACTTGCAGCCAGAGCGCCACCGATTTCTTCGAAAAGTCGCTTCCGCAAACGCTCAGCTTTGTGCAATTTCCACAAATCCTTTATCTTCTTACCCCCACAAACAGCAGGAAGACTAGGGGCAGTTTTCACCCGAGGACCAGTGCGCTCAGCCGGTACCCTCTCATCACCATCGCCACCATCGTCATCACCATCATCACCATCATAGCCCCCACCTTCGTTGCCACCCATATCATCCTCACCTCCACCAGCACTGCCCATGGTATCATCACCTCCTCTATCACCACCGTCAACATCCTCATTACCCCCGCTTCTACCACCATCACCCTCAGCAGCAACATCAGCATTATTACCCCTAACCTCGCCCGTGTCGTTATCATCATCATCCTCTTCATCATCATCACCTTCAACCCCCCCCCCCCCCCCCCCCCCCCCCCCCAGAACATTACCTTCTTCGGGTAACTCATCAATGGGCCCAAGGGACTGGAATTCCGGCCCCTCCAGTGTTACACTTCTCTCCCCATGAGCAACTCAACCTTCCAGAGTATGTTCCGGTTTTTCATGGTCGATCACTACATTCAGGGAGGTCTGCAGCCTCACCGTGCTTGGCACCGCAAGCTGATGAAGATTTTCTGATATGTAACCAAGACCGTTGCCAGGAGTGGGAGTAACAATAGGAGGCATGATGAAGACGGGCTCAGTGACAAGCATTTTATTTCGAACCAGCGCATACTGGTGGGCCCACCACCTCATCCATCCGAAGGTAGCCCCGGCGAAGCACTGTGTCCCCGGGATGACAAAAGAACAGCCGGTCCCCGTCAGCATAAGTTGCCACCACATCCACTTCCAATGAATGGGCCCGACACCATGCGCTCGTTGCTTGCGAGTCACCGTCTCTAATGTCTCGGGCACCCCCTGGTCATACCCGAACTGACGAGCAAAACGATTGGGATAGTAGGGTTCCCTCCAGAACTCCAACCCTTCGCGAAGCGGCAACGACGACGGGCGGATCGCTACTAAGAAGGAACGCTCGTAATAATCGATGCTATCATCGTCTGTGCACAGGATCGATTCTCCACTTCGGGTACCGGAGAAATAGTAAAAATATACATCATCAAGCCACGCTATGCTCTCTTCAATAGTGGTCAAATTATGACCAATCATCTTCTTCTTCTGAAAGAAATGCAGCGGAAGCTTCCCTTCTTTGATATAATCTCCACGCCGCACACCGTAGACCCAAGGGAAGTATACCCCGAGCCAGCCGGAGAAGAAGTGCCACCCGCAGTAGGCCGAGTTCATCCCGAAAGCGGCACGCTCCTTATTGCTGATAATGTAGCCAAATGCCCGATAGATGGAGCACAAGACCACCGGAGCTAGCGCATATCGATGACAGTTAGCCAGGGCTCCCGCGATGGCAAAACATGATACTCTGATGTTATCCGCCTGCTTAGAACTCGGCAGCGCTACGCAACTGAGCCAGTATGCCAGGAAACCAACCAACTCGCAGGTGGGGGAGAGCTTATTGGGATGGGGGAAGTTCTCTTTCATCCGTTTCTCCAAAAGTGCCTTGTCACCATGGCCCTCATCATAAGCCGCATAGTCCAAGCTGGAGGAAAAGAAACAGGAGGTTAACAGAAGAAAGAGAAGTATGAATGAAGCAGTAAAGTGCAACTTATCACGCAACACTTACTTCAAGCCATGGCTGAAATAGACCAGCCAGTCCTCAAACGGAAGTTTGTCCTTGAAGCCCCAAAATTGAGGAAGCTCTGCGAACAACTCATAATAGGCCTCGGAAAAGAAGCCTTCATTGACGCCCTTCTTCTTCCGCGACAACTGTTCGCTTCCCCAAGTGTTTCATTATTTTCCCATGGACAAGGATGGACAAAGTACCCCGGCCTGATTTCTCAATACCTTAATTCAAAGTTTAGCTAATTCATAAGTCACATAATCCCTTCAACTCATGAAAATCGTGTAATGTGAACTAGGTGTAAAAGTGTTCAGATTTTCTATCAATCACAAAAATAGGGGAGTTCACATATAAAAACCATTATGCTGTGAGGAATTCCAGACTTCCAGCCCTATACACTTCATATCTCCTCCTCTTATGCTCATATCAACTCGAATGCCTAGAACCAGTGTTTTCCAAAAGAGTTTCAAATTTTTGAAAAATCGAAAAAATTTCCACATGATTGCTTGAAATGTTGCAATTCGCTGAATTCATCCAAGAGATTCTACACCCCCCAACCAAATCTTGCATTGTCCTCAATGTAAAAGATGTGCAATGAGCAAAACATGAGAGCAATTTGAAAATAAAAGGGAGTGAGGAAAGATAGTACCTGAGATAGAGAAGAGTGAAGATCTTCCTCCTTCTAACAAACCTATGAAAACGAAAACAAAAGCAGCAAAATCCTAATCCTAACTACTCTATACCTCCATCAGACTAGTAGATCAATCATCCTGATACACAGGATCATTCAGAGGTATGGACATATCTTCTGAAGGGAAGTTCTCAAAGAACGGCTTTAATCGCTGCCCATTTGCTTTAAAAATGTTGCCGTTCCTTGGATTTAATAGCTCAACAGTCCCATATGGATAGACAGTTTGCACAATGTAGGGACCGGTCCACCGAGATCTCAATTTTCCCGGAAATAGATGTAAGCGAGAATTATACATGAGGACTTTTTGATTTATCGTGAATGTCTTGCGAAGAATATTCTTATCGTGGAATATCTTCGTCTTGTCCTTGTAAATTCTTGCATTCTCATAAGCTTCATTACGGATTTCTGCAAGTTCATTCAATTGTAGTTTGCGTAACGAGCTTGCCTTGTCAGGATTGAAATTTATCTTCTTAATAGCCCAATATGCCTTATGTTCCAACTCCACAGGCAAGTGACAAGCCTTCCCATAGACAAGTCTATAGGGAGACATTCCAATAGGAGTTTTAAAGGCAGTACGGTAGGCCCAAAGCGCATCGGTAAGTCAAAGTGACCAATCCTTGCGATCAGGATGCACCGTTTTCTCTAAAATGTGTTTAATCTCTCTATTGGATATCTCAGCTTGTCCACTAGTTTGTGGGTGATAGGGAGTGCTCACTTTGTGCGTTACGCCATATTTCTTCATTAATGCTTCAAAAGGGCGATTGCAAAAGTGAGATCCTCCATCACTTATGATGACTCGAGGCGTTCCAAACCGGGAAAGAATGTTTTCTTTTAAGAATCGAATGACCGTTTTATGGTCATTATTCCGGCAAGGGATGGCCTCGACCCATTTGGAAACATAATCAAGGGCGAGCAAGATGTATAAGTTTCCAAAAGAAGATGGGAATGGGCCCATGAAATCGATGCCCCAACAATCAAAAATTTCGATAATTAAGATGGGATTGAGTGACATCATATTTCTACGGGAGATTCCTCCTAATTTCTGACAAGGTTCGCAAGTTTTGCAAAACTCATGTGTGTCTTTGAACATGGTGGGCCAATAAAACCCACATTGCAGAATTTTCGCTGTGGTCTTTTTAGCCGAAAAATGGCCACCACATGCTTGAGAATGACAGAAGGAGATGATACTTTGTTGCTCATTATCTGGGACACATCTCCTTATGATTTGGTCGGGACAATACTTGAACAAGTATGGGTCGTCCCATAGAAATTTCCGTACCTCTGAGAAGAATCTATCCTTATCTTGCTTTTTCCAATATGTAGGAATTGTACCTGTAGCAAGATAATTAGCAATGTCCGCATACCATGACAATTGGGAAACAGCAAAAAGTTGTTCATCAGGGAACATGTCATTGATTGCAGTCGTTTCAGGGGAATCAGTGAGGACAAGTCGAGAGAGGTGGTCAGCTACTACATTCTCTACTCCTTTCTTATCACGTATTTCTAAGTCGAATTCTTGGAGTAGGAGAATCCATCTTAATAACCGTGGTTTAGCATCCTTCTTAGAGAGAAGATACTTAAGCGCGGCATGGTCAGTGAATACAATGATCTTGGATCCAATCAGGTAGGATCTGAACTTCTCCAAGGCAAAAACTACGGCTAAAAGTTCCTTTTCAGTAGTGGTGTAGTTTGCCTGGGCTGAGTTTAGGGTTCTACTTGCATAGTAGATAACACATGGCTTTTTATCTTTTCTTTGGCCTAACACGGCCCCAATAGCATAGTCGCTAGCATCGCACATAATCTCAAAAGGAAGGCTCCAATCAGGTGGTTGCATTATTGGGGTGCATGTCAACATGCCTTTAAGGGTGGTAAAGGCCTTTTGACATTCTTCACTCCACTCAAATGAATTTTCCTTTTGAAGTAGGTTGCATAAAGGATGAGAGAGTGAACTGAAATCCTTTATGAACCGTCTATAAAATCCTGCGTGTCCTAAAAAGGACCGTATATCTCGTATGCTTTTGGGTGGTGGAAGGTTAGAGATAAGGTCAATTTTCGCCTTGTCCACCTCAATTCCATTTTGTGAAACGATGTGACCAAGTACAATTCCCTTTTTAACCATGAAGTGGCACTTTTCCCAATTGAGCACAAGGTTCTTCTCTTCACATCTTTTTAGCACAGATTTCAAGTGCTCAAGGCACTCATCAAAGCTACAACCGAATACGGAAAAATCATCCATGAAGACTTCGAGAATTGTCCCCACCATGTCAGAAAAGATGCTCATCATACAACGCTGAAAAGTGGCAGGGGCATTACATAGTCCAAACGGCATCCGTCGATAGGCGAAAGTGCCGAATGGACATGTGAATGTAGTCTTTTCTTGGTCTTCACGGGCAATTTCTATTTGGTTGTACCCTGAATAGCCATCAAGGAAGCAAAAGTGGGAATGACCCGCCAACCGTTCTAAAATCTGATCAACAAACGGTAGGGGGAAGTGGTCTTTCCTCGTGACAGTGTTTAGCTTCCTGTAGTCAATGCACATTCTCCAACCGGTAGTGACTCTAGTTGGTACGAGTTCATTATTGGCATTGGTTACAATGGTTATTCCGGATTTCTTAGGCACCACTTGAGTTGGGCTCACCCATTGGCTATCAGATATTGGGTAAATGATACCTACATCCAATAGTTTCACCACTTCGGCCTTAACCACATCCTTCATATTTGGATTTAGTCATCTTTGTGGTTGCCGGGATGTCTTTGCATTTTCCTCAAGATGTATGCGGTGAGTGCAAATCAGTGGGTCTATGCCTTTGAGATCCGCAATTGTCCATCCGATGGCACTCTTGTGCTCTAATAGAGTGGCTATTAGCCTACTCTCTTGTTCCTCATCCAAGTGGGAAGAAATCACCACTGGATATGTCTCATCTCGACCTAAATAAACATATTTTAGCTCACTTGGCAATGGTTTTAGGTCGAGTTTTGGTGCCTTAATGTTGGATGGGAGGGCCTTGTTCTCATTTATAGGCAAAGGTTCAATTGGGGTCCTCCATCTTTTATTTTCACGCACCATCATCACATCTAGAATGGCATCCATCTCTTGTGTTGTATCATCATTCATATCATGGAGATGGGCCACACATGCCTCCAAAGGGTCGGAAAATAGTGACAAGGGGATTGTACCTTCCACGAATGATTCGATCATGTTTAATTCGTGGATATCATCATCAACTTCCCGCGGTTGTTTGCATAACTCAAATATGTTAAGCTCAAGGGTCATATTTCCAAAGGACATTTGTACAAGTCCGTTTCTACAATTGATAATGGCGTTTGAGGTAGCTAGAAATGGTCGTCCAAGTATGACGGGAATTTGAGTACCGGTGCCTATCACAGGATGTGTGTCCAAGACAATAAAATCTACTGGGTAGTAGAATTTATCAACTTGGACTAGAACATCCTCTACCATTCCTCTCGGTATCCGGATGGATCTATCAGCAAGTTGGAGTGTGGTTTTGGTGGGTTTCAATTCACCTAACCCAAGTTGTTCATAGACCGAGTATGGAATGAGATTCACACTTGCCCCCAAGTCGAGTAGGGCTTGTTTAATTTGGTAGTCTCCTATGATGCATGATATGGTTGGACTACCCGGATCTTTGTATTTTTGGGGCACCTCTTGTTTGATGATGGCACTCAAATTCTCAGCCAAAAGCACTTTGTTGTGGACGTTATGTTTTCTTTTGATTGTACACAATTCCTTTAAAAATTTGGCATAAGATGGTATTTGTTTTATTGCATCCAACAGCGGAATGTTGATCTTCACCTGCTTGAAAACTTCCAGAATTTCCAGATTTTTATCTAAAGGTTTAGGTGAAATCAACCTTTGTGGAAATGGGGCAACCGGCTTGTATTGTCTTTCCGGTTCTTTCTCTTATGGAATATTGTTTGGGCTATCATCCTCTTTGGGAGTTTCCGGATCCTTAGGCTTGGGAGCCTTCACCGGATTGGATTTATCAATTTCTTTCCCACTTCTCAAAGTGGTGATAGCTTGGACATGTTCCGTATGGTGGGAGGATGAGCTTGCATCTTGTATCTCATACTGGGTCCTTGGGTTAGGAAGAGTTTGAGCAGGAAGTGTGCCCTTCTCTCTACCACTCAGGTGAGCTTCAACTCTAGCCAGAGATGTTTTCAATTCATTAATGGCTTGGTTTGAACTTTGATTGAATTTCAATTGCTCTTGCATGAACCCATCTATTTTTAGAGAATTTGTCTTGTTATACTCATTCTGGACCGATACGAGTGCACCCAACATCTCTTCTAGTGATACTTTTGGAGTGTTGTTTGCATTTGCAGTGGGTCCATTCCTCCAACTGAAGTTGGGATGGTTCTTCCAATTAGGATTATACGTGTTTGAGTTTGGAGCACCATATTGCTGCTGATAACTGTTTATGGCATTTGTTTGTTCTTGTAGGATGCTTTGGACTGCTGAAATTGTGGGACAATCTGGTGTAGCATGTTGATTTCCAGCACAAATTCCACAAACAGTTTCAACCTCAGTGGAGTTGATTGTTTCTCCTTTCCTTAATTCCATGGCTTCGACCTTTCTTGTAAGGCTAGCCAACCGTGCACTTATGCTATCTTCTTCTGATAAGACATACATTCCTCCCTTTTCCTTTTGTTGGCCAATCTTGGAATTTGTTGGTTTAGATGTGTCCCAAGATTGTGCACTTTCAGCCAATTCTTCCAGATAATCCCATGCTTCATCAGCTTCCTTATTCATGAACTCCCCATTACACATCATCTCTATAAATTGGCGCATGGATGGAATCAGTCCTTCATAGAAAAAACTTATAATCCGCCAATTTTCATAGCCATGATGTGGGCATGCGTTTAATAGGTCCTTGAATCTCTCCCAACATTGGGAAAAGGTTTCATCCTCCTTTTGGGCAAAGTTCATGATAAGGCGCTTAAGCATGTTCGTTTTGTGAGTAGGGAAGAATTTTTTTATAAATTCTCTGTACATATCATTCCATGACCCAATTAATCTTGGCCTCAATGCATAAAGCCAACCCTTGGCTTTATCCTTAAGAGTGAAAGGGAAGAATTTAAGTCTTACTACATCTTCAGTCACATTTGCAAAGTGCATGGTGGTGATTACCTCATCAAACTCCCTAAGGTGTTGATAGGCACTTTCACTATCTAAACCATGGAATTTAGGGAGAAGATTGATCACTCCCGGTTTCAAATCCACATTTCCTGCATTTGGTGGAAATACTATGCATGAGGGAGTGCTCGTTCTTGCAGGTTGCAAGAAATCACGTAAAGTCCTAGGTCGGGGAACATTCTCAACCACATTCTCCCCTGTTTCGGTTTGATTTTGAACCGGGTTAGGTTGATTTGTAGCCATACTTTCAGATAAAATTGGAGAATCTAGATGTCTCCTAACACGTGGCTCTCTATCAATGCCTTCTACTATCCCCCCTTCACTTATGAGTCGGTTATTGGAATCCCGAGCCCAATGTGGCATGCAAAATCAAAAATAAGAAACAAAAAGGAAAAAGAATTATTCCTTCTTTTTCTTTACTCTTCTCTAAGACCGAAGCACAAGGTGTCTTGCAATGGCTAGGCCAGAAACAAAGATAGAGACCTATTTCTCCTGGTCAATAGGGGTTCAGAGAACACCCCACCCACTCTTTGAATCTTTTGAGAAAAGGTGCAGAAAAAGGAGAAAGAGGAGTAGAGATGAGAAAAGAAATCCCTGAGCACAAGGTGATCCAAGACGGCAGAGCCGACCAATAGGAATCCAGGTGGCAAAAAGGCCGACCTTTCAGAGATCCAAAAGGAGTCTCCACCCACTCTACAAGAGATGAATAAAATAAGAATGACTAGGAGAAGGAGAAGAGTAAGGTTTTAGAAGGATAGAACCTGATTCGCACTTGAAATCCTTGAATCTTCTTCAGCTTCCTAGAAATCCCTGAAAAAATCAAATAAACAAACTAAGTTAGTTCTAAAAATCTAAAAGAGTCCTAAATAGATACTAATTTCAGAAATTTGTGAAAACCGTCAAGGTCCCCGGCAGCCGCGCCAAAAACTTGTTCGCTTCCCCAAGTGTAGGGTTGCGATGTAGTAATAAACTCGGTAATACCGAGGTCGATCCACAGGGACTTATGTAGGATGTCACAAACTCATCCACAAGTTTCTATTGAAGCTAACAATCAAAGTTTGAATAGAATGTGTGTGACTAACAGTTTAATCTAAATTGAATGTAAACAATTATAAGAATGCACTAGGGGTTCGAGGATTCACTTGTAGGAATCCTCGATGTTCAATCCGCTGTGGTTTCCCATTCTCTCAACTAGAATCACCAGTCAGGTCTATCTAGTCGGATGATAGAACTGTTAAACCAGAAGTCTGTAACATGTAAGTTCTGTGCATAAAGTTCACTCAACTCTAGGCTGATCTGAGCATGCTCATTGCATAGGTCATTCACCTTTTCTATAGGTCCAATTCCCAATCATAACCATCCTCAAGTCTTCTCACAAGACAAGGCTAGATCATGATTTGAACTGGATTCAAATTATATGCACAGTCCATACATATTCCAGATAATCAACCAAAACTAGAACTTTGGCATGAAGCCCCTTTATGAAGAGCTTGGTACTAGAGCGCACTCCAATTCCTCGGATCATACAGGTCTAGACCGTTGCAAACAAATTAAGAAGATAAGTAATTCATCCAAACATCCATGAGTCATCACAAGACTAAGAGAAACTACTTAAAAACTTGTATAAACTTCAAACCTTAGTTCATAATCATGAATTCCAAACTGAAAACCACTTAACTACGAATTAAAACATCTTGGATACACTACAAGCTTCACCTCTTAGCCCTAGCTAAGAGGTTTAGCTGCTCATGATCCAAGGAAACATGAAACAACTACAAAAAGCATAAAAACAGCAAAGCAAACCAAAAGGAGTTGTGAAACTCCAATCTTCACTTCCACAGCCTCCAACCTCGCTTGAACCCTTCCAGGATGCCCTAGGAACAATCCCTAGGTGTCTATTTATAGTCTGGAGGCTCCACGACTTCGGAAGAATCGAGAAAGTGCGTAACACTTACGCAGCGCAGAGAATTTCGGGAAGAAATTAGAAAGTTCTAACTTAGTACGCATGGCCGACCGGTCAAGACCGGTCGGCCTCAAGTGACAGCACTCCAGCAGTCTTCATTCCAACAATGATCTCCGACCGGTCATGACCGGTCGGACGTTTTTCTTCTCATACCAGCAGCCATGGCCGACCGGTCATGACCGGTCGGCCTTATGCAATACTAGTCCATTGTTCATAGTTGGCCGGTCAAGACCGGTCTGGCCCTCTTGGCCGACCGGTCATGACCGGTCGGCAGTCTTCATGCATCTACATTCTTCCTTTTCTTTCTTTCCTTGCTTCTTTCTTTCACTTTCTCTCTTCTTTTCTTCTTTGGTCCTCAAGTAATCTCCATTAGAATAGTTCAAAATGATCTCTTTGTGTCTTTAATTGAGTAGAGTCCACCCTCAATCCTGTAGTCACAAAACATGCATTGAATTAGCTTTCAACCCATATAAACCATGCACAATGAGTGATGAATTGGGGTTAGAATATGCACAATTAAGAGCTCAACAACAACTCATCGTCGCTCGGGACCCATTCGTCATAGATTCTCCCACGAATCGAGAGGCCTGCGATCCGATTGAGGTCCCAGAGCGAGATGCTCATCTCGCCACATGGCATGTGAAAAGAGTTGGTGATAGAACACTAATGATTCATGAAACCTTTGTAAACCCAGGGCTCCCGGCAGAAATAGCTGGACGTCGCCTCGATGGCCTTATATAAGCCAACCACCCGTAGGGTGGCCCTGTGCTGTTCCAAGATACGATTCGCCCATGCTTCGTAACCCGAATGAAGAACCAGATAGCCGCGGGTTCGAAACGCCCCGATTAACCAGACTTCAGTATCCCCTAAATGATGAAACTGCTGGCGAAGGGTCTCAACATAATGCTTGGGGAAGGGCTGATGGGGACTGTAGTTTGGCTCCAAGAAGATCATATCCTTCACGCCAAGGACGGACTGATGCTTCCCATTTTTAGATAAGGAACAGCTGAGGAATGGTGTCAGGCCGGATGTCCAAGCACCGACGCTATAGAAGGAATTGCCCCTGCAAATGTCAGACGGTTCGATACTCGGCAGGGAGTGCTGTCATTGATAACTTTTCAAATACCGAACGTATTCTCGGGTAAAAGGGTTCCTTATAATGAGAGGCGCGGTGACGAGCTTGACATTGGACCAGGATACCTTCATCTTGTCGAACTTGGATTTGGCCTGGTTCTCCAAATACACTTGTTTAGCACCCTTTCCAGCCCTCTTCGGGCGACCGCGCCTAGTGGTCTGCACTGGAATTGACGGGCTCACGTCACCGTCCTCGGATCCTGCGGCCCCGTTTGATCGAAAGCCTCGCAGGGGCGCATACCAAGCATCCCATTGTTCCTAGGTGCCTTTGTCTGGAGGAAGCGGCAAAACCCGGTCACAAAGGATCCTCCGTTGAATATCCTTAGAGAGCGTTAGGATACGCTCATAAAAGTTGAACGTCTCCGGAGGGAGGAACCACTGCGGATTCTCATCCGAAGGCCTAATAGCCTTTTTCGAGGCCGCGCGCTTGCGCTTTGACAGAGTTAGTGGTGGACCTGAAGTGCCAGCTTGCGAGGGATCGCTGGCCATTGTAATCTGCAATGGCATGCAAGAAGCTTAGACATGGGGCAAAAGAAAATGCTCGCATAAAGAAATCAACATTCCCAAAATCCAAAGGGATACAAACCAGCAGGTAAACAAAAATGCAAGCGCCAATCAAGACCTCGGCAAAGCACATCCAAACCGACAGAGAAAGAAATGAGGCGACAACATTCACAACCACAACATCGTCATCACAAACATTCAAACAAGGGAGGACAAAAGAAAAGAAAAAGATATAATGATCATTTATCAACTACGAGGACAATTCCAAATATTTGGATTGCCGTATCAATCGTTTAAAATGTTGAAAGTTAATAATTGACATAGGATGACACAAAATTGCAGGTCCCTCGCCCCATAGTCAGAAAGAGAGAATCTCAGTCCTGCACCAGCGGAAGAATCCGAGCCCTCAACTCACCCACCTTCGCCCGGACCTGGGATTCCTTAGAAATAAGGTCCATTAAGTAGGAGATGCATTGCTGCACGAAGTCGAAGTTCAAATGTTCGGCGCTGGTCCAGTTCCTCGCGATAGAGACGTCGATCATGAGTCTGTCGTATTCCCTCACGGCCTCCCTGACCATTCTCCAGATCCCGGCACGATGGTCTGGGAACTCGGCCTCCGCCAGCGGGACAATCCAAGCTAGGAATCGCCTGCTCTCCCTTTTCTCCTTCTTTAAGGAGTGAAGTCGGCTCAACAAGGCCAGGAAAGAAGTAGCCAAAAGGGGCTCAGCCACTTCGAGGATCGTCAACTCTTCCGAAAGAGAAGAATCGCCGATGAAGTCGAAGATAACCTCCTTGTGCTCGTCAGAGATGGAGGCCATGAGGGAGAGGTTCCGAATAGCCTTCAGAATGGGGTGAGAATCCGCACCTAGTCGGGTCAGAGCCTCGGCCACCTCATCATGCTGAACGTTGAGAGATGACCAGGCCTCAAGGTGGTCCAGGGAGCCAAGAAGCCGCCGCAGACAATCTTGGGCCGCCCGCAAAGAAGCACGAGTTATGACCATTTTCTGCCAAAGAACAAAACTGACAAACCGATCTGAGAAACGTAGCCACCCGATAAAAAGAGAAGAAAGAGAAAAGAAGCGCATAAGGCCAGCCACATGAAGTCTAAAAGTCGGAAGACGCATGCAAAGGTATGCTCAAAACATCACTTAAATTAACCACTAGGATTGCCCATTAAGCTGATGCGATCTAGAAATCTTTTAAGTGTATGAGACCCTACGCCTCCTTAAAATAACCGTCACATATATGCAAATGCGAGGCAGAGGTATAGGGGCTCATACCCTTTAGAGACTTAGTAAATCATCAGAATAAAGTTCGCAAAATCCCAAATTCTACTAAGTTCTATAGACTAGGTGCGTGAGGCCCCACGAACCCCAAAAATACCAAGTACAATTTCTGGGTGCGTGAGGCTCCACGCACCCCAATAATGTCCAATATCTCTCATGATGAATATCTGGGTGCGTAAGGCTCTACGCACCTCGGAATGCGGCAAAAATTCACCAAGTCCGAAAACAGGGTGCGTGAGCTTCCACGCACCCCCTTTAGAAGTCCAAAACCCGATTTTGGGTGCGTAGAGGGCCAAACCCTTCGATAAAAAAATGATGAGGGGTGCGTGAGGTCCCATGCACCCTTAAAAGCCAATTCAAGACCCAATTTTCGGGTGCGTAGAGGATCAAACCCTCCATGTTTTGACGAAGGGTGCGTGGGCCCCCACACACCCCAAAATCCAAAAAATCCAACCGAAGTCCAAAATTACTAGGTGCGTGCGCCTCCACGCACCCGAAAAATTATTTTTACCTCGAATAGAAGGATGCGTTCGGAATAAAAAGGTGCGTGGGAGAGAACTTTTGGGTGCGTTGGCGAATAAATGGGTGCGTGGAGGGCACGGTGAAAATCCAACGAGAAATGATGACATGACGAGAATAGGCTATCTTCTCTATTTATAATAGGGACCCAAAAGGTCCGGTGCACCGCACTAGACGATCGTGCGTCCGTCACGCCCCACCGAAGGGGCATCTGTTGGGGTCCCAAAAGGTAGCGGCCCTTAAAATAAGCAAAATTGCCACACACCCTCAAAAGAATCACGCAAAACGCCTTCCGGTGCACGCAAAACGGAGATTTACAAAAAATCCTCTACTTAGCCAATGTTGGCTGGAATCTCTAGCAGGCCCCGCGAATTACTGTGATCAAAACCATCCGGAATCGGACCCATAACTTCATTATCATTTATGAAGAACAATGCAAGTGATTTCACGATCAAACGGGCCCTACAAACCCCCCAAAATTCAAAACCAAAATAGTGGAGTTCCTATTTACATGTCCACGCACCCATAAATTCAGGTACCCCACGCGCCCGAAAAATCACTAAAAACAGGAATTCGTTTAAAGGCATTTCGATGTCCCACGCACCCGAAAAATGCCACACGCACCCTTTAAATCGACCAATTTCAGAATTGTCATATAAAGGGATTTTGGTGCCCCACGCACCCCAAAAATAGGTCCACGCACCCTTAAATTCGACCCATTTGATTCCGTCATTATAAAGGCATTTCAGAGTCCCACGCACCCGAAAAATGCCCCACGCATCCACAAATTCGACTAAAATCAGGGACTTAATTTTTAGGTGCGTTGAGGCCCACGCACCCTTAAAATAAGTCCCACGCACCCAAAAAATCAAATATTTTTATAAATCATTTTCGGGTGGGCCGGACCTGCGCACGCCAATTTTAAAGGTGCATGGAGGGTATTTAGGGGTGCGTGGCACGTGGCAGCCCCTCATTGGCCGATTTCTGAATTCTTCGGCTATAAATACCCCGCCCACCGGTCATTTGGGACGATTCTGAGAAAGAGAGAGAGCAGCTGCCAGCTGGGAATCCGAAATCCCCGCCTGAAACCCTCGCCGGAATACTTTTCTGACTGCCAGAAACCTCTCCCGATCGCCGGAATACCCTTTCCGATCGCTGATACTCCACCGCAGGTCTGAATCCTAAAAATCATAAGTGTGGCCACGCATCCTGAAAACGGTCCCACGCACTCAAAAATGGCCCACGCGTCCATAAATTCGGTCCCACGCGTCCATTAATTCGACATAAATCAAACAAGTGCATCGGACTCCACGCACCCGAAAAATGGCCCACGCGTCCATAAATTCGGGTCCCAAGCGTCCATAAATTCAACGAATTTCGGATTTGCAAATTCGGTCCCACGCACCCGAAAAATGTCCCACGCACCCCTAAATTCGTCAGAAATTTGGCACTTGATTTTTAGGTGCGTTGAGGCCCACGCATCCGTAAAATAAGTCCCATGCACCCAAAAAATCAGCCAATTGCAGACATGTTCGCAGGTGCACCGGACTCAATTTTAAGTGTTTTCAATGTCTGTTTGAGCCTATTTTGTGTATTTCGAGCATTCCAGACGCAATGGAACGGTCAAATGGTCGGTCCGGGAACTCTTAATGAATAAAATCGCTCATCTTCGAGGTTCAACCCGATTCGACGCGATGAATGAAGTGACTTCTCATAAAGGAGCCGCCAGCATCCAGAACTATGCACATATGCCAATCATTATATCTACTGTAAAGATGTGACCCGATTTGGTTAGAAAGATAGGCAAACAGGGTTATGGTTATCACGATAAACCATATTAAAGAGTTTCAATCCTCTACAAACTAATTGCTATGAACTGCCATAACACAACAGTCAATGCCCTACCCATTCAAACAGTATCCGTCGGTTGGGCTACGGAGGTACACACAACTGTAGAATGGACTTCCCGAGGTCACCTGTCCCTACATTGACAAGCGCGGGCCCAGAGTCGTCCTTCTCAGTCATAAACCCTGATAATCTCAGCTCGGATCTCCGGCCAAAACATGGGACATAGACATCTAACTAATACAAAGTTGGTTCAGTCCGTAACAAAACAAATACAGGTCTCTACGACCACAAACTCTAAGACCATAGTCCCCGCTGACTAGTCTTTTGCCTTTTAATCAAGGGTCATCGATCATTCGATGTAATTAAGGGCTCGTGCTAGACCACGGCCTGGAATGTATAAGATCTTGGGATCTCTGGAATAAAATTCGCCTTGCGATATCTCTTCTTGTGTACCTTTTGTGAATGCTTGTGATCATCTATGAATGTTTCCGTTACTCAAAACCCCAAAACAACAAAACACAAGGAAACTATGTCCGAGCATTTTCTAGTTCCAACAGGTGCGATTAATCTATGGTCTACCTGGGGTTCTTCTATCAAATCTGAGGCGAACATCACATAGACATCAAAATCATCAAGCTATGGTTGAAGTTTAGGATTAAGGGATTATCGGATGTACACACATTGATCTGAACAACGTTACACTTAATGGACGTTCTAGATTAAATACGTAACATCTCGAAATCGGGCCTACCTTTCACAAATCTGACACTGTCATGACGATGGGCTCGAAAAAGTTGTTAAAGTATGGTAAGTTTGAGAAGTAAAAGTGATGTCCAAACTCTCGATCTCCTAAGGACACAACGAATGGTTTAAATGGTGGTAAACACCACAACTTAAGGTGGTTAGTTTATAAAGATAAGCTTGACCACTTCAAGCTAAGATTAAATCACAACCGTTGAGTATTATATAAAGTAATCCGCACTATAGGTTGGGGTGGTCATGGATTAAATAATCAACCGTTAACTTTCCATTTCTCCTGCCGGTTTAAGAATAATTGTCCAAAAATACGATGGACGGTAAACTCACCTCGTTCAATATTCTGAAAACATGGAGACGTGGGTCATCTTAGAAAACCTAGAATGCATAAAATCTAGACATACATCGATGTTCATGCATAAAGATAGACAGTTCACAACGACTATAGATATCTCTTATTCTTATCGATAAGAATTAGAATTGGTACATTGCATCGAATGGAACTTCAGTACATCTCGATCCACATGTACACATCTAGGACACTACGATGAAATTTAATCTAATAGGTCACCTAAAAATATGAAAAAGGTCGTCCATAAGTGATTTCACCTTGATTGGTGGTCCACATGGCCCTACATAGTAAATCTTCAATTAAACGGTCTTGGAAGATCATCCAGTGATGAAATTTCACATGGACAACTAAAATGCTATAACAAAGGCATGGAGAAAATCCCACAGCTAACTGACATACCAATTGAAATAAATCACGTGGGTTCACTTTCACCACTGGTTTGGTGCTACGATAAGTTTTTACGGCTTGATCGAAGTCCGATGAGAATTTCAACGGTCATGAAGGTTCTTCTAAGGACACTCTATGATTCCAACGGAATAAAACTCGGTTAGATCAATTCAGAGGGCCATGGTGATCAAAATAAGATTAAATGGCCGCAATCGAAGGATTTATGATTGGATCTAGGTCGATCAGACTATATTATTAGATTCTACATGATTTAATATATCAGTCTATGGCTCAGATCAATTCAACAGATGATACAAAATATTTAAAATAAATTACTTAAGTTTATGTAGATAAAATGTAGTTTATAATTCCACTTTTCTGCCCAATTATTTCATGGAAAACATACATCAAACATGTTATCAACCTTACACACATCAAATTATTATTATTTTAATTTTATAAATTCAAATTCAGGTTTTTAAATGAAATAATACATCATAAAAAAATCACAGATATTACACTTACAGCCGAGTAAGTGAGTTGTTATGCATGAAAGTTATACATACCGACCGAGATTTCTGATGGGCAAGATCCGATTAGATCGGCAGGCCACCGAGCATACTTTCCTAAATTGGCATGAATGCAACATGATATGCACTATGTATGAATGAGATAAGCAGGAGGATTAAGAAGGGAGTAGATGTTGTACAAATGCTTATGCAAGGTTGAATAAAGCTGACTAAGGGTTAGACGTTGGATGTACGGAGGTGTCAGAAGAATTTGATTGAGTGGCTTGGATTGTAAATTGGACAACTCGAAAGGCTAGGGCTATGGTTGGACTAGACCAGACTCGGGCTAGGCTCACTTCCTCACTCTCACTCTCCTTGGTGGAGGGGTGGCTAGGGCTTAGGCTAAGGTTAAGGCCAAGGGCTAGGCTAGGCTTGGACCAGGGCTAGGGCTAAGCTAAGGCTAAGGCTAAAGCTAAGGGAGAGGGGAGATGTGGAAGGCTTGGTGTATTTGAAATGAAAAGCGAAGGGGGCTATTTATAGCCTCCACCCCTCCAACTGGGGCTCAGCTATGGCAGCGAGCTCTCCCACACGTGTGGAGAGCCCCTCCTTCAGTTTAGATCAAAAGCTTTCTCCCCACACGCTTTGTTTGGGCCTAGTTTGGGCTCGGGCTATGGTTTTAGGTTTGCACTTGAATAGGTGAGCTAATAGGGTTGTGGGGAATGAAGGGGTTGACTGGGTGAGTTGACTCAGAGGGTTAACTCAGAGGGTTGACTCAAAGAGTTAACTCGAAGGGTCGACTCAAAAAGCTGACTGAGAGAGTTAATTAAGAGAGGGTTAACTTAGGGAGTTGACTCATGGTCGATTTTTATTGATTCTAGGGTTTTAGGGTTGGATTGGCTGAGCTAATTGGCTTGAGTTGAGCTGAGTTGGGCTCTAGGATTGGGTTTCTAAGCTGGGTTGAGGTCTGGACAAGGGTTTGGATAAGGGTTTGGGACTGACTTTGGGTTTGGATTGAGTTAGGGTTTGGAATGGGTTTTGGACTAAGTTTGGATAGTGACATGAGTATTAGCATTGGCTTGATGAGTTGTCTACTGAGATTTTGTAACAAGGCCATCAATTAATGACATTGATCGAGAGTAAATGGAAAGGTAGAAGCATTGGGTGTGGATGCCTGAGGACCTTCTTCAGTGGAAACTTGAATAGCAGTGTTGGTGTTGACATTTTTGTGAAATCAATGCCTAGATGGATATCCATGCAGCTTATAACATCTGTCAATGTTATGGCTGTTCCATCCACAATGATCATAGTTTAATTCCTTTCCTCCTTTTTGAGTTTTCTTGTTCATATTGTGACTGTTAGGAGTGACACGGTCAGGGTTGGATCTAGCTATGAGGGCTGCTTGTTCAGAAGGTCGAGACTAATTATCAGTTATTTTCCTCTGCATTTCTTCTTGTAGCACAAGAGAGTGTTAAAGGTTTGTTTGGATAAATGTTGAATAAGTCGTGGTTGTCTTATTCTATAGGAAGTTTGTCGACATGGGTTAGTGTATCCCATTTCTTTATGAGTACTCCAATCGTGGAACTAGTTGGTTCCTATTTCTCTGGTCAGTTTGGCTATGCTTTTCTATTTAAGATGTAATCAGATATTTAAATTAATGAATTAAATTCCTCCTCCAAAATATTCATTGTGCATTTGTCTCTTTCAATACTCTACATTTGGTATCAGAGATCAGTTGAGGTAAAAAGAAGCAACAGTCTTCTTACTTGCAGCAGCAAAATCAATGGCGTCTGACAAGGTGGTCGATAACTATATCCAGCCAGCCATACCTCACTTCGATGGTCACTACGATCATTGGAGCATGTTAATGGAGAATTTCCTGAGATCCAAGGAGTACTAGCATCTCATTGAAACTGGAATCTTGGAATCAGCAACTGAGGCAGCGGCGAGAGCATTGACGGATGCTCAAAAGAAGGCATTGGAAGGGCAAAGATTGAAGGACTTGAAAGTAAAGAATTATCCTTTCCAAGCAATTGATCATTCAATCTTGGAAACGATTCTCTCTAAAGATACTTCTAAACAGATTTAGGATTCTCTAAAAAAAGAAGTATCAAGGTACGGCGAAGGTAAAACGTGCACAACTCCAAGAACTTCGCGCAGAATTCGAGACTCTTTGTATGAAACAAGGAGAATGTGTTTCCAATTATTTTTGAAGAACTATGGCGATTGCAAACAAGATATGCATCCATGGCGACAAGATGGAAGACGTCACCATAATAAAAAAAAAATTACACTCGATGACCTCGAAGTTTGACTATGTCGTTTGTTCGATTGAAGAATCAAATGACATTGATGGACTCTCCATTGATGAGCTGTAGAGTTCTTTGCTAGTCCATGGGCAAAAGGTGAACCGGTACAGCAGAACCACCATCGAAGAGCAAGCATTGAAAGCTTCAACCTTTGCTGAATCCTCAAGTTTAAGAGGTAGAGGTAGAGGCAGAGGAAGATATAGAGGAAGAGGAAGAGCAGGTCAAGGAAATAGAAATGGAAGCAGGCAGCAGCCTAATGATCATCACACCCCGAATTCTTAAAGCAGAGGCAGCGGCCATGATAAAAAAATATGACAAGTCCAATATTGAGTGCTTCAGGTGTCATAATTTTGGTCATTACAGTTCCAAATGCTACACTAAATTGTCGAAAAACAAAAAAAAAAAACAAAAACAAAAACAAAAAAAAAGAAGGAAAGGTCTAATTTTGCTGAGAACAAGGAAGAAAAAACACTCTTGATGGTATCCCATGTCAAGGAAGAACCAGAACCAAATATATGATATTTGGACACAGGCTACAGCAATCATATGTGTGGTAATAAGTCATTCTTTTCCCATTTAAATGAAGAATTTCGTACTATTGTTAGTTTTGGTGATCATTCTACAGTTAATGTTATGGGAAAGGATGATGTTTGAATCAGGAATAAAGAAGATAATATTGAGACCATCTCAAATGTCTTTTATATTCCTGACCTGAAAAGCAATTTGTTAAGTGTGGGATAGTTGCAAGATAAGGGATATGTAGCTACAATAAAAGAAGGTGCTTATGAAATCTATGATCCAAAAAGGGGTCTAATTGTTCATGTTAAGATGGCACCAAACAAGTTGTTTCCGCTAAGACTCACGAGCATCCAGATTTTCCTTATGGCCAAAGTGAATGATCCAACATGGCTTTGGCATTTTTGCTATAGCCATTTGAATTATAATGGATTGAAGATGCTTTCTCAGAAGAACATGGTGATCGGCCTTCCTCAAATCATTCCTCCCTCCAACGTATGTGAAGAGTGTGTTGTTAACAAACAACATTGTGAGCCATTCTCAAAAAGAAAAGCATAGAGAGCATAAAGACCATTGGAGTTAATCCATTCTGATATATGTGGTCCTATTAATCTGATATCCAATGGCAAAAAGACATTTTATTTCATTTATTGATGACTTTTGTCGGAAAACTTGGATCTATTTTTTTGTAGGAGAAATCTGAAGGTTTTAAAGCATTTAAAAGTTTCAAAGCTCATGTGGAAAATGAAGTTGGGAGAGCCATTCAAACTCTCCGTACTTATCGCGGTGGAGAATTCATGTCACAAGAATTTGTAATTTTTTGTGATACGCATGGTATCCGAAGGCAATTGACGACAACCTACACACCGCAGCAAAATGGTGTATTGGAGAGGAAGAACCGATCTATCTTGAGCATGGTGCGAAGCATGTTGGCAAACGGGAGAATTTCAAAAAGTTTTTTGCCAGAAGCAGTGAATTAGAGCATCCATATGCTGAATCGGAGTCCCACGTTATACATTAAAACATGACACCGGAGGAAGCTTGGAGTGGACGGAAGCTACCCATTGATCACTTCAAAATCTTTAAGTGCATTGCATATGCACACATTCCAGTTGAGAAAAGGAAGAAGCTCGATGACAAAGGCGAAAAATGTGTCTTTCTTGAGGTCGGCGACCAATCGAAAGCTTACAAGTTGTTCAATCCTATCACAAAGAAAATAGTCATCAGCCGAGATGTTGTTTTTGATGAAGAGAACACGTGGAATTGGACTGAAAAAGGCACAGGACAGCAGCAAATACCTGTGAGTTTCGATGAAGAAGAGGCAGAAAAAGCAATTGATGAGCAACAAGCCCAACCAACAGATTCGCCAGGTCCAAGAACAAGAAAGAGACCAGCCTGGGTGAACGATTATGTAAGTGGCGATGAACTTTCTTATGATGATCCACTTGTTCACTTTGCTTTATTTACAAACAGTACTCTTCTAACATTTTAAGTAGCAATCAAAGAAACAAAGTGGCAAAAAGCTATGGAAAAAGAGATCACATCCATTGAAAAGAACAATACCTGGGAGCTGATAAATCTTCCCAAAGGGAAAAAATCCATTGGTGTCAAATGGGTTTATAAAACAAAGCTAAAGAAAGATGGCGACATTGACAAGTATAAGGCCCTGCTCGTTGCAAAGGGGTACAAGCAAAAATTTTGTGTTGATTACAAATAAGTGTTTGCTCCAGTTGTGAGGCTAGATACTATCTAATTAGTGCTATCCATTGCTGCTCAGAATTCCTGGCCTATCTATCAATTGGATGGGAAGTCAGCATTTTTGCATGGCGAATTGGAAGAAGAGGTGTACGTTGATCAACCTCTTGGATATATGAAACAAGGTCATGAGAATCAGGTATACAGGTTAAAGAAAGCTCTATACAGACTGAAACAAGCACCAAGAGCTTGGTACAGTCGTATAGATGCTTACTTTGCTAAAGAAAATTTTCTTAAATATCCCTATAAGCACACACTCTATACTAAACTTGGAGATAAAGGTGAGATACTTGTTGTGTGCTTATATGTTGATGACCTTATCTATACCGGTAATGATAAAGCCCTGTTTGATGATTTTAAGCAATCAATGATGAATGAATTCGACATGATAGATTTGGGGTTGAAGCAATATTTCCTTGGTATCGAAGTAGTGCAATCGTCTGCCTTTGTCTTTATTTCACAACAAAAATATGTTCTGGAGATCTTGGAAAGGTTCAAAATGAAGAATTGCAATTCAATTTCCATCCCAAGTTTGAAGCTTACAAAGAATGCGTCAGGGAAGAAGGTGGATGCTACTCTTTATAAGCAAATTGTTGGGAGTCTTATGTATTTGACTTCAACGAGGCCAAATATCATGCATGCTGTCAGTTTAATTAGTCGATACATGGAGAACCCAACTGAAGTTCATCTCTTAGCTGCAAAGAGAATTTTTTACTACTTGAAAGGTACTGTAGAGTTTGGAATTTTGTATCAAAAATGTGGAAAGTCAAGCTTAATCGGGTTTTCAGATAGTGATTATGCTGGAGATCTTAATGATAGAAAGAGTACATCCGGATTGGTGTTCATGATGAGTTCTAGAGCTTTCTCATGGTCGTCTAAGAAGCAACAGATAGTGACTTTGTTGACTACTGAAGGTGAGTTTGTTGCCGCAGCGTCAAGCTCTTGTCAAGCTATTTAGTTACGACGGTCACTTAACGTTCTACACAATCAGCAGCAAGGTCTCACTTTAAGATATTATGATAATGTGTCTTCCATAAAGCTTTCAAAAAATCCAGTTCTACATGGGAGGAGCAAGCATATTGATGTGAGGTACAATTTCTTACGTGATTTATGTAAGGATGGTGTTATCAATTTCGTGTACTATAAGAGTGAGAATCAGATTGCAGACATTATGACTAAGCCCCTCAAGCCTGCTATGTTTTTTAAGCTTCGAGACATGCTCAGTGTTTGTTCAAGGAAGGAAGCAATTTGTGATGGTGCTAATGAAGAAGAAATGAGTTGCTAAAATTGTTTTAAACTGATGTCTTTAGGACATTCAGTTTAAGGGAGGGTGTTAAAGGTTTGTTTGGATAAATGTTGAATAAGTCTTGGTTGTCCTATTCTATAGGAAGTCTGTTGACATGGGTTAATGTATCCCAATTCTTTAGGAGTACTCCAATCGTGGAACTAGTTGGTTCCTATTTCTCTGATCAGTTTATTTATGCTTTTCTATTTAAGATGTAATCAGATCTTTAAATTAATGAATTGAATTCCTCCTCCAAAATATTCGTTGTGCATTTGTCTCTTTCAATTTTCTACAGAAAGAGCCTTACCAACATTCAAAGCTGGATCCATGAGTAGGATTTGTCCACGTACAATAGCGTAGCACTCATTTAGGCCCATAAAAAACTGCATCATTTTCTCCCTATCTTGATACTCTTGCAATGATGTGAGGGTAAGGTTCCACAAGTACATTCTGGTAGACAATGGAGACTTATAAGTTCATCCTAATAGGATTTAATATGAGAAAAGTATATAATAACGGGCATATGCTCTTGTAACAAGGAGATGATGTCACGTTAGATTTGAAATATACGTAACGCATTTAGTTGAGAAAAATGTTCCTTGAGATCTATCCAAATTTCTTGAGCAAAGCCTGCATATATGACACTGGTTGGTAATTCTTTAGACAAAGAATTTATGAGCCAAGAATTTACCATGTTATTGCAGTGCGACCACTGACGTAAATCTGGATCAGTGTCAACAGGTTTCTTCACAGTCAAACAGTACTCATTGTTATTGCAGAGCAAACACTGAAGGAAATTTGGATCAGTGTCAACAGTAACCATGTTACAAGTGTTCATTAAAATGACAGTCAGCTTAACAGGAAAGTAAAAGGGATTAATATTCACCAGAATGCAGGAAAGTAAATATGCCAAAATTTTAGAATCTCCAAAAATCATAAATTTCTGGGTTTTGAGTCTGGCCTTGACTAGTGGCTAACAATTATTCGGTGTAGTCATCATTTGGTGGACGCTCTCCACTAGTAGGACTCAAAATGAAACCCTCACTTTCTTAACTTTCTCTCCATTCATCACTTCACTTCTTACCTGATTTGATTTATTCATTTATATTTTGTAAATATGTAGCCCAAAATATAAAGAGATGTGATTGATCTTGCGCATTAGGAAGCTTTATCACGTTGCATGCTCAAGATATAAACATCCAAACATCACACACATGACATTTTGGCATGTGTGGTGTCTAGAATTAATTTCTCCCCGCCTGGCCCCACTCGCACTCTTACCCACGAAGGTCGGTCCACCTTTAATGTGGACCATTGAAAGTTTTCTTTCAAAACCGTCCGTTGATTTCATGTTGTGTTGGGCCATTTGATAAGTGGACGAGCCAGATTTTTTGTATGGCCATCTCCAAGGTAAGTCCATGTCCCATACTCGCCAGGTTGGCACATGTGTTGCGTGTGGAGATGCGCGTGGATAGTTTGCCAATGGGACCAGCAAACCACAAACTCATATCTATGAAAGGAAGGGGAAATGGTCACGTTCTAGGACGTTTAGGATCATCCGATCGGCCCTACTATATCAACAGTTTGGATGACCAAGGGTTGTGATGACCACTTGGAAGTTTTTAATGTTGAATGTTCAATCTCCAATTTTTCCCATGATGTGGTCCACATGAGATTTGGGTCTGCTCCATTTTTGTGTTCATAATTTATAATAATATGGAAAAACGAATCGACGGCATGGATATACAATAAATACATCGAGGTGGGCCCCATGGTCAGTGCCGCACCGACTAGGCTGAGGCCGGGACCTCGCCTTATCCGCTCTTTAAGGGTGTGGTGGGTGGTCGCGGTTTGGGTGGATCGCCGGATCCACCGATGTCGGTGGATTCCTGATTGTGGGGCTCACTGTGATGTATTTGTCTTACATCCACACTGTCCATCCATTTTGACAGATCATTTTAGGCATAATCTAAAAAATTAAGGAGATCAAAAATCTTAGATGGACCACACTACAAGAAACAGTCGTGATTGAATATCTATCATTAAAAACTTCATGGGGCCACCGGAATGCTTATTTTCCTTACAAGCTGTTGATAAGGTCATAGATACCTGTATGAAGAGACTACGAAAATATCAGCTTGATCCAAAACTTTTGTAGCTCGTGAAAAGTTTTTAACTGTAGATTACCACTCTCTTCTCTATTATAGTCAACTTTACAATTGTATCTGTTTCATTTTTGGCATGATATCCTAAAATAAGTCTTCAAAAAGGATGGACGGTGTGGATATAAGGAACATACATCAAAATGAACCCCACGTTCAGAGATCCACACACCTCTGTGGATCCGGGTATCCACCCAAGCCGCGCCGCCGGTGGGCTGCTGGAACACAATGAAAAAGACCGTAAGACACCTCTGATAGCTCTCCATCATTTTAAAAATTGTGGTGAGCCATCTTCCTCACATCCAACTCTTATGTATAGTCATCCAGACCATTCAAATTGTGGGGTATACTGCAAAAGGATCACATCTTCAAAATCAAAGGTCCGTAGCAAATGTTAATTGGAAAGTTAGTGGTCCAAAATACAAAGGTGTACAAAATGGAAAGTTAGTGGTCCAAAATTCAAAATTCATCTTCGTAGGAGGAAGGACGGAAATGGCAACGGCTACGATGGAAAGGAAGAGGGCACGTGTAACTGGAGGGACTGGATATGTGGGGTCCATGCTCGTTAAAAGCTTGTTAGAGAAAGGATACGCCGTCAACGCCACCGTCAGAGACCCAGGTTCCTCCGCCCTCTCATTCTTTCCTTCTTCTCGCATCATAGTTCTAAAACTCGGTTGGTCGATTCGAAACTCAGACGGGTCAACTCGACTCAGAGCTGTCTTTCTAAAACTAGCTAATGAGCTTTGACAAGGTCAGGATCAATAATATTCGCCCAGCCGGCTGGAAACTCGGTTGACTCAACTCAAAACTCGGCAAGATCTCAAACTGATTCAACTCGACTCGGTGGGATTCGAGACGAGTCTTGAGCTTGGCTCTGTCAGGACTTAACAAGATTCGTCTAGTCAGCCTCAAAATCCAGTTGACTCGATACAACTCGTCAAGAATATTGGAACGGATCATGACAAGGCTAAGGGCTTGGTTGGAAGGTAGTTATATTGATACCAGGTTGAATTTTTAAGGAGGGTGTGACTTGTATTTTCATTTCCTTGATGGGTGGAAAACCATGATCCGTTCTATTCATTACAATATTGGAAATCGTTATTCGATTAGGTAGGCTAGGCTTATTTGGAGACACGGTTCAATTGATATGAGGTTGAATTTGTAAGTGGGGTGAATTGTATTTTCGCTTCCCTAGGGGGGGCGGGCGGAATATCATGATTCGTTTACATTCGTTATACTATTGGAAACCATGATTCAATTGGGTAGCCTATCATTTTTATCTGATTTTCCTCCCAAATATTGTTATTGAATCCACTTCGGCTGATTCGGTTAATGGTGGAAACAAACGGACTATGAGAGATTGATATAATCACACCCTAGTTTTGTTACATACATACAATGGCTTTTTGTGCCAATTTTTTGTCAAAATAGTGAATGGGTAAAAAAAAAAGGGATTTTGACCGTACTGGAGCCATGGAATGGCCAAATTCCGTCAGTGGTCTACTGACTTTCTGACCGCGTTTTTAAAAAAAAAAAACTTTGGAACAAAATAATCTCATGCTTTTAGCTCGGTGCCTGCATAATAATGATGATGGCCATGTGCACTGTTAAGCCGTGGGCTGGCCGAATTTGCACATCTATGTGGGGCCCATTGTGATGTTGCTATTTGATCTACACCGTCCATCCATTTTCCCACCTCATTATAAAACATTAGTCCTAAACTTAATTTTATATATACATGAAGTGGACTACACCACAAGAAATAGTGTAAGTTTCACGCTACCATTGATAACCGAAACCATTTCTTATGTTATGGTCCACTTCATCTATATATAACTTTAAGTTTATGACTAATGTTTTATAATGAGCTGGGAAAATATATGGATGGACGATATGGATCAAACAGTGATATCATAATGGGCCCCACATGGAGGTGCAAATTCGGCCAACCCACAACTTAACAGTGCACATTGCCATCATCATAACTTTGCAGGTGCTGAGCTCAAATCACAAGGGTATTTTGGTTAAAAAAAAAATTTCAGAAAGTGGTCAGCAAGTTAGAAGGCCACTTAGGGAATTCAACCATTCCACGGCTCCAGTACGATCAAAATCCAAAAAAAAAAAACAAAAATTGCTTTGCCAATCTAGTCCAAAGTGATTGGATGCTCTTTAATGTCACAATATGCAGTGGCCCACTAATATTAGGCCCCACTGGATGTGTTGGTTTTGATAAAAAGATAAAACAGGAAATTAAGATATTACAAACAAGAAATAATTAGGGCTGAAAGTCTGGCGGGTTGGGTCGGGTTAATGCTCAACCCTAACCCAACCTAAGGTTTCTATACCTCAACCTTAACCGATTGGGTTGGGAATTCTCAACCCAAGCAGGTTCGGTCGGGTTGGTCGGGTTGATACATGCTAATATTTTCGTTATTACATTAATCTATTATATTTCAATACATGTCTTATTTTTTATAGCCATGACTTTATTAATTGTATATGTAGTTATTTATTGTAAGGAACTTCACTTTTTCTAAACGAACAAGCTAAATTGTACGATAACTACTCCAAAGATACACTAGATCTCTAAATTGTACGATAACTACTCCCAATATCAAATTCAAGCATATCAAATTTCATACATTATAAATTTATTTACTAAAGTAATATAAACTAATAAGTTTACTTAACTATAGTATAATAAAATGATAAGTAACTTGTATATAGATCGGTTAGCTATTTGAAGGGGAGTGTGGAGAGGGAGCAAGATTAATAACATATATTAGATGGGAGGAGTAGGCACCTTCACTTGCTGCCTCCATTTGCTTGATTAAGAATCTTCCAAGCTGTTTAGGAAGGGTTCTGTTTATTAAGGCTTCACTGAGTCTATCTCGAGAAAGTGATCCAAACCTTAACTCACATGAATTTAAGATTACGACAGGGACGCCTGTCCAATCGTTTTACTTGTTGGTTTGCTGCTTTTATAAAGTGGGAAAGGCTACTTTTCGAGTTGGGTCAAGCAACCCAAGACCTTAACCTAAGCTCGACCCAAGCTTTTCGGGTTGGTGTTTGCATAGCCCAAGCTCGAGATCGGATCCAATACTTCTTGCCCAAGCCCAACCCAATGTCGGGTCGGTCATGGGTCGGTTGTGTTGAACCCACCCGACTTTCAACCCTAGAAATAATTGCAATATTATCTCAAGAGCCAAGATATGTTATAGTTGAGTGATGTCTTAAATACGAATATTCTCTCATAAGGAAGAATTTTGATATACTAGATCTCTAAAACTCTGCCCCCAAGATACAACCACTTTCCTCGAAAATGAACAACTTGGATCTGGTGCACACACGATGTTATTCACACGAACCCAAGATTGCTGTTTCTGATTTGCCAATTGAATATAGAGAGAAAACTCTAAGAAAAATGAGAGAGAGAGAGAGAGAGAGAGAGAGAGAAAGAGAGAGAGAGGGAGTCTTTTTCTACGTATGAAAAATGAGAAATGAAAGTCTTTATAAAAATATAAGAGATAGTCATTCCAGCATGAGGTGCAAGTGGCCGTATTAATGATAAGTAGGCATATGCTAGTTCATTAATTATTTGACTGTGCATGGCAACTCTTTGCCCATGCATGCGTTGAAAAAAAAAAAAATGGCCAAGTCAAAGACATACCACAACACAATGTGCCTCAACTTAACATGACTGGTGAGAGTGCCCTCCTTAGTCCCCAATGCATATAATAAGCTAAAGAGTCCAATATAAAAAGGCTCTATTTTTTTTTTTTTTTTAATCTCCTTTCCTGTAAGGGAAATTTTTTTTTTTAAACAAGATATTCCCATTTGGAACCCATGGCGCAGTGAACCCATGATAACCCGAATGTGGTAGAGGCATCGCTCCCTAGGTACATAAGGAGGGTGATGCATGTGTTGGGATCATCTATTTAGTGGGCCCCATCATGGATGACCCACGTTCAGAGATTACACCTATCCAACAATCATAGCCATTAGTTTTCTTCCCTCTTGAGCACTAAATGTGGACCCTAAACCAATTTTGTTTCTAACCCACTTTGGAGCCTGATTAATTTAGGATGGTCCAATCCATGGGTGGGAGCATTTGCGACTTACAATAAAGAAATTAGATTCACAGTCCCAAATTATGGTAAAGTAGCACGTAGGCTTGAGAGGTGAACCGCCGCACACATGCTAGTTACTGGGGCCTCACATCCTAATTCAAGTAAAACGTATGCTCAGAAGAGAAATCACCAACGACATACAATTTAGATAGCATGTGTCCCACCTGATGATTTAACTACTATGGCTTTGGGTACGAGGACATCTCTATCAGCATGTCAACGTGGATTTTTTGCGGAATCCCATTTTGAATGCGTGTGGGGATTCCCGCCTGCTCTCTATTGACATTCTCCAACTAAACCAATAACTGAATGCATTTTATTCGTTTGTGCAGCAAATAGCAAAAAGGTGTCACACCTCTTAGATCTACAGTCTTGGGTGACCTAAAACTTTTCAAGGCAGATCTCACAGAGGAAGGTAGCTTTGATGACGCCATCAACGACTGTTATTTTGTCTTCCATGTGGCAACCCCAACGAACTTCGAGTCTAAAGACCCAGAGGTGATTATTCATTATGATGAAAATTAATTTCTTAAATAAATATTGCTTTTAAGAAAATATACAGAACATCCATAGTGCAACCGTTCTTAAATGCATGGATGCATGCACATGCACCCTCAAACCTGAGGATGCATATCTAGCTGGAACGGTAGAATGTAATTCACATACAACTTCCAATAAGCAATCACCAGTAAAAATACCCGAAGGTACGTACTCACCGTGATTAGCCTCCACAAACTTATCCATTAATGGTGGATTAGAGCCAGTGAAAATACATTAAGGGCCTGTTTGAATTTTTGGGTTGACCATAGTTACCATGTAAATGGGTAATAATTATTTACTTAGATAATTACTGCATATTTCCCAATGCAGAAAGTGACATCTACTTTTTCAATGCTAAAATCAAGGAATTTGTGGGCTAAATATGGGGCCCACTATGATCTATGTTGCTTATCCACACCGTCCATCTACTATGCCAGCTGAATTTAGGGCATAAGGAGAAAAATGAGGCAGACCCCAAGTTCAAGTGGACGACACCACATAAAACAATGGGAATATAGTGTTTATCGTTAATAACCTCTTGAGGCCCACAAAAGTTTTGGATTAAGCTGATATTTGTGTTTTTCCCTTATCCATGTCTATGTGACCTTATGAACTAGGTTAGATGATAAATAAACATCAATGTGGGCCTTGTGAAGGGAACAACTTTCAACGGTAGACGTAATGTGGCCAATGATTCAGTTGGTGTGGGCCATTCTAGCATTGGATCTGCTTCATTTTTTTGCTTATTCCCTGAAATGCTATGATAAAATGGATGGACGGTGCAGATATGTCATATGCATCACAGCGGGACCCACAAATTAAAACCACTATTTTTTGACCAATTTTCGAGAAAGAAATACACCAGCATTTTCAAATTAAGTAAAAAAGTAATAGTTACTTATTTACAAAGATTTACATGTAATACGAAAAATCAAACAGGCCCTAAGTACGTTCTCGCAGCTACCTGATTACCACTAATATGCACATATGTCATGAATGCATGGTTAGGCCACCCTTTTATTAGCTCATTTGCACTCAAACCTATTATGCTAAACCCCTTAGATGAGTGGCCCTTTAAGACAACATACTCCCAACATGAGTCAATCACATACTCATGTTCTCAACACATTTGAATAATTAAATCACATCGAGGACTCCACAAGAGTCCTTTACATTCCACATATCGCCCAATCTCCAAGTTTCCTTAGGGCCAACAATCTCAAGTCCTTTCAATAATACATTTAAGCCAACAATGCACTATTCCATGAGAGCTTGTCATGCACAAGATGAAACCAAGCAAAACTAGCTCTAGTTGCATACCTGCTTCCTCAAGAGACATCAACGAGATTGTTCATATGAATTTCATGATATTCCACTAAGCATGCCACCACTAGCTATGCATCAAGTACTCCGCATGCATAATCTTATGCAACACCAATCATGTAGTAACTAAACATGTTCTAGCATGTTACAACCAAGCAAGCATTTGTTACATTAGTACAAATGAAGCATATTATTAAGCATGACATTAGTATAAACTAACTTGTCAATAATAATTAGAGTAGAGACTATGACTTAACCAACAAGTGGGTGGAAAGCCCAAGGAAAAGAATCATCACCTTACAAGTCAAATTTCACCCCAACGTCTATAAGGTTGTACACCCTCTAGAGTCAAACTCTATCCATATGAACCGTACTTGACTTGCCGCGCGACTCAGTAAAATCAAATCGAGAGCTCCTCCAATATTCTACTTCTTCCTCCTCCTACTTCTCCCCTCCTTCAAATTCCTTTTTTTTTCCACTCCAATGCATTCAGCATGTTTTGGAACAGACCAAACCCCACTCAAACCTGGATCGACCGACCAGAACCCAGTCCGATTCAACCAAGTTTAGTAAGTTGAACACAGATGAACCAAATCGAATCTCACTCTCACCTTTCCTCTCCTCCTCTGCCTTCCTTGGTCTGGACTGCCCAACAGGACTTGAACGACCTCCAAAACTGTCCAACTCAAAGAGTTAGACCAAGCCAGCAACCAACCTTGACCCGCTAGTGAAGCACATTCAGCTGGACAGAGTTCCACCCACGCTATCTTCGTCCTTTGATCTCCCTGGAAGTCCAGCAATGTATGGATACCCTGTCCCAAAAATCATTTTCGTTCACTCATCACATGGCCACAATTTTGGAATCAACTGGACAGCTTAGAGAGACTTGGCCGAGCTAGTGTAACACAAAAACAAGTGTGGGATCATGAAAACACTAATTTTTTTCATTATGGTAATGTTCCATTTCCTTCCACGTTGTATATTTATTCGTTGTTTATGAATGTAGAATGAAATGATAAAGCCAGCGATCAATAGGATGTTGAACGTTCTGAAATCATGTGTCAAAGCGAAGACTGTGAAGCGTGTGGTCTACACATCATCCGCTGCTGCTGTTGGTATGAAGCAGGCCAATGAGACGGGCCATATCGTTGACGAGGAGAGCTGGTCCGACGTTGAGGATTTGACTTCTGAGAAGCCGTTCAGTTGGGTAAGTTGGTTTCTGTTTTAATTTGGGTTGGCTCGGACAGACAAGTGTTTCAACGGTGGTCGCTCAATTCTCATTGTTTCCTCTCATCTGGTCCACTTGAGTTTTGGATCTGCTTCATTTTTTGTCACCTGTTCTAAAATAAGTAAACAAAATGAATGAACATGGTGGATTGATCAAAAACATCTCCGTGGGCCCCATCTAATATCCCTGACCAACCCTTTTGTAGGAAATACACATCCCACCAGGACCTAGTTACATATGGACATTCCTGTCAGAGGCTCTGTGGGGCCACTCGTGATCTATATGTTTTATCCAGGCCATGCATCTATTTTGACATATCATTTTAGGGCTTGAGCCCAAAGAGGCAGATCGAAGGGTCCATTGGACCATATATCATGAATCAATCGAGATTGAACACTCATGCTCGAAAACTCAGGGGTGGGGAGGGGGCCACGCCCCTCCGCCCCTGCCCATAACAAGTCCAATCCGATAGCTTATGATTCTTATTTGGTTATGCCTCAGCTCGGCCCATTAATACCTTTTCTCTTATTTATATTCAAGCAGCCAATCCTATCGATCCTAGCTTGGTTAACTCACTTGACTCATCTCGAATAAGCTAGATTCGGCTTGGATCGAAGTTAGGTTTGAGCTGAGCCAAGCTATGTTTTTGAGCTTGAAATTATTTTGAGCTCAATTTGAAGCTCGGCTCGACTTAGTTCAAAATTCAGCTTAAACTCAACTGGGCCAGTTTTTAATAACCATACTCGAAAATGAAACTATATATTCACATGCAGAAATATTACAAAATGTGTGGAAAATAAAACAATGCAGGAATACGCAGTGTCGAAGACCCTAGCGGAGAAGGCGGCATGGAAATTCGCCAAAGAAAACAGCCTCAATCTCATCACCATTAATCCTGTTTCATCACCGGCCCATCTCTATCTCCAGAGGCCCCAGTAAGCGTCCACGTGGTACTGTCTTTGCTCACAGGTGAGATTTACAGAATGAAATGTGTGTTATGTATCTGTACGTGGCATCAAACGGCCAGAAATAATACAAGCTATGCGGGGATAGCTTATGTGTGGACATGAATAATCACATACGTTCATGGCCTAGAAGCTGGGTCCCACCTGATGAACGGTTAGATGTCCCACCACATGTACATGCGAATGCACGTACAAGATCTGAGCCATCCATTCGTATTGGAGCATTTTCATAGTTTACGTACGGCTGGCTGGCTTTTGTAGCGAACGAATTGGGCATCAACTTTTTGAAAAGCTCGCAACTGAACTTGGGATCGATAACCCTTGTACACGTGGAGGACGTATGTAGGGCCCACATCTTTGTAACGGAGAACGAATCGGCTTCTGGCCGTTACATATGCTGCGCTGTCAATACATCTGTATCGGAGCTTGCCAATTTCCTCTCGAAACGATATCCACATTACAATGTCCTCACTGAGTAAGCCGTCTAAGTTTCTTTCATTTTCTGTTCCAATCTATGTTTTAGAAAACATCCATCAATCCACACCATGCAATATATGAACCACTTATCGAATGGGCGATCAACCGTCCAATTCAACGACATGGCTCACCCTACTTTTTTAAAATGCCATCTCCATGGGGTGGACCATCTTTTGTAAGGTATGAGTTTGTTACAAATGGACTTTGATTGCCTGAGATCCCAACCGCAGGAAGTTCATGCGGTCGTGTTAAAGTCCCTTGATATACATTGATACTCCATCTTAAGAGCTCAAGCTTTTAGATCAAGTGGTAATTTGACATGGTATCAGAAGGGAAGGTCGCCGGCCTGTTTATGGTGTGAGCGTCCCTTTACCCTTGTCAGTATATTCCCCACGTGGAGTTGCACCCCACACTTGTGGTGATTTGACAGTTGGAAGCTAGCTGAGGCACACTGTGTGATGTTTGTGAAAAATCCACCTAATCAGTTCATCAATTTTGCCAATTCATCTTAGTTGGTGAGACCAAAAATTTGGCAGATCCAAAACACAAGTGGACCACATGACAGGAAACAGTAGAGATTGAAAGCCCATGGTTGAAACATCCATGGGACACGGAATTTTTGGATCACACTAATATGTTTTCTTCACTTTATCCACGGGCCTCACTTAGCTTCTCATTGCAGGAACTTCGAAGACCAGGGTCGCAATTCGCGTCCGCTACAAATATGATAAATAACCTGCATAATACCTTTATGTGACCATTTCTCTCCATTTTGGATTCTTCATCATCCTATTTATGGCCTGAAATGATTTTTCATCATGTGATATAATTCAGTTTTGGTGATTCTCCGGTGAATCTCAAGTCGATCATTTCTTCAGAGAAGCTGATTAAAGCTGGATTTAGCTACTACTATGGGATCGAAGAGATGTTTGATGAATCAGTGGAATACTTCAGGGCCGTTGGATTGTTGGCCAATTGAGAGCTCTCTTCTTCCACGCTCCTGCGAACTATACTTTGAAAATTAGTATGATAATGTGCTGTAATGCCTGATTATCTACCTTCTAACCAACGAATGTGTTGCCTGTTGTTAGCACTTATACTAATAAGATGAATGTGCACGAACGTGTGGGTTTAACAAACATTTGATGCCCTAATCACATTTACCCATTTAGGCGCCTGCAATTCTCATAACACACGCTTTATTTTTTAAGGAAAGAAAATTTATTAAGGAAGACGGGTCTGTACAAGGGGAACTTACATTCAGGCAGACCCAAGGCACAAAAAGGACCTCGGGCCGCCTATCCTATAACCCAAAAGCCCGAAAAACACGAAACTCGATTAGGCTACTCAGGGCCAATACTCTCCCTAAGATTGCCCAGCCCCCCTCAATCAAGGAGGAGGTTCCTCCGAAAAGATTGGGGGAGGTCCGATATCAGCAGGAAAAACCTATTCCCCTAGGTCTCGCTCCCCAAGTGGGCCAAACCATCTACAACAGTATTAGCTTCTCCTGGGATATAAACTATACGAACTTGGGCAATCCTCTTAAGAGTAGCGACCCTGGCCCACCAATACCGAAAGCGCCGCTTCGAGTCGACTGAACAAAAACTTTAGAGTCGCTCTCGCTCTCCAACACTATATTGGAAAATCCACAG
Organism: Liriodendron chinense; assembly: GCA_003013855.2. Classification (NCBI taxonomy): domain Eukaryota; kingdom Viridiplantae; phylum Streptophyta; class Magnoliopsida; order Magnoliales; family Magnoliaceae; genus Liriodendron; species Liriodendron chinense. The sequence continues at coordinate 115,101 of ML058567.1, read as the reverse complement.
ATCACGCAAAGGGAGAGCATTTCTACTAAAAGTCCAGAACTTCTGCTTTATTGTTAGAGCCTGAACCATACCCTCTCGAGAAGGCAAAGAGGAACTCTCCTCTCGAACCTATGGCCAGATCTGGGCCATTCATCAAGTAGGGCCCACAGATAACGTACCCTAAAAATATGAATTAAGTGATATAGATACATGCAAATGAAATATGTATGTGTGCATCAACTAATTACGCATACCTTTAGCACCATATTCTATTCTTAAACCCGAGCACATTTGTGATGGGCCAGATAATTCAAGCCAAACTCATTTACAACTATGTTAACTATGAGCTATCAACAGCCCGGGGAGATGATTTCAAAACAAGAGCATCAATGATTTTCAAAACTTATGATAAATGGTGCTTGCCAATGTTATAAAGAATATGAATACATAATATAAAATGTATGTTTGCTTACTTCATTTTCAGTACAATTTGCTTAGTGAGCACCAAGGCCAATTTTCCTCACAATTGGCCGAACATAGCTACTTAAATTCTCATTCTTGCAATTTTCTGTAGTTGGACAGGCAGGAACTTTAGAACTAACCTTCATAAATTTCAAAAAGGAGTTCATCACTCATCGTATTGGACATCTAGAGGTCAATCTCAACATGACCTACATTCAAAATTTCAAGAGAGACCCAAAATGGTACAACTAAGAATAGGGACTCTCAACCTCGGAGACTCTTTAATATTTCCCTCTATTTTTTCATTCACTCAAAAGCATTCATTTTCACTCAAAGTCTCTCAATTAATCCTCACCTACACAATCTCATCCTTTGACTGGTACCCACATAACATTATAATAATGTATATTAGAATACATGTACAATCTGTAAACATTCCAAAATTAATGTTCTAAAAATAGCAGTTTCCTTACACATTGCAAATTTCTAAAAATTTCTAAAAAAAAATACTTATAAAATGAGAACTTTCCAAATATGATTCAATACATGAGTGCATATGCTTATTTGAGTCAAAACCCTCATCATATATATTTTTATCCTTAGGAAGGTGATCCTTCTCCAAGTGATCTCGGCCTTTCATTTTTTGCTGATTTAGGGCTAAAGTGTGATTAAGGACTGCCACAGACGTTGATCATGGGCGGAGAAAAGCACGCCCAACAACTCTCTCCTCAAATTAAATGCATGATGTTCTAAGCTGAACTGACGTCGAATTCACCCGAAGCTGAGCCTGTCCAGACATACTTGTCATCCCTACTAAAGGAACAAAATCCCTCATGTATAATATGGTCAATCACCAGCTGAGGAAGGAGCGGCTGTAACTGAATGTGGGGGTGCGAACCTTCCGATCCCAGCACCTCATTAATGATTGCAGCTGCAAGATGATCAGGTGGTAAACAGGGTAGTACCCAACCCCTGGCCAATTAGCCAGCACGCATGAAAAGAAATCACTAGGAGAAGTTTTCTGATGCACTTCCACATGTGAGGGGTAAAACAGGAGCCAACTCGGCCATCTGCAGCAGATGAATCCCTTCTATATTTGGCGTTCCAGAAATATCCCCAACAGCTAGACGAAGTTCTGTACCCAACATTCGATGCCATCTTCAGCCGAACAGACCCTTTTTTTTTTTTTTTTTTTAACCAAGCCAATCTTCATTAACAAGATGGAAGATATATTCAGGCAGCCCCGCCAACAAAAAGAGCACAGGCCTGCCTATAATAAACCTCCCCAGCCTAGCCTCCACATAGAGGACCTAGCCGAACAGACCTCATTGTTGGGTGCGTTTCACACAAGCCTGAGGATCTCGCCCCCCCCAATGCACTAGAATTATGGACTAAGATAATGCAATCATCAAGAGTAAACAAACAACCACACGACAGAAGGAGTTTTTACGTGAAAAACCCTCTAAAGAAGTAAAAACCACGGGACCTAATCTAGATCAACAATCCATTATACCAGAGAACTGTTACAACCGATCACAAGCACACACCGCTTGGATCAAAACTTCTTCACCCACACAGGGATGAATAACAATGAAAGGACAAGAAAAACTGAGAGATCTCATCAGAGCACAAGGACGTTGAAGAGCCAAGACGTCATTGCACCGGGAATCACCTTCGCGAGCAATGCCTCCTCTACCAACAAGCTTCCTCTCCCTCTTTCTCTTCCTCTCTTTCTCTTTTTCTCTCTCTCTCACCTAGGACGTGTAGAACAACTTGTGGGAATACCAAATCCCGAATTAGAACTCCATATATGTAGATTTGCAAGAGTCCTAACCTGATTTGGAAACTGCAGTAACAGTCCGCGCACACCTCCGACCGGTCGGCCAAAACCACCGTCCGGTCAGACCCACCAAAAAACAGTCCAAAGAGAAACTGTGTTAAAGAACACAACACCCGACCTGTCTGCCGACCGGTCGGCCAGGACCACTGGCCGGTCGGACGACCGGTCGGCCTTCACAAATTCTGTCCAAAGAAAATGTGGTTTCCAGCCACTTTGTCCGGCCGGTCGGCCAGGGGCACCGACCGATCGGACCTCAAAGTCAATCCTCTCTCTCCTCTATTTGCATGAGGAGGAAAACGTCAACAAATCTCCCCCTTTTCTGACTCAGGAGGAGTTCACCATCTTCAAGCCAGCCCGGCTTCTGCAAGCCTCAAATTTTCCCTTGAGCAGAGCCTTAGTCATCATGTCTGACCCATTATCGTCTGTGTAGACCTTCTCAAGCTGTAACACCTTCTGTTCCAAAGTATCACTGATCCAGTGATACCGTATCTCTATGTGTTTCGACTTGGAATGCTGACTTGGATTCTTCCTCAAGTGTATTGCACTTTGGATATCACAATAGACCACGTGTTTCTCCTGCTTCAGGCTAAGTTCCTGTAGGAACCTCTTCATCAAAAGCATCTCCTTGCATGCTTCTGTGACTGCAATGTATTCGGCTTTTATCGTCAACAATGCTACGACCTTCTGTAGCTTGCTCTGCCAAGAAACTGCTCCCCCAGCAAACGTGAACATGAAACCCGAAGTGGACTTCCTGGAATCTATGTCACCTGCCATATCTGCATTTGTGTAACTCTCTAACACAGGCTTCCCGTCACCATAGCATAGGCTCAACCTGGATGAGCCTCTCAGATACCATAGTATCCACTTCACCGCTGCCTAATGTTCTTTGCCAGGATTGGCAAGATACCGACTGACAACACCAACCGCATATGTTATGTCTGGGCGCGTACACACCATAGCATACATCAAACTTCCTACTGCCGAGGCGTAGGGTATCTTCTGCATCTCTTCCACCTCTGCCTTCGTCTTGGGACACTGCTTGTCACTCAATTTAAAGTGACCATCCAGTGGAGTACTGACCGGCTTCGCTGCATTCATATTAAACCGCTCTAGAACTTTCTCAATATACCTCTCCTGTGACAACCAAAGCCTTCTGCTGCTTCTGTCACAGGTTATCTCCATTCCTAGGATCTGTCTGGCTGGGCCCAAGTCTTTCATCACAAACGACTTGCCCAACTCCTGTTTCAGCCTGTCAATCTTCTTGATGTCATTTCCCATGATGAGCATGTCATCAACATATAAGAGCAGAACTAAGAAATCACCATCTGAGAACCTGCGAGTGAACACACAGTGGTCCGACTCCGTTCTATTATACCCATGTGTCAACATGAACAAGTCGAACTTCTTGTACCATTGCCTAGGAGCTTGTTTCAGCCCATACAAGCTCTTCCTAAGCCTACACACCATATGCTATTTGCCCTTGACTTCGAACCCCTCTGGTTATCGCATATAGATCTCTTCTTCCAGGTCACCATGGTGGAAGGCAGTTTTAACATCTAACTGCTTTATCTCCAGATCCATGCTAGCCGCTAACCCTAACAACATCCGTATGGATGTCATCTTCACCACTGGTGAGAATATCTCATCGAAGTCTATTCATTTCCTCTGACCAAAACCTTTCACCACGAGTCTGGCCTTGTACCTTGTCTGTGAATTCTTCTGCTCAATCTTCTTTCTGAACACCCACTTTTGCTCAAAGCTTTCTTGCCCTTAGGCAATTTCACCATGTCATATGTGTGGTTTTTATGCAAGGATTCCATCTCCTCTTGCATACCTTTCAACCACTCCCCCTTATGCTCGTCGGCTAGAGCCTCAGAATAATCTTCTGGCTCTCCCCATCAGTAAGCATAATGTACTCATGCGGCAATTACTTCTTGGACGGGTGCCTGTCCCTAGATGTCCTCCTCACATGTGGCTCAACAGGTGGATCAAGTGGGGACTGCTCCCCCTGTCCATCTTCTGTAGAAACTCCCTCGTTCTCTGCACCTTGTTGTACTCCCCCGTCATCAGGCACCACGAGAGGAGTAATCGGATCTAAATCTTCCAGTTCATCTGAACTGAACTAGGTCTTCTCTGGCTTTCCAATGTCTTCTATACACTGATCTTCAATGAAAACCACATCTCTGCTCCTGACGAGCTTTTTCTCAGTCAGATCCCATAACCTGAAGCCAAATTTCTCATCACCGTAGCCCAAGAACACACACTACCTGATCTTCATGTCGAGCTTAGACCTCTCATCCTTTGGTACGTGAACGGATGCCCTGCATCCAAATACCCTGAGATAACTGTACGAAGGATCATGTCCAGTCCACACCTTCTCAGGTACTTCTCCATTCAAAGGGGCTGATGGAGACCTATTTATCAGATACACTGCTGTGTGCATTGCTTCTCCCCAGAACATCTTGGGCAACTTCACATTGGATAACATGCACCTGATTCTCTCTACAATGGTGCGATTCATACGTTCAGAGACACCATTATGCTGGGGGGTCTTGGGTACCGTCTGTTCATGCCGTATATCTAAGAACTTGCAATACTCATGGAAGTCACCAATGTATTCACCACCATTGTCAGTGCGAATGCACTTCAATGATCTACCTGTCTCCCTCTCGACCATGGCATGAAATATTTTAAACACACGAAAGACCTCGTCCTTGGATTTCAAAGCATAAACCCAAACCCTCCTAGATGCATCATCTATAAACGTAACAAAGTACAATGCCCCACCCAAGGTTTTTGTCCTCATAGGACCACAAACATCAAAATAAACCAAATCTAATGGATGCACTTTCTTAACATGAGAAGAAGTTTTTACAAATGAAACCCTATTCTGTTTCCCTGATAAACAATCAATACAGGTTTTAAGAGGTGTACCTGTCAACTCTGGAAGGAGGTGCTTCTTCGCTAGTAGCTGAAGCCCTTTCTCACTCATGTGGCCGAGCCGTCTGTGCCACATGTCTGTCGCTGAATCTTCTGCTGCGTTCAACTCACCCTTGCATATACTGACACATGTCTTGTATAAGGTGCAACACATCTTCCCTCTTACTACGATCATCGAACCCTTGATGAGCTTTCCATGCCCACCAACAAACCAACTCTCATAGCCGGCTACATGCAACTTTCCCATCGACATCAAGTAAACGCGAAGGTCTGGAATATATCTCACATCTTTTAGAACCAATGTACAGCCTATATCAGTCCTTACACAAATATCACCAACTCCCACAATCTGGGACACTCAAAAGTTCCCCATCTTCACTGTACCATAGCTGCCTTGCTTGTAACTTGTGAAGAAATTTCTTCGTGGAGTTGCATGAAACGACGCTTCCAAATCGACCACCCAATTGGTGTCCAGATTCGCAGCCGTGAGATAAACATCATGATCTGCTGAGAAAATGACTACAATGTCGCCGTCTGAGGCAACCGCAGTAGAATCTGATTCATCATCTTTTTCCATCCATTTTCCTTTCTGATCATTTTTCTTGCGACATTCACTTTTGTAATGGTCATTCTTACCGCAGTTCCAACATTCAACATCTTTCCTGACACTAGACTTGCCTCTGGATTTCTCTCGGGCTTTCCTGCCCTTTCTGTTCTTTCCTCTCCCCCGATCCTGTGTCACAAGCAAGTAGACCCTAGAGACTTCCTCCTTGTCTCCTCATTAAAGAGACAACTTGTTACCTATTCCATGGATATCTTTCCGCCTGGCACGGAGTTACATAGAGATACGACCAATGTCTCCCAACTATCAGGCAATGAGCTAAGCAATAGCAAAGCCTGTAGTTTATCGTCCAGGACCATCTTCATAGCGGAGAGTTGGTTCACAATATTGCTGACTTCATTCATGTGCTCAGCCACAGAACCATTATCCTTGAACTTGAGATTTACAAGTCTTCTAATCAGAAATATCTTGTTGCCAGCTGTCTTCCTCTCATACAGCCCTTGCAATTTCTGCCATAGGCTAGCGGCTAAGGTCTTTGTAGACACATGGTAGAAAACTGAATCGTCCAACCATTGTCTAATGAACCCCATCGCCTTTCGGTCCAGCTTCTTCCAATCATCATCTGACATATCCTTCGTTTTCGCTGATACGCCTATAATTGGAGCATACAGGTCCTTGCAATAAAGCAAGTCCTCCATCTTAGCCTTTCATATAGTCCAGTTGGATCCATTGAGACTAATCATTCTTGATGAGCCATCTTCCATAATTCAGAATCAATCCCACACCGTTCAAACAACCTGAACTCTCTGATATCACTTTGTTGGGTGCGTTTCACACAAGCCTGAGGATCTCGCCACCCAATGCACTAGAATTATGGACTAAGATAATGCAATCATCAAGAGCAAACAAACAACCACATGACACAGGGAGTTTTTACGTGGAAAACCCTCTAAAGAGGTAAAAACCACGGGAGCTAGTCCAGATCAACAATCCACTATACCAGAGAACTGTTACAACCGATCACAAGCACACACCGCTTGGATCAAACCTTCTTCACCCACACAGGGATGGATAACAATGAAAGGACAAAAAAAAATTGAGAGATCTCACCCGAGTACGAGGACGTTGGAGAGCCGAGAAGTCATTGCACCGGGAATCACCTTCGCGAGCAATGCCTCCTCTACCAACAAGCTTCCTCTCCCTCTTTCTCTTCCTCTCTTTCTCTTTTTCTCTCTCTCTCACCTAGGACGTGTAGAACAACTTGTGGGAATACCAAATCCCGAATTGGAACTCCATATATGTAGATTTGCAAGAGTCCTAACCTAATTTGGAAACTGCAGTAGCAGTCCGCGCACACCTCCGACCGGTCGGCCAAAACCACCGGCCGGTCAGACCCACCAAAAAACAGTCCAGAGAGAAACTGTGTTAAAGAACACAACACCCGACCTATCTGCCTACCGATCGACCAGGACCACCGGCCGGTCGACGACCGGTCGGCCTTCACAAATTTTGTCCACAGAAAATGTGGTTTCCAGCCACTTTGTCCGGTCGGTCGGCCAGGGGCACCGACCGGTCGGACCTCAAAGTCAATCCTCTCTCTCCTCTGTTTGCAGGAGGAGGAAAACGCCAATACTCATAACACATTTTAAGGCTCTTGACACCAAACCACTTTCTAACTTAGGCAAGGATTGGAGGAATCCGCAATTGGTGTAATGGTTACTTGCCAAGGCACAATGCAAATATGAATTCCATTTATAGGAGTCTTACAAGGATAGTTGTAAAAATCTTATATTTCTTTCAAACTTAGTTCTGAACTATAGAAAACCAAGTTTGTGAGGGAGTCCGTCCTTGTGTAGGATTGTAAAGGTTAAAAGTGAACCTGATTTAAAACATTCGAGATAGTGAAATTTGGTACACTTGAAGGAAGAGTGTGTCAGTTAAGAGTGGAGTAGGAAAACCGAACCACTATACATCGTTGTATTTGTGATTAAGTCATGTGAATGCAATTCTATCAAGATTTTGATTAGATTAGTTAAATTCTTCTGCATGCATGAGCAGATTGTTTGTTAGGCACTTAAATTGTATAGCACACAACTTGTATTTTCACATCTCTTTCATAGAGTAGTAGCTCAACTTGTAGAATTATGTGTAGTTTATGTTTATTGGACCATGCCTTAATTATGTTTTAAATTGTTGAACCATTCAATATCGCCCCCACCCTCATTTTCAGTTTTAGGATGGTTAGGATCATTCGATGAGGGAGATTTTAAGTGTATCTCCCTACCATAGGCTACCATATCAACGGTTTGGATGACCAAGAGTTATTCCTATATATACGCACCCCATGGTAAAGGTGTGGTGCCTATAGAAAGGATGCATGTGGGGCTGCCAAATCACTGAATGAAAGGGCGCGGCTTCATTGGATCCCTGACTATTCTATATTATATATGGGCCCCAAAGTCAGGGTTCCACCGCGCGGCACCAATATTGTGCAGCGGATTGCCTCTGACCCCGGGCAAAGGGATATTGCTGTGCCCGGGGCTGTGTGGGGTCCACAGAGATGTATGTGATAAATCCACTCCGTCCATTTATTTTGAAAGACCACAATAGGACAGTGATCTAAAAATCAGGCATATCTAAAAGTCACGTTGGTTATACCGCGAAACAGTGAGAAATGAACGACTGGGGGCTACAGAAGTTTTGTACCAGGATGATATTTGTTTCCACAGTTTATCTGAGTTTTACTAACCCTATCAACGGTTTGGATGGCATATAAACGTCATGATCAGCTCCAAGAATGTTTCAACGATAGACATTCCTGTTCCCACTGTTTCATTTGGTGTGTCCCACCTGAGTTTTTTATCTTCTTTTTTTTTACATTCCTGTCCTATTTTGTCTTTAAAAACAGATCCACGGAGTGGATTTAACACATACATCTCTGTACGCTCCACACATCCCCCGGCACAGGAATATCTCTGTGCCCGGGGTCACAGGCAATCCGCTTCCCCAATAATTAAAAGGTCGTTTCCTACTACGGTGTTAGTTCTCCATCATTTTGAAAATAGTGGTGACGCATCTTTCTCACATCCGAATCTCATGTACTCTTATCCAGACCATCCACATAGATTGTAGGGCACATTGTAAAAGGATCACCCCTTCAAAATCAACACTGATCATGCAACCCTACCTATCTAATGGATGGTTAGATATTGGTTCAAATTCCAGTAGAAAAAGCAAATATTACTATATTCTTGTTGATGTACATTTTTTCTACGCTCCATCCACAGTTACCCTGATTTGGATGGTGTGGATTTTTCTTTAAAAAAACTATTCTATACATGGCTGATGGTGAACTAGTATTGGAGTCTGTAACGGAATGTCTATCTACTTAAGCCGAAGAAAGGAGGAGAAGCTGAGGTCTGACCGCGAGCGTGTGTATGGTGACTGACGGCTCTGATCTTAGTAGGAGGAAGGACAGAAATGGCAACGGCTACGATGGAAAGGAAGAGAGCATGTGTAACTGGAGCGACCGGATATGTGGGGTCCATGCTCGTTAAAAGCTTGTTAGAGAAAGGATACGCCGTTAACGCCACCGTCAGAGACCCAGGTTCGTCCACCCTCCCATTCTTTCATTCCATTGTTCTAAAACTCGGTAGGTCGACTGGAAACTCGGGCGAGTCAACTCGATGACTCAGAGAGATTTCGAGATGAGTCTTTTGGAAACTCTCCGACGAGCTTAACTGAGTCAGGATTGATAAGACTCGCCTAGTCGGCAGGAAACTCGGTTCCCTCGATGCAACTCGTTGGGTCAACTCGACTCGGCATGATTTCGAGCCGATTCAGCTCCACAAGTCGAGATTTCAAGTTGAGTCTTTAAAAAACTTGCACATGCGCTTCAATCTGTCAGGACTCAACCAAACTCGTCTAGCCGGACTCAAAACTCGGTTGTCTTGATACAACTAGCAGGATTTTGGGGCGGAAATGAAATGAACCCCCATCAGATATCACAACTACATTTTATTTTGGTAATTTTATTTACATTTACCAATTTAATTTTAATTTTTTTCTTAACAAAATGTATAACTTTAAATTTAAATATTATTAAAATATCAAATTTGAGTCAAGCGTCAGAGAGTTGACCCAACTTGTCTACACATCGAGTCAAGTTGGATTTCGAGTTTTTGAACTATGGATGACACACCCAGCAGTGTAGACAAAGCCGACCCTAAATAAGCATAAGGAGGCTACTCGTCCGGCCACGTTTCGATCAGTGTTAGATTTGGTTGAATATCTCAGTAGGGATAATTTAATTCAAGGAGGTGCAGAAAATCATAGTATAATTTCAGTCACTTCGACTACTTTGAAAGAAGAATCGTAATGCTAGCCGCAAATAATCATGATAAGGCAAAGGGCTTGTTTGGAAGACAGTTAAACTGATATGAGGGTGAATTGTAAGTGGGGTGACTTGTATTTTAATTTTCCTGCTGGGTGGAATATCATCATACCTTCCATTCACTACAGTATTGGAAGCTGTGATTTGATTGAGTAGGCTATTATTTTTATCTGATTTTTGGGATTAGGTGAGTGTTTGGATCACACCATCAGTATAACATTTGGTTGAATATTTCAGCCGGGATAATTAATTCACCGCCAGTGAAGGTGCTGCAGAAAATCATAGTCCGATTTCAGTCACTTCAACTATTTTGAAAGAAGAATAGTAAAGCTAGCCCCAAATAATCATGATGAGGCAAAGGGCTTGTTTGGAAGACAGTTAAACTGATATGAGGGTGAATTTGTCAGTGGGGTGACTTGTATTTTTACTTCCCTGGTGGATGGAAAATCATCGTCCCTTCCATTCATTACAAGATTGGAAACTGTGATTGAATTGAGTAGGCTATTATTTTTATCTGATTTTTGAGATGAGGTGCGTGTTTGGATCACACCATCAGTATAACATTTGGTTGAATATTTCAGCCGGTATAATTAATTCACCGCCAGTCAAGGTGCTGCAGAAAATCATAGTCCGATTTCAGTCACTTCAACTATTTTGAAAGAAGAATCGTAAAGCTAGCCCCAAATAATCATGATGAGGCAAAGGGCTTGTTTGGAAGACAGTTAAACTGATATGAGGGTGAATTTGTAAGTGGGGTGACTTGTATTTTCACTTCCTTGTGGATGGAAAATCATCGTCCCTTTCATTCATTACAATATTGGAAACCATGATTCAATTGAGTAGTCTATTATTTTTATCTGATTTTTGGGATGGGGTCCCTCTTTGGATCACACCCCTAGTATAACATTTGGTTGGACATTTCAGTTGGGATAATTTAATCTGCCGCTTGTCAAGGCGGTGCTGAAAATCATACTCCAATTTCAGTAACCTCGACTACTTTAAAAGAGTAATAGTAAAGCTAAAAAATCATGGCCCCTTCCATTCATTAGAATAGAATAGGAAACGATGATTCCATTGAGTAGGCTATCATTTTTATCTTATTTTTGGGGGTGGGGTGTTTGTTTAATTGGCCATCGTCAAGGTGGTACGCAAAATCATACTCCAATTTCAGTCATTTCAACTTTTGGCAAATCCCATTTTGAATGCAAGTAGGAATTCCCGCCCACTCTCTATTGACATTTCCCAATTAAATCAATAACCGAATGCATTTTATTCTTTGATGCAGCAAATAGAAAAAAGGTATCCCACCTCTTAGATCTTCAAATCTTGGGTGATCTAAAACTTTTCAAGGCAGATCTCACTGAGGAAGGCAGCTTTGATGACGCCATCAACAGCTGTGTTCTCGTCTTCCATGTGGCCACGCCAGTGAATTTCGAGTCTAAAGACCCAGAGGTAATTAATCATAAGCGTTTCATAAATAAATATAATTACTTTTAAAAAGTAAATAAACATATTATTTATGTATTTCCACATGTTTCTCTATCTCCTTGAGAGAATGCTTGTTCTTGTGATGAATTTCATCGGCATTGGTTTTCTTACTCAACAAATGAACAATTTTGTGATTATGGTACTCATCAATTTCCTTCCACATTGTATTTCTTCATTGTTTATGCTTGTAGAATGACATGATCAAGCCGGCGGTAAATGGGACATTGAACGTTCTGAAATCATGTGTCAAAGCGAAGACGGTGAAGCGTGTGATCTGCACATCATCGATTGCTGCCGTGTCACTGGACCAGCTCATCGGGACGGGCCATGTCGTCGACGAGGAGAGCTGGTCCAATGTCGAATATTTGACTTCTAAGAAGCCATTCACTTGGGTAAGCTGGTTTCTCTTTTGGGTTGGCTTGGCCTGACTCAGTTTGACTCAGTACAAATCAGGGTTGTAAATGGGTCAAGCCATACTCACTTTGGTCCAGGTTTTGGGCTGATCATTAAGGTCCATGGGTTGGCCCTAGTCCCATATTTTAGGCTCAATAGTAACACACCAAACCAGCCCTGGCTGACTGATTTCACATGGCTGAGTATTATCATGGTAAACCTGGCCTAGCCCTAGTCCAATCCGGTTGCTTATGTTTGTGATTTGGACATGCCTTTGTGGTCTTATATTGGACCGTCCATGTCTTTTAATAACCATGCTCCAAAAAGAAATTAATCATATGCAGGAAAATTACAAAATATATGTAAAATAAAACAATGCAGGAATATGCAGTGTCGAAAACCCTAGCGGAGAAGGCAGCATGGAAATTCGCCGAAGAAAACAGCGTCGATCTCATCACCGTTATTCCTGTTGGCATCGTCGGCCCTTCTCTAACTCCGGAGGCTCCAGGATGCATCCACGTGGCTCTATCCTTGATCACAGGTGAGATTTAGGACACGATCATGTGCTATATGTGTCCATACGTGCCATCAAACGGTCACAAACATTTCAAGACGTGCGAGAGTGCGCGGCGTATGTGTGGACATGAACGATCACGTACATTCAAATGTATTGTAATTACCATGCATTCAAGCTGTGGGGCCACATTGATGAATGACTTCCATTAGATAGTCTTCAGCATGTTAGGCCTAAATCCCAAAATCCAGCTTGATTCATAAGTAGGACTATCAATGGGCTGGGAATTTTGAATAGGCCCAGCCCAAACAGTTCAAAATCTGGGCCTATGGCAACCCAAGCCCAGCCCATTGACAGCCCCATAATCATAACCCAGGTGGGCCACGTCAAAGGGTTGCACCTAACATAGAAACTTCCAGATGGAATGTGGGGTCCATCGTGTTGTATGTATGTCATCCAACCCATTCATCATGTTTGCCCCATCAGGATGAAGGGATGCAGAGAAACTCAAGGCATAAAAGAACTAAGATGGGACACAAAGTTTTCAGAATGATTTTACATCGTCCATTTGGGGAATGTACGGTGAACATGAGAAGGGGACAAGATGCACGGTATGGATTCCACATCCACATCAAGGGTGGTCCCCGCATTGCTTCGAACATTTGTCCTGATGGACGGTTAGATGTCCCACCACATGCACATGCGAATGTACGTACAAGATCTGGGCCGTCCATTCGTATTGGAGCATTTTCATCGTTTACGTACGGCTGGCTTTTGTAGGGAACGAATCCATGATCAACGTTTTGAAAAGCATGCAACTGATCACTTGGGATCGATCTGCCTTGTACACGTGGAGGACGTATGTAGGGCCCACATCTTTGTAGCGGAGAACGAATCGGCTTCCGGCCGTTACATATGCTGCGCTGTCAATACGTCTGTACCGGAGCTTGCCAAATTCCTCTCAAAACGATATCCACCGTACAATGTCTTCACTGAGTAAGCCCTCCAACTTTCTTTCATTTTCTCTTTCAATCTATGTTTTGGAAAGCATCCATCAATCCACACCTTCCAATATATTACCCACCTATTGGATGGACCATCAGCTGTCCAATGCCATCTCCATGGGGTGGCCCATCTTTTGTAAGGCTCGGATTTGCTACAAATGGACTTTGATTGCCTGCGACCCCCACTTCAGGAAGTTCCTGTGGTCGAAAGATTGGTGGGGCCCACTATGATGTTTGTAAAAAACCCACCACGTCAGTCCATGGATTCTTCATCATCCTTCTTACCTTGGTCGGTTCAGATTGATAGCCTGAAATGATTTTTCATGGTGTGATCTATTCCAGTTTTGGCGATTTTCCGGCGAATCTCAAGTTGAGCATCTCCTCAGAGAAGCTGATTAAAGCTGGATTTAGCTACAACTATGGGATCGAAGAGATGTACGATGAATCGGTGGAGTATTTGAGGGCCGTTGGATTGTTGTCGAATTGAGAGCTATCTCCACTTCCATGCTCCTGCAAACTACAGTTTGAAAATTGGTATGATATCTCTGAAGAAAGAGCTAATGTGGATGTAATGCCTGATTATCTAACTTCCAACCAACGAATGTGTAGTCTGCTGTAATAACTTGTATTAGTAAGATGAATGTGTACAAACATGTGGGTAATTTACCAAACCTTTGATGCCTTAATCACATTTACAAGTTTAGACCCTAGCAATTCTCACAACACGCTTGCCGTAGCAACATGGTAGCCACATCTGGGCCATTCATCCGGTAGGGCCCACATAACATTCCCTTAAAAAAAAAAAAGGAAACATGAATTAAGTAGCCTAGTTAATTACATGTAAATGATGTATGTATGTTAGTGTGTATCAATGCATTGGATTGGTCAACCTAAAACCATTTATGATTAAATGGGTCAGGTTGGATCCGGTATGCACTGATGAATTTTAAGTGGACCGGATTGGTCCAAAGTATAACTGGATCCCGTTTAGGCTGACCTTGACTCAAAAGACACGGAGTAAATTAATGAATTAGAATTGTTAGCGCGGTGCAATATACCTAGGAGTTTTATAAATATCCATGACCTACCATCGCCAGATTCTCAATCAACTAAGCTCTGTTTCATTTGTTGGCCACTCACCTCGATTATTTGTTCATACATGTGATCATAGGTATTTACTTTTGTTTATTTCTCCTATTATGTTGTTTCTTCGCGTGATTGTACTAAGCTTGATTATTAAATCAATAAAATCAACATTTTTATATTTTAATCTTTTTCGTCTATTATTGCATTATTGAAAAACACAAGACATGTGATCATCGTTGAAAGAAAAGTCATTGGTTCAAGGCAAAAGGTTCTCATTTAAAAGGACTAACTTTCTCCTTCTAAAGCGCCTGCAACATTGGTGACTTAGATCAACATTCATATGTCTAATCCTTTGGCAGATTTAGCACCTGGGTCGAAAAGCGTTCAATTGAATTCGAGTCAAGCACAACTCTGACACGCCTACACTCTCCTAAATACGGGCCTTCGTTAGTACATGTGGCCTCCCGTTTGATTGAATAGTGAACAGGCCCATCATAGAAAAATTTTGTTTGGTCAATCAACTATTGTGCCCATAGTATGCTTGGTTGGGATCATCATACACGTGTCACATGTGTGGAACACAATCTAGAGGCACGAAAATGACATGACTCCATAGCCAGGGAATCATGCTGAAAGTAATTAGGGCACTTAACTAAACTTTAAGTACTCAAAGAAAACTTGTAATAGAATTAGGCCCGGCATGGGGGCGGGTTTGGTCTGATTCAGGTTAGCCCACGCCAAACCCATTTAGTAAATGGGCTAAGAAATCTGCCCCTAACCTGACTTGGGACCCTTTCCCTATGTACTGATATTCCAATTCACTTAAAATTTCTTGAACTCAACCCAACCCATTTAATTGTGATCAGGTGGGGTGCACCCGATCCGTGCCCAACCTAACCTAGGATAATAAGTTCTCTCAATTGCAATTTCTTATTGCTTCCTTATGGTGAAAGGTGTGTATGCATTGGTTGATAGATCGATTTTGGTATAGAAGGGATCAAAACTACATCATGAGTATTTTATTTTAAGTCATGAGCCAGGACAGGTTGGGTCATTTGGTCCAGCCCATCGATGCACTATATGGGAGGGTTAGTCAGGTGATCAGGGAAAATCTGAGCCTGACCTGCAACCCATCCCAACTTGGCTCGAACCTAGCTTATTAAAAGCAGGTTGGATTGTGTCCATTGTCACTCCCAAGTAGTTTGAGAAACAAATTAATGCAATAAAGAAAGCAATCACACAAAGCACAATAGATTTATGCAGTCTGACTGAGTGTTGTCTCTATCAGAAAAAAGAATTCAAGCAATAAACTTTTATAGGTACAATCAAAACCTAGAAAGAATTTTCATTGCATAAATCTTAATTAGACTCTTACATAGAATATATCTTCCCTATACATAAAAATACCCAAAATACCTATTTAGTGAAGTCAAATTTTTAGATTGGATTTTGATTTGAGTCCTATGCAATTCGGAACAAGGCAAGCCCTTTTATTTATAACTTCCCCTACACTGTTCTCAAGAATATGGGACACTTATCACAGTGAGTAGATTGCTAATCAGGAATCTATATGAGAAAGGGAAATCGAAGTTAGGCCAAAACAATATAAACCCCATATATAAATAGAGGGTAGGTTGGGTCGGGATCTTTATTAGGGTCATCGGATAAGTGGGTCTCGATCGATTGCACGTAGAGTTAGGTGCCGTTTGATAAACTGAAAAATAAGCTCTAAAAATTAAATTAAATATTGAAAACTTAAAAGCGTTGAATTATAATTTTAAAATAATTTTAAGATATTTTATTTAAAAACGAGATGAAATTTTAATCTACGGCAACTTTCAGCATTTGGCCTTCAGCATTAAGGGAAGAGAGGGGAGCTGAGAGAAAAGACCCATATTTTCAGCGAAAACTATTTAAGCACTTAATAAGTTAGATTTGCTAAATGATTTGACTTAATAAAAAAAATGATTTAAAATATCAAATTTCAATAATAAGTGCTAAAAGTAAGTTTTCCAAACCAAGCAATTCAGATCTTTTACAAGTTAACCACATGTACATTGATTGAAGATAATCAAATTGAAATCGGTTCATTGAATAATGTGATGATCCGGTCCCTGGTCACACCCTTTGAAGTTCCCATGCCATCTCCATGCTGGTAGATGCATTGAGCCGTACGTGCCATGTTCAAGACCATGTCTATAAATGTTTTGGGAAGAGGGTTCCTCAAACATTCCTCAGTCAATCTCTTCCATGCATCTCTCATCAAGCCCTTGCTTGATGTGTTCTCACGCAGTCTCGTGCGATCCACTTGTTTCTTTCATGTAGCACTGGATTGCCTTCGGTACGTCTCCTGTCTTCATCTCAGCCTTCAATTTCAAAACACATCACTGATGAGCCTTGTCTATCAGACCACCTCTTTGGTGGGCCACAGCATTTATCAAAAGTTACAGGCTACCATAGAAAGATGGTCCATTGATTGGACGGTAATTAATGATCATTTAATAAATGTTGTTTTTGGGTTGTCGTCCATATTCCAAGAGGTGGGCCCATATCTCAGCAGTCTGATTAATGGGAATGTCAATTATTTGATTGCTGATGATAGATCCTTGCAAATCCATAAGTGTATGTGCGTATGTATGTGTGTATCCAAGAGGCTGTGTGATGCGGACATCTAGCCTTCAAAGTCTATCGGCGAAGAAAGCGCCCACCACAAGCATCTTCCTTGTGGTTACGCAATGATTGAGGAGCATTGAAGATCTTACACATGTAGTCCGAGACATTTGAAAAGACCCCACCTTGGGAAAACATGTGTGAGTTGCTTGGAGGAGATATGATCGGACCGTTGGATCGTGATGATGATGTGATCGGACCGTTGGTTCGTCGTGGCCCACTTTCATCACATCATCATTGGAGCGCATTGGACATCTTAGATTTGAGTTTATTTTATGCATTTACTTATTTGAGTTTCGAGTTAGTGTGGGTACGTTTTTTTCATGCAAATGTCTTTTTTTTTTAAATTTTGTTAGTAGGGGTATTTTGGTAATTATGCTAATTCCGAATTTTATAAGGGTGTTGCCCTAAATCTTTTTGATTAGTTGTTGATTTATGAAAAAGAGCAAACCTTTGGTTGCCTCCTTCCTCTTTCCCTCTCTCATGGTGCTTCTTCTTCTTCCTTGATCTCCTTCTTCTCTATTCTTCTTGTGCCCCTCCAACTTCTTCCAGGTATTTCATCTTTTATTATTATCCTTATAAACTTATGTTTTGTTTATTCCCCACGATCTAAACCTTGAAAATCGATCTAAACCCTAAACCCCCAAATTCTCAAATCCCTAATCCGAGAAACTTTCTGATTCTTCGGACTAGTGATCATCATTGATCGATTGGGTATGACCATGCAAGATCGGGAGGTTCCATCCCTCGCCGGATCCAACCTATACGCTACTTGAATCCCATACTCCATGGTTGTGATGATGGCCCGTCCCATTGCATGTTTCCTTTATGATTTTCTTAGTTTATGATGATTGATGCTAGATTTCATTATTATTATTGCTTTTATTTCCGCTGAATAATTGTGTTCATGAGCATGCATCATATTTAGGGCTGTCCTGCATCAAATTTGGTATCAGAGAATAGGCTTGCATGGTTTTGTCTAGATCGAGTTATCAAATTAGAGTTTTGATTTTTAGGTCTGTTTTAGGAAATGTCCAGATTTAGAAAGTTTCCAATTTTAGAAAGTTTCCTAATTTGGAGAATTTTCAGATTTAGAAACTTTCCAATTTTAGAAAGTTTCCTAATTTGGAAAATTTTCAGATTTAGAAAGTTTCCAATTTTAGAAACTTTCCAATTTTAGAAAGTTTCCTAATTTGGAAAAATTTCCAGATTTGAGTCGCATCATCTAGAATTAATTAGTGTCAGTTCAATGTGGTCTAAATTCATCGCATTCATATTGTGAGTCATTCAGTCCGTAGAGTCTTCCCGTAGTGAATGGAGTATAGGCGTTTGAGGTCTTCAGGGCCATTAAGTGTTGTCGTGTGGCCGTCGAGACCCAACGGAAATCCGAACTTTGATGATTTTGCCAACTTTAATGGTCACATGGACCCACAAACCTTCCTTGATTGGCTTAAAGACTTGGACTATTTTTTTGATTGGTATGATATGTCAAATTATCGTCGAGTTAGGTTTGCAAAGTGGAAATTGGAGGGCCAAGCCAAGTCGTTTTGGACAGATTTGGAGCGAAGAATTGATAGAGTTGGGAGAGCCCCGATCTCACAATGGGACGAGATGAAAGAGCGTTTGAAAGAAAAATATCTTCTCATCTCTTATCGTCAAAAGCCCTTGACTCAGAAGAGAGTTGATCCACCTTCCCGTCCAAACACAAAACCAATATGGTCCCCTCCTTGTAAAGTGGTCCAACCCATCATTAAGGAAATCTCGACTTATGAACAAATGGAGTATTTAACACCAATTATATTTCCTTGGAAGCAAGATAATACCTTGGTGAATGACCAGTTGGAAGAATCCAAACATGATGTTTATGAAGTGGAAGAGTACGTGCCTAACGTCAGTAGTGAGGAAATGGAAGAAATTAAGGCATCGCTCATCATCGTTGAGGATGACGAAGTGTGTGTTAGTGATGAAAAGGTCGAAGAGTTTGAGACCACACCACTTCCGAGTGTCATGTGTGATGTAATTGATACAGTCTCCCAATCGATGTCTCTTACCATGGTGAACACAAATGAAATTGAAGAAGAGACTAGTGAGGATATGATGATAGACACCCACATGACTTGTGATATCCCACCAGATGATTTATGGGATAAATTTTCACCCATATGGGACATTCAACACACAATTGATCTTGTCCCTAAGTTGGTCTTGTCAAGCTTTCCTCTATACCAGGGGAACCCCATAAAAAATATAGAAATGCAGTGTCAATTTGATAAACTTCTTGGGGAAGAATTCAATAAGGAAAGTTTGAGTTGGAGTTTTGTTTTGTGTGTCATGCCTGGTCTTTTCACTTCCAAGAATAATGGCATGTGGCACACAAGTGGGCATATCCTGACCGTCCACAAAGCTTCAGTCAAGTGTCATGCTATCATACGACGTATTCACGTCATGGTGGATATGATGACCTTAGTCCTTATCCCGTATCTTGATGACATTTTGGACATAATGGCTGATGCCAAGATCTACTCAAGACTTGGTATTACTAGTGTTTGTTCTCAAGTGTTGGGATACTTGAAAATCATCCTTGTTTATAATACTTATAATGAGAAATTGTATGTCACCCGTGGGAAGTGTCCTTTTGTTTCAGTTTTCCAAGTTCTAGGTCATAGGATTGTTTATTTCCATAGGATTGTTTATTCCAAGTTCGTGGATTTTTCAGAGTGTCCTTTAGTGTCACCCATGTCTGTCATCCAAAGGTCTTCAGAGTCAGCCAATGCATTCGCACGCCATATTCATGATTTGCATACACATATTAGACAGCGGATAAATAAGAGCAATGATGATTCTAAAATCTCAGCTGATTCTCATCGTAGATTGCAAGAATTTCATAAAAGAGACCATGTAATGGTGAGGATACGGCCTAAGCGGTTCTCACAAGGTTCCGCTAAGAAATTACAAGCGCGTAGTGCTGGACCGTTCAAGATTGTGCAGAAAATTAGGTCCAACGCGTATCGGATCGACCTGCCATCTGAAATGGGCATTAACCCAACTTTTAATGTGGAATATCTAGTCCGTTCCCACCATCCCATCGTTGATCCATCATCTCTTTTATGGCCCTTTTCTGATTTTATTTCACAACCCCTCTCACCCCTTCCTCCACCTAATATCCATAAAGAAGAAATTGAGGAAATCTTGGATGAGGAGATAGTGTTTACGAGAGACGGAGGTTTCCAAAGATACCTTGTCAAATGGAAGAACAAGCCACCGTCAGAATCTACATGGTTGATAGAAGTGGAGTTACAGAGCGTTAACCCAAATTTACTCGAGCGCCACAAGAGTTTTAACTCGTCGGAGTCGAGTTCTTCTCAGACGAGGAGAATGATGCGGACATCTAGCCTTCAAAGTCTATCGGCGAAGAAAGCGCCCACCACAAGCATCTTCCTTGTGGTTACGCAATGATTGAGGAGCATTGAAGATCTTACACATGTAGTCCGAGACATTTGAAAAGACCCCACCTTGGGAAGACATGTGTGAGTTGCTTGGAGGAGATATGATCGGACCATTGGATCGTGATGATGATGTGATCGGACCGTTGGTTCGTCGTGGCCCACTTTCATCACACCATCATTGGAGCGCATTGGACATCTTAGATTTGAGTTTATTTTATGCATTTACTTATTTGAGTTTCGAGTTAGTGTGGGTACATTTTTTTCATGCAAATGTCTTTTTTTTTTTAATTTTGTTAGTAAGGGTATTTTGATAATTATGCTAATTCCGAATTTTATAAGGGTGTTGCCCTAAATCTTTTTAATTAGTTGTTGATTTATGAAAAAGAGCAAACCTTTGGTTGCCTCCTTCCTCTTTCCCTCTCTCATGGTGCTTCTTCTTCTTCCTTGATCTCCTTCTTCTCTATTCTTCTTGTGCCCCTCCAACTTCTTCCAAGTATTTCATCTTCTATTATTATCCTTATAAACTTATGTTTTGTTTATTCCCCACGATCTAAACCTTGAAAATCGATCTAAACCCTAAACCCCCAAATTCTCAAATCCCTAATCCGAGAAACTTTCTGATTCTTCGGACTAGTGATCATCATTGATCGATTGGGTATGACCATGCAAGATCGGGAGGTTCCATCCCTCGCCGGATCCAACCTATACGCTACTTGAATCCCATACTCCATGGTTGTGATGATGGCCCGTCCCATTGCATGTTTCCTTTATGATTTTCTTAGTTTATGATGATTGATGCTAGATTTCATTATTATTATTGCTTTTATTTCCGCTGAATAATTGTGTTCATGAGCATGCATCATATTTAGGGCTGTCCTGCATCACTGTGTAAATACAAGCAACATACCTCAGAAGTTCCCAAGTCATCGCTGAGACGAACAACGAGCGATGACCAATAAATCAGATCTGAGCCGTCCGTAAACTGATCAATCAACTCTTCAGTACTGATTGAGCACCCTTGAAGAAAATAGGCATGAACCATGGCCACTGGGCCGCCCACAGATATCCAACCGTTCATCAAGTATTCCTCAAGGGTTGGCGTGTACCCATTATTAAACCACTTAGCTTCCACTAAGTATGCTTTACTTAAAAGATTATTAGTTAGGTATAAGTCAAATTTGCAAGGGAATGAGATGTTTGAAAATCGAGAAACAATCACACGCTCTTGTAGAACTGTACGTTTTAGTGGCTAGCTAGTGGTGCAAATGAGTCAGGTCAACCTGTCGATTAGTGAGTCCAGACCCAAAACTAGACCCATGGTGTGGGTTTGAAGCTGGAAGTGCTACCTAACTTATTAAGTAATGCAAGGAAAGGTGCGAGGAGGAAGATCATTGTCTACCTCAAGTATGTAATACCTTGAATCACAAAAAAAATTCCATTGATTTTGGACTAATGGTCATTTCATTCTTTACTAGAAAAAATTTATAGATGCTACTAATTGAATGGTTTGAGCATTATTTGAATGAAAATGCAATTTAAATTTATATACTGACCATGTGATAAATAAATGGGTCCTGCTATGCTAGACTTAGGCTAATTTTTACTTGGACTTGCACCATACCCCACTTGAATTTTACTGGGTTGGGTCTGGGTTCAAAATTTTGACCTAGTTTCTTAAATAGGTTGGGTCCACTCTGCTCGATCCGACTCATTTGCACCCTTTTATGGTCCAATCCAAATGAATGACCTGGACTGTCCTTATAGCTCAATCATACATTTCATGGCTTATAATGCAAAATTTACATTGATATGTTACAAAGATTCCAGGCATCCAATCAATCACTACTAAATGGGTGGCCAAGACCATTTATATAAAATTGGGTCCAATAAGGAACTGGATAGATCTATTGTGTTGGGGCTCATCATGGATCGGTTATGCTTCTCAATCATTGCATTTAATATCAGATCCTCTTAACCTCTCCATCCATATGGTTTGGAAAATGGACGGCTATATATAAAAGAGAAGACCACCTCATGGATGGTAATGATCCTAACAGTGTGATTAATGGACAGTCCAGATCAATTGTTTGGATGGTCCAAGTATCCTCATGCAACTATAGCATTATAAAATGAAGGGAAAAAAAAAAGGTGAAATGATACATCAGACTACCTCTTTCTTAATGACATCCATGATCTTTTAAGGTCTCATAGGTAGAGCTGAGCACAAACCAAGCCAGCTCGGAAGTTCGGCTCATATTGGTTTGAAAAAGATCAACTTAGATTGGCTCAAATGGAAGTTCAAACCAAACTAAGCCTCAGAGTCAAGCTCATCTGAAAAAACAAACCAAGCTCAAACTAGGGCAGTACCGGCTCAGCTCGGCTCTAAGCTCGTTTTGATTCAGCTCAGTTTAATTCAACTTGATTCGGCTTGTAGATTGTAAGCTGTTTCCTGTGGTGTGATACACTTGAGCTTTGGATATGATTCCATTTTGGGATCATGTCCTAAAATGAAATGTAAAACAGATGGACCACTTGGATAATACATATATATGATGACATGGACAATACATAATACATATACATGAATGGGCAATGTTTCCTTGCACTTGTAAAATATGCTCATGTACTTTTGTTTGGAAAATGCTCTTACATGTCTATTTTGAAGCTGCACTCTTTTATAGGATGTAACTTTTTTTTTTTTTTTCTAACTTTTGAACTCGGCTTGGCCGATTCAAAATTTTCGACCAAATTGATCCCGGCTCAAACTAGATTAATTTTTCTAGAGCAAACCAAACTCAGGCCGCATGGGTCAGCCCGAAACCCAAACCAAGCCGATCTACAAATTGAGGTGACATAAAAACAAGCCAAACCAAACTAGGGCTAACTCGACTCGGCCCGGATTGTTGCCCACCTCTAGTCATAGGCAACTTCGTTAGCAAAGTTGTATAACGCTGGGTAACATATCTTCATATATTCTGGAAGGGCATCCACAGCCTTAGTGTCCCACTTGAAAAAAGTGAAAACCATCAGTCGGTTAGGATCATTTGGTGAGCTTGATTCTTGGGCTGTGGATTGTCTGCATTAAGCCCCCCACTTTGCACGGCAAGGATTAGGTACATCTCTGCCAAGTACCACGGATGAACTATATGATCTAAAACCCTTTTTATCATCCAACGGTCCACATTCCACCTGCCTTTCGATCCAGTCCCTCCAATGATATTGGTATTATATGATGCTCAACAAAAAAGAAGCAATGTCTTCTGAAACACAATAGGTGGGACCCAAATTTAAGTGATCAAAGCCATTTCGTTTGGTGGGCCCCATTAAGAATAATCCATGCCCTAAATTCCCTTTTGACCGATCTCAAGTCTCAGTTATTGGCCTCCAAATAGACGGTACAGTGAATGGTCCACATTCAATAAAAAAAATATCTACCGTTGCTTTTATTAAAATTTCCTGAATAGGCATATATTAGGGGAAATGAGTCAAATGACCCATTCGTAATGGGTCCCACCACACAAACATCCTAGACGAAGGAAAGGTGGATCATTCTGCAGGTAGGGTTGTCAATGGCCTGGGCTAGGCCCATTGACAGTCACACTAGTTCAGTGGACCATTGTATATTTTCTCCACATGATGAACCACAGCTTGGGGCATAACACTGAATTTTTCGATACAAGTGCCGATGAGCAAAAAAATCAAGAAACATAATCAATGTTGCTTTCACCTTTTACCCAACGACGAAACGACATGGGAAGTAATGTTGTATCCTGTTTATGACCTGTCTCAGAAGGGATGACACATGTTGTTCTTCACATCACTAGAGTAGCAATCGAGTGTATTTCGCATCTAGGAAAAAAGTAGTTGAGTGAGGTTTGTAGCCTAGAACAGTGGCAGAGTATATTTTGCATCCAAAACGTCCAATTGTAGTTTACAGCCAAACGAGAATAGTGATCGAGTGACTTAGTATTAGTGCACTTTTCTGTGGCATACTAGTGCACCTTATTTATCAATAACGTGAGTCAATGTGTTGTAATGTCGATTGAGCCTTGGCAAGTTGAAGACCGAAGATTCAAGTGGACAAGAAGCATCAAGGAAGAAAAACAGGTAAATGAGATGCCTTGGTGACCCTAACCCTTGAACCAAAACACCTCAAACCCTCTTAGATGACTTGGACCAACTAGGAATACCTTTAGTTATCTTCATTAATCTTAAAACACATTGAAAACATGATAAGATAGACTAATTTAAGAGGTGAAAGTTGCTATAATTAATCCAGCCTAAACAGCAGCTTTCGATAGACCTCCGATGTATCGGAAGCCTATTTCGATAGACCTCCGATGTATCGGAAGCCTATTTCGATAGACCTTCGATATATCGAAAGGTCTATTTGATATATCGATTCAAGCAACCAGCAAATGCACAAATTCTCTGAACAGTTTGTTCGATCAACCGGACTGCACATTTGATATATCGAAATGTGTGGATTCGATATATCGAAGTGGCCATTTTCTGCCTGTTTTATAACTGTTGCATATTTTCTTTAAATATGGGAGAGATAGTCTTCGGGCTTTAAGAGATGAATTTTGAGGAGATAGAAGCTACCACCATTGCTTACCTTTAGGAGCTCTATTTATAACCCAAACAAGTGATTTTCCTTGGGATTCATCACAAGAATTGAGCATTCGAAGCTCATGATGAAGATATACTTATCCCTCTTTTGATTTTATAAATTGGATTATTCTTGATAGTGATATTACTATTCAATACTCTATGATGGGATCCTTGTAAGTGAGACTTTCTAGGCAACCCATTCCCATTAGGTGTAGAGATCTCAAACCTACCTCTCATCCACCTTGGTCATCTCAAGAAGAGCATATGCAAGGGGATTGATCGTTGGAACTGGAGCATTGGCAACGCAACGGCATCAACATTGGGGGAGTACAAGGTAAACGATTGAAGCATGGGAGAGCAGAGATCAAGTAACCTAAAGCGGTGCAACAAAGGGGCTCAATCCGACAAGTAAGTTGTCAATTGTAAGAGTCTGATTCTACTATCTTCTTGTGAGAAATTAAGTGTAGAGTTTTTTTTCAAACTCGATAGGTTCGGTTGTAAGACCTAGACTAAGTTGTAGGGTCGAATTGAGTCTCCAATTGGGGAGCCTCCGGCGGGAGTAATCGCTAGGTTTCGGTTATAGAACATTGGCTTGGTTGTAGAGCCTAAAACCATTAAGGTTCGGTTGTAGGACATTGGCTTGGTTGTAGGACCTTGGCTTGGTTGTAGAGCCTAAATAAGTCTCCAAGGAGAGCCACCAATACAGGTGTGTACGTGTAGGTTGGAAGGAACCTGTAAACTTTCTGGATTGGTGAATCCGATTTAAAACACCTTGGTTGGGAGGAACCAAATTTAAACTCCGTAGTGGATGCCGGTGTGCTTAAAGGAGTTGAGTACTTGAACCGGGAGTGGACTAAACCCGAAGTCGAACCACTATACATTGTTGTGTTTTTTATTGTATTTAAGCACATTTCTTATTATGCATTGTGTCTAATTATTTAATTATGAATGCTTAATTAGGAATGTATGCTAGGCACTTGATAGGCACATCCACATACACATGATGTACTTTCACTCCTTGAGTAGACTTGAGCTTATTTGATCCATCTTCTATAGTTTACTTAAGTTACATAGATTAAGTACTTGATCAGTTTGATCATATGTTAATCTATGCATGTTTAGACTAGAATGTTAATTGTCTCAATCATATGTTAGTATATTGATTGGACCCACTTAGGCTTGGAAGCCGAAGTGTTCTTGCTTACTTAGTTTAAATTTGATAAAATTGTTAAGTAGGCGAAAAAGAATTTCAAAAGGTCTTAATCACCCCCACTCTAAGACTTAGCTATAATTTTAGTTGCTCTCTAAGCTTCCACATGCGTATACGTTGATGTCGTGTTAGACCACCCGGCATAATTTCACTTAGTTGTACACAGAATGTGGCCAACAGCGGTTTGCGACCAAGCTTAGGTTTGTAGATGGTTCTAAGGGCAGGTATCAGTCGGGGGAAAGGAGGAAGCCTCTGAAAGGCAAGAAGTGCCTAAATGATTGTTGTAATTGTCAAACATGGGTAGAGTGGACAACCAATCAGAAGAGAATAAGTGGCAAGAGAAATGGTGCCCAAGGCATGTTACTACAAAGCGTGGGAAGCATCTGGAGGATCTATTCATTATATAAATAACCAGAAGATAGACAAAATAAGGGGTTCAACACCAACCAAATCAAACCAAACAAAAAACTTATCTTTCAAATTATCATGCTATTTAGCATTTTGCTTTTTACATTCCTTAGTATAATTGGCAGTTTCATCCTCATTAGCATAATCTTATCCTTTATTCCCCTTAGTGTAAGATGTGAGTTTAAATTTCATAGCAGTAAAACCGTAGCTATAGCTCAATAGCAAAGTAATTGTAATTGTACTTTGAGTCTATCCTCATACATTAGACTTATCTTATTGAGAAAGGTAAACTACAGTTGTTCTCCTCAATCAACTATAATTATTAATCTTATCCTTTATTCCCCTTAGTGTAAGATGTGAGTTTAAATTTCATAGCAGTAAAACCGTAGCTATAGCTCAATAGCAAAGTAATTGTAATTGTACTTTGAGTCTATCCTCATACATTAGACTTATCTTATTGAGAAAGGTAAACCACAGTTGTTCTCCTCAATCAACTATAATTATTACTTTTCTGTTACTTCTGTGTTTGAAAAGTGCTTTCATACTGAACACAGAAGTCTGGCCCATATTTGGAGGATAAACCCTACCTCTAAGTATTACTTGATCACTATTACCAGTTCTTTGAATGGCTGAATAAGCTACTAATCTTTATAGGTCACAATTATATACAATCAATTGTTATGTATTTGTGTATCTTGACACTTATGGTCAAAGTTGCTCAGTTGTACTTCAGTCAATTCTAGCAAGCCCTGCACACAGGGACTAAAATAACGAGCAACACCATTAAAAACTTCTTAGGCAGGCTAGCACCTTGATAATTTTTATTGCCATACAGCCCGTTGATAATGTCTTAAATGATTTTTTTAAAACGGATGGACGGCATGGATATGGAATATAAACATCAAGGTGGGCCCCACGGTAAGGCACCGTCTTGGGTGGTGCCGGGCCGCACCCAATCCGTTCGGGCGTGAATTAGGTGTTACCCTGGGAACAGCTTAGTGGGTGTTACCCTAACCGTGTGGGGCCCATTTTGATGTTTTTTTTATATATCGATGCCGTCTATCTGTTTTTTCATATCATTTTAGGATGTGATCCAAAAGCTTACGAAGATCCAAATCTCAGGTAGACCATAACACTAGAATCAGTGATGAATAACTATTAAAAATGTTTTGTGGGCCACAAAAGTTTTGGATCAATCTGATCTTTATATTTTCCCTTCATCAAGACCTTATTGACATTATCAAGAGCTTGGATTGAAACTAAACATTACCAAAACCTTACAATAGGCTATTTGTAATTTTTAATGGTGGAGCACTCAATCACACTGTTTCTAGTGGTATGGTCCACTTGATCGTTAGATCTGCATAATTTTTGGAACATAATTCTAAAATGGGCTATAGAAAAGGATGGACGGCGTGGATGTACAAAATATCATCCATGTGGGCCATACGGTAGGGTAACACCCACTAAGCTGTTCCCGGGGTAACACCTACTTCGCGCCCAATCCGTTTCCCATTACCGACCAGCGACCTCCGTAGGACCGTAGCCAGCTTTTAATTTCGGGGAGTAATTTGCTGCTCCGGTGGAGAGTCAGGTTGATACACAGGCACCCGGAAATTGCATATAATGACATAAATTAATCAAAATCAAACTTTAAAATTGTTTTTTTAAACAATTTAGATAGGTAATATTCAAAATTTTAGGTTTATTATAATATTATAAAATATAACTAGTCGGAATTTATTGTTGATTCCTGACCATTAATTATTTTCATTTTGTCCGTCCATTAAATGTCCATAAATCCACTAATTAAGAAACCATACCAATATGATTTTTTCTTTAATTTAAAATAACATTAGGATCAAAGATCAGGACGGTTAGTGTTAACCTAGGTATGCCACGTAATCAGTTTACAAATGCCTGTGTATCAGTCATTGCAGTCTGCCAGAGTATCAAAGCTTTTATTGAACTTTATGATGCCACCTACTTCTCCACTTATAAGGGTGGAATACCATCGGACGCCGATATTGTAGTAACTTACCACGCTATAACGTGGTGAATGAGTAAACTCCGTGGGGCCCACTTTGATGTATTTGTCATAATCTACGCCGTCCATATGTTTTTAAAGATCATTTTGTGGGGATGAGAATAAAATCAAAATATATCCAAATCTCAGTGGACCACGCCACAGAAAACAGTGAGGATAGACGTCCAACATGAAAGCATTCCTAGGGCGCACATTGATGTTTTTTTTTCATCCAAACTGTTTATAAGATTAAAAATAGATGGATGAATTGAAAAGATAAAAATCAGCCTGATCCAATGCTTTTGTGGACCCTAATAACTTTTCAACGGTAGGCATTCAATTCCCACTTTTTTTCCTGTGCTGTGGTCTACTTGAATGCTGGATGTGCTTTAGTGTAGGGATCATGTCCTAAAATGATATGAAAAAACGTATGGACGGAGTGGATAAAACACCTAAATCAAAGTGGGCCCCACAGAGCTTACTCACCACACAATCCGGTTCTAATCCATCAATATCGAAGATAAGCTTTGTTACTCTGGCATCGTAGTATCATCCATACACGTTAATAGAATTAGTAGCCACTTGGTGTATGGTGAATAAAATCCAAACGGTTAGACCTTGGGTGGACCACACAAGAAAAATATCCACATCAGAAAAATTGTAAACTTTGGACTTATGGCCTACATTTAGATCGTAAGAAGGGAACCAAAACAACGGTTCCAGTTGACAGATCTGAAATCCCAGTATAATCTAGAACGCTAATTGTTATTTTTTGGGAATGTGGTTCATTTATGGTGGGATTAATAGATCAACGGTCTGGATTCTCTAACACGGCCCCACTTGTCAGAATTGAAAACCCTCTGTGCTATGCAATACCTAGGAGGGACTAGGGTGACAAATATCTCCGAGCTTTTGAAAATATCACGAGAAACACACTATACGGTATTACAGCGAGATATTTAATATCTCGTAAGATTTTACAATATCACGATATTAACTTCGAAAGTTTTCTAATTTTTACAAAGAACTACCTAATTAATATCAAATTTACATTCCAGTACCTTTTCAAAACTGATTTTCAAACTACTGTCTCATTAACTGGCATTATCATCATCCTCCTCCTACCTTCCATTACATTTCTTTTTAATGGTGGTTGGGTGTGTTGGAACAGACTTTTAGGGTGGGGCCCACTGTGATGTTTATGTAAAAATTCATTCTAACCACCAAGTATGTCACTTCATATTAGGCCAGTGGCCCAAAAATCACTCCTATCTAGGGCTCTCAATGGGTCGGATCTGGATCGGATCCAGTTGGATCCGGCTCCAAGTCCGTATATCTGTAGACGGATTCGGATCGGATTCGGATCCAACTCGGATCCAAAAAGTGATATCCATATCCGATCCATTTATAAATTGTTAGATCCATTTCCGATCCAAAATCCAGATAACCATCCGATTCGGGTCGAATCTAGGTCCAAATGCACCCCCATTACAAATCTGAAAAATATATAATATAATATATTTAATTTAGTAGAAAAATGATGCAAATCCCACTATTTACTATGGTATGGTCCAAATCCTAAAATAATTTGTAAAACGGATGGCCAGCAAGAATATAACAAATACAGTAAGGTGACAATGAGTCGGATCTTAATCGGATTCGGATCTAACTCGAATACATTCTTGTGAATCCATATCCGCTCCATTTAAGTAATCGGACCTATTTTAAGATCCATATTCGGTCCATTTAACTAATCGGACCTATTTTAAGATCCAAATCCGCATTATATGGATTCGGAGTGAATCGGATCTCGGATCTGACCCGCTCCATTGAGAGCCCTACTCTTATCTGTGATTTAAGTTGACCACATGATTACACCCAATTCATAATTCAAGTGGTAGATTGAGTGAAGATAACCTCATTTCAACACTAAGGTCTTGGTATCGACTAACATTGTGGTATGACTAAAAGTGGGGGTGGGTGTATTAACAGATGAGGTGTGTGTACTAACTCAAAAAATAAAAAATAAAAGGTGGACCACATGATTGGAAGTAGTGTACAGGTCAATGACCTCCCTCCAATTTTCCTAGCTATGGCCCACTTGAATCATAAATAGGCCTGAATTTTAGGCCCCAAGCCTAAATATTTGTACAATATCTAAGTGGTTGAAGTAGATTTCATATAACCATTCTAGTAAACGCTGTAAAATCAAGAGTAGGCATCTCTCTCCCAACTATTTTCTTAGGTGTGACCCACCTAAAATCACAAGTCAACATGATAGTTTGGACATGAGCCTAAGCTAGAATCATGCATCCAATAGTTGAAGTGGATCTTACGTTGGCCCTGCTAAAAATCGAAGTCCTGTGTATCCGTAGCAACTGCACGAGAGCAGGGACTTTAGGCAAGTGTTGCCATCATGTGGTTCACTTGAATTAGAGGTAGATCTGATTTTTGGCCTCTTGACCTAACATGGGATGGTGGACCTAATGGTGGCGGGATTTTACATGAACATCAAAGTAGGGCCCACCTGAGCCACCCACCCATTTGCTCTCCCAACTACCATCGTGGAAGGCAGTGAAATGATGATTATATCCATAAATTCGGTAGCTTTTTGAAAATCGTCTTGAAAAATACTGTATGTTCATGGAAATCTCTTTCTGAAGAGTGTTAAACCAAAAAGATATGAATCCTACACCTAATACATACAAAGACAGATTTGATTACCTTTGGTGCTCTGTAGATACGCTATCCTTTTTCTCCTATGAACACCACCTAATTTCATATTAATTAAGTAATATCTTAAAAAATTCTCAAAAAAAAAAAAAAAATGGAGAAAGTTAATTCAAGTAAATATCGTTTGACTACCTCCCCTCGTCTTGTCTTTATTAACAGCTGTTGGGCTAGCTATCCATGCAAATAGTCTGCGGCTAGAATGGGCCACACGATGATGCTTATGTGAAATCCACCACAACCACTAGATGTGTCATCCCATTTTAGGCCCAGGTCTAAAAAATCAGCCCCATCAGTGATGCGGGTGGATGACGTGATTGGAAATAGTGTACAAGCAACGGTCGCCCTCCAAACTATTTCTCTTGTTGTAGCCCACGTGAATCACAGATGGGCCTGACATTCGGGTCCTAGGTCTAAATTATGGTGCTTCGTATAATGGTTGGAGTGGATTTCATATGATCATCACAATGGTCCTTATAAAAATCAAGGGTTGACATCTCTCCCAACTGTTTTCTTTGAAATGGCCCACCTGAATCATAGGTCATTCTGCTTTTTTGTTTCTGGGACTAACATGGGATTAAATATTTAAAAGAAGGAGTGGATCTTAAATTAACATCATTGTGGGCCCGTCAAAGTAAGAGTGGTGTCCTTTCTTAGAAGTCTTGAGTCCAACTAATTGAACACTGTTTCAGGTTCACATAGAGGATAACTTCCAAACTATATTAAGTACTTCTGACATCCATGAGGATCATCAGATGCAAAAATTAGCCATCTTAATAGGTTGGCCCCACCATGAGGATCATCAGATGCAAAAATTAGCCATCTTCACTCGCTAAATAAGCCACACCATATGTTTGTAGCCATTGATAAATAACAAAATCCACATTGAAAATAGGGGCAAAATATCAGGAGGTTAACCACAGTAAAGAAAACAGTTCAGAGAGGGACGTCCACTCTTGAATTTTACAGGGCCCACTATGATTTTATATAAAATCCACTCCAACCATTAGATGACATACCATAATTTAGGCTTTGGGCCTAAAATTCACGTCCATTTGTGATTCAAGTGGGTCACACCAAAAGAAATAGTTTGGAGGACGAGAATTGCATCATGGTAGGGCCCATTCAAGCCACCGATCCTTTGCTCACGAAGCGGACCCAACCAGGCATAAACCAAGATAAAAGATCCAAATATGATCAGGTGAACCACAACAGATGAAACAGTAGTGATTGAATGCCTACCGTTATAAACTTCCTAGGGTGCACTGTAATGTTTATTTGACATTCAACTGGCTGATAAGATCACACAGACCTGGATGAAGGGAAAACACAAATACCAGCTTAGTCCTAAACTTTTATGACTCCAAAAAAGTTTTTATTGAGGGGTATTCAATCACCACTGTTTTCTAGAAACTGTGATGTGGTCCAGTTGATATTTTGATGGACCAGATTTTGGATCATGCCCTAAAATAAGCTGGGATCAAACACATACACCATGGTGGGGCCCATAGTACCAAGATCTCATTAGTGGAGGGGTCACTACCGGTACCGGCCGGGTCTGAGTGGGAACACCTTAATGGATGGTTCTCGTTCCAGACTCTTTGGTGCTGGTCGGTACTTGGATAAGTTCCATGGGCTCCACCAAGACGTATGTATTATATGCATGCCTTTCATTCATTCTAGGGTATGAGCCCAAAAACAAGGCAGATCCAAAGCTTCCAAAGCTCAAGCTAACCACACTATAACAAGCGGTGGGGATAATGACTCTCATCATTGAAACCTTCCTGGGCCCATCATGATGTTTATGTGCATACCTAGGTGAAGGAAAAGCACAAATATCAAGGCGATCTAAAACTTCTTCTGTGGAACCAAACAAGTTTCCATTGGTGAGTCTTGAATCCTACTTTTTCCTGTGGTGTTGTCCAACTGAGCTTTGTGCCTGCATCATTTTTCCTTTCACGTGGGCTGAAAAGATGGAAGGACGTTTGATAAAATCATACATAATTATGAGGCCAACACGCTAGGACTGGGACCAAACTCAGCAGGAGAGAGCTTACTATCAGGAAGCGGATTAGGTGTCGCTCTGGCCTCACCCAAGACAGCTCTTACAGTGGGACCCACTTTGACATGTGTATTCTATGTCCATGCTGTCCATGGGTTTTTCCGAATCATGGTCCCAAAAATGAAGTAGACTTAAATTTAGGTGGACCATACCATAGGAAATAGGGAGCGGATTAGCTGTTACTTACCCTTAGCTAGCTGTTACTTACCCTAACTGTGTGGGGCCTACCTTGATGTATTTTTTTGTATGTCCATGCTGTTCAACTGTTTTTTCATCTCATTTTATGACATGATCCAAAACCTTTAGAAAATCCAAATCTCAAGCAAACCATACCACTAGAAACAATGATGAATGACCATTAAAAGCTTTTTATGGGGCCATAATTTTGTTTTGGATCAGCATGATCTTTCTATTATCCCTTCATCCAGGTCTTCTTGACATTATCAATAGGTTGGATGGCAAATAAACATTACGAAAACCTTTACGATGTACCCTTGGGACTTTTTAATGGCGAGGCACACGATTACCACTATCTCCTGTCGTGTGGTCCACCTGAGATTTGGATATGCATAATTTTGGGGACCCATCCTAAAATGGACAGCATGGATATACAAAACATCTTCAAGGTGGGCCCAAGGTGACACTCTGATCCATATCTCAAGTGGTAGTCTTAATTAAGATAATCTTGTTAATTTCAATAATAAGGTCTTGGTATCAATTCCAAGTGAGACTGGCTAACATTGCCGTGTGACTAACAATGGGGGTGGGTGTACTGACAGTTCGGCGTGTACTAACCTAAGTCCTCTAACACGTGTTCTATCTCATTTTAGGCTTAGGTCTCAAAAATCAGCCCCATCAATGATGTGGGTGGATGATGTGATTGGAAATTAACAATGTACAAGGCATCGCTCACTCTCCAAACCATTTCTCTTGACGTGGCCCACATAAATCATAAACGGGCTTGACTTTTAGGCCTTAGGCTTAAGTTATGGTGCGCCATATAATGGTTGGAGTGGGTTTTGTATGAATATTACAATGGTCCCTGTAAAAATCAAGGGTTTATATCTCTCTCAACTTCTTTCTTTGGTGTCGCCCACCTGAATCATATATAGGTCCTAATATGGGATTAGATATTTAATGGTGGGAGTGGATCTTAAATTAACACCATGGTGGGCCTCATCAAAGTAAGAGCAGCATCTTTTTTTTAAAGGTCACAATTTAAGGTCCACCTAGTGGATAACTTCCAACCTGTGACATCCAATCCTCTAATTAATAGGTTAGCCCCATCATGAGGATCATTTGATGTAAATTAAAATTATCCCTATTCACTTATTAAGTAAGCCACACCATAGAAAACAGTTTGTGACCATTGATAAATAGAAAAACACAAGTGTGGTATGCTTGATGAGTGTGCTGCTAGCTGTTTAATTCAAATGAGTGACCACACATATAACAGACAACCTCATTTCAGTTAAGTGTGTACAATTAGATTCATGTTAGACTTGTCAAAGGCCTGTTCAACTCGAATCAAACTAATTGCTTATGACCCCAGGCAACAAATTAGTCAATTAGGATCAGACCTGTGAATATTGGCCTGACTATTCAGCCACCGATTATTAAAAGCGATTAAGCTATTTACGAAAGAGAGAACTAGTTCTTCTAAATGAATCTTTTTCGCTTAAAGATAAACTTTTCTTTCAATACTGATAGCTTAGATCGTGTTTCTTAATAAAAGTAATAAAAGATAAACAATGTAAAAAATAAAGTCTTAATTGCTGATTTTTATTAATCAAAGTATTAATGCAGTGCAATTGGCAGAAAGAAAATAAATTAAGTAAAGAAAATTACCTACGACGGCCTGTGTTACCAAAATGACTGTAGTTTTGACAGTTCTCTTAACTTGGACAATAGTAAGAGAGTTGTAAAACAATCATGGCGTAAGGTCAATAGGACATGACTAAAGATGTACCAAGCAAGAACTTAATAATTTAGAAATCCAACAACGAGGTCGTAGATATTTATACTAACCTAACGGTATATTGTACTAGTGCGTTGAATGATAACAAAACTAAGTTAAAAAACTAAAGGCTTCAGACTTGCTGCAATATGGCATTGGATAGAAGTAGAGGAAATTAAACTAAGAAACTAAAAGATGTCTATGCGGGACAAAAGAAATAAGTAGCGGAGAGTTAAAAGTCTATAGTGAATGTATTAGCGTGAGACCCTGAGCTTCTTTCGTGTGCTCTTTTATAAACTTGAAAAGGCAGTAGTCATGTATGATCTCATGTAACTCTCCTTGATCGTAAGTATAGCCTTAGTGTGTTTAATTATATGTACAAGAGTGATCACATGAGCATTTTGTTATTCCGGTCGAGCAACATACATAAGAAACTTTACTAGAGTCTTAACATCGTTACACTCTTGCATATGAAGCTTCACTAGAGTTTTTATGTTACTGGGCTTTTATCTTTGCATAGAGTTGCTTTAGATGAGATTTTGGCATTTAATGATTCTTATATATGGTCGTCCGTGACAAGCCAAATGTAAGCATAATAAGGCTGAGTTGAACAAAGTGTTCCCCTGGTGGGTCTAATCTATTGAATGTTTGTTTGTCTTATGGACTTTCTTATCCATCATGAGGACAAAAACATGTGTTCCAACCGATGGACACGAGACCCTCCCTTTTTAAATATGTCAGCTGTAACGTCTCTGGTTATCTACACAGTTGGGAGATGGATACGACCACTTGATTTTTGGCCGAGCCCACTAATGTTCATGTGAACTCCACTCCAACCATTCCATTTGTAATCTAACTTATAATTAAGATCCACTACGTCAAAGAAAACAGTAATAGAGAGGGATGTCCACTCTTTATTTTTACAGGTCCCACCATGATTATTATATAAAATCCACTCCCAACCATTAGATCACACACCATAATTTAGACTTTGCTATGATTTAGGCTTTGGGGCCTAAAAGTCAAGTCCATTTATGATTCATGTGCGCCACACCATGAAAAACAGTTTGAAGGGCTAGCATTGCCTTGTATATTGTTTCCAATCACATAGTCCACTTGAATCATGGATGGAACCAATTTTTTGGACCTAGGCCTAAAATGGGGTGACCCATGGTTGGGCTAGCTTTCACATAAGCATCAGGACCCATTTGAACTATTTGCTCACACTGCAGTACCAACCCGCTGTCAGAAAAGTTAATAGACGGCTGTGGAATGCCAGTAATTGAATTAATGAAGTAGCTTTTTGAAAACTTTTTATCAAGATATAAATTGTTATTAATTAGGTAGTTGTTTGTAAAATCCCCTTTATTTAATAAGTTCCGATAAATATTTTTATTTCTTGAAAATCTCCCGAGAAATTTTCGAGAACGAGATTTCTCTACGGTGGAAGATTCACCATCATTTTTTAAATGGTGGTGAACTAGTATAGGATTTTATCTATGAAAGAAAGATGCCCGTCTACTAAAGCCGAAGAAAGGAGAGGAAGCTGAGGTCTGATAACAAGCGTGTGTATGTATATTAACGGCTAAGATCTTCGTTGGAGGAAGGACAGAAATGGCAACGGCTAGGATGGAAAGGAAGAGGGCATGTGTGACTGGAGGGGCCGGATATGTGGGGTCCATGCTCGTTAAACGCTTGTTAGAGAAAGGATACGCCGTCAACGCCACCGTCAGAGATCCAGGTTCCTCCATCTTCACATTCTTTCTTCCTCATCTCATCATTGTTCTAAAACTCGGTGAGTCGACTCGAAACTCGGCCGAGTCAACTCGAGCTGAGTCTTTTGGAAACTTGCTGATGAGCTTGGCTGGGTCAGGATCAGTAAGACTCGTGGAAACTCGGTTGACTCGATGCAACTCGGTGGGTCAACTCGGACGAGTCAAATTGACTCGGTGAGATTTCGCACCGAGCCTTTCGGAAACTTGGAAATGATTTTGACTCTGTGAAAACACAGCAAGACTCATCTAGTTGGAAACTTGGTTGACTCAATGCAACTGAAGTGCAATGAGTCTGACTAGATGAGTCGAGTCGAGAGTCTTCGAGTTGACCTGACTACATTTTATTTTGGTTATTTTATTTACTTTACCATTTCCAACAATTTTAAAATTTTCTCAACGAATTGTATAAGTTTAAATCTAATTACTAAAATATCAAATAGAGTCGAGAGTCGACTTGACTCGGCTAGACATTGAGTCGAGTTAAATTTTGAGATTTTGAACTATGAATCACACACCCAGCAGAGCTTAGACATTTGTAGTAGTACATGATCTTATAATTGGTGAAATAAGATTGATAAAGCCAACCCCAAATAGGTAGAAAGGAGGCTACGCAACTGGAGGGTGTGTTTGGATCACCCTCAATATAATATTTGGTTGAATATTCAATTCAATTTTTTTTCTCAACAAACTATATAATTTCAAATCTAATTAGTAAGATATCGAATCGAGTTGAGAGTCTTTGAGTTGACTCAACTTGACTACTCATCAAGTCGAGTTGAATTTCAAGTTTTTGAACTATGGATCGCACACCCAGCAGAGCTTAGACATAGTAAGTACATGATCTTATAACTGGTGAAATAAGATTAATAAAGCTGACCCCAAATAGGTAGAAAGGAAGCTACGCAACTGGAGGGCGTGTTTGGATCACACCATCAATATAACATTTGATTGAATATTCAATTTTCAAATTTTCTCAACAAATTGTATCACTTCAAATCTAATTATTAAAATATCGAATCGAGTCGAATAAAGTCTTCGAGTTGACCCAACTCAGCTAGACATCAAGTTGAGTTGAATTTGGAGTTTTCGAAGTATGGGCCACACACCCAGCAGAGCTTAGACATTTGTAGTAGTACATGATCTTATAATTGGTGAAATAGGATTGAAAAAGCCGGCCCCAAATGGCTAGAATGAGGCTACGCAACCGAAGGGCGTGTTTGGATGACACCCACAATATAACATTTAGTTGAATAACTCAGTAAGGGTGATTTAATTCGTAAACTCATACTCAAATTCAAGTCACTTCAGCTGCTAGCTAAAAAATATAATATCGAGCCGACCCAATCAGCGGAATCAAGGACACACTCACTTGTATCCTTGGATTGACATTTGATTGACTTTCCACATGATAGTGGTGTGGAAAGTCATACTCCAATTCCATTCACTTCAACTACTATGAAAGAGGAATCGCAAAGCTGACCCCAAATAGTTATGATTGATAGTTGTGATAATTGAAATAATTAATTTAGTTGTGGCAATTGATTTAGTTTACATGTATATCTTCTGATTTACCTTCCATCTATTTCCATTATGCTTGTATAAATCCTATTGGGATAAAAATAATATACACAGAAAACCATAGGAGAATTGTCCAATTTCTTCTCGTGTTATCAATGACAAGGCTAGGCATCCTAAGGGCATGTTTGGAAGACAGTTGAATTTGTTAGTGGGGTGGCTTGTATTTCACTACCCTGATTCGTGGAAAATCATGATCCCTTCTATCCATTTCAGTAGTGTTTGGAACTGTTATTCGATTGGGCAGGCTATCGTTTTTCTGAATTTCAACCCCAAATTTGCAATCCCATCTACTTTGGCTCATGGTGGAAACAAGCAGATATCAATTTGGGAGAATGATATTATCACCCCTCTTGTTTTAATATATATACATACAGTGGCTGTTTTGGTCTTTGCTCTTGACTAGACAACAAAAGAGAGAGTGAGAAATGATGAGAGAAAAGAGGAGCCTTTTATCAAAATAGTGGCTGTTGTAATATCAGGTTGATTTGCCTTTCTGGTTCTCATTTCATTCCACAGTGAATGGATGCTCTTTGATATTACAATGTATTATCAGGCTCCACTACTGGATGTTCCCATTTCCCAACCATGAGAACCGGAATGTGGTAGAGGCATCTCTCCCCGGGTACACATGGAAAGGTGAAGTATCGGTCGGGGTTATCTATCTAGTGGGCCCCATCATGGATGTTCAGAGATTAACCTATCCGACATTCATAGCCATCAGTTTTCTTCACCTCTATGTACTGAATATGGACCGTTAACCAATTTGTTTCTCATCTTCGCTTTCAAGGATGATCACAAGTTTAGGATGGTTCAACCTGTATGTTGAAGCATTTGCCATTTACAGTTGGGAAATTACATGGATGGTCCGATGGTACTGTGCCATGCATACTAAAGAGGTGAATGACTGCACACATGCAAGAGACTGGGGCATCACATCCCCATTCAAGTAAAGTGGATGATAAGAAAAGAAATCACCAATGGTGTGCATTTGAGGTAGCATGTATCCCACCTGATGAGTACACTAACATGGATGTTGGGACAGGCC
This sequence comes from Liriodendron chinense, assembly GCA_003013855.2. Taxonomy (NCBI): domain Eukaryota; kingdom Viridiplantae; phylum Streptophyta; class Magnoliopsida; order Magnoliales; family Magnoliaceae; genus Liriodendron; species Liriodendron chinense. Next base: position 74,919 of record ML058567.1, on the reverse strand, counting down.
ATCTTCACATGGATCCCCCACTATAGCGGGCAGGAATCCCAACGTGCATGTCAACATGAACTTTTTGGTGAACCCCATTTTGAATGCGTATAAGGATTCCCGCCTGCTCTCTATTGACATTTCCCAATTAAAAATAACCAAACGCATTTTATTCTTTGGTGCAGCAAATAACCAAAAGGTGTCCCACCTCTTAGATCTACAAGTCTTGGGTGATCTAAAACTTTTCAAGGCAGATCTGACGGAGGAAGGCAGCTTCGATGACGCCATCAACAGCTGTGACATCGTCTTCCATGTGGCCACCCCACTGCACTTCGAGTCTAAAGACCCAGAGGTAATTGCTCATTAGTGACAAAGAGGAATGGATTATGATCAGTTGGTACTACGGTACCATCATATTAGGATTAAAATTAATTTCATAAATAAAATGTTACTTTTAGCAAATAAATAAACATCTTATATATATAGTTACTTAAAAAAAAAAAAAAAAAAAGCATACGCCTTATTTGCTAAAGCTCAGATTCATGATGAAAGTTGTGACATGAGTTTGGCAATGGCATAATTGAACGTTTGGCCCTTGAGAGAGCAGAATGGAAGAACATAATTCATGTAGCCGCCCTAGTAAATTGGGATAAGGCTTAGACGATGATGACGATGACGCCTTAGTGCTAACTATGGGTATTTTTGCTATGACATGGAAAAATGACAGGAATAACTAACATGTTTTATTAGAATGATAGTTGCTAGTGGAAGAGTGTATGAATATCCTAAATGGGCACATTTCTTACTTGTCTGCAGCCCTTCCGCATGAGAGAGTTTTCTAGCATATTGATGTACATCAACTTGAAAATACTGGTTGACCATGTAGAGGTGCAAATCTTAGTGTTGAAATTCATTTTTGTGAATTTATTATATGATGAAGACAATTTGGCATTTTTTTCCCCTTCATTTTTGCACTTGCAATTTCCGAAGAAAAAGGGTAACAAATCTGTCTTAAGTATTGACTGTTCAAGTCATAGTTTAAGCCCACGAATTTGTTTCTCCTATCTCAAACCTCTATGTTTCGAATTTTCATTCACCGTATGCTACCTCGATTTTTCAACAGGCCCTTGATTGTGGCCTATGGTAAATGCGGTGGGCCCAATTGAAAATGAGCGGTAGGCATCACTTTGCCCATTGAAAATTCATTGGCAATTTTATTATTTTGTTTAAGGAAATTATGGAGCCCTAATGCATCCAAGGGTGAATACTATAACAATGTTCAACTTTTTTGGGGCACTTCTATTTTAATCCTAGCCATCTATTTTTTGGCCATTGATAGAAGGGTTGAACGTGTTTCATGTATAGCTTTTGGAATCATCCATTCTCACTGAAGCATATCATATGACAATCTGAATTTTCGCATTTTACGTATCGGCGCGTCAAGACGCTAAACTTTCTATGCATACTTTTGATTGAGTTATTTGATACTTTGCAGAGTATGATGCTTTTCCTAAGCAAAGAGTCAGGGAATGGATGGGAGGTGATGATGTTTACTTTACCTTAAGGAGGTGAAATCAATGACTCAATTCGAGTCTCAACTAATCAGTATTGAGTTAAACGAGTCAAATTTACAAGCGAGTTTCCTAGTGATTCAACTTGAAATCTCATCAGTGTACATTGAGAGTTCTTTGTATGCCCATCCTCTAACACTGAAAGATTGAAGGTGTGAATCTTGCAAGCATTTCAAGGCGCAAAGTCCATCTGGAAGAACATATTAAGATTCTTAACCAACATTATTAGATGATGGGAGAAATGGTTGCACCAATACTCCATGCACACAGTGCGGACACACACTCCTATTTGTAATCCACAATTTCTACGCTTCACATTTTCATGGGGTTTGCTGAAATGTTCGATGGGCGGGACCTAAAGTGCGGTTCGGGTGCTCTTATGGGCATAATATTGAAAGCTGGAAATGCTTGTTAGATAAGCACTTTAGGTTTCATTTGAGTTGGGGCCCTGAACAATCAGTATTAAGTCTAATCCTGATTTCTTTTTTTTTTTTTACACCCACTCCCACTCCCACTCCCACTCCCACACCCACACCACTCTCTCTCTCTCTCTCTCTCTCTCTCTCACACACACACACACACACACACACACACACACACCAACCACATGGGCACTCAAGCCCATGATCTCAGTGTTGAAACAGATTTTGTCTACCACTGAGCCATGGAGCCTGACCCCGAAGGGCATGTTTGGATATCACCAATTCCATGGAAATCAATGGAAATGGAAAAGGTTTTTCTATTGATATGACAATTTGAAAAGTTTGGGTTATAAAAAAATGGGAGGATCTATTGAGCAGTCATTGCCCTTTTTCATAGTTTGAATTCTCTTGCATAAGAAATTAAGTAACCATTGTCTGGTGAATGTTAGATTTTGACTTCCTATTCAAACGAAACCTCTAAAAATGGAATTCATTTCACCCACTTGAATGAAATGAACAACTTGCTTTTTAGGCAGAATATCCAATTCAGCGCCATGATCTCTCATGTCTTTTCCGCATTGGCATGTGTGCATGCATGTGAATGGACAGGGTTCCATGCGTGAGTGGCCTTAGCCAATCTCTGATTTTATTTTATTTTTAACCTATGCACCCACACCACACACACTCACACACACCACATGGGCACTTGATCCCATGATTTCAGTGTTGAAACAGAGTCTGTCTACCATGGATCCATGGAGCTAGACCCAATCTAATCCTGATTTTGACAGTCACATACCTTCTATGTTGGATTGGCATTGTAGAAACAGCGCTTTCTTCCACTTAATCACAATTTTAGAAGATCTTAATAAGCATGAGAAGTTCAAATTTTGTAATTAGTGTAGTAAAACAACATCTCCACCGTTTGAATCCTGATTTTGAGGGACCCTGTACTCTCATGGAGCATTAGAACTCCAAAACTTTGCTGGGCAAGAGAGTTTGTTGAGTCAATGGTGAGTATGCTTTGTCTATTTTGAGTCGAGTCGAGTCGAATTTGATTCTAAGCTCAACTCAATTGAGTCCTGATCCAGTTGTCAGTAAATCGAGTTATTTTTCTTTTTCTTTGAGTCTTGATGAAATCCAATCACTTCAAGTCAACTCAGATGAACCAGGTTGAGCTTTGGTATTAAGGTTGTTGATGTGAGACCTGATTTGTCTAATATGTCTACCCGACTATATGGATGTGTTAGAGTAGATTAGGATATTCTTCTTAGATTAGAAATTTCTTTTTATGTTAAGATACGTATTTGTTGAGATCTCTCCAAATCTCTACAGATCTCCCACCTCTCCTATATATTCATGTTATTCTCCCAGAAATAAACAAATTATAGTTTTCAAAATACAATTCCCGCCGATATGCATCTTAACATAAAAGGAAACATCCTAATCTAATAAGACTACTATAATCTACTCTAACATGATGCTCTGTCCCAAAACTCAAGCTGGTTCACTCATCACATCGGCCACAATTTTGGAAACAAATGGGCAACTTAGAGAGACTTGGCCGAACTTTTCCATCCTCCATTCATTTCATAAACCTTAGTGCACCCAATTACCAAAACGACCTAACTTTCGGAAAGGGGTGCAGGTCGCCTGATAGATGGTGAGGACCTCGAGTTTGTGTAACACATCAACACATGCTTCCATATATGTGGGATTATGAAAACTCTATTTTGTTGTTATTGTACTGTTCCATTTCCTTCCACATTGTATTTATTCATTGTTTATGTTTGCAGAATGACATGATCAAGCCCGCCATCAAAGGGACGTTGAACGTTCTGAAATCATGCACCAAAGCAAAGACCGTGAAGCGTGTGGTCTGCACATCATCAGCATCTGCCGTGTCGCTGAACCAGCTCACTGGGACAGGCCATGTTGTTGATGAGGAGAGCTGGTCCGACGTCGAGTATTTGACTTCTGAGAAGCCGCCGACTTGGGTAAGCTGGTTACTGTTTTGGTTGGCTCGGCCAGACTCAGTTCGACTTGGTGCAAATCTGGGATGTAAATGGGATGGGCCACCTGCTTTAGGCCAGGTTTTGGGCTGATCATTGAGGTCCATGGGTTGGGCCCAGCCCAGTTTTCGGCCCAATAGTAAATTTTGAGAGCTTGAACGTGGAAAAAAAGCGGACAAAGCCAGCCCTGGCTGACTGATTTAACATGGGCTGAGTATTTCCATGGTGAGCCTGGCCCAGCCCAAGTCTAATCTGATTGCTTGTGGTTCTGATTTGGTCTTGCCTCAGCCTGGCCCATTTCATACCTTTCCTCCTCTTTTTTTTTCTTTTTATATTCAAGTAGTCAATTCTATGTTTTGAAGAGATTTTTATAGGAAAAATTTTTTTAAAAAAATCCTTCAAAAAATTGAAATCATGAAAAAAGGCCGTGACCAAAATGTCCTTGGTCAGTTTCATTTTTTTTAAAGTGTTGTGGTAGAGCATTGTGGGGCCATCATGGTTTATATTACATCCAGCCTGTCCAAAAGGTGCATCCCACAGTGATGATCAAATGCCCCAAAAATAGGCTGATCCAATTATCAGGTAGGCTACATGTAGATTTGGAAATTTTTTAGTGGTGTGTGTTATTTTCTATGATTTGGCCTGCCTGATCATTGGATCTTCCCAATCTTTTAGGTGTATGATAATCATGGTGGGTCTGCCTATTTGATGGGTTTGATGTCATAAACACGCCACACTGCTCCACAATGGAAATAAATGAAGGGTATTTTGGTCAATTTACCCTTGGCTAGTATACTTTTGAAAATTCTAAAATGGTCTAGGCCTTTCTCATAATTTTAGGTTTTCAAGGATTAATTTCAGAGCTTTGCTAATAACACAAGTGTGCAATAACGCTTATGCGCACACCACATGTGCCAGCATGGCACATAGTTGCGAGGTCCAATCCATCCATCATGTTGGCTCAATCTTCTACTCGTTTTCCGGAATAAATCTGGTCCACTCTCTTTCGTTACTTCAGGTCCTCACTTTGTGGTGAGATAGTCATGGGAACAACTATCTATTCGTTGCTTGGAACCTCATTCCATGGGCAAGATTGTCATGGAATGACCACTTGTTCGTCGCCTAACTGGGCTTTGTGGTGAGGCAAGCACAATTAAAGGACAGCCTGTTCATTGCTTTGATCAAACTTTGTGACGAGATGGTCGTGCGGAATCCCTAAGCACATAACAAGATGGTCCCGCTGACCATCCATTCGAGACCTAGAGATCTTCCTAGGTCCAACGATGTAATAACAGAAATAGGATGGCAAGCTAGCTAATTCTAATATAATTGATCTGGGCTGGTCTGCAGCATGGTGCTGGCTAACATTGGACGAGTTAGATTGAATAATAATAATGACAAGTGTCCATGGCAAATGAAAAATAAGCAACTTTGTGCTGAAAAGAGTAATATTGTGTTGTATTGGAGTGGTGTTGCCACGTGTTAGCTTACCAGCTGTCGGATCCGGCGTGGTCAAATTGGGTGTAATCACACTCAACATGTGAATCTCAATATGGGTAACATGTGAATGGGTTAAAAAACTTCAGCAAAAATTTTCAGATACATGTGATTATTCCTAACCCAACCCATATTTGATCAACCCAAACCCAATCCGAAATCAGGTTGGCATTTTCCAACCTGAACCCAACCCAAGGACCTTGACAACCCGACCTAAACTCAGTATGGGTCAGTTAGGTTTGGGTTAACCTGAACCCAAGTGGTAGCCTTATTGACATGTTCAGATGATTATTTGCCAACGCACAATGCAAACATGAATTGAGTCTTATTAGGATAGCAACTGAAAATCTTTATATTTCCTTCACAATAGTTACCTTGTATCTTATACTTAAGAATCCATACTATAGAAAAGGCAATTGATTGTTTGGTGGAATCTATCATTTTCTTTATCATTCAAGCAACACAAAAGGTCACATCAATAGAAAAACAACATTTCCATTTCTCAAACATGCCCTTCTTTTCTTTTATTGGACTTTCTGTCTTTTAATAACCATAATTTTACCAAACTCCAAAAAAATAAAAAAATAATAATTAAAAAAATACTCATAACATATGAAGATAATTACAAAATATATATATTGCAGGGATACCCAGTGTCGAAAACCCTAGCGGAGAAGGCGGCATGGAAATTCGCTGAAGAAAACAACCTCAACCTCATAACTGTTGTTCCTGTTTTGGTCGCCGGCCCATCTCTAACTCCAGAGGTCCCAAGTAGTGTCGGCATAGCTCTATCCTTGCTCACAGGTGAGATTTAGAACATGAAGCTATAGGTATCCATACAAGCCATCAAATGGCCAAAAACACTACCAGCTATGTGGGTGTGGTTTATTTGTGTTCCATGCATGGGCCAAACTATCTAATATCACTTGGGAATGATCATGAGTTCAAGCTATGTGGGGCCACAGTGATGTCAAACCATCCATTAGATAATCTCCAACATGTTAGGTCCTAAATCCCAAAATCCAACTTGATTCATAACCCAAGTGGAGCCATGACAAAAGGAACAAATGGAGACTTTCAGAGTAGGAATGTGGGGTCCCTTGTGTTGTGTATATTTCATCCATGTGTGCCCCACCAGGATGAAGGGATGCAGAGAAACTCAAGCATAAAAAATCCAAGGTGGGCCACATCAAGGATAGGCCCCACACAGCTTCAAAAGTGCACATATGAATGCAAGTACACGATCTGAGCCATCTATTCGTATTGGAGCATTTTCATGATTTGTGGCTGGCTTTTGTAGGGAATGAATCCATGATCAATGCTTTGAAAGGCATGCAACTGATCTCAGGATCAATCTCCCTTATTCACGTGGAGGATGTATGTAGGGCCCACATCTTTGTAGCGGAGAACGAATCGGCTTCCGGCCGTTACATATGCTGTGCTGTCAATACATGTGTACCGGAGCTTGCCAATTTCCTCTCAAAACGATATCCACCGTATAATGTCCTCACTGAGTAGGCCATCCAATTTTCACTCATTTTCTCTTCCAATCTATGTTTTAGAAAAACATCCATCAATCCACACCTTCCAATATATGACCCACCTATTGGACGGGCCATCAGCTGTCGAATGATTTCAATTGCATGGCCCACCCAACTTTTGTGCAATGCCATCTCCATCAGGTGGTCCATCTTTTGTAAGGCTCGGATTTGATAACCTGCAAAGTGCCTTTATATGATGATTTCTCCCCATTTGGGATTCTTCATCATCCTTCTTACCATGGTCGGTCCAGATTAATCGCCTGAAATCATTTCTCATCATGTAATCAATTGCAGTTTCGGCGATTTTCCGGTGAATCCCAAGTTAAGCATCTCCTCAGAGAAGCTGATTAAAGCTGGATTTACCTTCAACTGTGGGATCGAAGGGATCCTAGATGAATCGGTGGAGTACTTCAGAGCCGTTGGATTGTTGGCCAATTGAGAGCTCTCTCTTCTTCCATGCTACAGTTTGAAAATTGGGGTAATATCTCTTAAGAAAGAGTTAATGTAGATGTAATGCCTAATTATCTATCTTCCAACCAACGAATGTCTAGTCTGCTGTAATCACTTGTATTAATAAGATGAATGTCTACAAACATGTGGGCCTACCAAACCTTCGAAGCCATAATCACATTCACCCATTTAGGCCCCTGCAATTCTCACAACACACATGCCATTGCAACATAGTAGCCAGATCTGGGCCATTCATCAGGTAGGGCCCACAGATTACCCCAAATACAAACATGAAGTAGGTAGTATTGATACATGGAAATGATGCATGTATGTTAGTGCGTATCAATTAATTGGTTGTACCATACTCTGTTCTTAAACCCGACTGTGACTGTGATGGGTTGGATTGATCAAGCGAAACCTGTCTGTAATTAATTTTAAGTGGGCCAGGTTGGTCCAAAGGATAATTGGATTGTGTTCAGACTGACATTGACGCAAGGTGCGTTTAGTAAATGGGTTAGAATTATTAGCCTGTATGGTAAATGGGTTGGGCTTGAAACAAACAAAGAATTCTTAAAGGGTGCGGGTGCTGCATCGAGCACCCTACTCATGAAATGTCACTGGTAGGAGTGAGAATGAGCCAGGTAGTCGGCCTGACCTGACGAACCCTACTCACATTTGGACTGGACTTGGACACTGTGGCCCCGGCATGGCCCAATCGAATCTGGATTGGGCTTAGGCTCAAGTCATTTTAGCTTTGCCAAGTCTCAACCCAGCTTTATATGTACAAGTGCTATTGTAGGCTCAAACCCAGCCCATTGCCACCCTAACTAATTGAAATGGATTTTCAGTTGGGTTTTACCCAAACACAATGCAACAAGCAAGAGAGAAGAAAACAATTGAACACTTTTTCCTTTTGAGCCAAAAGAATGACTGTACAAAAACTGTTATATTGTTATGTTACAATGAATTTGTGATCTATGCAACCATTAATAAAATCAAACAAAACCAAACCCACCACAACACAGAAAAGTAAAAAAGCAATCTAATATCAAACATCAAGTGGACCTAGTGTGCTGTCAACCGATTCTTCTCTCTGATGTGCGGTTGTTGGAGTCAGGACCACCGATTGGTCAATATCAATCGTGACTTCCTCCACTGTAACAGGCAGGGCTTGCTTCTGATGCTTTCGACTGTGCCGTAGCTTAATAATCCGAGCAAGTGACTGAACAATGTCTCTCATTGGAGGCCGCTTCCTCACACTACGGTTGATGCACTTGTATGCAAGGATCGCCATGTCGTTGAGTTCTTGCGTGTCATATTTCCCGTCTAGACGAGAATCAGCAATTTCCTCCCACCCGCCTCTCCCTTCAGTGTCTAATGCCGCCTACTCAGAGCAAAATATCAGAATGTAATACGATTCATAATGAAGTGGATGCATCATATCTAGTGTACAAACAAGGGGAATTATAATATAATAGGTACCTCCATGGATGAATAAATCTAGGTTGATCATCTAGCAGGCCCCATCATGGACGGGCCATACCCACAAATAACCATTCTAAATGAACATCTTCAGGGGAAAATAGGGGATGGGTCCAAAGAACTCCACTGCAAACAGTTCATTTTCATGGACCTAAAAGTCATCCATTTGAGCAATTGGGAATGTACAACTGGGGGGGGGCTCCCAAGTGAACAGTCAGCATGTTGTACACTGCCATATTCCATGGAGTAGCATGTGACAATTTCATGATATTTTGAGTGATGTAAGCATTCCTCGAAAAAATATGCACATAACCACATGCACATGCACATGTAAAGTGAACATACACATACAACCCGGCAGGTTTCTGTTTTGGTGAGAGATATGATGCATCTCTAGGAACCTTCTAAAGAACAATGTTCCAATCACAGATGCACATTCATTACTTAAATAGCCACAGAAGATAATGAAATTGTTAGAGAGAAATAAAATGTTAAATAGGTAAAAATGCCGTGTCAAACTGCACGCACCCACACACCCACACACACAAATGCACTTGTTAATGGGGCTCGATGCTGTCCACGTCAGGTGTGCATGGGTGGGTGTAAAAAAAAAAAATACAAGTATATAATACAGTCACACTAAAATGCATGTATTTTTGTAGGGAATAGATCAAGTGCCTCCAGAGGCATAAAAATTTTGTGCCCCGATATTGTGCACCATACATGTGGCAGTGTATGATTATCCAAAACATGATCCTATCGGCTCTCTCATTGATTAACCTCACTGAAATTGCCTTCATTGGACAACTCGTATCGATCTAATAAAGTTTCCTAAATGTGAGTCGTTGCTGATTTTCGCCCTCTAGTTTCCTTTTGGGCACCACCGATTAAAGGGCTAAGATCGTCCGAACAGTGATTTTTTGTGCACAGCCCATTTCACTTGGAGCTGTTGAATGAATGGTTATGATCTCATCCATCCATTCCACATTTACAATATAGATCTAAAAATCGGTGATTCGAGTGAAAATCAGGCCGAGAAACTTGGCTGAGTCAACTCAACTCAGTGAGATTTCAAGCCAAGTAGGGAAACTTGCTCATGGGTGTCAGGGGCTGTCAATGGGCTGGGCCTTGGCCAAGCAAAATGAAAATTTAGGGCTGGCAACGAAGTTTCAAATTGGCTTCAACCATCCAAAATCTGGGTGGAAGCAAAACCAGGCTCTGCCCATTGACAGCCCTATGATGGTGACTCTGCCCCAAATCGTCAGGAATCGTCGAGTCAGCTCACTAACTAATTTTACTCAAGCTGACTTGCAGTGACCAAGCTGAGTCGCTCGCCCACTGATCCTTCCGTTTTTATTTCTTTCTTTCTTTTTCTTTTTTCTCCCCTTCAGTAAAAGGTAAAAGGAGACATGAAGTTTTTAACTGACAACCTCAACCAAGAAGCAAATGCATGTAGCCAACTCAACAAGAGTAGTGGGTTTGTTCATTAGGCTATTTTAATAGATCTTGATTCTCAACTCATAATGATTTTAATATTTATTACTACTATAAATATTTTATAATTTTATTATTAAATATTGAATAGATTCAATCAAGACTCATTCAACTCTTCTAGTCAACCAACCTGACTAGACATCAAGTCAACTCAAGTTTTCAGCTTTTTAAAACTATGGTTTGCGACAATGACATGGAGACTCAGAACTTCCGATGTTAGCAGAGGCAATGGATCAGCTCCTATTTTTTGTATGAATGCATTGTGTATGCCCATTGGTTATGGACGATTTAACAAGGCATTTACAGGAAGAGGACCCACGGTGTATGTTGTTTGCAGATGACATAGTTTTGACTGACGAGATGCTTTAGAATAAAAAAGGTTTTCAAATTAGTCTGACTAAAAATGGAGCATATGGAATGCAATTCTATTAATAATAGGAGTGGAAATGAGGAATTAGTTAAGATTGCTGACCAAGAAGTACCCTAAAATGACCATTTTAGATATCTTGGGTTGATAATTCATAAGAGCGGGGAGATTAAAAAGGATGTTGATCATAGAATTAGAACTGGGTGGATGAAGTGGAGATGTGCCTTTGGAGTTGCATGTGAAAGCCGCATACAAATCAAACTGAAAGGGAGATTTTGTATGATATCTATAAGACTTATCATGTGTTATGGAGCAGAATGTTAGGCAGTCAATTAACAACAAGTTCATAGGATGAGCATGGATGAAATGAGAAAGTTGAGATGGATGAGCTGTAAGCTGAGGAAAGATTGCAGTTCGTTCGACAAATTCCTACCTCTAGAAATGAAGGCTTCCAAGAAAACTTAGCAGTAGCACCAATAGGTAATAAGATGAGGGAAAGTATACTTAGTATCTTATTCAGCTTATTTTGACGCATGAAATGTATGTACACGCACATATAATATATCATGTCACATGTTATACCACATGTCGTCTTTAACTACAGATTGGATTCATAGAGAGAACCCTACTTCACATGTAAACAATAGATGGGATCCTGGAATATACTTTTATGCCAATCCATGAATAAATCTACTTCTCAAGAATTGTGACTATGAATATCAACCAAACAACAATTTTAGATAGGATGAAATTGAGTGCCTCCATAGGCATGAAGTTATGATGCCTCCATTTATTGCGTCATAAACATAGCATGTGTATGATGATCTGAACCATTCATCCCCATGGTCTGCAATTGATTGGCCACTAAAGAAAAACGGCATTGGCCAGGGTATCCTAACCATCTAATAAATTAACCTTTACACAATGGATTTGAGAAATTGCCAGTTTTATCTTTTAGTGTCCATTTCTACATCACTGATTAAGGAGTTAGGAACATCCAAACAGTAAGATTATTTGGTCCATTTCCTATTCACCATTGAACCTATTGCTAATGAACCGTATAGATCTCATCCATGTATGTCACATGTGCAGGGACAGTTTGGAGGCACAGCTATATATATATATATATATATATATATATATATATATATATATATATATATATATATATATATATATATAGTAATGCTTACTTGCGCATCTTCGCACACATGTCATGGGCACAAAATCTGAACAGTCCATGTGATGTGGCACCCCATGAAACCCCCAGGGTCCAACTTTCAACCTAATCCAAAACTCTTGTGAGCCATAGCAAAGAGAGAGGTAAATCAAGGGAGGAAACTGTTTCCTTTTGCCATGGCCCACCAAAGTATTGGATTAGGGTAAAAGTTGGGCCTTGGGGGTTTCATGGGGTGCTGCATCACATGGACTGTTCAGATTTTGTGCTCATATCATGTGAGATGAGTTCTCAAAAAGTTCTCACGAGTTCTCGTGAGAACCGATTCCCAAGTGAGCATATATATATATATATATATATATATATATATATATATATAGAGAGAGAGAGAGAGAGAGAGAGAGAGAGAGAGAGAGAGAGAGAGAGAGGAATGCTCACCTGCGAACTATCTCTCACGAGAACTCATGAGAGATTTTTGAGGACTCATCACACGTGATGTGTCCTCAAAATCTGAGCCGTTGACGTGATGCAGCACCTCGAAAAACTCCCGGGGCCCAACTTTCAACCTGATCCAGAACTCTGGTGGGCCATAGAAGAGAGAGAGAGAGAGAGAGAGAGAGAGAGAGAGAGAGAGAGAGAGGCAAATCAATGGAGCAAACTGTTTCCTTTTGCCATGGCCTACCAGATTTGTGAACCAGGTTGAAAGTTGGGCCCTAGGCGTTTTTCGGGGTGCTGCATCATGTGGACGGCTCAGATTTTGGGGACACATCACGTGTGATGAGTCCTCAAAAATCTCTCACGAGTTCTCGTAAGAGATGGTTCGCAGGTGAGCATTCCTCTCTCTCTCTCTCTCTCTCTCTCTCTCTCTCTCTCTCTCTCTCTATATATATATATATATATATATATATATATATATAGTTAAAGCAAGAGAAAGAAAGTATAGTCAAATTTGAAGGTTACACTGAATAACTGGAAACAAAGAGGCAAGACATCTTACAAGTTCAACATAATCCATAAGACCCTGTTGAGGATTCCTGCCCGCTATCAGTTCAAACAGCAAGACTCCAAAGCTGTAAATATCACTTTTCTTAGTGAAGGTCCTCGTCGATACATACTCAGGATCGAGATAGCCAAAAGTTCCCTTGACACTTGATGCATGTGGGTTTACAATTTCTTCCCTTGAAAGCCCAAAATCAGCCACCTGCTCAACAGAGTGAGTTTTTGTCTGTCACCCATATATTATTTCAGCATTTTTTATTTTTTATAAAAGCTCAAAACTTTTTAACAAACATTTAGATGCATAGATATTATGATGCTGCTGTGTCCATCTACTGTTACATGAATGCAATGATCAAAAGGATGAATGATGGAGCGCTAAGCCTCAGGACATATTGAGTTTACTGATGTCAAGATCGTTATATGATCCAGGCAGATAGTGGTGGGCCAAATGATCGATGGCAATGCCCCAGAAATCTCCCAAACTAGGGGATCTTTGACCTTTTCCCATTCGACGAAGACTCGTTTTGGTATTTTTATTCCCAAGTATAATTGCAGCCACCAGAGTGGATAGGATCTACCAATCTCTTTTTCTTTTTTCATTAGAGAAGGATACCTCAAAATTTTAGCTTCCAAGATCAGAGGTTTGTGGGGGTTGGCAACCCCCATCCACTGTCTGGCCCATCAGAGAAATGGTCTGGATCACCAAACTATGAAGCCTTAAGGTACAGAATCCTGCATTCGCTGAAGGTCCGAACCTATTGCTCCTCTTGTCAACAAGGCCAATATTACCACATGTTCTGGAAGACTAAACTACCATGACGAAAAAAAGGTTCATAATTAATTTTCGCAAGGAGATTAATCATTTTAGCTATTGCGATAAAATGTTCAATCCAAAAGCTCAAGATGGCAGTATTTCTGCTCCAAGGCAAAAATGACATGGACATAACTGAGTTCTCTTGACATGACTGAATGCTATGGCCTATGAGGAATTTCTTTTACTTCACACTTTATAAGAATTAGAAATAGAGAACTGATCACCTACAAGCAGTCCTACGGTACATCTCTCTCTCACTGATCACCTACAAGCAGTCCTACGGTACATCTCTCTCTCTCTCTCTCTCTCTCTCTCTCTCTCTGTGGCACCTTTTAAGTTTCTGTTTTCACTTATGCCCTTGAACTCTTTCACTTATGCCCTTGAACTCTCTCTCTGTGGCACCTTTTAAGTTTCTGTTTTCACTTATGCCCTTGAAAATATTGGATATTTCAAGGACAAAATGCTTGTAAAATAGGTCGTAGGTGAAGTTAGCTGATGGATGGTTATAGGTGATCAGTTCTCATGGAAATATAGAGGTGGCAGAAGAGTTACATACTCTAGCTCTCATGGACTGATCCAACAGTACATTGGAAGATTTGATGTCCCGATGCACTACAGGTGGAACAGCCTGCAGTAAGAAAGGAAGTTGCCCAATTAGCACAATCACTACTACCACCAAAAATGGACATTAATAAGTAAATAAATAAAAAATTATTTCTTAACAAAACCCTTCTATGGCCACTAAAGAGAGCAGGATCCACTCGTCACGTGGGCCAATGTTGAGAATATGTGTGTGAGATCTGGACCATTTACCAGATGGGCCCTGCCAAATATGTTCCTTAGCTAATAAAATCAGCCTGGTAAACAGATAGGCTACAGTTGTACCACAAATGTGTATCGTTGGTCATTTTCCTGACCATCCATTTTTTCACACATTGCCTCCCTGATGAGTGGACCAACCCGAATTTTGGGCTCGCCTGATGAACTACACACTTCTCACACACATGTTATATGGGCACGTGCTATGATAGTAGGATGTGAGTCCTACTCCATGAAGAAGCCTTCACATCTCTTCCTACAAAATTTCCAGTAGTTGATCTTTGTGGTTTCTGCAAATAAAAAGAAATTGTACCCCATCATGAAGATATTCCAAACCCCTTGCAACATCTAGTGCTATATGAACCCTCAAATCCCAACTCAGTGGCTCATGTGTTTCACCTACATAACCAATCATTGAAGAACGTGTAACGTCGAGTGGTGTTATCAATAAATAAATAAAAACAGCATGTGCATGAAGAACAGCATATTCACATCTCTGCACTGTCTCATACCACAAGAACTTTAAAGAAGGAAAAAGTGTGTTCGCTGATCTGAATAAATGTTGAGTTGATTGCAACTAGGCCCATGATTTGGATGACATGGGACTGCCATACATGTGTGCCATGTGTACAGTGCCATGTGTCTATGAATAGTCGCACTGCCAGATTCTTTTTTCTTTTTTCTTTTTTTATCATGTGAGTGCATGCCACACGAGTTCAAGACATGAGACAAGCCAAGGATGATTTTGACAAGTTACTCAAATCCCTAGTATTTTTCTTTGCCACCACAAATAGAGTCTATGGGTACTAACTATACAAATGAGAAGCAAGACTGCCGTTACACATGTAGACATATACAAGCATGTGCTGGCCTTTTTCCGCACAATACCCCACCAAATTCACAAGGTTCCTGTGATGTAATCTCCCAAGCAGTAGAACCTACAAACAAAGAGAAACAAGGTCACATTTACTCAAAAGCCGAAGAAGCCTTTGTGGAAGATCCAATTTGATTGATGAACATTAAACTAAGTCATGGGAATAAACAATAGAACAACTGAAAAAACAAAGCATATAAGAGTAAATGGTGATATCTTCATTACTTGGTCTAAAAACCAAAGGCAATAGTTAGGGCTGTCAAGAATTACCCAAACCCGGGGTAACCAATGGAACTGACCCGATTTTATGGGGGTCCAAGTTCAACATTTTGGACCCATTAAGAAATCAGATTGGGTTCAGGTCTCAACTTTTTGGACCCGTTAAGGCGGGGTCATGTCACCAACTTAGACCTAGTTAAAATCAGGTCGGGTCGGGTACTCAGGTCCAGTTAGGGCCTGTTTGGTAAAACTTATTCTCTGCACTTATAACTGAAAATGGCTATTTTCAGTGATTTTTCTAATTCAGACTATTTGGTAAATCTAAAATATTAAGCACTTAATCTAAAATTTCACTGAAAAAATCAAAAAAAAATTCAGCTATCTTCCTTCGGCTTAATACTTAATGCTGAAAGCGGTAGGTGATTTCAAAGTTTTTTTTTTTTTTAAATGGCAATTTTACCCTCTTCATAACTTGCATTGAGAGATTTAACGGAGGAGGGTTGAAGCCTAAATGATGAGGCAAAGTTCTTTGCCTATCATGATATATGTGTTATATCGACACCGTTCATCCATTTTTCCGGATCATTTTGGGGTATTGACCTGGATGAAGGGAAAACACAAATATCAGCTTGATCCAAAACTTCCATGGCCCCCAAGAAGTTTTCAATGGTAGATATTCAAGCCCCAATGTTTTTTGTGGTGTGGTCCACTTGAGCTTTGGATCTGCCTTAATTTTTAGATCATGACCTTAAAACATTTAGAAAAATGAATAGACAGTGCAGATATAACAAATACATTACAGTGGGGCTCACAGAACTTTACCATATAACCGGATAGGAAGTAATCCAATTTCGGAATCCAATTTTGGATTGCCTACTGATGCAGATTGCCAATTGACACGGTCACTAACCGGTAGCTACTGGACAATGCTCTGTGGGCATACCATAATGCATGTATTTTATCCACGCCATCCATCTATTTTTCCCGATCATTTTAGGGCATGAGCTAAAAAATGAGACGGATCCAAATCTCAAGTGGACCACACCTTAACAAAACAGTGATGATTGAACGGCCACCATTAAAAACTTCCTAGGGCCCATTGTAATATTTATTTTCCATCCAACCTATTGATTAGGTCACACACATTTGGATAAAGGAAAAACATAAACATCAGCTTTATCCAAAACTTTTATGGCCCCAAGAAGTTATTAATGGTGGGCATTCAATCACCACTTTTTTCCTGCAGTGTGGTCCACATGAAACTTCGATCTACCTCATTTTTGGGCTCATGCCCTAAAATGATCCAGAAAAATGGATGGACGGCATGGATAAAACACATGCATCATGATGGGGCCTACAGATCACTGTCCAACAGCCACCTCGCTCCTCAATGGGCAATCTGCGTCGCGTACGGGAGCAAATTTGGTAAGACCCGACCTCACCTAAGATGGTGAGGCCCTTACTGTGGGGCCCACCTTGATGTATCTATTTTGTATCCATGTTGTCCATCCGTTTTTCCAGAAGATTTTAGGGCATGGTACCAAAAATGAAGAAGATCCAAATCTCTGGTGGACCATACTCTGGGAAAAAGTGGCGATTGAACATCCTACCATCTTATTTTCTTGGAATGACCATGGGGATGGCATACACACATGTAAGTTACATGGATTGTACTTAACAGTATTCTGTGGGGCCCACCATGATGTACGTATTTTATTAACGATGTCCATCTATTTTTCCAACTTATTTTAAAGCATGAGACTAAAAATCAGCCTTTACAAATTAAATATGAGATGTTGTTAGCTTCTCTTATTAGTTGTCCTATTTAGGACACCAATTGAAGGGTTATAATTATTATGTTAAGAGGAATAGAATACATGGTCCATCAATTGAAAATTTATGTTTGAGAGAATGCATATAAATTAGGCGTAAATGTGCCAAATTTGGTGACATGATAATAAAAAGTTGTCTCATACTCTACAGTAGATATAAATTGAGACAATAGGGGCAAATATGACAAATTGTCAATTTTCAGACATTTATAATTTGTATTTGCCAAACAATTTTTTCGTGAAAAAAAAAATGCTTAATTTCATATATCAGGGCTTTTTACCAAACAGATTTTTCAGTACTTATAAGTACTAAAATTCAGCACTTTAAGTTTTCAACACTTAAATTAATTTTCAGACCTTATTTTTCAGTTTACCAAATGCCACCTTAGTTTTAATAGTAATATTATATATATATATATATATATATATATATATATATATATATATATATTGATTAGTCCAGCAACGAAATAAGGTTTCCTAAGCCACACGCATGTAAAAGACTCGTTTACAGCGTTACGGACTTCCAGGATATCTCAATAATGGGACTTCTAAAAGAATCTTGGGGCCGCACACAACCTTAAAGCTGCTATATAACGGTCAGGATGACCCTCATACCACATACAACCTCTCTCACCGGCAAGATCAGTGTGGGCAAACCAGTCAAGCAAAAGCTGAGAATATTAAGGCCAGACTTTGAAATGAAAGTTAAGGAGGAAATGATTAGATGATTTTTTTTATTAGCCTCCGATTATTTTGATTGGATTTCACTTCCCCGGCCATTACTAAAGGGACTAAAGGGCGGGTCATCCAGTAATTATCTTTTTCTGAAATTCATGATTCATTCCTAGATCCAATTGATATGATACATCATTGAATCAGTATCATGTATTAGAATCCAATGTAATACTTTACACACCACACATGTCAAAGTGGCACATGTGTGTGCAATCTAATACATCCACCGACCATGTAAATGCTCTCATTTGACCAGGGCCAACCCAAACCCAACTAGAAACCTAGGACCAAAGACCTGATGGGTACCCGCACCCAGCAAACCCAAAGCCCATTAGTCTGGTACAGGTAGTCTCGGACCCAACCTGTTGACAACCTTAGCAGTAGTACAAAGTGCCAAAGGTTAAAACCGAGACCAGACATAAATCATAGAAATTTTTTCAAATCGGAAAATCTTACTGTTATGTTGTGCTCTTGGGATCCACAGAAGACTGATTAGCAAATTCAAAACAAGAGGTTCGTGATAAAGAGTAATGCCAAAAGAGATGTGCATTGTAAATATGCACATGCATAAAGCTACAATTTTTTTTTTTTTTTTTTTTTTGGTGCCACTTTCTCAATCTGACATGAGGAGAATCATAAATGGCAGACATTTTAGTTATGCAAAGTTGGAGCTCGAGCAAGAGGAGTAGGCACATTTCTTCAAAATGTGAGGGAATCTGAATATCTGGAATCTGGGAAGATTTGATACTCAACATTTTAAAAATTGAAAATGAGTGCTTATATGTTTTTAAAGATTAACCAATGTAATGAATCTCAAGACAGGTAAGTGGTGATACTTTCTGCAAACAGTTTATAAGGGCCTCAGGTATTGACCAGAATTACCTCTGTTTGAAATTCCTTCTCTCCTTGCTTGGAATCAGTTGCAAGCACTTTAACCGCAACTGTCTCACCAGTCGACATCTGAGCCTTGTAAACAGGACCAAACGCCCCTTGCCCGATCACTGATGTAAAATTATGAGTCGCTTTTTGGAGTTCTCTGTTAGTGTATCACCAAAGAAAAGGCGAAATAAGTTTAAGATAGGGAGTGACAACATATCTAACATAGTAGAGAACTTGTTTACGATATATCCATGATGATTTTGGTTGTTTCTCCTCCTAAGCAAAAAACAAAAGGAATCACTTATGAAAAAGAATAAAACCTAACAAAGCCCTAGATGTTTAAATATAAAGTCTCTTCTCTTTGTTGTAGCAGATATTTGCAGCAGTTCACAGTTCCACAATTGGCAACATAAGGCATAACAAAAATCAAATAAAGTGAACACACCCAATTGGGCATTCTTTTAAGGACTCACTGGTGGGCGAAAAAGGAAAAAAAAAAAAAAATAGGCCCGCTTGGAAACTAGACAGATCTGCCTATTAAATGTCATCAAATTCACAATACCCAGTCATTCGAGCAATTTCCAAGAGAAGAATATTCCCATGGATTTCCATCCTCTTTACTTATCTCAAAAAATGAAACCTAGTGAACGTCCTATGTACAAGGCAAATAAAGCATATCACACCAAAGAAGTCCATTTTTAGGTCAATGCAAATAGTTAGGTGCTGTGATTTCTATGTCATGCCAATAGTTTACGATGCTCAAAACTAGATTACATCATCTCATCAACTCCACATGAGAAGGCGAACAAGGCTTCTCAGGGCGATAAATCACCTCACTTTCACCCATCCAAATCAATCACAGTCAAAACCATTTTAAGGAAACTAAGATCAGAAAGTAATGAGAACTTTCTTCCTTACCAATCCCATTTGATATCTAAGTCCAACTAAGTAGTTCTAATTCAAATTTTGTTGTACTCGCAACATGTAAATAGAACTAAATCATGTAAACAAAGTCATCAAAAGCAACACCTATCATCAGCAATTGTGCGCGACAAGCTAAGCAATAGGACCTACTTCACAATGAGGCAGCATTTCTATATTTTTGAACCATGCTAACATTTTGACACTGGCATATACATCAGCACCACTAGACGCTGCTGTATGTTTTTCCTACAATTTTTGTAATTTTAGGCGTGTTTCAACTTCTCTGTACTTCTAAATGAAAATACTGTATGTTGACTATGTTTTAATAGATCTTCATGGACATGCCAGCATACAAGGGAGCATCTAGAAGCTGCCATATCCAACAGCCTGTAATTACATGTCCATCTCCAGCAGCCACTAACCCACCTGTCATGGTCATAAAGGCTAAATCATAAACCTTCTTCTTACAAGACAAACATGAAAACCATGATTCATCTCATAGTGGAAACATGAAGTTGAGAAGCACATAAATACACAAGGTTACTACCGAAGCTAATGGACATACTTGAAAGGATATTTGAGTATTCCAGAGACTGAGAGTACACCCTTCCTCCTAGATCCTTCCAGCCACAGGGACATTCCATTTGATTCAGATGGTTTCGGTGATTCCTGACCAATCGTTGAGTCCGACAACATCGTACAAGAATCAGCACCATTGGCGCGGATGGGAATGGCAGCGGCCCTCCGTGAACTGCTACTCCTTAGCTGTGCACGTCGTCTCTGAATCCTAATACAGAACAGAGCTGAAATGGCCAAAAGCACTCCAATTATCACCCCAACAGAAACACCAACTATCAGCCCCCAAGACACTCCTTTCATCTCCTCGGAAATGATATGACTATAACCTATTCAAGTATTGGATCCATGGAGAAACCTGCAAAAGCATGGATTTCAAACAAAATTAAATCAAACAAAGTGATTTTTTTTCTTTCTTTCTTGAACATAATAATACCAATACAATATCAGAAAACATACGCATAACAGAAATCTCCAATTGAAGAATTAGCCAGCACTTCACATAAACAGAAGCATATGTACACCAAAGAATGATATCAGCAATCAAGGTTTCACTGATAATTATGACAATAAAATACGCAATCATATATGAAGAAGTGGAACCGCTGTAAACCACTTGAGGGGCCCACATTTCAGTGATCCCGTGTCTGCCATCTATCAATCAGATGGCTGAAAATGGAGGGGGAAAAAATAAAATATAACCAACAATAAAAGCTCAAACAATTGGATGTTTAGAATTCTTTGTTGTAGGACATTTTCGTTCTACTTCCCATCCACAGCGGGGCCCACCACCAGAAGCCATATGGATCGTCAAAAGGTGGCATCCACCTGAACCGAGAACTAGCCCATACAAAAATCATGGTAATACAGGAGAAGATTATACAATATCTCTTGTTTATATATGATATTTCAGCTACTTACCAGAATCAATTGATGCAAATCATGACTACATGGCCGGCGGGATTACAGAGCCAGCTTATTGTGCTTGGCGTTTTGGGCAATTCAGAAAACGCAACCCGGCTTGAGAAGTTAGCATTTCCCCACCGTTTCTGCCCGAAATGTGGTTCAGCTAAGAACAGGAATTCCGATTTCTATGTCAGTTATGCAGTGATCCTAATGCATCTTGTCGACCTTGAAACTGCAAATACACAAACATACCAGAAACCATCAAATATGATGAAAATTCAAGAAGAATTCCAGACATAAATATATAAATATACAAACAAAAGCGAAAATTACAATGATCTAGCAGCGTACAGTGGATCATAATCTACCAGACCATTGTAATCGTGTCCTAAAGCAAATGGGACATAACCCAAAAATTCACCTTGAT
Source organism: Liriodendron chinense (assembly GCA_003013855.2). NCBI lineage: Eukaryota > Viridiplantae > Streptophyta > Magnoliopsida > Magnoliales > Magnoliaceae > Liriodendron > Liriodendron chinense. Next base: position 52,920 of record ML058567.1, on the reverse strand, counting down.
CAATTTTCCCAACACATATTAACCATATGTGCAGTATACATGAACATCAATTTTCAGATGGTCCAACTTGTGGGCCCCACTATAGACAGGAAACATCTGAAAATTACCTTGAACAGACACTACCAACCATCCAATAAGACAATCAAATAAATGGCCACGGCAAAGAAAGGAAAATGGTCCAAATTCAACAAGAAAATTCCCTCATCAAGGCAACAGTCAAGATCATTCAATCAACACAATTTTCAGGCTACGCCCCCATCTGCAGTGGAATCCAGAGACTTCAATGATGAAGATCAACAGTAAGGTATTCCACATGTATAGTTGATATGTGCGTTAGTACCATCCACCGTAGTCTGCTGGAGTATCATGCAATTCCCACCAACCAAAAACACTATCTTTCAGCAACAACTTCGCAGCTGAATCAAATAAAATTCAAAAATAAAATAGAATAAATAAAATCCATCGGAAAATACACAGTTTCCCGAGGCTTTCGATCAGGGCCCACGGTTCATTGATCGGACCGTTGATTTGATCCACCCTCCATGGATTACATAATGCCACCCTAAAGCTCCAGCATCGAAAGATCCTAACCATTCGATCGATGGAAGATAAATGGAAGAAAATATAGGGCCAAAGATTCGATAGCCAAGAACGGTAAAACTGGAAGATTTCTACGACATCCCCAATCAAGTGCGTGGCCCATCAGATCAACGGCCGGGATGACCGAAAGCTGGGCCACGCACGTATCAAAAGGCTCATCAGACAAGAAAACTTCAGATCAAACTCAAAAATAAGAGAAAAAAATCAAATGGAGAAAGAAGGAAAGAGATTTTTACAACCGAAACTGAGGATGAAGAAATCGATGGGAGCTGAAAGCTTCGTCAGTACCTCTTTCAAAGGATCTCGATCGTCGAAGGAATCAACGGTCCGGATTTTGGATTTTGTATTGGTGATGAGATACAGAGAAATGGGATCTCTCTCTCTCTCTCTCTGTCTATATATATCTGAGAAAGAGAAAAAGAATATAATTAATTTCCTTTTCTTCTTTTAATTCCAGGAGCTCGCCATGCTAAGATAGCTCGTTGTGCCTATGTCGCGACTGAAACGCACCATCTGTCGCGCCCACCGGGGCCCCCATGATGAGTTTTCCAATGATCGTAACCGTCCATTCTATGTAATATATAATAAAGTACTAAATCATGAAATTATCTGAAATTATACATTTATTTTTGCACATTATATTGTTGACGATCCTAAAAAATGAATCAACTATAAAATCAAAGTAAGAAATTATTATTGAAATTAAATTAATGGATTATAAAATTTTATAATATAAAAGATAAAATGGACCGTTCAGATCATCGTAAAATATAATCATGTGGGCCACATCGTGTGACGACACACGCTGGAACTCAGTCGCAACAGAAGCAAAACGAACTCGTACTGAAAAACGCGCCTTTTGAAGAGGGGGAGAGTATTTATTACGAAACTGCCAGTGCAGCCAATGGAGTGGAGCGCGACGTGGCTGGGACCCTGAAAGTGGGGCCCACTTATAAAATGCAGCATCTAAATGGGGCCCACTAGACGCATGCATTTTGTATCTAAGCCGTCCATCCGTTTTTCGAACTCATTTTATTGCATTAAATAAAAAATAAATCAGATAAAAATCTCAGGTGGACCACACTACAAGAAATAGTGGTCATTGAATTCCCACCATTAAAGACTTCTTGTGGCCCACTGTAATGTTTATTTCCCATCCAACCCGTTGATAAGGTCACACAAACCTGAATGAAGTGAAAACACAAATATCAGATTCATACAGAACTTTTGTGGCCCACAAAAAGTTTTTCATAGCCATTCATCATTGTTTCTTGACGTGGTCCACCTGAGATTTGAATCACTTCATTTTTTTTAAGCTCTTGCAGTACTAAAAATGAGTAACAAAAAGGCGCGGTTTGGGTGGATCCCCGGATCCACTCAGGTCGGTGGATCCCCCACTGTGGGGCCACTGTGATGTATGTACCTTAAATCTACACTGTCCATCCATTTTGAAAGCTCAATTTAGAGCATTATTCCAAAAATGAGTAAGATACAAATCTTATGTGGACCATACCACGTGAAATAATAGTGATTGAATCTCCACCCTTAAAAACTTCACAGCAGAATGTTTATTTTCCATCCAACTTGTTAAAAACGTCCCAAAAACCTGAATGAAGATATCAAACAAGTATCTTTGACCTAAAACTTTTATCACCCACTAGAAGCTTTTAATGATTGAGTACCATTGTTTACCATATTATGGTCCACCTGTGAGTTGGATCAACTTTATTTTTTGAATTATGCTCTAGAATATGTTTTCAAAATAAATGGACCGTGTGAATGTAATACACACACATCACACAGTGGATGGCACAGTAAGGGATCCACCCACCTCAGTGGATCCGGTGATCCAGCTAATCCACGCCGGTAACGAAAAGGATGGATGGACGGCATAGATATACGATGCAGACATCATGGTGGGCCGCACATAGCTGTTTTCGGGTCCTAGACAAGTCGCGCCCGGTTCGGCTCTCACAAATGGGACCCACTGCATGGACCCACCCGCATAGGAACATCCCATGCGATGCGGTGGGTGGCTAACAAGAGAAATAATGCAATGCTGCACGTCTGACCGGGCCGGATTTGGTGAGGCGGGGATAACAACTTAGTGGGCGAGGACTTAATAGAGGCCCCACCTCAATGTCGTCCATTCATTTTTCCATATCGTTTTCTGGAAAATGAGGCAGATCCAAATCTCAGGTGGACCACACCGCGATGTATTAGACTACAGCCACACAGTTATGTATTAGACTACAACCACGCCGTCCATCCCGATTGAAAGCTCATTTTAGGGCATGATAATTAAAATAAAATAAAAAAAATGCAAATCCAAATATCAGATAGACCATTAAGAATTTCTTATGGGCCACAGAAGCTTTGAATCAAGATGATATTTGTGTGGTCTCTTCATCTATGTATCCGTGACCTTATCAAAAGGTTGGATGGTAAATAAATATTTTCGTGGAATACATGAAGTTTTTAATGGTGGGGATTCAATCACGGTTGTTTCCTATGGTGTGGTCCACCTAAGATTTGGGTCAACTTCATTTTTTATTAAGCCCTGAAATGAGCTGTCAAAACTGTTGGACGGTGTGGATTTAAGGCACATACATCACTGTAAGCCCCAAAATCAGAGGTCCCACCCACCTCCCCCATTCAAAACTTCCCGGTGCTAATGTTTATTTGTCATCTAACCCGTTGATAAGTTCACACGGACCTGAATACAGGACCCAAAAAGTTTTTAACGGTGGAAATTCAATCCTTACCGTGTGGTCCACCTGAGATTTGGATCTGTCTCTTTTTTTAGACCATGTCCAAAAATGATCCGGCGGAACGGATGGAGGGCGGGGATATACAGCGCATGCATCGAGGTGGGCCCACGGTCTGAGCCTTACCTACCAAGCTGTTACCGCTGCCTCACCTGACCCGCGTCCCATTCAACTATTGAGAGTGGGCCCCGCTTGTCAGAACTAAAAACCCGTGTATCATGTGGAAAGTCGTCCAGGATCCTCGGGAGAGGACTCTTGGGGCTATTTTGGTCATTTTCGATTAAACTTCCCCGGATCAAACCGTTCATCGACCGAAGCACGCGCTCGCCTGACAGCTCGGTTCTTACATATAACTGGCAGGCTTTGATAAGATCTGGACCATTCATTCGGTGGGTCATACCGTAGTGTTTGCAGCTTAAGGATTATATAGTTCGGATGACTGCTACTCATTCATCTCTTTAAGTATCCATTTGTAGCCGACAAATAGGATGGTCAGGATCATCTAATCGATTTTGATATTCAGCTAAGATACCTCTATTGTGGGTCCCACTGGATGAACGGTCCGGATTCCACAACATTCTGTACGGTCCACACAGATGGTCCATGATGTGAAAAATCCTAATGTACTTTCGTGTATCCCGGGGATTCATCGATGGATGATTCAGATTGCCAGAGGAGGACCAACATACTTTAGTGGAGCCCGAGGACTACTTTTTCTGGTGGTCCCGTGGATTACTAGACCAGTTCTTTTTCAAGACATTCTTAAAAGACGCGCCATGGCGAGGGAGACGATATTACCATAATGCCACTGAATTTATGATGTGACGAAACTGCCATTGGCTTCGAGTTCGTTTCCGTTCCTTACCGATTCCCGCTTCGTTCACAAGCTTCCTATAAAAAAGAATCGCGCGACTGAGATATATAGCGCCTCTCGGTAAATATATAAATTAGAACGCTTAATTCGTTATATGAGCCAAATATCTGTGTTGAATATAGGTTGATTGAAAATCTTATTAACTTTCCCTTTTCATCATACATATTTTTCTTTCCTAATGAGTTTGATGGCCTGATTTTCAGGTTAGTGGGTGTTCACCATGGTCCCGATCCATGAACGGTCCGAATCTCACGAGAATGGTCCATGTTAACTCGCGCGAATTCTACTAGAAGGCCCAAAGCTCAAATTTTTACGAGGAGTTATTCGATACTCCGGCAGAGAGTGATGCTCCATGCGCATGCGCATGCACAACAAATTGTTCATGTGTCATATATGTACTCCAAAATAAACTACCCAAGCAGTAGGACCCACATTACATGCGTCATGGACCCAAGAGAAGATCGTGTGGACGATCACAATATCAGAATAATGGACGTCTGTTTGTTAATTCCAACCGTTCATTTTTTTTTAACATCCACTAGATTTCGATCGATCAGCCCATGAGATTTGGTGATTTTGACAATCTATAGTAGGCCCATGATCTGAATGGTATAATTCAAGCTAATTTATATATTTTTACAAATTATACGCGCATGTGTATGGACCATTCAATACTCTACCAGAGTATGAAAGTTCTCGTCTGACTCGGATTCGGTAGTGACCGTCAGTACCAACGTTGGTGCTGCTCGGTTCTGTCAAAGATATGTGGACTTCATCATGATGTATGTGTTTTATCCACTCCGTCCATTCATTTTTCCACATTCTTTTAAGGCATGAACCTAAAAATAAGATAGATCGAACTCTCAGGTGGGCCACACCATAGGAAATAATAGTGATTGAATTTCACCATTACAAACTTCTTGGCACCAACGAAATTTCTGGATAAAGCTGATATTTGTTTTTCCCCTTCATCCAGTCTGTGTGAGCTAATCAACAGGTTGGATGTCAAATAAAAATTACAGTAGGCCCTAGGAAGTTTTGAATGGTGAACGTTCAATCACCACTTTTTCCTGTGGTATAGTCCACCTGAGATTTAGGTCTACCTCATTTTTGGGTCAGTATAATAAAATGATCTGGAAAAATGAATGGACGGCGTGGATAAAATACATACATCATGGTGGGCCCATAAAGTTTTTCCAACAGTGACGTCGGTACTTGAGGGGTCACTACCGAGTCCGAGTCCGCTGAGAAGCTGGTAGATGGTGATGTTGACCTTTGGGAGTTTAACAGGTTTTGAAATTTTTGTAAGGAGATGGTAGGGTAGATCCGGGAGAACCGGAATATGGTAGAGCCGATCAGTAACGTGCCAATCAGAATGATCAATCAGGACCGTTCATAACTTTAGATAAATCCTACCTATCATTTTTCTCCACCTTCATACAATGAACGTTCATGATTATCCTTTTTACTGTAGCTTTGAAGGTCATATATCAGATTAATAGGATAAACCTGTATAAGTCTATTTCAAATTATTTTCAATCCACACTAGGAGGATTTCGATGGACGGCTCTGATTGATACATCAATGTATTTAAACTGTACTCAGGAGAGTTTGCTCTACCCTATTCCAATTCTGCATATTCTACCGTATCATCTGCCGTAGTAGATTGGAAGCCACTTACCCGACCAAACTAATAACTGCTGCGTAGAAAAAGGAGTATGTTTTTGTAAGCGGCTTGCGTATGCCCCACCTGAAAGGAATTGGTCCAGACAGGAGCTCTGTGGACCCATTGTGATACATGGATTTCATCCACACCGTTTATCCATTTTAAAAAGTCATTTTATTTTATTAATTAAAGATCCTAGGCTCAAGTGGACCACACAGTGGGGATTAAACTCCCACCATTAAAAACTTCTTGGAAGCCACAGAAGTTTTCGATCAAGCTGAAATTTCTTTTTTAATCTTCATTCAGGTTTTTTTAACTTTATGAACAGGTTGGATGGAAAATAAACATCATGGTGGGCCCTAGGAAGGTTTCAATGGTGGACGGCCACCATTAACACTGCTGCTTCTTGTGGTGTGGTCTTCTTGAGTCTTGGATATATCTCATATTTGGTCAGATATCATAAAATGATCCGAAAAAATGGATGAACGGCTTCGCTGAAACCTATACATCAAGGTGGGCCCCACAGAGCCCCTGCCTGAACCGATTTCCGTTCAGGCGGGGGCAGGACGAAATCCACTTCCATATTTTTTTTCGAGTACCCAATAAAAACTAGAGTTTTCATGATAACAACTTCGATACTCCGGCAGGCGAAATGGTTCATACACATGCACTTGAGAACTTGTCTACCTAAGTGAGTTAAGATGGTTCGGAAAACAAAAATTGCACTGGAGAATCTGAGGTAAATGTCTCTCCAATTAGTGGACATGTAATGGACGGTTAACATGGAAAGATAGTTAACAGGCTCAATTCAAAAACCAGTGTCCATTAATCAAAGGTCAGGATTGTCCAATCTGTCTGATTTGGGGCTCATGGCCTATCTACTGTGAGTCACACGATGTGGACGGTTAGTTTGATTGATATGAAATACCTATGCCACGTGTACGGTTAATGAGTGCTTGAGCATGATCCCTCGCAGTCTGTCAGAGCATCAAATCATTCTTTAGGGGAACGCAGATTGCGTGGTGACCTCTGTAGGCCCCAGCATGATGCATGTGTTGGGCGCGCATTTCCTGCGAAAGCCTTGCGCAGGAAGTTCCTGCGCTGGGAACCAAGGTGGGGCCCACAGTGATGTTTTGGATAAATCCACTCCCTCAATCCGTTTCGGGAGCTCATTTTAGGATATGAGAACAAAAATGAACGGGATCCAAGACTCAAGTGGGCCTCACTAAAGGAAAAGGTGAGTAGGTAAATTACTCCCATTGAAACCTCCCTGCGGTCCACAGTGATGTTCGTATGACATCCATACCGTTCATAACGTCACTACTACTGGGATGAACTTGAAACACAAATATTATCCTGACTCGAAACTCCTGGGGCTCCACAAATATTTCAACTGTGGACGTTCAATCCTCACGTTTTCAGCCCACTTGAGACTTAGGATCTGGTTCATTTCTGTTCTCATGTCCTAAAATGAGCTCCCAAAAAGGATGGACAGGTGGGTTTATCAAAAACATGTAGGCCCCACCTTGGATCCCAGGGCAGCGCAAGGCTTTAGCAGAAAATCCACGCCCGTACATGTTTTATCCCCGCTATAAATCCGTTTTGCCCGCTCATTTTAAGGCATTAGCTCAAATTGAAGCATAACCAAAACTCAAGTGGACCACACCACAGGAAACGGTGGGTATTGAATGCCAACCATACAAAACTTCCCGAGGCACACAAGTTTTAGATCAGGCTTATATTTTCTATTTCCTTCATCAATGTGTGTGGGGCCTTATGATAAATAAACATCAAAGTGGGCCTTGGGAAGTTTTCAGGGCAAGCATTTAGTCTCCACTGTTTTTTATGGTGTGGTCCACTTGAGCTATGTAAATGCTTGGATTTTGGCCTATGCCTTAGAAGGAACTGTTAAAACGGATGAACGGCATGGATATCACACATGACATCATGGTAGGCCCCACAAAGCCCTGACACCACATGTAGCTATGTGGTGGAGCTTTACACGAGCCAAGTTAGCTCCGCTGGCTCACTGGACACGGTTCGAGCTAGTTTGATCCGGCTTGGTTCGGAGGTTTAGTTCAAGCCGAGTTGACTCAATCTTTTATCAGCTTAAAGATTTTCAAGGCGATGTCAAGCTAACCTGGCTTAATTTGCCTCAACTCAAAACTTGGCTTCTATTAATTCAGCTCAAGGTCAACTCAACCTAACTAGCTGAAAAGAAAGGTTATTTAGTCTCACATTGAAAGATAGAAAACTCTATGTAAAAGTAAACTCAGTTTGAAAGCTAGGCTGAACCAAACCAAGTATCCCATTCTAACTCGAACAGCTTTGGTCAACATAGCCTGAAAATCAAGTTGCATGTAGGAATCAAAGGTTATTTAATAGATCACCCATTAGATTTGGACTCTTTAACATCCATTTGATGGTCACAAATCAAAGGCTGCAACTATCTGATCATTGTGGTCTTCAGGTCATTTTTTGCAATGCATCCGAGCCATGCAAAATGGTAGGCCGCACCAAGAAGATCACCATATGCAAAAATCGGGCCAGCCCACTCATCAAGTACGTTATGCCATTAAAATCAATGGACAACCAACAATCTGACTCAACGTGTATGTGAGGCCCACCTAACGTGTGGATCCAAAAGAATCTCAACACAAGTGATCTTCAAGGTGGGGCCCATCTTTAAAAGACTCGGAGACTCAAGACTTGCCGACTAGTTTGGTCCTGAGTCAAGACTCAGCCGTCGGTTGATCCGGCCGAGTTGCATCAAACCCGAGTCTTAAGGTCATGATCTCAAGCTCCCATTTATGCAAAAGAAAGAAAAATACACCTGTGAGAAAATTGTGATCATTGGCTGGACCGTCAGATTCTAGAGGCCCACCTCTTTTAAAGTATAAAAGGCCTTTTGAAAGAAAAGGAAGAATGAGAGGGATGAAACAATTTGAATATTCTTCCCACAACAGCACCAACGGTATTTTGGATTACAGCACAAACACCATTCTAATCAAGTCATAGCCGTTGGTCATCATGATGATTTTCATCAAGCAATGTGGGTGGGACCCCTGACTGTGGGGCTCACATTGATGTATGTGCCTTAAATCCACACCGTCCAACCATTTTGAAAGCTCATTTTATAGCATGATCCAAAAAATGAAGCTGACTCAAATCTTAGATGGACCACACCACAGGAAACAGCCGTGATCGAATCCTTACTATTAAAAACTTCATGGATTCCATCGGAATATTTATTTGCCATCCAACTGTTGATAAGTCACAATCACCTACATGAAGAGACCACACAAATACCATCTTGATCCAAAGCTTTTGTGGCCCACAAGAAGTTTTTAATGGTCAATCACCACTGTTTCCTGTAGATTTTAATGGTCATTCTCCAAAACGAGCTTTGGATACGGGTGGATGGCGTGGATGTAGTCACATACATCACAGTGGGCCCCACAGTCAGGGTTCTCACCTAATCCACTAGGCAACACACATTGGACTACGCAACACACATGACATGCAAGGTCCATGGACCCCACCATGCTGTATGTCTGACATCCACTCCATCCATCTTATCAGAACCGTCCACTTAAATCCAAAATGTCAACCCGATACAGAATTCACACGATCCACACCCACAGGAACAATGTAAAATTCACTTGAAACCCAAATCGGATTGCGAGTAACTCAGTTTGCTTTTATCATACTGAGTAAACTCTGTTGGGCCCACTGTGAATTTATGTAGTTTATCCATGCCGGCCATCCATTTTTCTAGCCCATTTTAGCAGTTGAGCCCAAAATTAAAGCATATATATCCAAAGCCCAAGTTGATCACACCACAGGAAACAGTGAGAATAATGATTTCCACTGTTGAAACCTTTCTACAGTCCCACAGTGATGTTTATTTATCATCCAACCTGATCATAAGATCACACAGACATTCATGAATGGAAAACACAAACATCAGCTTGATCCCAAACTTCTTTGGCCTAAGAACTTTTCAACCGTAGATGTTTAATTCATATTGTTTTCTGTGGTGTCTTGATTTTTGGGTTCAAGCTTTAAAATTATATGTTAAAATGGATGGATAGAGTGGATAAAATACATAAATTATGTTGAGCCCCATAGAGTTTTACTCGTCCGCTTAGCTTAGGTACTGAGTGCACAATCAACTCCCCTTTAAACCTCTTAAATTCATAGTGTGGTCCACCTGAGTTACTTAGTACGCATAGCTCAGGTACTGATTATTAGAGCTGCACATGAGCCAAGCTAGCTCAATTAGCTCGATTGACTTGGCTCAAACAAGCTCAATTCAGAGGTTGGGTTTAAGTCAAACTGAGCCGTTTTCTCAAACTCCAAAAGGATTTTTTAGCCGAGCCTAAGTTGGCAGAGTTTGATTTGGCTCAGCTCAAAGTTTGGCTTGGCTCATATATATATATATATATATATATATATATATATAAAATGTAAGTTTGTGAAAATATATAAATTTGTGAAAATAGTACATTTTTTTTCCAAGTTCAACCCTTAGCTCAAAAAGCTTGAGCTTGAATTCGGCTCAAAAGTTGACCAAACTAAGCTGAGCTGAGTTAGGCCCAACTTCATTAGGCTCAGCTTGGTGTACAGCTCTACTGATTATGTGTGTTGTATCAAAACCATAGATTGACGACTGGTCCATTCGCGACTCACCTCGTCTAGTCCAGTTGGACTCAGTCGAGTCCAATCTGGTTAAATGCCACTAGTCAGGAGTAAGAGTTAGCTTGAGTTGGGTGACTCACGAGTCACGACTCAACTCAAAACCGAACACGATGTCCGAGTCCCCGAGTCTTAAAACCATGATCAAAGCAGTATTCTTTTGATTGTAACCCCTCTGCGATGGGGGCCAATGTTACGTGTATGCCAGGATATCTTTTCCTAAGAAAGAAAGCATCCCAGAACACAGAAGGAAAAAAAAAGAAAAAAAAAGAAGTTACTTTCAAAAGTAGCTGGTGATGGGAACTCTGAATTTCAATTCCAAACAATTCATGCTTTTGAAGAGGCTTTTTGCAAAGATTAGCAAAGCTGAATTTCTAAAAAGATGGCAAAAGGAAAATCTCAGCACCCACTCATCACTAAATCTCTACCTGATCATGACACTAATCTGATTGAAAAGATTGGTGATGTGAAGTCGGCCACACCTGGACCATGGTTAAAAGATTCGGCAACTCGGACCGACTAGTTCAGTGGCCCACACCTGAACCATGGTTAAAAGACTCGGGGACTCGGACTGACTAGTATGGTTCTTATTCCAGTTGGGGCTCGACTCACTTGAGAGTGAGTTGTGGCGTTGAACCGGATCCAGTCTGACTACGTCCATGTTGACTCAAATGACTTGCATCACACACGACTGAGTCTTAAAACCATGCTTGGACCGATGAGGGGAATTTCTCACTTGGGTTTTGGATCAACTCAATTTTTGTGTTCACATTCTAACATGGTCTTTCGCAAAATGATGGATGGAATGGATGGCCAACAAACATCATGGTGGGCCATAGCTTTTTGTTGCTTAGGCTCCCAACATCTATTAAGAAATTGAGGTGGGCTTCAGTGTTGCACAGCACGCCAACAACGCGGGTGAACTGAGATCCAATCTCTGGTCTCACCCACAAACGATAAACGGGAAGTAATAATAACTAGAAAAGGAATCACATAAACCAACAACCCACAAGACAGAGATTTACGTGGAAAAACCCTAACAAGGGTAAAAAACCACGGGTGCAAACTTCACTATGAAGAAAAATGAAGTTACAAGCAATGCACTTACCTTCTCCTATGCTCCCATGCACAGAGATGGCCCTTTTGCTTATCTTTTTTCCTTTTTCTCACCTTGGACGTATAGAAACCCTAATCCCCCTACCTAATCCCGGTTTACACCCCTTTATATAGTAAACCCCGCAATTAGAACACAAAATAAGAAACCCGTGTCTTAAGCCCGCGCCCGGTCGGGCGCCCGGTCGTAACTGGGTCGAGCGCCCGGCCAATACAAAAAACGTCCAGCGTGAATAAAACATGAAATAGACCAATTTCGGGTGCCCGGCCGTTCACAAAACGGTCCAGCAGCCTATGGCCCAAATGGTCTGAATATCGGGCGCCCGGACGGTCTGATGACCGGGCGAATCGTAGACATCTTCACCATGCGAATCGTAGACCATGCGAATCGTAGACATCTTCACCATTGACATGTGTGGCTGTCTCCGCACTCAACAATCTCCCACTTGGAGACAATCACCACCTGATCCTTCGTCTTCTACATCCGGAGTGCACCACCTCCCAGTCTTCAAGCCTGAAAACCAACCAAAGCTGAACAGAGCTTCAGCTTCTCTCGTGTAACCGCCTTGGTCAATATATCTGCAGGATTCTCACTTGTATGAATCTTCTCCAAAGCAATCGATCCATCTTCCAGTAACGAACGTATGAAGTGATATCTGATATCAATATGCTTGGTCCTCGAATGAAAGGCTGAATTCTTAGCCAAGTGTATTGCACTATGACTGTCACTGTAGAGCTTGCAATCTGCTTGCTTCTTCCCCAACTCTTCCATAAAACCTTGCATCCACACCATCTCCTTGCACGCTTCTGTAGCTGCAATATATTCTGCTTCCGTTGTACTGATGGATACTATCTTCTGTAACTGAGAGATCCAACTGACTGCAGCACTACCCAGGGTAAAGACATACCCTGTAGTGCTCCTTCTGCTGTCGATATCTCCTGCCAAATCTGAATCGACGTAGCCTTGTAGCTTAATTTTCGATCCTCCATAACACAGCCCTACATCCACAGTACCTACCAGGTATCAGAGGATCCACTTCACAGCTTCCCAATGTTCCTTCCCAGGGTTGTTCATGTACCTGCTAACAACTCCCACTGCTTGAGCAATATCTGGTCTCGTGCCAACCATAGCATACATGAGGCTCCCTATGGCTGACGCATAAGGGACTTTAGCCATGTAGTCCCGTTCCTCCTGCGTTTTAGCTCCTTGCTCCTTAGAAAGCTTGAAGTGGTTAGCTAATGGAGTACTAACCGGCTTAGCACCTCCCATGCTGAATCGATCAAGTACCTTGGCTATGTACTCTGCCTATGACAAAACTAACTTCTTGTTTTCCCTGTCACGCTTTATCCTCATGCCTAGGATTTGTTTTGCAGCTCCTAAATCCTTCATGGCAAACTCTCTAGACAGTTGTCTTTTGAGATCTGAGATGTCCTTCATGCTTGATCCGGCTACAAGCATATCATCAACATACAGAAGAAGAATGATATACGACGTATCAAACTTCTTCAAGTAGCAACAGTGGTCTGCATGACATCTCCTGTACCCGTTTCCCGATATGAAACTGTCGAACTTCTTGTACCACTGCCTTGGGGCCTGCTTCAGACCATATAGACTCTTCTTCAGTCTACACACCTTGTTCTCCTTTCCTGGTGCCACGTATCCTGTCGGCTGATACATATATATCTCTTCTTCAAGGTCTCCATGAAGAAAGACTGTCTTAACATCTAGCTGCTCTAGATGTATGTCCTCTGTAGCCACTATACTCAAGACCATGCGAATCGTAGACATCTTCACCACAGGTGAAAATATCTCTGTGAAATCGATACCTGCCTTTTGTTGGAACCCTTTCACAACCAGTCTAGCCTTGTACTGTTTCGAACCATCGTGCTCCTCCTTCAGTCTGTAAACCCACTTGTTATGAAGAGCTTTCTTACCCCTGGGTAGAGTGACTAGCTCCCACGTACGATTAGACTCAAGAGAGTCCATCTCATCTTCCATGGCTTGCTCCCACTTAACCTGCATATCTGACCGTAACGCCTCTTCAAAACACTCTGGCTCACCATTATCTGTCAGCAGTAGATAATGTAAGGAGGGTGAATATCGGACCTTGGGTCTCCTCTCCCGAGTAGACCTCCTCACAACCGGTGTTTACGGCTCTGCCTCATCATGCTCCTGTGCATGCTCATCCTATGGCACTATAACACCCGTGTCTGGTAACTCTTCCAACTCTACGAATTCTTTCTCATCGGCCTTGTTTTGCTTTTGCTGCATGCTGTCCTTATGCATCACCTTTTCATTGAAGACTACATCCTTACTTCTGCTGATTTTTTGGTTCTCAATATCTCAAAACCGTTAGCCAAAATCATTCTGCCCGTAGCCTATAAACGTGCACCTCCTGGACTTCGCATCCAGCTTGTTTCTGTGCTCTGCATCAATGTGAACATAAGAAGTGCAATCAAACACTCTGAGATGTGCAAGGTTCACCTCTTTCCCAGTCCACGTTTCTTCTGGTAGCCCACCATCCAATGGTGCTGAGGGACTTCTATTGATGAGATATACGGCAGTATTCAGAGCATCTGCCCAAAAGGTCTTGGGCAACCCTGCATGTAGCCTCATGCTCGTAGCGCGCTCAAGAATGGTCCTGTTAATGCACTCAGCCACACCGTTCTGCTGCAGTGTACCTGGAATCGTTTTCTGATGTTTGATTCCATTTGCTGCATAATACTCCTCAAATCTCTTGTCACAGTATTCTCCCGCATTATCCAATCTGAAACACTTCACAGTTTTACCTGTCTCATTTTCTACCATAACTTTCCACTTCTTAAATACATCGAATACATCTGATTTGTGTTTTAAGAAGTAGACCCACAGTTTTTTACTAGCATCATCAATAAAAGAAACAAAGTAACGTGAGCCACCAAGAGATGATACCTGTGCCGGTCCCCACACATCAGTGTGTACAAGCTCCAATAGATGCGTCTTTGGAGTGCGTCCTGTCTTCTTGAAGCTAACTTTCTTCTGCTTGCCATACACGCAGTCCTCGCAGAATTTCAGATCGATTGCCTTCAACCCTGGTAGCTCCCCCTTTGATAATAGCACTTTCATCCCCTTCTCACTCATATGTCCTAACCTCTGATGCCATAACTGCCCGTTCATTCCAGTTGATGCAACTGCGAGTGAACTATACGATCCGGAAGTCACATACAAAGTATCTTCCTTCTTGCCTCGAGATATAACCAAGGCACCTTTTGTGACCTTCCATGCATCGCTCGTGAATGTTGTCACATATCCGGTATCGGCCAACTGCCCCACTGAGATCAGATTCCATCTCAAACTCGGTACATGTCTGACATCCTTCAGCTTCAAGACCGTTCCGTCTTTCTGACTTAAATGAACGTCTCCTTTGCCAACAATACTGCATGGCTCATCATCACCCAGATAGACTCTTCCAGAGTTACCTGAGACATAATCACGACGAACTTCTTTTGATGAAGTGGCATGAAACGAAGCACCCGAGTCTATAACCTAAGACTCATTACGCGCATCAAGAGACAAGATCAACGCCTCCGTGTCACTCTCCTCAGATAGATTCACTGAATCCTTCCCACCTTGAGAGCTTCCTTCTTGTTTCTTAAGCGCCCTACAATCACGCTTCATGTGCCCCTTCTTCCTACAATGCCAACACCTGTCCTTGTCTTTCGGTCCCTTGGACTTATTCCTCGACTTAGAACGCCCATGTTTATTGCTACCTTTGTTTGAAGATCTTCCTCTTCCTTCAACGTTTAGAGCATTTCCTGAATCCCCTGAAGTTCTTGATGCCTTTCTTCTAGATTCTTCGCTTAGAATTAGACCGGTCACATCATCGAATTTCAACTTTGTAGATCCTGAAGAATTGCTCACGGCAATCACCAAACCACCCCAACTGTCTAGCAAACTTGACAAGATCAATAGGGCCCTGACCTCGTCATCAAAAGTGATGCCAACGGATTCCAATTGGCTCGTGAATGTATTAAACTCATTTAGATGTTCAACCACGCCCCCACCATCTGACATCTTCATGTTGAATAGCCGTTTCATAAGATGAACCTTATTTGATACCGAGGGTTTCTCATACATCGTAGCCAAAGCCTGCATTAATTCTTTTGTGGTCTTTACTTTGGATATGTTGAAGGCGACGCTCTTAGACAAAGAGAGTCGAATCGTTCCTAAAGCCTTCCGATCCATTAAAGCCCATTCATCATCTGTCATCTTCTCTGGTTTCTTCTTTTTTCCTTCTAGAGGAATGCAGAGGTCCTTCTGATACAGATAATCCTCCATCTGCATCTTCCGGAAGACAAAGTTTGAACCATCAAACTTCTCAATTCTAATTTTTCCATCTTCCGCCATCGCTCACAGTTGAACTAAACCAATAGCTTTGATATCAGTTGTTGCGCAGCACACCAACAACGCCGGTGAACCAAGATCCAATCTCCGGTCTCACCCACAAATGATAAACGGGAAGTAATAATAACTAGAAAAGGAATCACATAAACCAACAACCCACAAGACAGATTTACGTGGAAAAACCCCAACAAGGGTAAAAAACCACGGGTGCAAATTTCACTATGAAGAAAAACGAAGTTAGAAGCAATGCACTTACCTTCTCCTATGCTCCCATGCACAGAGATGACCCTTTTGCTTATCTTCTCTCCTTTTTCTCACCTTGGACGTATAGAAGCCCTAATCCCCGTACCTAATCCCGGTTTACACCTCTTTATATAGTAAACCCCGCAATTAGAACACAAAATAAGAAACCCGCGTCTTAAGCCCGCGGCCGGTCGGGCGCCCGGTCGTAACTGGGTTGGGCGCCCGGCCAATACAAAAAATGTCCAGCGTGAATAAAACATGAAATAGACCAATTTTGGGCGCCCGGTCACTTTGACCGTCGGGCACCCGGCCGTTCACAAAACGGTCCAGCAGCCTATGGCCCAAATGGTCTGAATATCAGGCGCCCGGTCATCAGACCGTCTGGGCGCCCGACCATTGACATGTGTGGCTATCTCCACACTCAACATTCAGTTCCCATTAGAAGTGCTAAGATTCACTCATATCCGCCCCATCTATCAAAAAATCCTATCCATCGGAGCAGTGGACATGAAGGCCCAATAGAAAACAAAATTAGTTACCCAAAGTAATGGTAGGATTATTGTCTAGTAAATTTTAAGCCTTGTTAGACAACTAAAAATGAGTTCATCTCATTTTAATAAACAATAATTATGTATTAGAGATTTTGATTCTCTAATATATAATGTATATTATAACGCGAGTAGTGAAGGATATTTTTACCCCTACAATTAGTTTTCAACTCATGTATAACGTTATGTATTGAAGAGACATGAAAAGACATTTTAAATGGAGTTATAAGTATTTTAGAAATTAAAAGAAAAAAAATGTACATGTTTCACAAGGTAAGGTACAGATTTATGTATTTAAGAGACATGAAAAGACATTTTAAATGAAGTTATGAATATTTCAGAAATTAAAAAAAAAATGTACATGTTTCATAAGGTAAGGTTCAAATTTCATTCACAAATTTACTCGATGGTTTATATTTTTCAAAAAAAGAGTCAAAAAGCTCAACGCGGGTTTACCCTCTCTCTCTCTCTCTCTCTCTCTCTCTCTCTCTCTCACCAATGCTGACTTTCCCCAACTAGTTAAGCACCCATTGGGGTTGCTTTCAAGAATAGAAACCCATATGAGTAGAACTTTCATAAGATGCACCTCGTCAATTAGGTATATTACTCCATTCTAACCATTGAACTCAAAAATCATTATCATCCAAAACTTGAATAGGCCACGCTGGATGAAATAGTTGAAAAAGAACACCACAATTAGTTTTGTGTAGTGCTTACCATGGTGCTTATTAGGAGAAATGCTGAAAAATACGTTAATTTTAAATTTTCTAACAATGGAATTGCCTCGAATGCATTATTATAATTGTATTTTTCGTTGCACGGAAATATAGACACTGATGAAGGAAAGTCCAACATAGATATAAATTTTCAATCATAAGGATAGAGAATACTATACACAATGAAATATCTAGATTTAGTTTATTAGGATCTCTATGAGAAAAGATTTCTTAGGTTAGGATTAGAGAGAAGAGAAGAATGTATCTCACACAAAAACACATATATTTATAAACCTCTGTCTTAAATAAATCAAAATTAGAGGCTAACTCCAATCTCTTTTATATTATACTAGTAATGAAGTTTATGAAATTACGTCCACCTATCTTCTTAGTTAAAAAATTTAATTTATACCATCCAATTAAGTAAATCCAATGTGAGATCCTTAAGAATATAGAATCCTCCCTAAAAAATAACATAGCACCAAATTCATAAGTGAACCAAAAACTATTTATCCCTATATCAAACTGCTTGTCCTAAATTGTTAATTAGATTATACTTAATTGAGTACATCTAATTCCAAATATGCAGATACAAATTCTAATACTCTTATTGTAATGCATATTTGTTTTCTTTTGAGATAGAATAAATTTTATCTTTATAAACATAATCGTTCAAAATTGTCAAAAAAAATTAATATAACATAAAATAAATATTTTTCAAAAATAGTTTACAATAAAATCCATCCATATGATCACATACCTTAGATAAGTCTCTGATGTATTATCACCACTATGTGATCATTTTCGATTTTTCTCTCATGCATCTCTTTGACTTTAGTCTTGAAATGGCCGCTTTCTGAGTATGCTTTTAACCCAATTGATTTATGTGTATAGTTTTTAGAATACACAACAAAGTACCGTCACTTTATTGCAATTTTGACACAAAACGTAAAATAATAATGACACAAAAGTCAATTATGAGACTAAAATACTCACACATGATTAGATTAAAACCGATTTGCCGCTTGTAGGTAATTGGTCTCATAGCACGTGTGTCTCAATTTATACATCGTAAATGATCTTTCTATATAATTATTCATCCAATCAACTAATGATTCATCTATGTTGTAATATATAAGCTTACATAATTTGATCAGTTATGGAGTTGATAGTGTCGATCTATGGAAATCTCATCCCAATCATCTTGTAATTCAGGGCAAAGGTACGTCTCATATGTACATGCACCTTAATATGAATCACTTCTATTGTGCATACAATTTATAATGGTTCATGTATGTAAGAAACAAACCAACCATTTTAATTGATGAATATTAACCACATCTCATCTTAATGGTTAATCTTAATAGGTATATCTATGCATATACTATTATGAAACAATTACATTCATACATATTAACTCAAATATTGAAAAATCTCAATATAATTCATTAAATATGTACATATGTCAATAGTGGTCTACTATACTACACAAAATCTAATATTTTATGGGCCATCTAATTCATTCATTAGATGTGCTTCATCATGATGAAAAAATTACCTAGAAAAGTTATAATATTCCAAGACTTAGTTGGAGTTGGGCCATACCATGTAAATTGAGAGTTTTAGGTATAAGTTTATAGGGTGGCCTAGTTGAGAGTTGAATTAGTTTGATTTTTCAAATCAAGGCCAAATAAAGTATGGTTTACCTGATGGATGGTATAAATTATATTATGTTCAGTTATTTATTGGGTACATACTGGTGAAAGAAACACCAGTATGTACCTAAGTGAGTTCAACTTTCCCTCTGCCCTATTTCTCTTCCTTTCTCTACATGTGCACCGCATGTGCTATACACTCTAGTTACTGGTTAATTAAAGGCCAGGAGCTCATTTTTAGGCCTCTCTTAAATAGGGTCATACTTTTAAAACAATAGCTGCTTGTCTTAGGGCCCTATAGATGCATGGAGCCGTTTGTTACATCACTCTTCCTCTTAGTGCAATGATTCTACCATTCTTAAGTTTCATCCTGCCATTTTCCTTCTATGTGGTTAAAACACTTTGTGACTTGGCCTAACTTGTTCAATCTTGAGACAAGTACACTCACGGTAGTTGAGGTGGGTGACTCGTGCTATTGGACTAGATTGGGTGCTACAAAGTCGGAGTAGACTAGGATGATTGCCATCAAGTACTAGTTAAAGCCTCAAAACCATACTTTTGTATCTACATTATAAATAATCCTTTTATGTATTGTGCTATTTTGATTTTTTGTTAGCATTACATGGCAAATGGCTCAAATCTTGGGCACCATCGTAGGTTGGATCTCTAAGACATGTATGTGTTTCTTACTCAATGAAAAATTGTCCTAACTCATTCAGGCTCAAGTCGAATCATGACTTGCCACAGCCGAGGGTTTACCCTCTAACTCACCCGAGTTAAAGGTGAATGGGGGATTGACTTGTGGTATGGATTCATGCACAAATCTATCGCATTCAACCCCCCCCCCCCCCCCCCCCCCCCCCCCCCCCAAAAAAAAAAAAAAAAAAAAAAAGAACACGTGTGGATGATCTAGGTGGACAATATACATGTTAGAGATAGCGGGGCCATTGATTAGACCATAAGCATGCCATGGACAATAAGAATGTTGGTCCTATGATTAGGGAGGTTAGATTTTGTATGGAGTAAAAAGGTTGTTAAGAAATGGTTCATTGGTCTAAATTCGATTCGTATGTTGTTGATTGCACTGACTTTTGTCACATAACATGTTCACAATTCGCACTAATTGATTAATGACCAAGATCTTTGACACGTGACTAACTTTGAATCACAACCCTCTGGAAATATTTGCTATAATGGTTTTTCAGGGGCAATCCTTTACTCAGTGGTGGCATGTAATTATCACAACCTATCAGCTTATGATCCACATTGGATATGTCTTCTCTAAAGAAATTAAGAGGATGTTTGGATTTGGGTAAAGTTACACCTCCAATAATAGTCATAGATATGTGATTGTTAGACGATGAATTAGGTGTCTCTAGTGAAGAGGTTGAACTACTTGTCAATGTTACTTCATAGTTTCGTTGCACATAAGGATCATAGTTTTATACATTCATGACATGTTTTAATATGCCATTTGTGCGACGTTCCAAGCTCAAGCATCTATATTTAGCACCATCAATCTTCAAGCACCAAACAATATGCACATGTAAATTAGAGTTGTACATAAATCGAGCTAGCTCGAAAAGCTCTCTCGGCTTGGCTAAAAAAAGCTCGGCTCGGCTCGTAGAGTTGAACAAGCCAAGTCGAGCTTATTTTATAGGCTTGTTGAAAATTCAAACCAAGCTCGAGCCTGACTTGAGCTCGATTCGGCTCGGCTTGAACCAGGCTCGGTTCGGCCCGAACTAGGCTCGATTCGGCTCGGCTCGTATACAGGCTATGTATTTAAAAATATATTATATATTATATATAATATATAAAAAAAAGTTTAAAAAAATAAAATAAAATCCTAAAAGTTGCCCTCGTATTCGGCTGCCTGACCACCTTTTGGTCATTCGGCCTCCACGAGGACCATGACCCCTGATCTCTCTCTCTCTCTCTCTCTCTCTCTCTCTCTCTCCGCTCATCGCTCGGCTATTCCAGCAGTCTCCAACCTTGTCCGATAGCCGACCTCCCTCCAACCCTGGGCAACTCCCATTCTGGCAGTCTCCAACCTTATTCGAAAACCGACAACCCCTGTTTAAGAGCCGACCTCCCTCTAGCTGACAACCACCCATGTCTGATAGTTGACGACCTCCCCTGTTCGACCGTCCCAATCTCGAAAGCCCAAGATCGATTCAACTCAAATGCCCAAGCTTTATAGTGGCTCGAAAGCTCGGCTCGAATTTAGGTTCGAAAGCTTGAAGCTCGAATAAGTTCGAACATGCTCGAATTTGGCTCGAAAGCTCGACCAAACCAAGCCAAGCCTGCTAGTTGGGCTCGAGGACCAAGCCAAGCCAAGCCCGAGCCCAGGTCGCCCGCTGACCAAACCAAGCCTAACTGTGCAAAGCTCGGTTCGGCTCGGTTCGTGTATACCTCTAATGTAAATATGTTATCACTGATCTTTAATCTCACCACATGTGTCATAATCTATCCTATCCACGATCTAGAGTGTTTAACAAACATGAATGCAAATAACTTGGTAGTGGATGGCTTAGCAAAAATGGCTAGCAAGGGTTGTCCTAACAAACTTTATTGGAGTTGTGCAGACCTTCCTAGGGACATTAGAAGCCTCCTAGCTCTAGACAATGCTGGGATTGGGTTGGTTAGAAGGACTAAAGTTAGGAGAGTGAGTTGTTTATGTGTTAGGGGGATGTCTTTGAGTTTTATTTTATTTTATCTTATTTTTAATTTTTTTTTTTTTTGGGTTCTCTTTTATATAAGGGCTCATATGATAGGTGGGGCCCCAGCCTTTTTGTGGGGCTGCACCAGAATGTGTGTTGATTGTCTATTTTAGTAAATGTTATGTTTTTGTTATAAAAAAAAAAGGGAATGCAACAACGACTCAGCAATCACATGTACATGACTATCAAGCCTGGATAGCATGTTATGGATTACTAGTTGTGACATTACTTTGCCCAAATTTGAATAGACCCTAAATTGGCCCTGAAGCATGGCCGACCCTCATGATCATGTATGACCACTAAAGAGAAAGGGTCCACCGTTGATGCTTATGACCCCACCATCACTCTACTTGGATAACTAAACACATTCAAATAACTTCAAGACGAACCAATGGTAAAACTATTTGTACTCATTTAATCATTTCGCAAGCCCTACTTGTTCACCCACAAGCGGACTTGCCACCGTGAGATCCAAGCCTTCCATCAAGTGGGCCATGATACATTAATCTTCTTGTACAACTTTTTCATTTAATAGGCCATCATAGAACAACACCTTGATCAAACCAAACCAAATTTAGTAATTAGATATTAGCCAATTATCATATGTTAGTGGGGCCACTGATAATATGATCACAGCTCACCACTTTATCATGTGATGGAATCTTAGTAAGTGTGGACTTTTTAAAAATGTAGAGATAAAAAAATGGCTAAGAGCTCCTGGTAGTTTAGGGTTCTTTAGAGCCATTTATCACTTTTTCTCCATCTTTGTGCATAAATAGTATAGATTTTTTAAAATTTAATTGGACAGTCATACAATGTAGATTAATTTAGCCACTTCCCATATTAGATTATGCTTATAATGTAAGCTTTTCCAATTTAAATAGAGAGCAACTTCTCTTTTGTACTCAAAGTGTGGATACAATCTGAGGTTTGATAACCCCCACACCAACGTCTACCCATGCAGCACGCATGCCAATCTGGCAAGTTGGAAAATGACCTTAAACTTAAGTTGGTCTATTCATTAGGTGGGCCACCCCTTACAAAAAGGAATGAATGGTTCAAATAGAATTGCTATTGGTCCACATTCAACATACATGTGTGGTTGACACTTGAGCCAGGCCTAAGTTGGGCCCACGCCGAAGATGACCATATATCAAAATTCTAGCTGGTTTACTCATCCGGTGGGCGCCAGCCTTAAGCAAAATTCTTGAATACCAGATCCAGACCTAAGCCACCCGGCCCATTTATAAATGGTTCTGGGTGGATTTCCCTATACCAGACCTATAAATGAGTCTGACAGAGTTGAGTCAGACCCGGCCCAACCAAGACTCACCCATTTAGTGAGAAGGGTTTGGGTAAAAAATTTAGACCTAGACACATTTAATAAATGTGTGGGTCTAGTTTTGACTAAACCTGCCCCAAATCCGATCATTTACAGCCCTACTGGTCCACTCATTAGGTGGCCGTGGGCCACCTTCGTGAAATAAAATGAATAGATACTTTGGGAAACTTGGCAAGGGTCCACATTCAACTTCCTCATGTGGCCCGTGTGTGTGATGAGTGAACCGGCACGATTAGTTATGATCATCTTCATGGTGGGGTCCACCCTATGCAGTGCTCAGATGTTGTGGACACTCAATATGTTCAACGCATGTGGTGCCGATATTGGCAATTTGATGCTGGCTTTTGAACAATTAAAATATGCCTGACTCAGACAAATCAGTTGAGTCACCCACCGAGTCAACTCAGGACCGGACAAGTCGGTCCTTCTACAACTAGGGCTGTCAACGGGCTGAGCCTGAGGTTGGCTTACTGCCTGACCCATTGACAGCCCTATCTAAAACATCTGTTGAGTGTGTGTGTGTGTGTGTGTGTGTGTGTGTGTGTGACATCCACTCCATCCATCAGTTGTGGGCCCAAAAATCTTCCTGATCCGGAACTCAGGAGGGCCACTCCACAAAAAACAAATGGCAAGGATTTGAACCATAGCTCTGTTTGGAGTCCAACAAATTGAGTATATTCCATCCAGTCCGTTCATCCGGTGCATATCACCCAGATGAACGAATATACTCGAAATCAGCCTGATTCAAAACTCAGCTGGGCCACACTACATTAAGAGGATTTAGGCATGATTTTTTGTTGTTCTCTTTGCTGTGGCCCACACGAGTTTTGGATTTTGGGCTGCATTGTGAGTATGAGGACATGCACCTGAGGAAGGAGTCCCCAAGATGAGTCATCCCTGAATCGAGCATGTTGCGACTTGACTCGAGACTGGATGAGTCACTCCAAGTCGCTTGGACTTGGTTGGAAACGATCCGGTTCGATACCATGAGTCACCAAGACGACTCACCCCAACTCAAGCGAGTCACGACTTGACTCAAGGCTAGATGAGTCTCTCCGACTCTGGTAACTTTATTGACCAAAATCCCAACGAGTCAAGTGATCACACAACCCACTGGACCATTTCTCTTTTAAGATATCTACATAAGCTGAAAATGATAGCAAGTTGTGGTATATCCACATCACATGACTTCGAAGACAAGTACTGTGGATGATTGTATGGGTTTGAAGCATATGGCTGCAGCTTTTGTTGGTGACATAGTACTCTTCATGGCTTGGTTATTACCCCACCAAAAAAAAAAAAAAAATAGAAGTGGTGGGTCCCACATGGGTCTGTGGGTGCATGTGTACACATCCATGGCCTTCTTTTCTGTTTCAGGCATCCAGCTTTGCATCATAGTGCCTATTATTCTACTTTCTGTTCACATGATTGCCTTGAGGTTTTTGGACCTTTCCATCAGGTGATCCACAATATATGACCCATCTGATGGGACGCATTGTACAAGCAGATGGATGGCTAGAAAAAAATAAAGAAAATTTGACATAAAACTCCCTAATTAATATAGAATTTACATTCCAGTACCTTTTTCAAAACAGTTTTAAAAAAACTACTCATTAATCAATAAAATATCATTTCACTACCTACCATTGCATTTCTTTAATGGCAGGTTGGGTGCAAGCAAATGGGTAGGCTGATTGGGTCCCCCAATTATGATGGCTATGTGAAATCCACCTGACCATCAGGTGAGTCACCTCATGTTAGGCAAGGACACAAAAATCACCACCATCCCTGATTCAAGTGGACCACATGGTTTGAAACATTGTTAAGGAGAACAATTGCCTTCCAATTTGTTTACTCTGGTATTGCCCTCACCTGAATCACGAATGGGTCAGATTTTTAAGCCATAGGCCTAATTTTTTTTATTTTTTTATTTTTTTTATTTTTTTTGTGGCATCTAATGGTTGGATTGGGTTTTATATAATCATCATGGTGAGCCCAATAAAAATCAAGGTTACACATCTCTCCCCCAACCCTTTTCTTTTGTGTGGTCCACTTGAATCACAAGTTGGCTTGATTTTTTTATTTTTATTTTTGGCTCTAGGCTTAAACTGGGATTACGCATTTAATGGTTGGAGTGAATTTTGCATACATATCACAATGGGCCCTACCAAAAATCAAGGGGGGCGTTACTCTACCGCTATAAAGAGATTATTCATAAAAGAACTAGAATGTTAGAGGACACCGCTCTTGATTTTGACAGGCCCCACTGATGTTTATTTAAGATTCACTTCGATTATAGATATTTACTCCAATATTAGGCTTAGAGACAAAAACTCAGGTTGACCTGTGATGTTGACAGGCCCCACTGATGTTGACCTGTGATTTTAGTGGGCCACATAAAAGGAAAAAGTTGAGAGATAGAAGTTCGCTTTTGATTTTTGTAGAACCTACCATTATGATTATGTAAAATCCACTTCAACCACTAGATTACATAAAAAATCGCCCAGAAATCATACACATTTGTGATTCACATGGGCACATCAATGGAAACAGTTTTGAGGGCATGCGTTGCCCTGTTCACTTTTTCGGTCATCTGGTTCACTCGAATCACAGGTGGCGATAGGTTTTGAACCCTTAACCTAACATGGGGTGACATACTTGGTGGTAGGGGAAATTTTACATAAACATCACGGTAGGCCCACCCAATCTACCGACCCATTTCCTTGCATGGTGGCCTTGATGGAAGGTAATGGAATTATAATTATATCATTAATGAGGTAGCCTTTTAATAAACAATTAATCAATTTCTTAATTTATAAGGTTGGTGTCTATGATAAAGTAATTTTTAATCAATGAATACTTTTTCTAATACGCATTGATATGCTAGTTGGAGACAAAACTTTTGTTTTATATTTAATTGTTACTTAACCTTTTGATATTTTTAATAAAAACTTGAGGTTTGTTTGTCCATTATTGTTATAACTCGAAATTTTGTCCACATAAACTTTTTGAATAAATGAGATTAAAAGAATTAATTTATAATTAATATACAAAATAAGACATTGGGCTAGTTGGTTAACACTCTCTTGGTTAAGAGAGTAGTCTAGAGATCGAATTAAGTCACAAATAAAATTATAATTTTTGAGTTTAACACATCCTTCCTTATCTAGAGGAAGGGGAGATAGGGAGTTGCTAGGAGCTTGGATCCAGTAAGTCATGATTCCTTTTCTTTTCTTTTTTATTGCTTTCTACATAGTCTTCTTGTATCTATCCAATGGACGGGACTGATTGACAATATGTCCATTATACAGATATATGGATGAATTCCAGATTTAGAATATTATAATGCAAGAGTTATAAATGTTGAGATTGATGTGGGTTATCTGAAGGTGTCGGATTTGATCCATATAGGTCACAAGGATTCTAAGGTCAAAACATACTAGAGCCCAAAATTTAAGGAAGATCCGATTTTCAGGTGAGCCACACCAATCCGATTCAAGGATAAAGGTTGATTCGCTATAGACCAATGGGTGCATCTGATCCACTCTAATTAATCTCTGTCGTGAAAGGCATATTGCATGATTGGATAATCTAATGGGTCATTGTGATCATCGCTAAATAAAAAATTAATCATATAAATTTAGATGAAGGATGATCATCATGGTTCAGATCTATGGTCATGGGTCTCTCACAGGATTTGATAAATTTAGAAATAAAGGGATGGCTTAGATTTGACCTATAATGATCGTGGATTCATTATAATCTAAGGAATCAAGAGAAAATCGCAAGTGTTAATCCACTGTCTTAAGAGAACTAGGAGTTCTTCGGTTGAGGGACTTATTTTTAGCTAACTTAAAATAATATGGAATAGTGACCCAGGGTTGACCTAGGAAGCCTTCGGTCAACGGGTTGAGTTGACTGAAGAACCTTTTTCCTTGAAGCCCGAAACAATCTGTAATCTTGATCGAGAAGGGCTTCAGCTGATCCAGGGAGCCTTATGTCGACCAAAAATAGGTCTCAGTCGACTGAGCAACTATGACATTATTTTAAATTGTAATTATTACCTTTTTCACCTTGAATAACTAAATAGCCGGATGACTTTAATGAACTAGAGAGTAAAAATATTAACAAGGAAATGTCTATTAAGTGGTTTGAATAAATGAAGAATGTTGGATGATGATTTGTATTTTATGAACTTGGCATTCATACAAAAGTGAAAAAAAAACTAGTGGAATATTCATCACCAAGAACAAGTGAGTGAATCCCAACATGTTTCCTCTCCATTTTAGTTAAGATAGTCTATGCGTAATGTACTTGTGTTGTGTTGATTGATGATTGAATGGATGATTAATTTTGAGATGTATGTCTGAACTCTGTTATACATTGGTCTAAAATGCATGAGTATTTTATGAACTTTTTATCACACATTATCTTAGAAACGAGAAAAGAAAAGCAAAGCTACATTGAATACCTCTCATGGAGAAATGAGATTGAATTACATTGATTACTTGTCATGGAAAAATGAGATTGTATTACATTATTTACCTCTCATATGGAGAGACGAGACTATGTCATGATACGTTGACATATGCATTACATACATCCATCTCCATGCATTATGATGTGTACCTAGATGACCCCTCTGGATGACTTGCAGGTACTTAAGAACTGAATGACCCAGGGACTATCCCGGATGCCCACACAATAGTGGAAGCCTACCCAATGGGTAAATGCCTGCCCTAAGAGGGTGGATGCGGGTTGATGGACTTCAACTCAAGCAAGTGGATGGACTTTCCACTTGGATCATGCATTATAAATTGCACAACATTACATCATTTTATTTGCATTGCTATTTTAACTATTATATGCACGAACCATGATGGGTCACTCACTGAGCTTGGCCAGTTGATGGTTGTGGATTAACAATATAAATAGGTATACTTGAAGTTCATCTACTAAAGATGAATCCTGAAAATGACGTCGACTCGATGTAGGAACTTTAAAGGGGACTATTCATACAAGACTGAAGAAAAGCTTGTGGCTCTGAGACAAGATGCTTAGTTTATAATTATTTTGTTAACTTTTGTTATATTCTCTGTTATTAATAATTTTAAACCTTTGATTGAATGATGATACATTTAAATAAAGTCTCAAATGAGAGAACTTAGTTAAAGTGGTTTATCAATCATAGCCATTAAGTTTAATGGAAGGAATGCGTGTGATAATAATGTCGTGATATGGATGAGAACTTAGTTTATATTAAGATATGTTGCCTATTACATGTATGATTCATGGTTAAATTAAGAATACAAGTCATACCTAGTAACTTGGGCTTGGGGATGTACGCTCTGTATATGAATTACAGGACGTGACAATTATCTTAGGTGGGGCTATTCTCTTAGGTTAAACATATGCACAATCTATCTTTTAAGTTCCACAAATATGCTACGTGCAACTTTTAAAGTGCTATTTAACTACATGCCAAACTTTATATGCAACTAATGAGCCACATGTGCCATGATACATTTTCTCGTGGCACGACTTGGCCTAAGCTTTGTGGAGCCCAATGTGATGTATGTGTTTTATCCTTGCTATCTATTCATTTTGCCCCCTCATTTTAGGGCATGATGCAATCCAAAGTTTAAGTGGACCACGACACAAAAATAAGTGGGGATTAGATGCACACCATTGAAAACTTCCTAAAGCCCACCGTAATGTATTATTTGCCATCCAACCTATTCATAAGGTCACACAGACTTAGATAAAGGGACAACACAAGTATAAGCTTGATCCAAAACTTTTGTGTTCTCAAGAGAAGTTTTGGGTAGTGGGCATTCAATCCCCACTGTTTTCTATAGTGTGGTCCACTTGAGCTTGGGATCTACATTATTTTTGGGTTCATGCCCTAAAATGAGGTGGAAAAATAGACGGACGGCATGGATAAAGCACATACATTAGGGTGGGCCTCATAGGGCTTAGACTATGTTGTGTCACTTTGATATCCCTATGTGCATGTGTCACTTGTGTCTGCCATCCCTATATTTTCAAAACAACATTTTTCAATAATTTTAGGTGCCAATCATATATTATATATACTTCAATGTGTATGTACATCACATGTGACAAATAGTCCATCCTTCAGCAACGTTACTAACAACCAGAGTAATTAGGCCATCCGAGCATGCCACACATGCCAACCTGCCTCATACTCAATATATCTGAGCCATCCATCCTGTGGTTCCCACCATTTTAGATGACCTGGTGTGAAAATCAAGGTGGTCTGCTCATTAGATGGGCCATGGTGCAGGAAATAAATGGATGGTTAGATCAAGTGGCCTGGACTCAAAACTCTTTCTACACAAATGCATGCAGCTTAGGTATTTTGTATCAAAAGAGTTTGAAAATTGTATGAATGCATCCTACTGTGGGCCATCCAAATTGTGGGTCCCACTGCGGATGGAACATAGCTTGAAAATCAAACTGATTGTCCTGAAAAATTCAATCTCACCCATTGAATTTGTACTACTGACCATTTTCTTACTGATTGTCCTGAAAAATTCAATCTCACCCGTTGAATTTGTACCACTGACCATTTTCTTTTCACCCGTTCATTTCATGGTCACCAATTTGACAGTTTAGGGTTGTCCAATCTGTGTGATTTGAAGGCCATGCTCCACTCACATTGGGAGCCATGATTTAGACGACATAAATGAGCCTGCATGTAGGGCTTTAAATGGGCCAGGCTAACCCGGTAGGATTTTGGGCCTGACCCACTTAAGGAGGAGCTTGGGCCATAATAATAGGCCCATGCTTAAAACTTAAAAGACTGTTCATTAATAGGTTGACTTTTCCATATTTCATGCATGATGGGGCACACATAATGAATGGTTGAGAGCATGCTCAAGAATGGCACTTAGCCATGCATAATATGGTTGCACCTAGGGTTCGTGTACCCAATCTGAATGCGGGTCGGGTGGTCAAGGTCCACCGGTTGGGTCCGGTTCATAAACATCAACCCGATTTGAAATTGGGTTGGGTTCAGGTTGAGCAAATCCGAAGAGGGTTAGGTCCGGATGGGAATAATTACATGTATTTGTGTTAGGTCGGGCTAGGTGGTCCGGTCGGGTTGTGGGTTGGTCCACTTGAGATTGGGTAAGACTTGGGTTGATTCTCAACCTGACCCAATTGGCCCAAGTTGCAACCCTGGTCTGGGACCAAGGTTGTTTGGGCCTGAGACCAGGCCTAAGATTTACTATGTGGGCCGGGTCATGCGGGTGGTGGATGAGATGCTGGACCCGAATGTGGCCCATCCAAGTTGCAACTCATCTACCGTACACATGGCATGGGTGGAAGCCAATCATGACCATCCAAGTCATATGTTGAAATGTGGATGGAGCATGCCCTGAAATTTACACTAATTGGACAATTCCCAGAGTTTAATCAGTGACCATCAAATGGACGGCTAAAAGAAAATGGTTCATGGCCTAAGTGTGGGCCAGATTTTACAAAAAAAGGGACAGCTAAAATTGATCAACTGGTCCAATCCACATTAGGCGTGCATGCTTGATCAAATCGCTAGGAATGTACGGTAGGAGTAAAAATGGTCTTACCATTCATCTGACACCCCCTCAATCACATGGACCCGATCATCTGATCCGTTGATCATACGCTCATCTGTAATCCATCTGCTATCCGGTGGCCCACCATGAACTTAAGCAGATCCACCTCGATTCTTCCCAGTTCCCATTACCTACTGAGAGAGGATAGGCCTGCACACCGGTCGGGTTAGGGTTGCGGTGGGCTCAATCCTGAACCAAACCTAAACATATTTTAAAGGTTTGGATTTCGGTGTGGGTTATGACTGGTTTGGGCTGCCCCAACCCTCACCCTACTCAAACCTATATGCTGAACCGGGTTAGGTCGGGTCGATTCCTCACATTTAAATGAATGATTCACGTTCAATGAAAAGTATAAAAAAGTCTAAGTTGGGGCTTACAATATTCTAATTTGAGACATTTTTTTAGAGGGATGATGTACTTATAATGGGGCATCAGATCAATGACTTAAATAACCCAACCACAGGCCCCATAAAAATGAACTGGAGTTTCCTATTTAGCCTCATGAAAAAAATACACCCACAATCAGGGCGGAAACAGCTAATTACCACCTTACCATCCAAATTTTCAATTTCCAAACACGCTAAAGGAGGGCATACTTCAACTCAAAGGTTTTTTTAGAATACTTTGACAGGACTCAGTGTTTCGTGTTGAGCAGAGCGGTCAAATATACACGGGGCGGTTCGGATGAATTTAGTGTGTATGATAAACCGTAACTAGATTAAAAATGATCCAGCTGCATTCACCTGTTGCCGGACCTTTTCCTTTGCCGGGTTCGGATTGGATGGGTTGATCAGATTAACCCGTTAGATGTGCAGCCCTAAGAGAGGATAGACGATTAAATAATATATATAACAACCGTTCACAATCAATCAACTGAGAGATGCAGCACACCAACGGCTTGGATTAACGAACCATGAGCCCCACTCATCAGAAATGAACCCGTAGAGGTCACCTATGAGCGGCTCAGATTTTTCACACATGTATACATGTGTTAAGCGAGTGCACTCGCGCAATCCAATTTCAAGCCGTGGGGACCACCGTGATGTGGGTGTAAAATCCACACTGTCCATCATTTGTGCCATTCATCTCCCATCCTAAAATGAGCGGGATTAGATGTCTCACCAAATCACGGTGGGCCCCACATAGCTTTTGTTGCCCAGGGCCGGGTACGCGGATTAGCTACTGACAGTGACCTCACCAAGTTTTGTAGGCCCCACCATGATGTATGTGTTGTATCCACACCGTCCATCCATTTGGAGAGATTATTTTAGGGCACGAGCCAAAGAATGAGGCAGATTCAAAATCTCAAGTGGACCCTACCACACAGAAAGCAATGGAGACAGCGACACACACCGTTGAAACCTTCCTAGGGCCCACCATGATGTTTTTTTGAGATCCAACCTGTTCATAAGTTAAAAAAGACATGGATCAAGTGAAAACAAAAATTTCAGCTTGATCGAAAACCTCCGTGGCCCCAAAGAAGTTTTTAATGGTAGGCGTTCAATCCCCATTGTTTTCTATGTTTGGGTCCACTTGAGCTTTGGATCTTCTTAATTCTTTGGATAATGCCCTAAAATTATCTCTCCAAGTGTATGTACGGTTTGGATACAATAGATACATCATGGTGGGGCCCACAAGACTTGATGACGTCACTTCAGTAGGAATCTCACTACTCACGCTGTCAGTAGCTAATCCGCGTCCGACGCGTGCGTACGATCCCATGCATCCTCTTCCAATGCTACTCTCGAGTAGAAAATGGATGATACTCCGCCGACCAAAAAATCCACCCTTCTTCCCAAAATACCCTTCCAAACCCCGAAGCTCTCTCCTTCTCTACCTTTCTCTACTCTCTCGACTGAGTCAATACGACTCGCTCGATTCAAACCATGACTCGCTCATCGCCTCTCCGAGCCTGATGAGTCAATCCCGATGCTTCCGAGGCACCGATTCCCGAGTCCGATTCCAATCTCTTCACGATTTGGGTTCCTCTCAGATACTCCCTTCTCTCCCAAAATCCAGAAATTCTGCATTTTATCTACCGAAAGCTCGGGAATTCCCCCCCAGAATCGAAGTTCCCCCAAATCAAACCATCAAAATCCCATCTTTTATCGATTTTCCCATCCAAATCGGGAAATATCGAATCCTCTTAACGAAATCACACCCAATTTTCACCATTTACCTGATAATCCTTTGGATTTTTATTGTACGGCTGCGATTGTCTCCTCGCACCAGCGGAATTTTGATAAATCGCGGGGGATTTTGAAACTTGTTTTAGAGAAATGGATTTTCGGTGTTTCCGTTGTTTTCGAGAAATTGGTTGGTTTTTACAATGGTAGGAAGATTCGAAATACACCTGTGGTTTTCGATCTTTTTATCAATTCTTGTTTGGAATTGAAAAGGTTACAAGATGCGATCAATGTGTTTTATTCCATGGGGGATTATGGTTTTAATCCGACTACACAATCGTGTAATAATCTTCTTCATTTGGTCGTGAAATCGGAGCTTTTAGAATATGTGCCTAACGTGTTCGATGAAATGAAAAAGAGAGGCATTTGTCGGAATATATACAGTTTCCATGCATTGATTAATGGGTATTGTCGATTGGGATTGGATGATAGAGCAATCAAAGTTTTAAATTCGATGAGTGATGAAGGATTAGTGCCTAATGCGTCTGTCTACAATGTGGTTCTTAATTTCTATTTTAAAATAAATGATCTTGATAGTGCAGAATGCATTTTGCGGGAAATGGAAAAGGAGAAGATTGATTTTGATTCAATCACGTTTTCGACAATGATGAATGGGTATATAAGAAGTTGGCAGTTTTGTAAAGCTAGGGACTTTTTCAGTTTGATGGTTAGGAAGGGGATTAGGCCGACACTTCCAGTTTATGGGGCACTTATTGATGGATTTTGTAAGGAAGGGAATGTCAGGAGGGGGATAGAGACATTGCGAGAAATGATAAACGATGGGTTTGTTCCGAATGTTGTTATATACAATACGCTTATTAATGGGTTTTGCAAGATGGGTGATATGGATCGAGGTCTGGAGCTTCTAGAGGAAATGGCGAGCATGGCGTGTAAGCCTGATTTGGTTACTTGTGGTTCTTTAGTTAAGGGCTTCTGTGAGATCGGTAGAATTGAGGAAGCGATGGAGTTACTTGTGCAGCTTGTTAAGGGAGGATTAGTCCCGGATAATGTAATTTACAATACTATTATTGATGGGTATTGCAAGATTGGAGATTTCAATAGAGCGCTAAGGATGGAGAATGAGATGAGGAGTGCGGGAGTCGGACTTGATGTTATTAGTTTTAACATTCTTATCTCTGGGGCTTCCCTCAATGGGGATTCTCGAATGGTTCATGCATTTCTTGGTAGAATGCTACAAAATGGCATTGATCCAGATTTTATCACGTATTCAAAGGTGGTTGAAGCTCATTGCAAGGAAAGAAGTTTAGAAGATTGCTTGAGAGTCATTGAAGTCATGGAGGAACTGGGATTCATTGCGCGTAGTCAGGATTTTAAACTTCTTGTCCGTGGATTATGCAAGGCAGGCAATGTGCATGGCATAAAAGGATTTTTAGCAAGTGTTAGAGGAGGCCGTTTGGGTGTGGATACGGCACTTTACAATTCTTTGATAGGCCACTTGTGCAAAATGGGAAAGATGGAAGAGGTTTTTCCGCTGTGTGATGAGATGATGCAAAATGGTGTTCCGCCTGATGTTGAAACTTGCAATTCTCTTATAGTTGGGCTCTGTAGTGTCGGGGATGTTTCAAAGGGTATGAAGGTTTTTCGAGAAATGTGCAAATATGATGTTCTCCCCAACCGCCGCACGTACATGATTCTTTCCCAAGTCATGAAAGATGGGGATTTAAGAGGAAAAGTTCTAAAGCTTCTCCATGAACTGTTAGAAGATGGTTTAGATGGCGCTGTTGTTGACGAAGTGAAAAAGAACTGTTCGATTCTAATCCTGGAAGGACTTGTACACATGGGCAATTCATCCAATGCTCATAATCTTTTATGTGAGATGTCTGTTATGTATCCGGATTCGTTTGAACAGATTTTTTCTGAACTGATAAGCAAGTGTTGTAAAGACAACAAGGTCTCTGGAGCCGTGGAATTGTATACTAGACTATCTTTACGCAACCTTCTCCCAAGTATAGCTGCTATAAATGAGCTCCTTCAATCCTTATACAAGTTAGGCAAGATAGAAGATGCAAAGCGGATTTTCAGCAATGTAACTGGAAAGGGATTAAAACCTGACAAAGTCACATATGACGTGTTGATTGAAGCTGAATGTCATATAGGAGAAATGCCCATAGCTTTCAGTTTGGTGGATGAAATGCAACACCATGGCTTTGTGCCTGATGTATTTACGTGGGGTTCTATTTTGAATGGTTTCATGATATGCGGAAAACTGTCAGATGCAGTCGTATTATTTAAAGAAAAGCTGGATATGTTCTCCCCAGTTGCATCCGACGTTTGTTGCAAAATCATTCAGTTCCTGATTCAAGACGGGAAGGTTGACAATGCAATTTCTCTGTTTACGGAATTGGAGACAAAATGCCATTTTTCCCATCTCGATATCCATAAGATGATTATTGATGGGCTATGTGATGATGGTAGGGTGGATGAAGCGGAGAAGTTCTTCGAGAAATTCATAGAGGGTGGTAGCGTTCCATGCGCGGTGTCATCTTCTCTCATCTTGAGTTGCTATTGCAAAGGAAACAATATCACATCTGCTCTGAATTTCTATAATAAGATTTTCATGAGTGGTGTAAGACCGAGACTTGGCTCGCGTTTAGCCCTTCTTAACCTCCTTTTCAAGGCCGGTCACCTTTGCGTTGCCAAACAGATTTTGCAGCACCTGATCGTCGCTGGTTCAAAACTCAATGACGTTGCTTATAACTTATTGGTCAATGCATTCTGTCAGCATGGAAAGCTTGAAGAGGCTCTGAGGTTAAATGGAGTAAGGTTGCAGAATGGATTTGCTCCAAATAACATTTCCTACAACACACTCATAAATGGGGCTTGCATGGATGGAAGAATCGAATTAGCAAAAGAGCTGACAGACGAGCTTTCTGATTGGAGTTTGGTGCCTGACACTATTAATCACAACACCCTCATTAGCTTTTATTGCAAGGTGGGTGATCTTTCTTCAGCAATTAAACAGTACAAAAGTATGATTAATATGGAAATTAAGCCGAATGCTATCACTTACTATATTCTATTGGATGCCTTCTGTAAAAGTGGGTGCATGCAAGAAGCGCTGCAAATTTCGAATGATATGGAAGGACATGGTCTCTCTCCTGACGTTAGAACTTACACCGCACTCATGAAAGGATACACCAAACAAGGGAACATGGAAAAGGCTTTTAGTATCTATGAAAGCATGATTCAGAAAAACCTTCCGGTAGACATATTACTTTCAAATGTTCTCATTGGTGGACTCTGTTTCAAATCTAAGGTGCTTGAAGCACGCATGCTTTTGAGTAAACTGATTGGGAATGGGAAAAACCCAAATGCAGAAACATACAACTTACTTATTGCTGGTTTTTGCAAGATGGGTGATTTGAAATCTGCTCTTAACTTGGTTGATGAGGCGTTTAAGCGGAATATTTTCCCTAACATGGTTATTTGCACAGCACTGCTTTGTGGGTTATGCAAAAGGGGAGAAATGATGGGTGCCAGTGAACTTTGGTCTATGATGCTTGGCAATGGTTTTTCTGGTGATGGAGTTACGTTTAATGCTATGATTGTTGGGCACTGTCACGATGGTAACGTCCACGAAGCTTTACATTTGCTACGTCAGATGATTCAGAAAGGATTTCCGTGTGATAGATTTACGTCTGAAATCATGATCCAGGAACTTCAAAGAGGAAACTATTCTAGAGATGCAGATGGGGTTCTTGCATTCATCTTTAAAAATAACATTCTTGTAGATGAAACGGTACTTGGAACATTCATTGATAAGTCTGTTAAGGAAGGGAAAATGGGACCTTTTAATTTTCATGACAGAATGGAGAATGAGGAGCAAACCATCGTGGAAATTAAGTATTTGGAGAGGACTGTTTCAACACATGTTGGGTTCGATGTTGGTGCACAAGCGCATAAGATTTCCAGAGAAGAAGTGCGAAAGTCATTGATGGAAACCCTGACAAAGCAATTTGAACTTGGTGATCCGGTTTGCAAACTAACAGAGAAATACAGTGGTGGTGACGATGGTACATCTAGGAAATTGCATGATGAGCTTTTGGAACGAGGAATTTTATGAAACCATGATGAGGTCTGAGCCCTGAGGTTGGTTTTGATTTTCAGTTTTTCAACAAGCTGTGGGGGCAACTGACAATTTTCAGTTTTTCAACTGATGATTTTTGGTTGTTCAAGGTTCCCAAAGCTAAAAAGCTGCTCTAGCATCAAATCATTGTTTGATATAAGACTGACCCATTTAAAGTAGGTTCATTTTCTAGGTGCCCAAAACAGCAAGCTCACTAAATTGGCTTTGGAATCCCTGTCGATAGTGATTTAGCAGTATGGCTAAACAGCACATCAGTTATGAAAAAAATCTCAGCTGCCCTTGGGGCTTTGTTTTTTAGAAACATGTGTTGTTCGGTGGAGATGGTGGACCGCCTTTCATTCATTGCTCATTTGCTAGAGAATTGCGCAACTGCTAGAGAATTGCGCAATTGCTTATCCATGTTTAGAGTGCAGTGGGTTACAGAGATGGTGATTGGAGAGGCTTTTGGGTATCTTGAGAAGGTAGACTCCTCTTGAGTCTGAATTCTGTGAAGGTTTCTTCATTGTCACTGATCGGTCTACTGGTGATAATCAAGTGGAGCTTCCATGCTAATCTTTTCTGTTTTCTGGGCCCCATTCTGTCGGTCCCATATATAGACAATGGAGAAGTGAAGTTGGCTTATTTGGGTTCATTGGGTAGTAAAGAGTCCAAACTGGCCGAGGCATTCGCTTTCTTGAATGGCATGGGGAATGTTATTTGCTCATTAGTGGGTCCATTTGTAGGAACCCACTTTATGCCATCTGTTGGGTGAATAGACATGGTCTGATTCTATGAAAAATCTTGATGACCATTTGGAAGAGATACGATATCACGTGGAGTTGATCGGTGTTTGATTTCATTGTTTTCTTGGAGAGGATAATGTGGCAATGGATTTTCTCACCAAGGATGGTATGTCAAGGCCTTGTCTTTAAATTAGGAGTTGTATTTGTTGTGCCTATGTTATGTTGCTTTTCTCTTGTCAAATAGAATTCATTAATTATCAAAAGAAGAAACTGGGCTGCCTAATTCTATCTGTGAATGAGTTCCCCATTAATATCTGAAAAAAATGGTGACTTGAATAATGGGTGCGTATCTTGTGTTGAGCTTAGGGGTGCAGCTCGGGTAGGTTGGGTCAGATTGAGGGTCAACCCAAGCCCAACCCAACCTGCAACCTGACCCAACCCGTGGTGCTCAACCCAAACCCAACCTGAAGTCCTCTATGCTCAACCCAACCTGACCCAACTCGACCTGACCCGACCTAAACCTGACCCAAATACATGTAATTAACCTGAACCGAATTTGCTCAACCCAAACCCAACCCAAATTCAAACCGGGTGGGTGTTTTCCAACCAGAACCCAACCCAAGGATCTTGACAACCGACCTGACATGACCTGAACTCAAGTTGGGTCCCAACCCGAAGTTGCAGTTGTAGTTGAGCTTTTTAGTCTTATAATACTTCATCTAAGATTTTGAAATGTAAACTCTTTTTTTGCTATAGAAATTCAGTTCTCATAGACATGTTCTATACTAGCATCAATTAGAATTGTCTCCCATCCAACTTGGAAAATCTTTGAAGTTCTTCAGCAGACTCAACATCAAACATCTTTGGATCAAACATCTTTGGATACTTAGGCAACAAATTAAAGAATTCATTTCACAAGAAACCTTCAACTGTGGTGTGTTAGAACAAATTCCATGCAGTCTTTTAGAGGTTGTGTGGTTATGATTGTGAAAGTCAACTCATGATTTGGAATTGGGTTTTGTTGGGGGAAAAGTTCCGGTTTTGCTAAGGCATCATGGTGTTGTACAGCACATTGATACTTGGCTCTAGTACATTTGAGGAATTATCTCATCCTCCACTCCAAGATTTGCAAAATATCATTGGGTTGTTAGTTTGTAGACGTGGATCCCAGGGTTCAATGATCTTGACAATTGATCTGCTGGGATACATGGATGGATGCTGCCCCAAAAGTCACACAGATAGGAAGTCCTATCCACCCAATTTTATGGGCATTTCTCAGTTGAATATGGACCATTGCTTTATATCTTTAACTGTCCGTTTGTAGGCCACGCCATTCAAAGGATTAGATTTATCTCATCAAGAATATTTTTTTGTCACCATCCCTTCATTGTGTTTCACCATCCTTTTATTGTGTAGGCCACTTTC
Organism: Liriodendron chinense; assembly: GCA_003013855.2. NCBI lineage: Eukaryota > Viridiplantae > Streptophyta > Magnoliopsida > Magnoliales > Magnoliaceae > Liriodendron > Liriodendron chinense. Next base: position 13,533 of record ML058567.1, on the reverse strand, counting down.
ATTCAAAACACTAGCGACTCGCTGATTTTTGTGAAACCTTATCATTTCCGGATCCTACATCTCTCTCTCTCTCTCTCTCTCTCTCTCTCTCTCTCTCTCTCTCTCCCTCTTTATTAATTTGATTTGATTTTGTCCATTTTTATTTTCCAATGATGATACTTTCTGAATATATCCCAAGAAAGAAAACTAAAATATTCGAAAGTATCCCAAGAAATTGCCAAGAACAGATCGGTCGGTAATCACTATGGTCATGATGCCCTTCCTTTTGTGGAAGTTTCTGTATTTGGGCCTTTTGGATTCTACAAATCTGAGTGTTCAAAGTCGTACGAATATGGTTTTTTCTTCTGTCTAATATTTATATGCTTCCGCTTAACACATTCTTACTTTGTCGATAGATCACAACCATTGACTTCCTGGTCAATCATCATATCATTTTGCTGGGGCTGCTTGTCGAGTTCCACTACTGATGGAATTGATTTAGCACCAAAAGCGGGTTAGTTTTTCTACTATTGAAATGGAGTTCTGGTTTTGGAAGTTTGCTAGTACTACAGGCGCTTTCACATGTAGGTGCACAGACCAATGTGTTCTTCATGTTTTGACCTAAGCTGCTCATCAGGCAAGCCCGCTATGAAGTTTCCCTGTCCTGCTCATCTGCTGAGACACATGTACACTGAATGTGGATGGTTAACTGCTTCCTTATTTTACAGTCCCTTGTTTTTCTTACACTTGGTCCTCCTGATGAGTGGACTGGGCTAACTTTTGGGCTTGGCCAATACATCGACACACGGTTGGGTGCACCTGATGAGCAGATTGGGCGTGGCACATGTGGCCTGTCTTGTCACATGTTGCTGCACGAAGATGGAGAGATGCATTTGTTGCCACCCTAGGTTAAAAAGATGAAAAATATTCTACTTAAAGACTCAAAACCTAGATGAGTCGACTCGACTCTAAAACTTAGGCAAGCTTCTTGAAAACTCGTCCGAGGTTTTCTAGTTTTTTCAGTATTATAGATAATATAAATAATGTTGAGTTGTGCCAAGTCGAGTCGAGTTTTGCTGAGTTTTTTCGAGTTGAGTCTAGGTTTTCTTGAGTTTTGACCAAATAATGACCATATCAAGTTTTTCCCGAGTCTTGGTGAAATATGGCTGAGTCGAGTTTTTCAAGTTTTTAAACTATGGTAGCAAAAAATCCCATCCTTTTCTTTTTTCTTTTTTCTTTTCTTTTAATTTTAATTTTAATTTAATTAATTATTTTTAGGGAGAGGCTATGTTCTTGTTATTGAAAGAGATTTCTATCTTTGCTAGCATTTTCTCATTTCAATCAATTGTCTTTGATAGGGCTGCGTACGGTTTGGTCGGTTTGGTTTTGAGGAGCGATACCCAACCGAACCGACTCAATCAGTTTTGAACCGAACCGATGAAGCCTCATTAACCGAACTTAACCGAATAAATTTGGGTCGGTTCAGTTTTGTCAGTTTCATGACAACATTAAAAAAATTAAGAAGATTCAATCTCCGATGGACCACACTAATGTAAAAACTGGTCAATGACCATTAATGTAAGACCTGTACCCTGATTTACCCTCCGCACGCTTAGTTTCTGGTGCCGGTACGTTCCGGATGGACCAGATTAGCGAGCCTTGATCGCGACCCTATTTTACTACCGCATCGACCCAAGACCTATACCCCGGCGATCGCGTAGGCGTTGCGATCCCAACACCACGCGGCATGCCCCATTGCGATACCCGGTATGAAAGTTGCGATCATTTGCGCAAAATGAGGCGGGCCGTGCAACGCACATGTGGCGCGGGCCCTCCTTGCACAAATCCCAAGAAAATCAAATCAATCAATCAATCCCCCTCACCCTCACTCATACCCTTCTCATCACCCTAGTCAACATAAACCATACTCACCCTATCCCTTTCTCACCATAAAGTCAAGAGAGCCTATACCTTCCATGCCCCCTCCCATACTATCCTACTCCCCCTCCAATGCTAGCCATCATCACCTCATAATCCCTCCTCTCTACCCATACAAGAGCATACATAGGGGAGAGGGGGCTTCTCATTTCCCATTTGTGGAGAGGAGATTAGGACAAGTAATTAGAAGGTGGAGATCAAAGCTTGGAGGGCCCCAACCATCATCTGAACCGTTCGATCAACTGTCCAATTCAATCCAACCGTTCATCTTTCAAGGTGAGTACAGGGGGACTAAACTCCCCCTTTCCTTGTTTGCCTTTTTTTTTGGCCCACCTTATGATGGACAATAAGATGGATGGATTTGATCGTCCATGAATGGGCCCACATACCTGGAAATAATAATAATAATAATATAAAAAAATAAGAAACATAAGCTGCTGACAGACAGCGTCCAGAGAATGCTGCTGCCCAGCAGCGCATGGGCGGAAGCCCTTTTGGGCGTTAACCATGGGCCCACTCGTGGGACCCACCTTGATGCTTGTGTTTAATCCATACCGTCCATCTGTTTCTCTAGTCTATTTTAGGGCCGGATACCAAAAATGAAACAGATGCAGATCTCAGGTGGACCACACCATAGAAAACAGTGAAGACAATGATACTACTGTCGAACCTTCTTTGGCCCATATTGATGCTTGTAAACCGTACAACCTGTCCCATATGGGACTCTTTGGGCCCCCCATGATCTGGGGAACTTGATAAATGGAGTGGATCATACTCATGTGGGCCTCACTTGATAAAAAAAATAAAAAATAAAAAAAAGAGTACCCGAACGTTGGACGTCCTCAGCGTCAGAGATGCTGGAACTGTCCAGCGTTAGGACATTGGAACGGCATGAGTGGGGTCCCCACTTGTGGGACCACCTTGATGTTTGTGTTGAATCCACACCGTCCATCTATTTTCCCGGATTATCTTAGGGCCAGGGCCCAAATATGAAATAGATCCAAATCTTAAGCGGACCGCACCACATGAAACAGTGGAGATAATGGTGTCCACTGCTGAGATTTTTTTTGGCCCGCCTTGAGGTTTGTAGACCGTATCACCTACCTAATATAGGGCTCTTTGGGTCCCCGATGAGCTGGGAAACCTGATAGACGGAGTAGATCGTCCTCATGTGGGCTCCACTTGATGAAAACCAAGAATATATAAAAAAGAAAAATAAAAGAAAACAAAAAAGAGGGAAGCACGGCGTTGGAGACGGTGGGAGTACCCAGCGTCCACGGACACTGGGCTCCTTGGCTGCCCAGCAGGTGGCCCACTCGTGGGACCCACCATGATGTATTAGTTTTATCCAAGCCGTCCATTTGTTTTCTCAGATCATTTCAGGGCCAAAGCCCAAATATTAAGAAGATCCAGATCTTGGGTGGGCCTCACCATAGAAAACAGTGAGGATGAATGCCTACTGTTGAAATCGTTTCAGGGCCCACCATCATGATGATTTTCCATCTACTCGTCCATCAGGTCATGCAGACCTTCATGAATGGAAAACACAAGTATCTGCTGGATCTAGCACTTCAGTGTACCACATCATGGGGAGCGGTGGGGATGAACGGCCACCGTTGGAAACAGTTGGGGCTGCTGTTACACGTGTGGGGCCCCACCGTGAGGTTTACTTACCATCTAATCTGTTGTCAAGGACACACAAACCTGGATGAAAAGAAAACACATATATCGGCTCAGTCCAAAACCTTTTGGGGCCATGAGTGTGGCCCACGCTGGAGGCAGTGTGCTGGACACACTGCTTAGCAGTGGCCCACCTCGTGGGACCCACCATGCCCAGCCGTCCATACATTTTGCTATATTATTGCAGGGCATGGGCCAAAAAATGAACCAGATAGAAGTCTTATGTGGGCCACACCATCTGGAATGGTGGAGGGAATGATGTCCACCGTTGAAACCTTCCTAAAGCCACATGACGTTTATATGCCACCCAGACCTGTGGCACAGGTCCGGGTGAAGGGAAAAACACAAATATCAGCCTTATCCAAAGATTTTGTGACCCATGTGGGTCCACGCTACAGGCCCACCCTGTGGGTCCCATCGTGATGTATTTGTCTTATCCACGCTGCCCATTTGTTTCCCTAGATTATTTTAGGACATGGCCCCAAAAATGGGGCAAATCCAAATGTTAGGTGGGCCACACCCGCAGGGAATAGTGGTCATTGATGCCCACCATTGAAAAACTTTCTTGGGGCCACCGTGATGATTATTTTTCATCCAACTAAAGGTTGTGGGACAATCTTTGGGTTCCACCTTGATGGATGTATTGTGTATCATACCATCCGTCTTGACCGATGCGTGGGGCTTAATTTGAGTGGGCTTCACTTAGAAAATGGTGGTGATTGAATACCTACCACTGAAACTTCCTAAGACCTACGATGATGTATATTTGCTATCCGACCGGTGGGCGGGGCCCGCCATGGTCATTCCTTTAATATATATGTTTTATCCATGCTGTACACCTATTTTGTCAGCCTATTTTGTATGTGCAGGCCCAAGTATGGGGCTGATGTGGTCTCAAGTGGGCTATGCCACGAAGACCTTTACATTTTCAATGGGGCCCACAATCTGGGTCCCACTCTCTATATATATTAGGCCATTTAAGGCCAATATCACATGATATGTTTTGTAACATGCTAGTATACTTAGCTTGATACGTCGCACTGATAATATGCTTAATATAATAAATACCATGCTCATTCATATGCCCATACGCATCATTTGTATGCCTGTTATGGATCACGATTAATCATAACATATGCTATTTGGCTTGTTATACTTAGGGGACCCATGTAAGACAGGGTCGCCCTACATGATTGCGCAGTATGCGTAAGTTTGGTGTATGATTTGGATTGTATGACTCATGCATTTTGCATTATGTATGTCACGATCGCCTTCACACCCTAGTAGCATCGGGGTGGTGGCCACCATAGTCACATCGTGGTTGGCAGTAATGGACATCGGAAACATGTTCTAGCACGTGGGCGCTATGAATGTCATTGGGTGAAAGTCCCTAAACCCTGTGGTACCAGTAGGATGCTCCAACGTTGAGACCGAGTGGATAACATGAGCGCCCGAGTGCCAAATACTAGTAGACCGTGTCTCCCACTGTGTCGAGGCGGTTGGTGTAATGCCCTGGAAATTTCAATCCTCGAGCCTCGAGAGTACTCGAGCACCTCTAGAAAATTTTCTAATTTAATTATCAATTAGGAGTGTAGACGCCAGATTTAGAACTAAGACTTTAGGAGATTTGTATTGAAAACCCTAGTTTGGATGATCCGATTTGATCGAAACCTCGTAAGACATTTAGACACATCAATCTAACCGTACATTCTTTGTTAGATATCTTGGATAGCTATGGATTTCTTTTTAATTGTCTAATCCTACATCCGATCTGTTGATTAATGAATCTCAATGTATGATTTACTGAAATCACAATGGATTAACCTATATAACCGACTTACAATGCAGATCCACCTTAGACTACCCTAATCAATGAATCAAATCTCGATTATCTTGAGTTTAGAAATTGATTTGACAAAATAGCTCTTTTGACATGTAAAACCATATAAATGAGATTAACTGCCCTTAACCTGCAAATAAATGCACCCCGTATATCACATCATATACCTAGCTATGCCCACCACGACCTAGTGAAAGGATTCACTAAACTCTGTTCTCTAAATCATCCAATTGGTGTCCCGAAAACCTAGAACAGCTATAGACCATTCGTTAGTGGGTCGTTGATCACGAATCTACGCGGAATCGATTGCCTTAGTGGGCTTGACCTTCCCCTATATCAGATACCAGACACCTTATCCCGAACTGCACAACTTAGATCAAGACCAGAGAGGGTGAGTTGTGTGACTCACCTCAATCTTGGACCATCTGGAACTATAAATACCAAGCCCATTTGAGAATTCCATTTCAAATAGAATTTGGGGGTTTTGCTTGGGTTTTCTTCTAGGGTTTGCTTAAACCCTTTTACTCTGTCACCATTCCTTCTACCGATCGTAGGCGGGCCGTGCCTTGAGGTAAGATATCTCTCCTATTGTAGAAATTAAGAAGTTTCATTAGGGATTCTCATTTCTAATTAGGGTTTTTGTCGAATTTAGGTATTTTAGCTGAATTTTCTCCAAAATCCTTGAGGAATACTCATTCCTAGCTCATGGACTCATCAATCAGGTGAGGACTATTCTTCTAAGTTGACTATTATCAGCCCATGAGAGTTTCAAATCGTGAAAATTGAGTTTTTCTTGAATTCCATTCAAAGTTAAGTGCCGAATGATTTATGTTGATGATTGATGTTTTGTATGTGTTAATTAATTACATGCTTACTTCGATGTGTGGATTAATTGCCTATTTGAATCGATTTTATGAAAATATGAGATTTGATGTGTTGTGCATATCAAGTGTTTAATGAAATTCCTGAGTGAACAGAAGTTCACATATGCTTGAGTAAGCGGATTATCATCTGCCCAGGCTAGTGCCTGATTGTGAATTTGATGAGTTGGCCTGTAATAGCACGCCAAGTGTTTGATTTTACGCCCATATATGAAATGAAATATATCGCATATTAACTGTTTGTTTTTATGCCTGATTGAGACAATGAATGCTATGATGTTCTATTCTTCTCACGGCATGCTTAGTACAATATTTAATTGACATGATTGAGATTAATCTCTGAAAATCACAATTTATGGACTGCCTACTTGGGTTTGGCAATCACGGACTTGTTTGGTCGACTTGGGAGTAACATGATCGACCGACCTTAGCTACGTTGGTTTGGTTGATGTTTCGCTCTGCCTACCAAATCAGTCAATTTTAGGGTTAATCATATTTGTTTGATCATTGTTACATATTCTGTAGAATTTCGAATACCACAATTACCATTGTTACGCAGTCACTTATAAATGTATGTATCAAGTCTCATGAGCCAAACATGGAATATGGGTAACTGTGTTTGTGCTGTCTTTGACTGGTGTGGGTGATGAGCCCTCTAATGGCCTTGAGCATTGAATCCTACATATTGAAGCTCATGGGTCAGGCATGGTATATGGGTAACTGTGCTTGTGCTGTCTTTGACCGGTATTGATCCTGATGGTCTGATCGAGAGTCTTGAGCACCGATGCTAGGTGACGAGCCTACCATCATTGATCTTGGGTGACGACCCATTACCATGCATATAACATTCTAGGGCATCGAGACTCTTACCGTTTGATTCATTATTCAGTTATGTTGGGTGACAGACCCAAATTGGGATTCTTGGAGCCGGGCATAGGACACCCTGGCCTGACGGTGGGCCCCAGCCTGGTAGAGGGTACCCCAACCTGGCATTGTCCAGTGTTTGGTAAGGCCACTGTCCAGTGTCCGGCTTTCCTCGCTGTCCAGTGTTCGGTCGCGTTCCTATCGGTTGTGTTCCTGTTTAATAGACTCTTGATAAAATTGAGGTATTCTGGCGTCGCCAATACTGCTGATTGAATACGGGATTAAATAAATGCTTGATAAACATGCATGCATTACATTTTCACGTGCATTGGTCTGATGCTGCTGCTGGGTGGTAACCCCACCGTTTATTTTTCGGGAATATAACATTTACATATCATGACTGCATGCATTATTCAACTAGAATAAGAACTTGATTGTATAGTTATGCTATCTATTGATGCTGGAGTAGTAGGTATGAGAGCCCCACCATTTGTTATACTTCACTACTTGTACTTGATTGTGTTGATGATATGTTTAACTTAGGGAATGGTAACATTGAGTATGATTACTCGCTCCCACCTGGGGGGGTGTTTTAAAACACCAACCAGTTATTTTGATGTAGGAGTTGCTGTCACTTGATGAATGAGATGCAGGACCTGTTGGCTTACTTATGTCATGCTTTTCATTTTCTGCCTTGAATTGGACGTCTTGGGTCGATATTCTTAAAGATTTCATTGTACACATATAAAATTGAGCCCCAGCTGAGTGGACTCCTTGATTGTGTGGATAATTGTATATATTTACACTTTAAATTCAAACTGAATTATACACTGTTTAGCTTAAATCTCTATTTATGAGTTGATGCCATTAATTTGTGCCATTAAACTATACTTCCGCAAAATACAGTCACCTCGGAAGAGTCGGGAGCTGTGGACTGCCCGACACTTGATTTTCGGGGCGTGACAGTTGGAAAGGGGTGTGACCTTATCCGCCCGGGTGTAGTGGGCTATAAGCTAGGTCGAGTCTGACCAGCTCGTGAAATGAGTCCGCTATCGGCACTGTACTCAACAAACTATATAGTGGATATCTGATAATGTTTTATGGTTTTGATTATGCTCATTTACAAAAAATAAAAAAATAAAAAAAAAATAATTACCCTGGAAATCCTCCTGGTGGGATCCCAAGATCAGAATGTGGCATATGAGAGTTAGGAGCCGAGAATGGGGTACTACGGAGGCTGTTGGCACCAAGGTCAGCAATCGGAAATTTAGTGAGCCCAGTCTCCGAATTTGGGGCGTGACAATTAAAACTTTTTATAATTATAGGCCTCAAAAGTTTTGGATCAAGCTGAAAGTGAAATTTGACTTTTCCCTTCATCCAGGTCTGTTTAACCTTATTAATGGGTTGGATGGCAAATACACATTGCAAATCTTCTTCAAGTGGGCCTGAGGACATTTTCAATGGCGAGCACTCAATCAACATTGTTTCCTGTAGTGTAGTCCACCTGAGATTTAGATCTAATTAATTTTTTGGAACAAATCCTAAAATGGGTTGAGAAAATGATTGGACGACGTGGATATAAAAGATATTATCAAGGTGGGCCATACGGTAGGGGTAACATTAATAAATATAATTCGAATATATATATATATATATATATATATATATATATATATATATATATATATATATATATATATATATATATAATTGGTTTGGTTCAGTTGAAAACGGTTTATAATTTTTACCAACCGACAACCGAACCGATATTCTCGGTTTTTAATATAAAAAAAACGAACCGGCTCGAAATGGAATAGAAAACCGATCGAAACCGATCGGTCGGTCCAATTTGATCAGTTTTATCGATTTGATCGATTTTTTGAGCAGCCATAGTCTTTGACTTTCAAAACATACAAGAAATAGGACAGTTTCCACCTGTTTGAGAGTTTTCTTTGCCATTTCCTGCAGATGGCTCGGTTTTGTAGCCCGCTATTTTGCCCACGCATATGATTGATTGAAACTGTTCAAGAGGTAGTCCCAACATAGAAACAGGCCATTTGCAAAGTATGAGCCGTGACAACTGATTCTAGCCATTTGATCTATAGATGGATAAAAGCATAGAATTGTTGTTGGTTTAACACAGCCCATTTTTACGAAATGTATTTGGATCATCTTTGCAAGGAAAGAGGACCGTCCATGGCCTATCCATGGTGGGCCCTACCTTCCTAAGTGGGTCTTTCACCAATCCACATCGACCGGCCGGTGGACCACGATTCATCAAGTCTACAAAGAAAGCATTCCAACTTGGATGCGACTTGCATGTAATCCGAGGCTATAGGAATCCCCTGTAACCGCAAGCTCAGTGAGATCTACCATGATGTTTGTGTTATATCCACTCTGTCCATCTGTTTTGCGATATGATTTTAGGAGATAAGAAACAGTGGGGATTGAATGCTATCAAGTGAAACCTTTCCAGGGGCAACAAAAGTTATGGATCCAACTGATATTTTGTTTTCCCTTTCTCCAGGCGGGAATCACGTTATGTACTGGTTGGTTGGCAGAGAAACATCACGGTGGGCCCAGGAAGGTTTCAACAGTAAGGGCCCATTTGGATTGTAGATTACTCAAGAGATGCTACTTATCAAATAAGTTACTTATCTTGGTTTTCACTTATTAAGGAGATAAGTATGTTTGGTAAATGACATACTCATCAGCCAATAAGTAAATAAGTATGTTTGGTAATAACACATTGATAAGTAACCTTTCGAAAGAAAATTTCAAATCTACATATAATAAGCAACATATTGACACGAAAAGGAAAAGCTAAGCATTGAGGCAGTTTTCCTAACAGAATGAGCTTTTCTAATCCCACATGTGTGCAATAAAGCTCATGTATATGCCATGCATGTGCTAGCATATATAGCACGATTGGTTCGAGATACATTCCATCCATTAGAAGGGGACCACTATATGGATGCATTGGCACAAGAATTAGGTTGATCCACTGGTCAGGTGGGCCACAGTTTGCAAAACAAATGTACGGCTCTGGAAGACTTGGTTGAAGTTTTCTAACCCATTCACTTGTTTCCAATAGTCAGTCCACATGGTGAGTGGATTAGAAACATTTTTGCGAAAGATGTAGAAGATCAGATCAACCTGATTGGTGGATTGGATCTTGCATCAATTAATGTAGGGCCCATCTTTAATGTGGGCCGTCCACTATGTGAGCCCTACCTTTGATGGGATAGTCCATCATGTGGGGCCTCCTTTGATATGGACGGTATGAGAGAACAGTAATTGAGTGAACCATGAGAGAGAACTTTGATATGTAGCTGAGAGAGATAAGTAGAAAAGACAAATTGGAGGGCGGTTATTAACATTGGAGGGTGACTGACAGTCTGGGTGTGTGCGAACCAAAAAAAAAAAAAAAAATACAAAAAGAGAGCAAAAGGGTGACATGAGAGAGATAAGTAGAAAAGTAAAAAGTCAAAAAGCTAAAAAAAGAAAAATACTTAATAAGTAATTTTTAAGAGATAAGTTACTTTTCAATTATACTTAACAAACAAACTTAAGTGCAAAAGTAACTTAACGTATTAAGTTCTGCCGAAAAGTAACTTATTTGGTAGTATCCAAACGGGCCCTTAACGTCTTAAGTTCAGACGGAAAGTAACTTATTTGGCAGTATCCAAACGGGCCATCCCTGCCTTATGGTCTGGTCCACGTGAGTTTTGGATCTCTCTCATGTTTGGGCAGATGTCATAAAATTAGCTGCTGAAGCAGATGGAACTGAATGAATACAACAGGAATGTCAACTGGGATGCAGGAAAGCTGCCTCCTTCGAACTCAAACAGATTTTGGAATCTTTTGTGGTCCCTTGGTTTTGGACTCTACCATTTTGGCATTGAATCTGAACCATTGAAACTAACGTAACTGTCTGTCCTTGTGTGTTATAGGGAGCAGCTCCAAATTCTTCAAAGGTGGAGCCCATGGGGAGCTCAATCACGTGATGCTAACCTGCATATTGGTTTCTCATGGGGCAGGCCCTGCTGCATTGGGTCCATTCGGAGATAGCTTCTCATTCAAATATGAGATTGTGGTGATAGAGAGGGTCAGCACTAGCTCATGGTGTGAACACATGCGCCTGGAAATCCAACATACATTCCTCTATTCCCACATAATCACTCCTAATTAGGACAACATGCAAGTTCACTTCTCCATGGTGCATCTGCCGACATCGTTGCTTCCATGTCAAGAGGGTCATGACAACCATGGCCTTCGGTACTCTTTGTTGGGGCCTGCGTTATTGACTCGGTTGATTCGGATTGAGTCAGTGAGTCGACTCATGTCTTTGTACCAATATTCATGGCTGAAATGGCCCCATGTATTTGACTTGAAGTTGGTAGCGATGTTTTTAAAAAGGTGGTGACTCTCCAACCATGGGTTTGACGGCTATCCAAAGGCACGAATCACTGACCCAATTGCGGCTGGAACATCTCTAAACAATAGGCCCAGGAAATGATAGTAAACATATCATTTTGCCACAGGAATTTGGATCACTCGTTTTTTTTTTTCAACCATTTATTTGATGTATTCATTAATTGGATGGTTAGGATTTCTTGGTCATTATGATTTTAGAGATCTGCTCCATTCACAATGGGCCCAGTTGTTCTGGATAAGCCGTATATGAGTGTGAAGTGTGATGAGGATGAGTCGCTTCCTTTTTCAAAATGGTGGTGAGCCTTCACATAAAGTGTGAAAATGTTACCACAGCCCTCAATCATTGTATTGCAAAGTTGTGGCTCGAATTACGATCACATGGTCCTCATTTTTGCAGTGTACCCAGATTTCCAATTTCGCCGACTGGGGCCCATGGTTCGGTAATCTAGACTAGGATATCCTGTATAGGATGTTCTTAACTTTTTGAGTTGTCACCCAAGTTCGAAGAGAAATGCAGCAATTGTCTACATTGAAGGAAAGGGTTCTGATGTTGGTTGCTGGGATCTTCCAATGCAGGAGATATTTGGGCATTCTCCATCTAAGGTCGAGCAACGGTTTGGATTATCTAGCCATGGGCCCTAACCTTGTTAGATCGTAAACCTTTTTTTTTTTTTTTTTTTTTTTTTAAATTTAATTTTAAGAAAGCAAATATGGTATTGAATTAAGAAATCAGGGATATACGGCCAGACATTCAGGTGGGGGCTATACAAAGATAGACCCCCTCACCTATCCTATAGACGAGAGACAAAACCTTCTCAAGAAGATCAAAACAAGAGGAGAAGAACACACACGCATTAGCTAGCCTTTTCTAATTTCTCCAATCCCTGCATTATCCAAAGTAATCAGGCCTCGAATGTCTCGAGGAACATCTGACCTGCAAAGGAAACGACGGTTTGTTAAATCGTAAACTTACCCCTTGTTGAAAGAGCCTTCAAACGGCATCCCTAGACTGTTCACCGACTGGTCATGACAGGTCGGGCAGTAGGGGCCAATGTTGAGGCTGCATGGAATCAGTGTATTTTCTCCTTGGACTGTTTGTGGGGTCGGTCCGACTAGTCAGCCAGTTACGCAGTGACTTGCGCATCAAGCGATTTCTTGCGCTATTGCGCGGTAGTGCGTAAGATGTTTCTAATTCCGGGTTAGCTGTTATATATGGGACTTGAATCCGGGATTAGGAGCAATCCTAAGGTGTATAAGGTTTCCTAATTGCATTAGAAAGACGGGAGAGTGTTTTGAGAGGGAGAGAGCTTGGGTTTTCTCTGTTTTTCTTGCTTGTAGGCTATTAATCTCTGTAATCTTCTGTTAATCATAGTGGATCGCTTTGTGTCGTGGTTTTTTACTCGTTGAGGGTTTTTTCTACGTAAAATCGGATTGTCTCTTGTGATTGTGATTTGATTACATTGTGTTTCTTATTTGATCTTATATTCTGTTATACCATTTGTTCAGCTTCCGCTTCCGCTACCAGTGTCTCTATTCCCAACACTTCTTACCTCGTAAAAGGGGAATTATCACATGGGTTCAAACTCATAGTAATTACTATACATTCAAGCTTTGTGGGGCCCATTCTGATGTGTCTGCGCCATCCAAATTGACCCAAATCTAGAACCGCCCCCTATTTTGGGCCTAGATTCCAAATCCAGCATATCCATAAGTAATGTGGTCCTCACCAAAGGGATCACTAGGAGATATTAGGGAGGTTGATGCCCACCAGGAAATCTTCCAACTGGAATTTGGAACCATATTGTTTATATGCCATCTAATCCATTATTATGGTACACCCCACCAAAATGGTAGGGAAGACAAAAAATCAGACCATTTCACAACTCAGGTGGGCCACACCACCTAAATATACAG